>JAWWNF010000473.1:827322-1577144 GCA_034641395.1 Darevskia armeniaca | reverse complement strand
TTTGATCCCCTGCTAAATTTGCCCGTTTGCCCTCTGACGAAGAAATGACTAGTCCATAATTTTAATGGTAGGTTTATTGTAGCTGTGAGAGACAGAATAACAACAGGAAAATCCCCAGAAACCCAGTAGACAAAAGTCAGAGATTGATGATAAGTGAAATAAGTATTTGATCCCTTTGCAAAACATGACTTAGTACTTGGTGGCAAAACCCTTGTTGGCAATTACAGAGGTCAGATGTTTCTTGTAGGTGGCCACCAGGTTTGCACACGTCTCAGGAGGTATTTTGTCCCACTCCTCTTTGCAGATCCTCTCCAAGTCAGTAAGATTTCAAGGCTGGTGTGTAGCTACTCGAACCTTCAGCTTCCTCCACAGATTTTCGATGGGATTAAGGTCTGGAGCCTGGCTAGGCCACTCCAGGACCTTCATGTGCTTCTTCTTGAGCCACTCCTTTGTTGCCTTGGCCATGTGTTTTGGGTCATTGTAGTGCTGGAATACCCATCCTCGACCCATTGTTAATGCCCTGGCTGAGGGAAGGAGGTGCTCACCCAAGATTTGACAATACATGGTGCCGTCCATCGTCCCTTCGATGCGGTGAAAGTGTCCTATCCCCTTAGCAGAAAAACACCCCCAAAGCTTAATACCGTCCATTTTTTACGGTAGGGGTGGTGTTCTTGGGGTTGTAGGCAGCATTCCTCCTCCTCCAAACATGGCGAGTTGAGTTGATGCCAAAGAGCTCGATTTTGGTCTCATCTGACCACAACATTTTCACCCAGTTCTCTGGGTCATTCAGATGTGCATTGGCAAACTGCAGACGGGCCTGTACATGTGCTGTCTTGAGCAAGGCGACCTTGTGGGCTCTGCAAGGTCTCAGTTCTTCACGGTGTAGTGTGTTACCAACTGTTTTCATGGTGACTATGGTCCCAGCCTCCTTCATGGATCACTGCCTTGTCATGGCGAAGGGGCTTGAATAACTCAGAGAAGCTATGAGCTATGCCTTGCAGGACCACCCAAGATGGACAGGTCATAGTGAAGAGTTTTGACTAAACGTGATCCACCTGGAGCAGGAACCAGCAAGCCACTCCAGTATCCCTGCCAAGAAAACTCCATGGACAAAGACAACAGGCATATAAAAGTTATGATGCTGGAAGATGAGCCCCTCGGAAGGCGTCCAACATGCTACTGGGAAAGAGCGGAGGACAAGTACAAGTGGATTCAGAGCTGATGAAGTAGCTGGGCCAAAGCCGAAAGGTCGCTCAGTTGCGGATATGCCTGGAAGCGAAAGGAAAGTTCAAAGAAAAATATTGCATAGGAACCTGGAATGTAAGAACCATGAACCTTGGTAAGCTGGATGTGGTCAAAAATGAGACGGCAAGAATAAACATTGACATCCTGGGCATCAGTGAACTAAAAT
The DNA here is from genome assembly GCA_034641395.1 of Darevskia armeniaca. NCBI lineage: Eukaryota > Metazoa > Chordata > Lepidosauria > Squamata > Lacertidae > Darevskia > Darevskia armeniaca. The sequence goes on along the minus strand of JAWWNF010000473.1, from coordinate 1,575,733 downwards.
GGACGGGAACGGGCGAATTCAGTTCGGATGACCATCATATCTACTACTGTGGGCAGGAATCCTGTAAAAGAAATGGAGTGGCCCTTTGAATATAACAGGGAAATGGATGGTGCTTGGAACCCGTTCACATTTGAAACAAGGAGGCAGGAAGGGGCGAGCACCAGGCGAAATCAGTCTGCGCTTCCAGGGATGCTTCTACAAGGGAACTTGTGCAGAGGGTGGACTGGCATCTCATATTTTAGGGGAACACTCCTCAGGCTGGAATCCCACTGCACCAGAGCTTCCTTTCAAAATTCTGTAGCTTCCCAGTACTCAACGGAACAGATGCCTGCAGTTCAGTTGTCTCTCCCTCCTACGCAAGCACTGACAGCTTGGCCTGTTAGGCTTACCAGTAGAAGTTTCAAGCGGCCCACAGAACAAGAGCTGTGAAATAGAGAGTATCTGAAAGGACAGGACTACGCCAGCTGCAGAAGGTAACTATTTTGCACATATTCCATGACTACAGAGTAGAAAACATCTCTCTGGCTTAGTGTGAGTTCCTTGTGGTTTGCAACCCTCTCCAATCTAACTTGTAGTGCCGTGATCGAATGTGTTCCGTAAAATGGCAACTTGCAAAAGCCTGAATCTCTCTCTTTGAAGGAAGAGTTAGATGCTCCGTCTCAGCTGTGGAAGTGAGGTTTTGTCTTGTGGAAAGACCTGGGTTTTAAATATTCTAATTGTCTGCTATAAAATTCCGACTTCCTCCCTGAGGGGGATGAGTGACTTTAGATCATTAACACCGCAAGCCTCCGCGATGATTGCCAAACTGTTTGCAAGTGACTTAATCAGGATGGGTTGTCTGACTGCCCCATTTTAATTTTATTGCACTGATTAAGTTTCCTTAGCTGATATGTGTTGCTTTTCCAATTCAATTAAACCAGAATCCCCTTCCATTACTCGGTAATACTGGAGCGCCTTGGTGGGTTCAGGCAGCACTTGGTATTATTTTCACTTGATACCAACTCCCTCATCACAACCCCTGGCTGCATGGAATGAAATCCGTGGGAGCCTAAATTGAAATTACAGAGCTCCAGGGCTGCAAAATACTTTGCCTCGCACTCTGTTGGTCTTTTGTCGCCGGGCTGCAAATGTATCGGTATTTGGCACACTAATCAAGCTTGCTAAATCATCTTCTGCAATAATGCCCCCAACGCTTGTGAGTCTGCTGCTCTCTCCTTTCTTCTGAGTCACTTTTCTGGCATGGGAGGAAAGCCATCAATGAAATCCTATGAAAGAGGAGAATGTAATATTATTTATTATTTATTAAACTAGTTAGCCTTCCCCCCTTTTTTTTAAACAAAAGTAACTTCCGGCACCTGCCTTTACTGCACTCTTTTTGGCAATGGCTTAAAACATTTTTGCTTATGCAAAGCCTATCCAGACACATAGATGTTTATGTGTTTTAATTTACTGTTAATTATAATTATAATTATTTTTAATTTTTTATTGTTTTTAACTGTTCTTTATTGACAGCTTTTAAATATTTTTTATAAATAACTGAGCAGTTTCACTACAAATAAGTGGTATATGAATTTTGTTAAAGAAATTAAATTAATGCTTTGTAAGGATAAAGCTGCAGTATTGTGTGGGGCACCTTTGCTAGCCCAGTTCCAGCTCCCTGTGCAGATATAACAAATCCCACAAAGGCTTTAACAGAGAACTTCACCGCTTGCTTTGCATGTCAACCACACCTACCAACACCTGACCAAAGCCCCCTCCATTTACACCCACCCCCTCGCCATTCCCCCCCCCCCGAACCCTTCCTCCCCCTTTTAAAGGAGCAGAGAGATACTTCACAGAAGACACTTCATACCTTTCCCAAGCACGCCTGATGTTCCAAAAGCTGAAGTTGGCTGTGATGACACCTTACGTTTTTATGCTTATAGGAAGATAACAATTCTGCTCTAACAAAGAGATCATCTGTTTCGTGCTGTTTTCCCATAGCAACCAACACCCTCACAGAAGAGCTATTTAAACAACTGTCCCTGGTAGAAGCTCCTTGTAACTGAACCAACAGTGAAGCATTGTTGTTATTTATTATTATTATTATTATTATTATTACTACTACTACCACTACTACTACTACTATTTCAGTGACTGAGTTTTCTACCAAAGGATTCTGGCTATGTCACAGTAACAGCGATGCAAATGCTTTCCATAGCATATCAGTCGCATTTTACAGATGACTGTAATTTCCCAAATGTCAGAGTTCTTCTCCTAGAGCAAGCATTCCAACAGGCAAAATAGATTTGCCTCCTTAATATATAACTGTGCTGGCTTCCCACCTCCCTGCCTCTCCCAGTCACACACAGATATATCCCAAATGAAATCTTTTGTGTGCTGTATTATTAATCAAGGAGGCATGAAGATTCTTAGGAGGGCAACTGGACTCTCGAAAATGAAAAACAGCCACACTCCCCGTTCTGTAAGCTGTTGACTGTGGGGCGGCAGATTTCACAGGCTTTTTGCAGGGCACATTCCACCGAAGTATCTGATTGCAGCCTGAAACCAATTCTTGCAATTGCTTTCCGATAGCGTCAGTGTGGCCTGTAAAATATTTCTGTTTGGGTCACAAGGCTGGGCTGCATTCTGAAGTTACTCCAGAAGCTCAGAGAAGCAACTCTCCTCTAGTACTGTTGGGTGGTTGTAGGATGAGAAGGCTCAGCCCACCTGGGAGGGGTTTAATACTGCAGCTGCTGCTGCTGCTGATGGTGTGGAGTGGGGTGTTTTATGCAGAAAGCTTTCTACCACTGTATTCTTCTCTGGTGAGAATTTTTCCTTTTTAAAAAAAAAGTATTTTGTTTAATAAAATGAATTCAAAGTAGTGGGAAGAGGCAGGCCAGGCAAGTGAAGGGCTGGGTGATTTCCCACCCTCTCTTGCACCACTGTCTCCCAGAACCAGGAGGGGAGTGAAGAGGTAAGAGCAGAGGCAGCTTTCCCATAGGCGCAGTCTCCGGCTGCATGCGCACATCTATCCAGAGGGAGGTACATAAACTGGGGGAGGGGGAGTGGTCCCCTGTTGCTGCAACTGCTCCATAGAGTGCAGACCTGGGAACAGCTGCCCAGATGCTAAATGGGTGTGCATTGGTATTCGGAGCCGTAAAAACTAAGTGTCCTCTTTTGACAAGAAAAAGTTGGCTATTAGTGGTGTGTGTTCCTTTGGCTGGGGAGCACCCTTGACACTATGTCCTTTTAAATGTGGGAGTGGGGAATCTTTGTTTTATTTTGTTTTTGTTATGTGCTTTGTGTTTCTGTTTTGTATTTTTATGTTGTGACCTGCCTTGAGATCTTCGGGTGAAGGGCTGTATATAAATATAATAAATAAATAAATAAATTTTGGACATTGTTCCATCCAACTTGGTTTTGACCATATTCAAATGGACAGCAGTTCTCCAGAATTTCAGGCCAGAGTCTTTTCCCAGCCATACCTAGAGATACCAGGAACTGAGCTTGGGTGGTGGTGTTTTTTGCATGCAAAGCACATTTTCTACCCCTGAGCTACAAATACTCCAGAGGAAGGTGCCTTAAACTGAGTCCAGCCAGTGATCCAGCTATATCTGCATTGTCTCCACACTGACTGGTAGTGGTTCTCTGAATTGTCTTCCAGCTCTACCTAAAGGTGCCAGGAATTGAAACTGGGATCGTCTCTGTGCAAAACAGGTGCTTTATCAGTGATGTGCAAACTAATGACTAACTGAGGCCCTTCCTCATAACGTAACTAATCGGATACAATACTTGTCAAACTGATCAGTTTCAAATGTGTAATTAACCTTTTATGTACAAGCTCACAGCTTTTCAGGTGTGCTGAAACTGAAACGTGGTGTGTGTCCCCCAATCCCTTTTAATAATTGAAAACAATGTAAGTGTATACTGTTGCATTGTCGTATCTTTAAAAAGTTGCCGCTTTTTCAGTAAAAATCATTTCCAGCTTGGAATTTGCTTGAATATAACACCTGCACCACTTCAGGCATGCTTTATCGATTCCCTTCTTTGTAATCAAATGCTTCCCTTCTGCTGTCTTTGGTTATAGGAAGACATTTTGAGAGATAAGGCACATTAGAAAACGTTGTCTAATTGTTTTTTTAAAACTCAAGTGTTTTCTGGAAAACTCACCTCGCTCGCTCTGTGTCAAAAACTGTTTTTGAAAATGTCCACCACTTCCGGCGAGGGTTGCTATGCAGTGTGAAAAGAGCATGGAATAAACTCCCAAGGCCCAAAATCTTGCTGGCCGCATAGAATGGCTTTGGGCCACAGCCATAACCTTTGAGATGAACCCGGTAGCACATCCAGTCCTTTAGCAGAAAGCGCCTTCCCCATTCCCTGCTTTTTAACAGGACAGCAGCAGGGCTGAGGTTCAGGTTGTAACACAATACTTTAATTCACTGGATGCTAAAAGGAGCAAATGCTAATGACTCCTCAAAGGTACTTGGCATTTATGTTCACTAAAAACATTCATTCAGCTCTCTTCTTAATGGGCCATGACTTCAAACTGGGACTTTTACAAGTCTCCTGTGCTACTCAGGATGGAGATGGGAGCCCACCTGATTATGCCTGCAAGAAAGTGCTGCTTCTTTCCCCTTGAGTCCATATGCTTGACCTTGAAAACAGCAATCAATGAGTGTGCATTTCTACTGGGTATAGTAAAATACAAAGTTGTGCCATCATGTATTAATTATGAAAGGCAGAAAATGAGCTGTGGCAAAAGGTTGCTTTTTTCCTGTTTGCTGCAAGTAACTCTTTTGCAGAGTTATGCAGCCACTTCCCCCAATTTAATTTTGATATATGTGCCATATTGGAAGCACAGCTTTAGTGAGTCGTACCGGTAGGTTGTTTTTAAATATTACTAGCCTCCTTGAATCGCAGCCTGGGAGAAAGGCAGGATATAAATTCATTAAACAGACACGAAAACTTAAACCAGAAAGACCAAGAGAAGAAGAAGAAGAGTTTGGATTTGATATCCCGCTTTATCACTACCCGAAGGAGTCTCCAAGCGGCTCACATTCTCCTTTCCCTTCCTGCCCCACAACAAACACTCTGTGAGGTGAGTGGGGCTGAGAGACTTCAGAGAAGTGTGACTAGCCCAAGGTCACCCAGCAGCTGCATGTGGAGGAGAGGAGACGCGAACCCGGTTCCCCAGATTACGAGTCTACCGCTCTTAACCACTACACCACACTGGCTCAGAGACAGAGGAAGCCTGTTGATTTGCTTTCTTACACTTGTAAACCAGGTGTGGAGAACCTTTAGCCCTCCAGAAATTCCTGGACTCCCATTTCCCATCACCCCTGGCCATTGGCCGTGCTTGCGAAGGTTTGTAGGAGTTGTAGCTCAGCTGCATCTGGAGGGTGGCCAAAGGTTTGCCACTCCTGCACTAAATAAACACACAGAGAGCTGTAAATGCAACACATCACAACAAATCCTGACATTCCCTTCAGCAAAGAGTTAGCATGCTCACGGCGCACAGCAGATGTTCCTCATGTACCAAAAAAATAAATAAACCCACCTCAACAGCTCAAGGGCCCCCCAGTGTTAATTTGCTCCTTAGAGATAGTATCCTGGTCCTCAAATTAAACCTTTCCTTTCCTTTGTTGTTTTTGCTTGGCTCGTAACACCGGCATTAGTTAACTTGGAAAAATCCATCTGTATACTTTCCTTAAAAGCCATTTCTACACCAGAGATTCCCATGCCTTTGCTAAGGCGGCCTTTGGCTGGGAGAGAAGCAATTTCTACTGGAGAGTGTCTGCTCCTTTTCAAAATGATTAGTGCTTTTCTCTGGACCCACTGGTGCCTCCCCCACCCCACCCCTGCCCCACAGCCTCCATGCCTCTCTCTTTATCTAACCCAGGGGTTGTCAACCTGGTCCCTACCGCCCACTAGTGGGCATTTCAGGATTCTGGGTGGGCGGTAGGGGGTTCTATGGCACAAGCTGAATCCTCCTTCCATCGAGCACTGGGGGGCGGTAAGGAAATTGTATCATCAAGAAAGATGCATTAGTGGGCGGCAGGTATAAAAAGGTTGACTGCCCCTGATCTAACCCCTGAATCAACTTTCTGCCATCATGGACAACCCCCAGGCTGTAGAGTGAAAAGGTTAAAAGAATTTGAGAGCTATGATGAGATGCACGCTGAATGCATTGATCCTGCCAAAGGATTTGTTTCCCTTTCTGTGTTAACCGCTTATTGATTGTCACAATGACCTTTGTCTTTGCGATTTTTTGTTGGCCTCTTTCCTACCACAGAGTCTTGGTTGGGTCTTCTTTGCGCAGACCCGGCTCTCCTTCCCAAACACAGAGAGAAGGCAGTAGCTCAGGGGTAAAGCACCTGCTTCGCATGCAGAATTTCACAAGTTCAATCTCTGGCATCTCTGGGTAGGCTGGAAAGACCGCTTGAAACCCCAGGGAGCCACTGCCAGTCTGTGTAGGCAATGCTAACTTCCTGTACTACACTAAGTGAGACCATTGGTCCATCTCACCCTGTATTGTCTACACCAGAGATAGGGAGCCTGGGGCCCACTGGATGTTGGACTGCAGCTCCCATAATCATCAGCCACAGGTCCCCATACCTGGTCTACACTGACTGGCAGCAGCTCCCAAGGGTTTCGGACAGGAGTCTTTTCCCAGCTGTCTCTGGAGACACCAGGAGTTGAACCTGGGGCCTCCTGCACATAACACTTGTGCTCTGTCACTGAACTATGCCCTTTCCTCCATGCTCACGGGGAAAAGAAAATGGCGGCTGCGTCCGTGCGATGAGGAGCTCTGACCACACAATAGAATTGTTGCTGTGAGAGCCAGCAGTCCAGCAGCTGGAGCACTTAGAGTTTTGAATGCAGGAAAGGCTGTTTGTGGCCTGTGGGGTGTTCTCTTCCCCTCACAGTAATGCCTGGGAAGGCGGTGAGGGAAAACTGAAAGAGGGACACTGGTGAAGCCACCCAGCAGACCTCAAGGCCGAGCTAGGTGTTACACAAGGAACACCTGGAAAAAGAATGGTGCTGGGAATACGTGGGGAGGAGACATGGCAAGGCTGTCGCTGTCTGCCTCTTGTGTGCCTCTTGAGGTGCTGATGTTTTCGACCACAGCACTGGCTGGTTCTGATGGGAGTTGTTGTCCAAAACATCAGGAGGGCGCCATGTTGGCTGAGCCTGGCCTAACCCAACTGCTGTGAGGATAAATTGAGAGAGCCCCATGTGGGCTGCCCTCAACTCTTTGGAGGGAAGTTCAAATAAGTGAATCTCTTTGACTCATACCCAGTGGGAGGTTAAAATACTTAGGGGGTCTGCCTCATACGCTTTCGAACCTCACGTGCCGGCTTTCTGCCTTGGTTAGCTGTCTGCCTGCCAGCCGCTTCTCAGTAATGTAACTTGCCCCTTTTCTATGCATTTTCTCCTGTATTTCTGAAATGCCTCCCACAGCTGCCTCTCCTTCTGATCTGCTTCTTCTGTTAAAGCCCGTCCAAGCTCAGTTTTCTGTGGAATAGTGACATCTTGAGGTGTGTCCAAGCATTGGAGAAATGGGTGGGAAAGGCTGGAAATATTAAATGTGATTGTTTGCCATTTTACTATGGTGGTCTCTAGGGCTTGCTCAGCGCTCACAGAATTATGCCCCTTCACTTAGAAGACCCTGGGTTTGTTGCTTGTGCTGAATTAACAATTGGTCAAGGATGGGGAAATCTCTGGATCTCCAGATGCTTCTGAACTGCAGCTCCCATCATCCCTTGCCATTGGCCATGCTGCCTAGGGCTGATGGGAGCTGGAGTCCAACCGTGCCTGGCAGGTCAAAGGTTAGTAGAGTGTGGGCACAGTGGAGTTGTGCCAAAGCCTTCATGGAAAGTGGGCTTTGAGGAGGGAATTTGAGAATTAGCAACGTGCAGGTGTTTTGGAAGGCTGTCAACAATACTATGAATGTCAAATCAAAGCTGCTGGGGTCAGCTGCTGCTGCAGAACGTGGTGGCTAGGTTGCTTTGAAGGGGGCACACTACCACCAGCATATAACACCTTGCCTCTGGAATTAGTGCTGCCTGTCCAATTGACACATTGGGCCAAGTTCAAGGTGTTGGTACTAACAGAAGCCCCTTGGCCTTATCTCTCATGTGTCCTGCCTGCAGGAGAATCTCTCCAGCAAGTTCTGAAGGTCTCAGAAGCTCACTCTGCAGTAACTCAGGGCAGGGCTTTTAGTGTGGCTGCACCTGTTCTGTGGAATTACTGCCATGATACAATATTTCTCGTTGTGATGCAACACATGCCCATTATTTGCACTTTCTGGAAACAGCTGGAGATGTTTTTGTTCCAGGTGGATGAATGTGTCTTCACCACAAGTGTCCACTCATCTGGGTTTTAGTCTTAATCTTAAGTGTATTTGTTGCTTTTGTGTTTCTAACTGTTTTTAGTTATCTTACTTGTAAATCGAAGCGACCAACATGAGTCTGACCAAACTGTGGGAGGCAGTGGAAGACAGGAGTGCCTGGCGTGCTCTGGTCCAAGGGGTCACGAAGAGTTGGACACGACTAAACAACAACAACAACTTGTAAATCTTCTTGAGACGGTGCTTTAGAAAACAATAAATCAGTTGAAATAGTAGTAAAACATTTGCAACTGAACTAATGACACAATCCAATGCTTCCCGGGAGGGTGTCCCAGTAGCCAGAGGTTATGTTAGGATTCTTGCTCCGTGTTTGCAGTCATGGGATTGTTTTCTATCACATGACGGTGTATGTTTTCATTCCACCGTGTGGGAAGTGACAGAGACAGGATGTTTGTGTTACTGTGTTCCATGAAGTGGGACTATTTTCCTTTGTCTCTTTCTCTTTGCTGTCTGATGAGAAAGAGGAAGGAGCTAAGGCAGAATGCTCCGAGTGTATTATATGTAAATAAACATAGATTAGCCAAAATGCTGAGCTATTGAGTCTGTTACGCAAACTGCAAATACTCTGCAGGATCCTAAGTGTGCTGATGCCTCTTGGCATCAGTCGCTGTGATGTTCGGGCTGAAGAACATGCCAGTCGGGCAGGTGTCTCTGCCAGGGTCCTACACACGAGTAGGACGATCCTAACATGGTTATGGGCCCAGGGATCGCCACAGACCCAGTGCCAGCAGAGGAAGGACCGGGGACTGTTTTTGTCCCGGTTGGAGTCTCCTGGAACCAGCAGAGTGAAGCAAGCCTCTTCAGAGACGGAAGAGAAAAAGCAGTTGTTTGGAGACTGTGTGAGTAAGCTGCCTGTGCTTGAAAACAAAAGTAAAGACAGGCTGGACTGTTTTTGTGCCGATGCCAGCAGTTCGCGCACAGAAGAAGGCGAGAGGCCTTTGAAGTTCTTGTCAGGCACACAACTTCTGCGCAGGTGCGATTTTCGGCATCTGGGCATGCGCAGATGCGATTTCCGGCGCCACGGGCATGCACAGACGCGATTTCCAGCATCGCGCTGCGCATGTCCGGCCCACGGACACTCTCCATGGACTTGATCCAGCCCATGGCCGGATATCCTTGTCGACGCCTGTTCTTAAAGCACCCAGAGACCCTTTGGCTCATCTGACCAGACCAGACCATCCTTCCCATTTTTGTGTCTTTCTTAGTTGTCTTCTGACTAATTACTCTGGGTATTAGTGGTCTGACTCTGCCATTGTCCGCTTTCAGTTATCTCTGTTGATATTTTTGTTCTCTTCTTGACTTGGGTTTAGTGCTATTGCTATGCTTTTTAGTGCTATCCTAGCATTTTGTTCTGATATCTTATCAGTTTACGTTCTGTTCCTTCCGTGTGCTAGGAATTGTAGGGCATATGCTTGCAGCCTGCATAGCTGGTCCCTGAAGCAGGCCTCCAGACCTACTTCGGTGCAAGTTCTGCAAGGCGAGTGACTCACCCTTCGCATGCAGACTGGGAAGTGGGGTGGGGGGTGGGGTGGGGTGGGGGACAGAATCTGTGCAATTGCTGCAGGGCTGTTGTTTTTCTACACAAAACACTTTGGACTAAACATCATGAAGACTGCGCCTTCAAAACTTGATTTGTGTTTGCTATGCTGCCTGTAGAACTGTTCTATTCTGTTCCATTTCGTTTCTTTGTGGGGGGGGGGTTTAAGTGTGTCACTAAAAGATGCATATTTGATGGGAAGGGGAGCCAAGTGTAGCCTGTGCTGCTCCTTGTGGCATGTGATACATTATTATTCATGGCACACGCAAGTACCATACATGCGTATGGTCCAGGGGTGATGGGCCTCAGTTCAAGGGTCTAGATGAGACCCTCCAGAATTCTCTTTAGGGTGTCTTTAGGGTACGACAAAACTCTCTTTTTTTGCCTTTCCCCCTTTTCAAACATCTTCCTCTGGACCCTGCTGTCAGGAGTCGGAGTCAGGCGGAGGTCAGCAATAAAACAAGAAATGTCAGGCTTCAGGGAATCGGCTTCCTGTGTCAGTGAAGTGAACTCTTTATCCAAGGGAACAAAATTGTAACTCTTCCCTGTATGTCTTGCCCCAATGAAGGTCCCTGCCTTTCCACTGCTCTGTCAGCCTCTGCGTGTTCTGGGAGACCAGGGGGGAGGGGAGCTGGCCGTAGCAGGAGGAGGAGACTCTGAATTCTTCAGCAGCCTGCCTCCTCTCTGTCTCCTGGCCCTCCTCCTCTCTTGCCTCTGATTCTGCACTGCTCTCTGCCCTAGCTGCTTCCTGCTCACTAAACCCTGTTGCCTCTTCAGCTTCTGACACCTTCTCCTCCCAGTCTGGTCCCTCTTCTGGCTCTGACCACGCATCGTCGTCCCACCACCAGTCCCCTGGCTCTGATCCTTCTTCCCCTGGAGGTTCCCTTGGGGGTTTCCCAGCTGGTGCCTCCCACCACTCCTCTGCGTACAACCAGTTCCTCCAGCACCTCGGATTTGGCAGATGGTAGACCAGGATTACCTTTTCAACAAAGGAACCAAAGAGAAAAAAAGCTCTTGTTCTTGTAGTCGGATAAAGTGCCATACACTAATATGATTGTAACATCTCTCTTTGCCTTCCCTCTTCAGAAACTTCTACTACATCACGATCCTCCGGGACCCGGTGTCTCGGTACTTGAGCGAATGGAGGCATGTCCAAAGGGGAGCAACCTGGAAAGCGTCTTTGCATGTCTGCGACGGGAGATCCCCGACTTCCGAAGAGCTGCCTAGCTGTTACTCGGGGGATGACTGGTCTGGCTGCTCCTTGCAGGAGTTCATGGACTGCCCGTACAATCTTGCCAACAACCGCCAGGTCCGCATGCTGGCTGACCTCAGCCTAGTGGGATGCTACAATTTGTCCGTCATGCCAGAAGAGCAGCGGAACAAGGTTCTTCTGGACAGTGCCAAGGAGAACCTGAAGCGGATGGCCTTCTTTGGCCTGACGGAGTTTCAGAGGAAGACTCAGTACCTCTTTGAGAAGACGTTTAACATGGTCTTCATCTCCCCGTTCACACAGTACAATAGCACACGAGCCTCCAGTGTGGACATTGACGAAGAGACCCAGAAGCACATCGAGGCTCTCAATTTTTTAGACATGGAGCTGTACGAATATGCAAAAGATCTTTTCCTGCAACGTTATCAGTATATGAGGCAGAAGGAGCACCAGGAGGCGAGGCGGAAGCGTCAGGAGCAACGGAAGATCTGGAGAGCTAAGCAGGTCCACAGCAAGGAGCAGAGCAGCACAAATGCAACAGCTGACTACATCGGGAGTGTGGAGCAGTGGCGATAATAACAGGGGGCGAGGTGTGTTTTTAGGGAGATCCAGATTTGAAAAGCCAGGGCAGGGTTGCAAAATAGAGAGGAAGGACGAAGCAGCCAAGCAGATTTATGCTCCTTTGAGGGCTGGGGAACGGATGCAAGGCTTCTGGCCTGTGGCCTTTGCCAATGCTTTGTGCATTAAATGTCATGACCAGTGTGGGTTAACCTCACCTCTGTGTGTCTCAGATCTGTCCCTTTCTAAAAACAACAAACCATGCTGGCCTGTTTAAGCAGTAATTTTTCGGAAATGATTGCTTGGGCAAAACCAAACATAAAAACTGATTGACATGGTTAAAGCTGAAAAAGTTGGGGGACTTTTTTATTTTATTTTATTTGAGGTGGGGAAAGTATGCTTTTAATGGGCAGGGCATGAGCTGTGGGCTGTCCATCCACCCATTTTGTCTCGCAGGGCTGGGGACTCTGTGGCCTTGCAGATAGTAAAGACTGCAATTCCCAACATCTTTGACCCATTGGGCCATGAAAGCTGGTGGGAGTTGGAGTCCAAAGAGACATGGAGGGTGGCAGATGTTCCCTCATCTGTAGCCTTCCAGGGAAATCTCCCAACACTGTTCGTTTCAGGCCAACTCTGCCCCTTATCTCCAGGATGAAAGCTTTCGCAGTTTGGCATTAGCCATCAGAGTGACGGTCTGTTCAGTTTGGTAGCAGAAGTTTTAATAAGGACTGCGGTGGCCATAGTGAGCCCCACTGAATACTGTCGTTTTGGGGCCACATCTCTGCTCCACATCATAAGATCTCATCATATGAGGTTGGACAGAAGAACATCTAGGTCCTTTCCAACTCTACAGTTCTACGATTCTTTGTTATACAAGGTCTGTGGAGCCTGCCTCCAGAGGTAGTTTGGGATGTTTGGGGCAAATAAAACACCCATTTCCCAGAGCTTGGGAGTTCAAGGCATGATAGTCATGATTGTGCTTTGCTAGGTGGCTTCCACATGGGAAACACACAACCAGAATAAAGCATCCCATCGGAATATCTCTCACCCACCCTTGGTTATTTTATTTTATTTCATGAATGTATTTTCATAGGCCACCAACTGCTTTTAGCACATACCAAATATGAATTCTGATTAACGGGGTATCTGAAGAAGAAAATATATTGGCTTTTTAACAAAGAATAGAAGGGTTTTGTCTATAATTATTTATAACTCATTTAAAAAAAAATCTTCCTACTGCTGTTAATGAATTTTAAGCTTGTTTAATTTCATGTTCGATTGGAGTTGAAAATATTCTCCCAATGATCTGGAGGACATTTAGACTAGCTTAATACAACAACAGAAAAATACTGTTACAGAATTACTTTGTGCAATTGAATTGGAATCCATTTTGAAGATGTGGGGATGGGGAGAAAGTCAACTCTCCTTTCACATATTTATCTAGCAGGATTTGATCATTTTGTATATTGCTGTCCAGAACGTTTTCGATCAAAGCTGTATTTGTTAAAAGAATTTATTAGCAATGGGAGGGGACACGCCTGGACTGGTGGTTTGCTTTTGATCCGCTCTTTCTAGTATGATGCAGAATTTGGGCTCTCGTTTTTGTAATATTTGTGTGCCCATCAAGGAGTCCTAGGGGGTCTCCCATCCACCTACTAGACCTAGACCTGCTTAGCTCCAGCCTCGGGTGCCTTCAGACTGTGACCTGGGGCCTCATGGTCCTTCTGAGGCTCATAGAGTTGAGAAAAGAGAGAGGACTGAGCCACAGACTTTGAAGTAGCCATATTTCTTACATTTGGGGTCAGCTCAACACCAGAATTACTCTTCTGCCGCCACTTGATATGCTTGCCCTGTTCTAACAAGGGAAAATCACATGCAGAAGACAGCCTGAGTATGGATCTTCTTTGCTGGTTTGGGAACAAGTGCTGACAGGTACCTAAAGCAGGTAATAAGCATATGAAATTGCCTTATACTGAGTCTGATTATTAGTTCATCTAGCCCATAGTTTTCTGCTCTGATGGATTGTGGCTTCCCACAGAATTTGACTGGCCACCATGTGAACAGGAGCTAGACTAAAAGTGTCGTTTAGTCTGATCCATCAGGGCTTTTCTCATGTTCTCTTGGGGTCTTTGGCGGTGGTTTTTAATGGTGATGGAACCTGTTACCTTTTGCTCTTCCTCTGTGTGGAGAAGGGCTGTATCTCAGTGGTGGAGCACATTCTCTACATGCCAAAGACCTTTGAACATAGGGGGGTCAAAGGGATTAACCTTTGATGCTCTGAAGAAAAATGCCCTTCGTGCTGGAGACCAGGCAGAGGACCTCCATCGTGCCCAAACTCCACAGAATAGCCCCGTGGGTTAGTCCTCAGGGCATTAGGTCAGCTAAGCCTCCCCCTTTTAAATTACTTTTGAGACTGTGATGAATTACGACTGAAGGGATCTGTCTGCCAGTTGAAACTTTCACATTGAATGCGAGCCGACTGCTATCATAAGAAGATGCAATTACTAACTATTAACAGACTGGAAATGAAACAAAAAGCATGTTTTAATTGTCTGCAATGAAGAAAGATTATAAATAGATAAGGGTGCTCTGTTTGTTAAGAATTTTGATTTTACATTGTTTTTAACTCTCCGTCCCTAGCGCAAAAGTGAAACTAAGCTCTCCAACTGTGTGTAAGAATGTACTTAGATAAGGAGACAGGCGCAATTTTTTAAGGCAGTCTGTTAAGGTGGTGAGTGAGTTCTTAATTAGACCAATGGCACTCAGTATGGAGAAAGTACTGTTGAACACCGCATTGACTGTTGGTATCATGCAGCAATTATTGGATGAGCAATCAAAAGAGCTCAGAACTGAGATGCATAAATGGTGAATGAAAAAGTATCAGAGAAAGGTCAGATTAAAGGAGACACGGAACCTTTGAGAAATAATACTGATAAAAATCTGCCAGAACATGAAAGTGGAATCGTGAAGCAGGAAGCAGCAGGTGATGAAATGGCCCTTCAAACAGGTGCCTGGAGGAGGAGTGAAACAGTCAAGCAATGGAGTTGTGATTCTGGAGGACTATTGGCAAAGAGATTAAGAAGCATTCTGAGATGGCAGAGATAAGAGTTGAGAGGGAAAGGATCCTGTGTACAATTTGAATTCAAAGGGGGAAACTATCAAGCTTCTGGTGATGCACTTGGAAAAAGAATGGAAGAAGTGGAAATGGAAGAAGTTCTTTTTCTCCTGCTAAACTAGGATGGAAAAATTAATGAATTAATGAATATTAATGAAATTAATATTAATGGATATTAATGAATATACAATAACTAACTGTGGATTGATATTTTAGTATATGATCACAACGGAGAGATTCCTTTATGAATAGAGATGAACGATTTATTGTTTTTTTAACATTGTGGAAGGGTTGCTGGAATTTCTTGGAGATAAATTCATCATACCGGATTAAAGGAAGACTATTCTTGATTTTTAATGATAATAACAATGGGAGAGCCCCATTTAGACTTTGTGTGGAAGGGGAAATGAAGTCTGGGGTTGAAGATTGGGAAAACACCATCTAACAGAACAAGGAGCAGCTGGATATTATCATGGAATACAGCTAGATACCATCCCGAACACTTAGAATACTTAAACAATATTTATATATATAATTGACAGGCAGAGAATAAGAAGTTTTCTTTATTTCTTTTCCCCCTTCTCTCTTTTTCTTTTCATCTTTTTCTTTTCTTTATATTCCTCTCTTCTTTTTCTTTTATCTACTTTGTTTTTCTTTATGTTTTGTTCTGTCCTTTGATGTCCTCTACTCTGGGTTAAATCAGAAAGTCGGCGGTTCGAATCCCCACGATGGGGTGAGCTCCCGTTGCTCGGTCCCTGCTCCTGCCAACCTAGCAGTTCAAAAGCACGTCAAAGTACAAGTAGATAAATAGCTACTGCTCCGGCGAGAAGGTAAACGGCTGGTTCGCCAGAAGCGGCTTAGTCATGCTGGCCACATGACCAGGAAGCTGTATGCCGGCTCCCTCGGCCAATAAAGCTAGATGAGCGCCGCAACCCCAGAGTCATCCGCAACTGGACCTAATGGCCAGGGGTCCCTTTACCTTTACTCTGGGTTAATAAGCATACACACATGAAGGTGATGGTTGACTGGTGAAGGACCCTGTGTGAGCGGCAGGGAAGGGACGATCTCTCAGAGTAGAAGGCTGGGAGAGGAAACGGAAGCTCCCAGGTGAAAGCTAGGAGGGTCTACCCCCTTTTGTTTGAGACGAGGGTTAAGAAGATCTACCTTTGTATTCTCCCCTTCCCCTTTCTCTTTTCCTTTCCTTTTTTCTTTCGTTGTTGTTTTTATTTCGATTTGGTTTTTTCTTTCTTGTATTGTAAGATGAAAAGTTTCAATAAAAATATATGGAAAAAAGAAATTCCTGGGAAGTTGCTACCAGTCATTGTTGACAATACTGCCTTCTGACTCAGAATAAGGCAACTTCCTATGTGCCAGTGAGCTCGCCTGCCTGTTCTTCCCCACTTTCCAATTAGATACTAATGTGATCAATGTGTTACAACTGGGTCTGGGATCGCTGAGCTGGAGGATGATTAGGTTTGTTTAACGTGACAAGTCTGCATGTTCCTGCACCTACAAAACTTGGGACCGTTGTCAGTGTTTTCCAAGGGACTATAGATGACTGTAGGTCTCTAAGCCAGCCACTTTTTGCATCCTGTAAGACATTTGCATCTTAGGAGTGGGCCACTGGTTGCATTTAAAAACAGCCCCCATAAGTTTCCCAAATGTCTACCAGCACCCATCTAAAACAGCCTTTGCCAACTTTGGCTGACTGGGGCTGGTGAGAGTTGTCAGCCAAAACCTCTGGACTGCATAAGGTTGGCAAAGGCTGTGCTAGAACTTTAGGATCGTTAGGAGAAGATACAATTTAGTTGCATTTTCTCTTGTTGCTGGGGGACCAGCTGGGAGGCAAGGAACTGGACAATTTAACGTGCTTGGACCAGGCAAATCTCTATGCAAAAATCTTGTGAATATGATGGTGATAAAAGAACAGGCTCTTCTACCTGATAGTCTAATGAGAACTGATGTTAATTTTGGTCTATGCACTCGGTAGCTGATTTTTCTTTTAATGGCTTGGGTTTACTTAGCTTAACCTTCCATCTGATCTGCAGAGCTGGAGGCACCTGGGGATGATGTTTCCTTATTTCATGCATATTAAATCTTAACTGGGCTCCTTTTGCACTATGTGCCATTTATATGTGAGATTAATCAAGGAAGGCCGGGGGCTCAGCCTATAGGAGAGGCTTCACCAAAACAGACATTGCAACCACAGTGCTACCCGTGTCTTCCTGCTTCACAGAGCAGCCCTAACCATGTCTGCTCAGAATTAACTCGCGTTGAGTTTAATGGAGCCTACACCCAGGAAGCAGCTGTGGGGTTAAAGCCTACCTTATACAAAGTTTATTGCATCAGGCAATCTTCTGGAGGCCTAGTGGGTTTGCTAAACTTCAAAAATTTAAGAGCGGGGAGGAAAAAGCCAGCACCGGCAAAATGCAATGAACGAGTGTTTGAAATGCCAGCCTGGCATTTCCAATGGAATTCCTTGGTTTTCACAGGGAGGGACAATGCACTCTTGAAACCAGAGGGGGCTGCCTGTGCTGGGTGTCGGTTTGAAGCACCCTGTCTGATGTTGGAGATGCAACCTCCTTTTTATGCTGTGCTCTGCATGGTTTACAAAATAATAAAATACTAAACCCTTTCCTTTACTTTGTGTATACTGTTTGTTGTATATAAGGGATGTGTGCATATAAGGATTCAATTTTGTCATAACCACGCGGATTTAGTTGCATTCCACTATAGGCCGCTATCTTGCTGTGTAGTTTTACGACGACAAAAAACGGGGTTTGGGAAGGAAAGGAGTTCCACTGACTTTGATTGTGTAATTTAACAATAGAGTTGATAAAATAAACATTAATTGCAGTCCTTGGTTGTGGGTTGATTATTGAAACGACTCCGTCTGGCTCTGGGGTTTTCTAATCTCACAGCCTTCTTTCAAGCAGGTTCATGTGCTCAAAAGAATCAAAAAGAGTTTTGCTCTGAACTAACAAATGGAAACCCACCAAAGTGGGGGGAGGGTTTGGAAGGGGGAGGGGGGAGAATGATGGCATCCAACACAGGAAACTGCCATATACCAAGTCAGACCATGGCTTAGCTCAGTACTGTCTAAAGCAGGAGTGGGAATTGTTTGAGACTCTCCAGATGTTGCCAGAGTCTCAATATGGCCTCCACATTGCTCAGAAGACACTGCTTCCCATCTCTGGATGCAAATTTAACACCTTTGCAAGGAGCCCCACCTGGAGACACTGTCCTATTCCACTTTTTGATGTGCCTCCATCTATAATCCAAAGTCTGGGGAAACTGTATGAGGGCACTCCTGACCAATTCCTGATTTTAGGAAGTGGGCCAAGCAAGGGTGGCATTAGAGCACGGGTGTCAAACTCCGGCCCTCCAGATGTTTTGGAACTACAATTCCCATCAGCCCTAGCTAACAGGACCAGTGGTCAGGGATGATGGGAATTGTAGTCTCAAAACATCTGGAGGGCCGGAGTTTGACACCCCTGCATTAGAGGGTGGCTCAGCAGGGTCCCATGCTTAATTCCACCACCACCACTTGCTTGCATGGCAGCTTGATACCCAGTAAACAACAGTGCTAATGAGGTCCCAGCCTCCTGACACCTCAATTTTCACAGAGGTTAGGCATTATTTGCTTGCTTGCTTGTTTACTTAGGCCTCTTCCATACTGCTCCTGAAGATCCACATTTTCCAAATCCATTTTGTGCATTGTAGCCTTCTGTGGTTCCATACCAATGGGGGTTGTTTGCTGTTCTTGCATTCTGTTGTACAAGGGCCACAGGTTCTGCCTATTTCAGATCCTGAGTCATGGCGCTCTTTGGAGAAAAACAACACTCATGGGCCCTTCCCAAACAGCCCATGAAACCCACTGATCTTTCTATTACTGTTTCTGGCAGAAACGAGAACACGTGCACTGTTTGTAGGAGATAGATTGAGGATTATATCTGTAGATTAAAATTTAAAATGCCTATCCCACATGTGTGGGAGAATTACAAAAGAAAACAGGTTGTGAAAACAGGCTTTTTAGAAGAGTAAAACACTTGATGTTTTGTAGCTTACTAAAGCTTAGGAACAAAGTAATTACACCCTTTTATCCCTTTATTTGTAGTCTGCTGACCTCCCCCTCTTCACCCCCATTGAAGAGAATAAACCACGCATTTTTAGTAATATAAACAAAAAAGTTTACTTACATTTCAATGCAGGCAGCAAATACAATGCAGGTAAGATAACTTCTCAGGAACAAAATGCAAGGGTTGGATTGCAAAATAGGTTTTGTGTCTCTGGAGCCCCTAGACACATATCTGATCAGTTTAGAAGCATAGTGGAGACAGTTTCCTCAGAGGCCGGAGGAAGTATAAAAAATTATCTCCTTTTTACAGTATTCCCTCCCAGAGGAGGCAGGGGAAGTGACCATACCAGTGGGTCCTATACAGTACAATAATTTTAAGAACTCTCTGTGTACTAGCCCTGTGCTTGTCTAGCAAAAGAAACATTCGTGATTTGGCTGTAAACCCTACGCTGCTTTTCTCTATTTTTTCATGTATGCTTGCTTAGCATCGTTAGACCGCTACTGCACTCCGACTAAACTTTGTATCCACACCTGGCTAGCAACGCGTTTCCGTGATCGGCATCAGTGTCTCGCCTTGCTATCCGCTCTATCAGCCCCGCTGCCCGTTCTTTGCTCTGAGCAGCCTGCAGCTTTGCAGGAGGAAGAGGGGGCTCTTCTGCCCTTGGAGTTGCAGAAGCAGGAGTCGGCGGGTCTGCTGTCTGTGCCTTCCAGTTGGCAAAGCTTTTGCCCATAGAAGGAGGAATAGCACATGGGGCAGGGTCCGTCGTTCCCGCACAAAAGCCCCCTCCCCTTGGCGAAGGAAGGGAAACCCAGCTTGCGGTCCTCACTGACTAGCACAGCTAACAACTCAGGCTCAGGCACTCCTACCCAGAAGTAAGCAAAGGGACTCCCTCCCAGGTAAATGTGTTCCTCCCTGCCCCTCACTCACCCCCTGCCTTTTGCATGCCAGTGCCCAGTGGAGGGGCATGGGCAGTGGCACAAAGGAGGAGTTAAGAGACGAGAGGAATGGAATAACCCAAAGCACATGATATGGCAAACCCATGTTATATGGCACAGTGGCATGTGATGGATTTAGAAAACCATTTTTGCCTTGTCACCGGTCATCCAGACAGTGGAAGCATTGTGTGGTTCGTGCTCCAAAAATGCAGGAAGGAACAACCTGCCAAGGCAGCAATTTACAGGTAGAAAACCGATGACAAGAAATATATGCACACATACAAATAAGGTACATTTATTATTATCTAGCATGGCATTATGCAAATATATGCAATGGACCTGTGCCAAAATTCCTTCCAGTACTGAGCTGCACAACTGGGACCAGGTGAGTTTGTTTTTATTTTATTTTTTATTATTTATTTTAGTATTTATTTATTTTATTTTATTTTTATTTTATTTTTTACAGGATTTGTAGCCCTGCTCTTCAGCCAGAAGAGACTCTCAAAGCAGGAATCATTCTTAAGATGGGTCACACAACCTACAAAGATATGACACACAAGGAAATACGGAATATGAGGGAGGAGGAAAAAAGCAAGCTGCAGCACAAATCCTGAAACTTACCGTTCTGAAAGTGGCTGATTAAGTTTCTCTTCCTATAATTAATGTTTCACACGATCTCTTTCCAGGGGTTTGGATGTAAGGCCAGTAGCAGTGACCCCCACCGGCCGCTGCCTTAAACCTTCTCCCCAAAATAAACTATTGTTATACACCAATCTCTGAGCACTGAGAGACTCCTGGGGTTCTGGGCGCTTACACAGGGTTTGGTATCCTTGGAATGAGGGCCAGTGAAGGTTGTGGTGCCTTTAAGATATATGATTTATTTACGTCTATATACAACCTGAGCCTACGGTGGAGGGGCTCACGGAATTAACACCCTAGCAGATCTTGGTCGCAGCCTTGGATTCCATCACAAATCAAGCATGTCTCTCTGGGTCCAGCTCCTCAGCCTGCTTTCAGCTTAGCTCTCACACACTACCAGCTGGTGAGGGCAAAAGCCCATCCATTTCCCCCCTTGGCACAGATCAACTTCTTTGACTGCAACCTTGCTCCCCTACCTCCAATCCCCACAGATAAAGGATCCCAATAACTGGAAGGGACTCAGGGCATTGTGCAGAGCAGTGGTTCCCAATTGGGGGTTCATGCTCTGCACGGGTTGTGGTACCATTCACATAACAAATGGTACCATTCACATAACAAAAACTAACATAGATAATCAACATTTTCAGATGCAGGGGGTCCATGGCTTGGCTTTTGAAAAACGGGGTCTTCAGTTCTTAGCTAATTGGGAACCACTGGTGCAGACTGACACACACACACCCATCAAAGTCACAACACCATTATTTCATTTCAGTAACGCGCACGCACAGAGTTGCTGCAGTTACATAAAGCTGCCTTCAGGTGGCAGTCATGCCAAGTTAAATGAAAGGAGCAATTTCCTATGTGAGCATTGCAAGATTCTAATAATCCACTCACCGTTGTCTGAAGATGCATCAAGCGCTTGGCTGCTTCCGTAGCTACAAACCCTGTGGCTCTTGTAAATGCAAGACACATAAGCAGACATGGAGAGAGACCTGCTTACATCCAGCCCAGGCCCAAGGACCGCCAAAGGTCACCTTTCAAATGTCCCCATCAGTCTTTTAAATGTGAAATCTGAGAACTGGCAAACCCTCTCAAGTGGAACATGGCTGAGTGGTGAAGCACCTGCTTTGCATGCAGAAGGTGCCGAGTTCAATACCTGGCATCTCCAGTTTTGGAAAAACAAGAAATAGGTAACAGCAGATGGGAAAGAAGATCTCTCACCTGAAACCCTGGAGAGCGGCTGCCAGCCAGAGCCAACAACAGTGGGTTGGAAGGGCAAAGCACATACTGCTTTTGGTGTGCAGTCACAGGAAGATCTCTAGTTGGGGGAAGAGATTAGCTGTGAATGAGGTAGAGAGCAGAAGCAGAGCTAGCATGTAAATCTTCCTTCATGTATAACAAAAGGAGGTTCATTAGGTGCAGACAAACCGCTGCTTAATCACCCTGATTAAGAACAATTTGGGAACATAGGTGGGTATCTACTTTGGTAGCTGCAGAACCTCTGGCCCTCAGGCCAAATGCCCCCCCCCCTCTGTTCGTTTGGCCCCTGGGGCTCTCTGGGAGCTCATGCCCCTCCAGGGAGAGATTGAGGGGGTGGAAACATGGGTTTCCATGACTGGAATGGAAGATTCATGTGCTTTGCTGTGCCTGCTTTTGCATCTGCTTCCACCCCCCACTGGGATGTGGCCCCTGGGAGCTGGCCCAGGAGGGAATGTGGCTCTCCACTCCTGACCTATGGAATGACATATGCAAAAGGGCATTGCACACCACACTCAAAACACCTGGAGGTGCAGACCCGGTTTCTCCCTCCCCCCCTCTCTCTTTCTCTCAGGGCAGATCCACTTTGTACATTTGAAGCACACCCTACACACATTTAAAGCACATGACTTCCACCAAAGAATCCTGGGAATTGTAGTTTAAGGGTGCTGGGAATTGTAGCTCTGTGAGCAGGCTTTGGGTAGTGGCACCTTCTTTTTCTACAAAAACAAAACAAAAGTAATGTTGAAGTGATATACTGCTGCCGTTTGTGAAAGTTCCTTTCAGCCAATATGGCTAACAACTCTTTCTAGACCACTCTTCCTGCAGGGATTTGCCTCCGACCCTTCCTTCCCCACTTTTTTCCCTTAAAAAGAAAGAAAGAAATGTGCAGAGTGAGTCACCCCACTTTGCACAGAGCCCCACACATGAACCAGGAGTGACCAGGTCTCCTCCCACAACCGGTGGGGCTAGAAGATCGTGGGGGTGCTGCTGCTGCTGCTGCTGCTGCTGCTGCTGCTGCTGCTGCTGCTGCTGCTGCTGCTGCTGCTTTTTACCCCACTCTGAAGCACCACTAGCTTTCAACTCTCCCAGGTACACCAGCTCAACAGGTGAGATTAGCATCTCTGCCTCACAGCCTGCCTTTTCGGATGTTTCCCCACATCAAGGCAATGCGCTTTGCATAGCAGGTGGGGCAGCTGGGTCGGAAGCTTCCAGCCAGAGGAGACTGCATCACCCACACAAGAAACCTTCATCTGCTTTTCCCAAGACGCCCTCCTTGCTCTCATGCACCCTCTCCTCCTCGGCGTCAGTGTGCTTTCTGCCACCCTCTGCAGCTTTGAATGGTGCTGATTCAGTCTCAACCAGGCTGACTTCCTCTTGGGAAGAAGTGTGCATGAAGAAGTGTGCATGCACATGAAAGCTCACACCAAGAACAAACTGAGTTGGTCTCTAAGGTGCTACTGGAAGGAATCTTTTTTATTTTTTATTTTGTTTTGACTATGGCAGACCAACACGGCTACCTACCTGTAACTTCCTCTTGGGAGCGAGTCTGGATGCAGGGACCGTGGAACTTGTGGCCCTCGGGATATTGCTGAACTACAACTCCCATCATCCTGGCACTGATGGGAGGGGGAGTCCAGAAACATTCACAGGGTTCTCTGTCTCCGTCTTAATTCTCGCACATGATGAAGGAACCTGTCGAACTGGGGCTGCATCACTTCACAGCACTGTGGTTAACAGGAAAAGGGGACCAGAGTGTGTGTACCTGCAGGGAGGGGATGAATCCACATGACTGAAAGATGTGTTTTTTAAAAAATACACCCCCAAAACCTGCACCGTCAAGCAAAAGGGAGTTTTCAACCCCATTTCCTTCTGAAAAGCTGGGACATATCTTTCAGTGTAGGGAGCTGGGCCTTCACCTGCTCCCAGCTGCAATCTGAAGTGGTGCAATCAAGACAAAGCTCTACCACCCCACCTGCTGCTTGTGAGTTCGTTTGTTACAGGAAGAGGAGAGGATTCCCTGAGCAAATGGCCTTACTAAAGCTACAGCCAGCTGTTGATTTTATTGCTGGCAAGTTCAGGTGATTCAGCTGCTGTAAACAGCCTTGAGATGATGGTGGTTTTGCAAGCTTAGCTTTGCAAGCATTATTCATTGTTGATGTTGTTATTTCACAAGCTTTGATAGCTCCAGGAAAGTTCAGTCGGTAACTAAGACTAGGAGCGTTTTTGCACAGCTTTGGGTGGTTATTGAATGATGGCCCTTCGTGGAGAAAGTGGAGCTCTGCCTCCATTGCACAGGAATAGAGGCTCTTCCTCTCTAAAGCTGGAAGCTGCAACTGGTGCAGGATGCACCCGCAAGGAAGTTATTGGGGCACACCACTCTGGCGATACGTGAAATCTCTGAAGTCCGGTACCGGATTTACAGGAATTGAATTCATTCATTCATTCATTCATTCATTCAATATCAGTATGTTTCTTGTGACCTTTCAATCACATTCCCCAGGACAGCCTGCAAAATGAATAAAACAATTAAAATGCAAATACAAAATAACAATAATAAACTGAAAGCCACAAAATCATAAGAGCAACATAGCGTCGCACACCACCCCCAGTCTCCAAGGGTCCCAGGCGCTTACCCAGGGTTTGTTTTCCTTGGAATGAGGCTCAGTGGAGACTGTGGTGTCTTTATGACATATGGCTTATTTGCACATATATGCAACCTGATACTACCATGGAGGGGCTCACAGCATTAACGCCCCAGAAGGTCTTGCTTCTCCCATAGCCTGTACAGCCCTGGATTCAAGAAGAAATCAGGCATGACTCTGCCTCCCCATTGCCCAGCCTGCAGTGTGCTTGCTTCCAGCCTCTAGCTCGCACACACAACTCTCAACTCTGGATTTTGTCTTTACAACTACCAGCGAGTTGTGCAAGGGCACCCCACCCATTTGCTGTCTGCCATGGAGCCACTTCCTTTGTTAACTTAATGGCCCTACCTAGAGGGCCATTACCTCATCAGGAAACTAGCCTGGAATTGAATCCATGCTGGTTCCAGGAATTAGAAGGCGGCTCAAGCATACAGCCTGCCCACCCACCTTAACACTAAGAACTGAAATTGTATCTGTTGGGGGAAACAGGGAGACACCACTGAGAAGGCCCAGTTCTGGTAACCGCATGCCTCACCTCAGTCAGCAGGTGACACTATTGAAATATCTTAAAGTGTGGCTAAGTCAGGTATCCCCAACCTGCGGCCCTCCAGATGTTTTGGCCTACAACTCCCATGATCCCTAGCTAACAGGACCAGTGGTCAGAGATGAGTCCTTCCAATTCCTTGAGCATAAACTGTGAAGGGCTTTAAAGGCTGAAGGAAACAACACTTTAAAATGGACCCACAAGCTGCCTAGGTGTAGTTGATCCAGGACAGGTGTATTATGAGCTAAATTTTTATACGGTATTGTCTTATGCAAACCACGATAGGGCTTTTGTTTATGATGATTAAGCAGCACAGTATATAAAATATACTGTATTTTCCTGCGTATAAGACTACATTTTAACCCAGGAAAATCTTCTCAAAAGTTGGGGGTTGTCTTATACGCTGGGTCGTATTTCTTATACGGCGAGTATATCCCAAACTCTAGATTTTAACTGGAAAAGTTGGGGGTCGTCTTATACGCCCAGTCGTCTTATACGCCGGAATATACGGGTAAATAAATAACACTCCATTCCAGTTTGTAAATCTAGGGCTGTGAACCAACCAGATATTGAAAGCACATCCTTTCCCCACTCACCAAAGAATATTGGGAACTGTAGTTCACTCACAGGACTACAATTCCCAGCACCCTAAACTACAGTTTCAGGGAGGGGAGGGGAGGATGTGCTTTACATGTGTGTTCAGAACTCACATTAGTTTCCAAACCCCATAGGTAGCACTGAGGCTCCTCTGATGCCTTAAACAGCCCCTCATCTCCACCCCCTGCCGTTGCTCCACAGTCTTGCTGCAGGAGCAGAACAATTTATGGAGACAACCCTGCAAAATGTGCTTGGCTTGCCAATCCTCTTTCCCCCAGTTGTTGTGGAAGTTCTTCTTCTGATGCGCAGCACCAGCTGCTTGTGCCCTGAACTGCTCCACAGACTCCACCTCCAGACTGGGCCACAGATATTCCCAGTGGCACAGTGTGTTATTGGAAATGAGTGCTTGGCTTCCACAGGGGTGTGGCTCTCTGGCATCAGGAACACCCAGGACAACTTCCTTCCATGCCCTCTTTTAGGGTACGTCTAGCACATCCTTTAACTCGCCTCCAGTCTCCGCTGCTTGTGGCTCCTCCCGCAGCCAGCAACACTTGTTGTGTGTGTTGCAGAAAGGCCCACACCAAGCTGCTGTTCTTATTTTTAGAGTTGACCATACATCGGGGTTAGCCATTCGTCTGCCTGTGGCGCAACAAGGTGTGAACCAGTTCCACAAACCCAACTGTCCCTGCTTAGAGAAAGAGAGGCAGAGAAAGGCAGGTGTAAATTAGTAAGAGGCAAGTGCCTCTTGCAACCACAAAGTGAGGCTTCTCACATTCTTCCTCTTGGAATTCATCAGAAATACTGGTGAGGTTTTCATTTGTTTCTGAGCATTTGTGCCTGGCTCTTGAGATCACTTGTGCGAAACTTCAAGAGAGTAATATATATATATTAAAGAACAACAACAACAACAACAAAATACTAAGGCAGCCTTCATCCAATGGTCCCCAAGCAGTATATTATCATCATCATTACCATTGTCGTCATAGATGTTGTTGTTATTCTTAAAATGTATATCTTGTCCTTCCTCTCAATGGAGCACAGGGGGGGGGGGCGGACAACAAGCAATGAAGCAATAAAAGCACAATTAAAATATCTTAAAACAATTCCAGTGCCAATGCAGACTGAGAGAGTTCTCTGCTTAAAGGGCATATTGGAAGAAAGGTTTTTAATGGGTGCCAGGAAGACAACAGAGATGGTGGCTGTCTCATAATTAGCGGCAGGAAGTCCCCCATGGGTGAGGCCACAGCACTAAGGAGTGTGGAAGGAACCTCCTGATAAGCGACCATAGCAGCGTGTTTCTTCAGATCGGGATAAATGTGTGAAAGCTGCAAGCAGTTATTTCACCAAGTTCTGTTGTATTCACTATTTTCCCCATTAACAGGGCTGGCCCACCCATGAGGCAAGCTGAGGCAACCGCCTCTGGTGGCAGCATCTACAGGGACAGCAGATCCAGCCTCCAAGGAACGCATTGCCCACTGCTGCCATGGTGTCAGTGATGGCTGTGGTGTGCTCCTTGGAGACTGGCTTTTGAGGGGGCCTATGCCTGCCTGGGGCTGCCCTCTTGGGTCTCCTGGGCTCTGCACCCACACAGCATTGAGAGCAGCCCCCTCCCCACCCCCTGTGGCAGCCTTTGATTCCCATTTCAACTGCTAGGTAAGGGTGATTTGATACTCCCTCTCTGGTTGACTCACCCGTTCTTCCCTAGCCTCTGGTGCCAGACCTGTCCATTAAGAAGGGTGTTTCACTTGCTTCCTTGATAGGCAGAGCTTTAAGGACATAAGAACATCGATCCAACATCCTGTTCTCACAGTTGCCAACCAGTGCTCCAATAGGAAACCCGCAAGTATGACCCAACCGCAAGAGCCCTCTCCCCTCCTGTGGTTTTCAGCAACTGGTGTTCACAAGCATCACTGCCTCTGACCACGGTAACAGAGCATCTCATTGTGGCTAGGAGCCATGGTCAGCCTTGTCCTCCTTGAATCTGTCTAATCCTCTTTCAAAGCCATCTGTGTTGGTGGCCATCACTGCCTCCTGTGGGAGGGAGTTCCACAGTTTAACTCTGTGCTGCATGAAGAAGTCCTTCCTTTTATCTGTCCCAAATCTTTATTTCTAGTGGTATGAGAGAGAACGGAAACCCTTTTCTCTATCCAGCTTTCTGCAGAATTAAGGGGTGCCTTGTTTTGGGGGGGGGTCTCTGTACATGTAGGCAAATGTAGAGGCACTCTAGACATTTAGGCAAAGTTGTTTTTTTGGGTGCTGTGCCTTTGAGTCCTTTAAGGTAAATTGCAGCATATCTGCCACACAATAGACATGCATTGTTCTGTTTTGTGGTTGCTAACAATAACTCTCATAAATATTAGATTGATAAATAGAATGTTAGCAGAGAAAATGGGTTTGTTTGGCACATCAACACAGCCAAAGCATAACCCCTTACCTAGGGTTGTAATTTAAGGGAACAATTTCCTCTGTTGCAAGCCATTCAAATGAACTTGAATCCAAACCCACTAGGCAGATTTCCTACAAAAATCCATTGTTCAGAGCTGGGGCAATGGCATTCAGATCTTGATTACTTCTCCAGCTTGTTCACCTCCCTGATGTAGCTGGAATCAAAAGCCCCCTGGAAAAAAGTCTTCCTGGGGGTCCATCCTTAGAACAACTACCCCCAACTGCATGCCATCCAGACGTTATCCCTGGTCATTGGCTGGCTGGGGCAAATGGGAGCTAGAGTCCAAACTAGGGGTCGCCAAGGTTTACCTTACCTGGGCCGGTCCAGCAGAGATCCCTCTGTGGGCTGGATTGCACACGTGCATGAGTGTGCGTACCCGTGATTTCCGGTGTCTGCCTCTGCGCAGACGCGATTTCCGGTGTCAGCATCTGTGCAGATGCAATTTCCAGCGCCGCAGAAGCGAGTCCCTGCACTGCACTGCTCTGGTTTAGCGCAGCAAGTGCGGAGTCACCGAGCAGGCAGCTTGGTTCGGGGGTGGCATGTGGGCCAGTTAAACGACCCCCATGGGCTGCTTGTGGCTCATGGGCCTTAGGTTGCCAACCCCTGGTCAAAACCATCTGTATGCTGCCAGTTTGGCAGAGGCTGCCCTCCAGTTGCTAAGCCTTTTTCTGTCGCAAGTATTTTCCTATTCAAACATTAGAGATACAGTGGTACTTCGGGTTAAGTACTTAATTTGTTCCGGAGGTCCGTTCTTAACCTGAAACTGTTCTTAACCTGAAGCACCACTTGAGCTAATGGGACCTCCTGCTGCCGCTGCGCCACCAGACCACGATTTCTGTTCTTAGCGGAGTTCTTAACCTGAAGCGTACTTAATCTGAAGCGTACTTAATCCGAGGTACCACTGTACTAATGCTGATCTGTGGAGGCTTTGTTTTTTGTTTTCTCTTTGGGTTTCCCCCAGTGACAGGCACTTTGGCAAAGATGGCTCTATTCTCTTGCAACTGAGGCGTCCCAAATGTGTAAATAACCAGGCATTCAAAATAAGAATGGTTTACCTGTATTGATCCATCGTACATGTTAATGAATTGGGTGTGATAGCTGTGGAAGCTGCTCTTCATCAGAACCACCCCAGACCTGGCATTTATTGTCATTCTGTTGCTGGAACCCAGTGAGGCTGCAGCATTTGCGAAGCTATGCAGGGGGGCAACCAGCTCCTTGGATGGGAACCTTCTCTATGTAGCTCACATTAAAACTAGGGAACTCACAGACACTAGACAGTCACCAACTAATATGACTCTATTTTTTTCCCTATTTTTTTTATTGGTTTTAACAAACATTAAAGAAAACAACAATAATACACATAAAAACAAACATAGATCCTTTTAACCTATTCATCCTTCCTATCAATGTAGGTTGACTTCCTCCCGTCCTCTCTTCCTGCGTTCCTTATATATCATCTTTAGTAATTCCTTGACATCATTAAAAACATTTTTAATTAATTAACCTCAATATCTCTTCTTATCTAAGATCAATATCATTAATCCCAACAATCATAAACCTTATATCTATTTTCCAAGTCTACAGCTTCATTTATCTTCCAGCTTACTTCTACTCTTTAATCTTACAATACTTTTTAAAATATAATTTAAATTTCTTCCAATCTTCTTCCACCGCTTCCTCCGGTCACCCGGTCAGTTCAGCGAGCTCCATATAGTCCATCATTTTCATCTGCCATTCTTCTATTGTTGGTAATTCCTCTGACTTCCAGTTTCTAACTAACAAAATTCTGGCTGCAGTTGTGGCATACATAAAGTAAGTCCTATCACCTTTTGGGATTTTCCAACTAATATGACTCTAAAGGAGTTAGACATAGGACTTATCCACACCTCTGTTCCTTAGGGAAACCTGCTCTTTAGTGCTGAATCAGAATAAACAGCAAGTGGGTTTTTCGCAAATTGCAGTTTGTTCCAATTTAGCGCTAAAGAGCAGGTTTTCCAGGCGAAGTGGTGGGGCAGAGGCGAAACCATTCAGATCTGTGCCTAGAAAGGTCAAACAGAAAATTGCTCAGATTTGTGCTTTTTAGGCACTGGACAAGCAGAAGTGTGCACACATTTCTCAAACACATTTCTGGTGGATTTCTCTAGCAATGACTACTAGCCAAGATGACTATTTTATCTCCACAGTTGGAGGCAGGATGCCTCTGAATACCCGTTGCTGGGAATTGCAGGTGGGAAGAATATTGTGTTCAGATCCTGCTTTCTGGCTTTCCAGGAGAGGCATCTGATTGGACCCTGTGAGAACAGGATGCTGGGCTAAATGGGAGCCCTTTGGCCTGATCCTGCAGCCAGGCTCTTCTTAATGTTCTTAGGAAACCAATGGGGACCACATGCAAGGGTAAATAAATAAATGAAATTGGTAAACTAAAATCTTATTATTACTGGTGTTCAGAGACATGGGATGGCACACAGAGGCCTCCTCCATTTGATGTAAATCAAGGCACTGCACATTTAAATTGCTCTGCTTTATTAAAGAAGTGATTCACTGGAGGCACACTCCATTGTATCTCAAGACAGATGGATGTCAACAACAACAACAGAGGCATGGGGCCTCTGATCCTGAAGGAAGCATATAGCCATGAGGACTAGTAACCTATTTTCCTTTTAAAATCATATATGCCAGCGACCACCACCATTTATTGGGGTGGCAAAATAGCTCTACACATTAGGCCAATGAGTCAGTTCCTGGCTTAAATGAGATTTGCACTAGGATCCAACTGACTACAACCTTCCCCAAGACCTCCAGATGTTTGTGGAATACAAATCCCATCAATCATCATTGGCCATGCTAGGTGGGGCTGATTGGAGCTCTAGCCCTTGCCATCCGGAGGGGCACCATATCAACTACAAGTAACTTGTTGTGTGTGTGCATGTTTGCTTTTTAAAGTGTGCATCAATGTTAACTTGCAAGTTGCCTTGGGATAATTTATATGCAAAAATGCAAGGCAGGAATAAATGTGTGTTTTTCTCCTGGACACCCACCAGATTTCTCATTATAATCCAGTGGGACGGGATTATTTCCAGACAGAGCTCTGCCTATAGGCTGAAGCCTCATGCAGCAATGTGGGTCAACGGTGCCTCTCTCTTGCAAAGGCTGTGCCATTGTATTTTGCTGTTGCAGTTTGCTGCCAGCCAATATTATAAGTGCAATATTGATAAATATAATGCAAGGACAGAGGGGACCTTGAGGCAAAAATATAGGGTGCATTCATGCAGCTCAGTGAGACGGAATCACAAAAGGAACTGCCGGCGTATTGGAAAGAAAGAAGAGGGGTTACTTCAAGGTGACTGAGTTTTAAAAGGTGGCAAGGGTGTGTTAAATGTCAAAAGAGAGCCAATGTGTTTTCCTACCACTGAGTGCCTATTACTGCTCTTCCCTGGGGAGGGCCCTTCTCCCATGCCCCTCCCCGTGTTCAAAAGGTGGGTAATTAATAAATGCCTCTTCGCTGGGCCAGTATTGTGCCCTGCCTCTGCCCTCCTTCTTGACTTGAGCAATGATTTCTCTGAGAACTAATGAAGGGTTTGGATGCTTTAATTTGTTTTCTCAGATTAGATTCTGAAAATAACCTAAATTATTCTAATAGGCAGTTAAGTCCCTGCGGAGCATCTGGATAAAATGAAGCAGAGATCAGGAGCGAAAGACATCAGGGGGAAGCTTACAGGACGTCCTTCTGGGCCCACTTTCAGTTTCGGGTGGTAAATATTGCATTTTCAGAAATTGGTCTTGCAGGAGGGGCAAAATAAAAAGTCGCCCACATGGGAGCATGAGCCTGCGATGAAATGGTGCAGTAGCTCAGAGGTAGATCATCTTCCTTGCATGCAGATGGTCCCAGGTTCAATTCCCAATGGCCTCACCAGGGAGGGCTGGGAGTCATTCCCTGCCTGAAACCCTGGAGAGCCACTGCCAGTCAGTGTAGACAGTACTGAGCTTGATGACCAAAGTGTCTGACTTGGTAAGGCAACCTCATTATGGCTGGCGGCACTGGGTTGAACATTCCTCCTTCAGCCACCACTGTAGCAGTGAGTTCCATAGGTTAACTATTGGTTGTGTGCAAATAGGGCTTAATCTTCTGCCAAGTGGTTTCACTGGATGACCCCCTGAGTTTAGTATTACAGGAGAGGGCAACCCCATATTCATTCTTCCCATTCCTTCTTTCAAATAGCCCATTGAATCTCATGAGATTCGAACATTTAAGTAGGTCTTTGATGTAGCACCAGTATATGGCATAATTGATTTCTTTCCCTAGCTTTTATGTCTTTGACGATCTCAAGATCCTGCTTCTCTTTCTACAGATTCTGGGAGCAAATCTTTCTGTCTGTGTGCTTAGAACAAAAGATTCATAGAGTTGGAAGGGACCCCAGCGGCATCTAGTCCAACCCCCTGCAATGCTTGTTTAAAAACAAAGTATGGCATGTTTACAACTCATTTCTTCCTGGTCTTTTTTTTATTGCAAAATGGCAATCAAACACAAGCATCTGATACGGAGGGAGTTATTTTGTAAACAGCTGTGAGGTTTTATTCTGCTTTGCAAACAAACCTCTCTGAGGTTTTTAATTTAATCAAGCTGTCTATAAGTCTTGTGGATATAAATAAATAAAATAAAGAAACTTTTAATTGCACTTGCAGTAGCCTCCATACACTTTGCCTGTTCGCACTGGGCAGTTTGGTGATGCAACTGGTGTTTCAGGATAAACAGGGGTGGTTGAGGAATAACTATGAGTCAGGTTGGGTGGGGAGCCTGTCAACAGTACCCTCCAGATTGCCCATAAAGAGCGAGTGAGCAAAATATTTATTTCATGACACTTATATTACACCCTTCCTCAAAGGAGCTTGTGGTGATATACATGTTTTCCCCCTTCCTCACAATTTGCCCTTACAACAAACCATGTAAGCTGTTGTTTGCAATTTGTAGGTCAGACTGAGAGATTGCAATCAGCCCAGGGTCACCCAGTGAGCTTCCCTGCTAAGCAGAGATCTGAACTCGGGTCTCTGCAATCCTGGCCCAACTCTGGCTCTCATGCGGATGACTAAACGGCTAGTGTGGAATCAGCAGCTGCTAGACATTGAGCCACACCAAAGTGTCCCTGAAAACTAGGTCAGTCTGGAGCCTTGCAGTAATGACACAGCACAGGTTGAAGTGAGTTAAGGGATTGTTATCCCAGGATAGCAGAAGGTGCCAAGAAGAAACCCAGCAGCTCTCTCTCTCCCTCTCCCCCGCCCCATTAAGGTTTTCCTCCTTCACTGGAACTACGTCAAACTGTTGGTGCTCACCATAGGTGCCTGTGCAAACATGCTGAGTTTGTTTCTGGTCTTAATTTCGCTGATTACACCTCGGCAGGGCCTTGCAACATGGCTGGTGCTCCCAGGTGGAACTCCCCTGAGGAAGCTGAACTCTTGTAATTATATGCAATGGTCTTCTTATTCGCAGTTAAACAAAATGCCCACCCGGGAATTTGTCATGAAGGATCGTGCAGGCTGCAATCCCTTGTTCTCCGCGGTTGTTTCTACTTTATTGCGGCATTTCTGTCCCACCTTCCTTCCAAGGAGCTCAAGGTGGCATATGTGGCTGAGGGCGGGGGGGTTTGAACTCTGGTCTCCCAGGTCCTAGCCTGACACTCTAAACACTAGGCCACCACGGGGTCTCTAGCATGTCACAGGGCAGGGTTGGATTGGATAACTTCCCTTTCACCATTGAAGTTAATTTTTAATAAGTATAAGCCATATTTCTGGACCCAAAGTCACTCCTATTATTTATTTATTGCTACTTTATACAGTTTGTTCAAAACAGGCATACAGCTATTATTTTGCCATAAAAATAAATTCTTCACAACGATTGAAATGTTGAAGAAAAATACCCCTGTCCCCTGATAGGAAATTTCCGAATGGGGGACTGGACCTGCTTTATTAAAGTCCCAGACCCCGAAGCACGAGGCGATGACCTCAAAGGAACCCCACCCTAACTCCTGCCCCACACTGTGTCGCACAAGCACCCACATAACACCCTCGGGATGAAGGGTTCCCCCTCCCTGCGCCCCTCTCCCTGTTTAGCCCGTAACCGGGACTATAAAACACTCTCTGTCCCTTTAAACCTCGCTTTTTCATCCCGGTCTACTCCTATCTCCCTCTGTATTTTCTGATTCACCCCGGTCAACCCCATTGCTGTCTATGGCCAATGCTTTCCTATGGATGCGTCTGAGCCAATCAGAGCCATGCATCTACTCTGCAGAACTTAACTCAATCAGAACTCTTTGCACGCTCCATTACCTTCTAACTAGGTGTTGACAGATTCCCCGCTGTGAGAACAAAGCCCTCGGACTTGATCTAATCAGAAACTAACAAGATGTTGACAAGCCCTGCTAACAGAACAAAGCTGATACAATCAGAACTGGATAGTTATTAATTAAAACAGATACTTTGTAACAAAATGGAGTCTAGACTAGGAAATGTCGTTTTAAAGGCTTTATTCCTTGCAGTCAAACCGCGAATCTTCAAATAATCATAGAAAATCACTGCTTTAACAGATTTTCTCCATTCTGGTGTCATTTTAAAGCTTGAAAAAAGGGCTTCCAAACCTCTCGGTTCCCGCCATTGCTCGGGCATCAGGAATTGACTTCTGATGCCCTTTTGCTACCCACCATTATTCTATAGGCAGGGGGACACTTCTCTTCAAGTCTTCCATAATCCCTTAAGCGTGAGAGCACGTACACTCACCCAGGGCCTCAGGAAATGCCACATCTGGGCAATCCTCTCAAACACCCATCATCAGGTTTTCAAGATGACAGACAGTCTCCTGGATACTTCTCATTGTTCTTCCCCGGATGCCACTCAAGATGTATATTTGACTCACCCAAGTTCCATTTACCTGTTCCTGTAACCTTTCACCCATATGTTAAACCTTGTTTACCCATATGATAATCATGTTGAACCCTCCTACTCTCCACCCCTTCTTGACGTTTTGCTTATGTAGTAGTGATGTAGTATGATGTAGAAATGATGTATGGTGAACTGTATTATGGGATATAGCGGGAATCTTTAAATTGGACTGTCACTCTTTGTTCGGGGTTCGGATTCGTCGGAACCTGTTGCGCAATAAACTCCTTTGCTTTTGCTCCAACTTCTGGCTGTTCTCCTTTGATCTCCGCTGCGAACCACGGGCTTCTCTCGTAGGACCGGGACCTGAGCAACCTCTGACCCGGGAATTTCCGTAACATCTTGGTGCCGAAACCCGGGACCTGCGGTTCTCCCGTGTTGGCCGGGGACCCAAGAAGTCTTCTGCCGGCACCAGGACCTCTTCTCCTGGGAAGACCAACCGGACCTCCGGCCATCCTCCGGGCGGTAATTGCAGGTCTCAGGGGGAGCCAACCGGGGAGCAAAGGCAAAGTCCAGCCGGCTTCGTCTCCACGATCCAGGGGATCGCAGTGGAAGACGCGTGAGTATAATAGTGAAATCCAGTGCACTGGTGATTGGGGTTGGTGGGTGGTTAGCTTGGCAACTGTTTTCTACTCTTACCTATCGTTCTTCTAATCTTTCTCTCGGTCTGTCCCATAGACCATTGCTCAACTCGGAAGGGGAGTTCTGAGCTCTATCTCTTTTCTAATAACTCCGGTCAGCCGCCCCGTTGGCTGGTCCGACGAACGCAAGGGGTCGGAGCTCTTTTTCGTACGTCCACCAAGGTGGACGGACTTCCTGCACTATCCCCGACCTCAGCCGCACCGGTCGAGTCACGTGTACACGCAAGTGTGTGAACTCGCTTCCGAACGCAAGGGAGGTTTTCCGGATCGAAGGTCTATCAAGGGTTTACCCGATCTGGCACCGCTGGTAGCGGGCGTCCAGTAGGGCCCCTCTTTTGAGCTATTGACTATAGGCAGGGGGTTGCCAAGCGGGAAATTTGACTGGGGTGGGTAGAGGGAGGATAAAAGAGACAAGGAATAGTAAGAAGAAAAGGAAAGGAAAGAGAGCTCTGGAAAAAGGAAGTGAAGGGAGTCTGGGGAAGGACCAGACTGTAGAATAGTTGCCCTTGATCAGCCGCACCTCTAGCCGATCTAGTGAACGCAAGGGACAAGGGCTTTAGGTAGATAGGGAATCCTGCTCTTGATCAGCCGCCCCTCTGACCAGTGAACGCAAGGGACAAGGGTTTAGATAGTTAGTACTGCCCTTGATCAGCCGCCCCTCTGATCAGAGAACGCAAGGGACAAGAGCCTAGTTAGATAGGGACGTCGTATAGATAAGTACCCCTCTTAAATTCACCTCCAGTTTGTACTGAAACCCTTTTTCCCGTCTTTTTTTTTTTAGATAAAAAAAAAAAAAAAAAAAAAAACCCAGGTCCCCACCCCAACACCAAAATGGGATCCAAAGCTTCGAAGCCTGGTCGGGCTCCATCTGGCAAGAAGGCTTCTAGTAAGCCTTCTCCTGCCCAGTTGGACCCCGACGCCCCCCTTGAGTTTGTGCTAGATAATTGGAAGGAAGTCCCTGGGCACGAGTCTCTGTCCAGGCAGAAACTGCAAAATCTTTGCGAAAACTCTTGGCCACTACTTACTAAAAGTGAAACACCTGAGCTCCGCTGGCCACCGGAGGGATCCTTCAACCGGGATCGACTAAAAACTCTAAAAAGGCACTTAATGGAAGAGAGACCTCGCCAATTAGACTATCTGAACACTTTCGAAACGGCGTTCGAGGTCCTTGTGACCCTAAAATCTACCCCAGCGTTACAGATGCCTATAACTCAGCCTGTTAGGAAGACTTCCAGGAAATCTAAAGGGGGTCTTGCGCCACCCCCCCCATATGAGGACCCTTCTGACGATGAGTCCGTAGATCAAGCCATGGCCCTCTTCTACCATCGTCCCAGGCGGAATCCAACTGCCCCGCCTGACCAGGATGAGGTCCCCATCCAAATTAACCCACAAGAACCCGAGAACAACACAGCTCCCAATATCCCTCAAGGGAACAACGCAACTCCTAATATCGCGTCAGGAACCCAGGGCAGCCGGACCACCCAGCCTTTACCCCATAGTGAAGGGGCAGTATCAACACCCCGCACGTCAAGGGAACAGAGTATGGATTCCTCACCCCCTGGTGATCATGACTCCTATACTCTCCCATCACAGTCATCACCCCTTTGGGACACCTTAGATCTGGCCGGACTTAGAGAGGGTGTTACCACCCGCGCCATGATCCTCGGCGCCAAGCAACTAGCAAAAAGCCTCCAGGGAGCCTTTTCCCCTTCTACATCCCGGAAAACCACCAGGTCAAACAATGGGGGAGGCGTTTCTAATAACCAGGAGCCCGCTGCTACCCAAATGCCTCTCCGGGCTTTTCCAATACCCCCAGTGGAACCAGATGGGCCCCCCCGTATGGTCTACACTCACCAGCCCTTTCGTACAGCAGATCTAATAAACTGGTCAACCCAGATGCCCTCCCTTCGCGACAGCCCGGATCTGTGCTACCGCCAGATGTGCGGGATTTTCGCCTCCCACAAACCCTCTTGGGCCGATGTCCACTTACTTTTAAATACCCTTTTTAATGAGGCGGACAAAGCAGATATCCTAGCTAAGGCCGAAGAGGCATTAAACTCCCCCAACTATCAGGATACCAGACCCAACGGGACAGAAGCAGTGACAGCCCAGGACCTTCGGATAGAACCCGAACCCGCTTGGGACTATAATACTGCTGGCGGGGAATGGAGCCTCAACCTGTTTAAAAAGGCCATCTTAGATGGAATTAAGGCTGCCGGCCAACGCACTGTGAGCTGGATAAAAGTCCAAACAGTCATCCAGGGACCCAACGAACACCCCTCTGATTATTACACCCGGCTCGTGAATGCAATTAAAACCTGGGGAGGGATAAACCCAGAAAACCCAGACCACGATGTTATAGTAAAGGGGTTCTACAAGGACCAGGCATCTCCCGACATTCGAAAAGCCTTAAATCTCCTAGTGGGCTACGATGGCAAATCCTTCAGTGAAATATTATCCATCTCCAAGTCTATTTTTAATAATAGAGATGAGAGGAAAAGGAAGGAAAATAAGGCGGAGGAAGAAACAGTACTGGCCCTCAGCATGGACCCTACCTATCCTCACATGAATAATTACCCTACGTACCCCGCTAGAGGAAGGGGAAGAGGAAGAGGGGGTGGACAGCCAGGACCACCACCCAACCCACGACCCTGGGGCCCCTCAATAGGACTTTGTTACCTATGCCAGCAACCGGGCCACCTAAAACGGAACTGCCCATACCTATACCCCGGCACCCCTTGGGTCGGAACCGACTACAATTCATATTCCAACACTCCCCACCAACGCCACCCGGGAACCCAAGCTCATGTAGATCAACAACCACCACTAACACAGTCACAGACACCATCACCCCCACAGTCGTCAGCCCCCCAACAGCCACAGGGACCTTGGACTACTAGAGACTCCCGATTCCCACCAACACAGCTGACTGGGAGAACCCAACTTCCTAACACCTTCCGCGCAACACCTACCAGCAACCAGTCGATTCAAATTTCCTCACCCGATGTAGATGGAGCCCCAAGTTCGTCCTATTGACAATTAGCAGGGGATCCTAACCAAACCCTTTCCATTTGTCCGGTACTTGCACTGTCTCCCGATGACCCTATCTGCACCATAGAGATTGACGGACATCCATATGAGTGCCTATTAGATACTGGTGCAACTTACTCAACCCTAACGAGTAGTCACCTTAAACCGGGGGAAGAAACAAGGAAAGTGATGGGATTGGATGGGATACCCCGCACCTGCCCACTATCTCAACCTGCCAAAGTCACACTAGGGCCTCTACTCGCCGAGCATACCTTCCTCCTCACAAGCAGCCCCGTCAACCTCCTCGGCAGGGATTTACTCTGCAAACTGAATGCTACCATCAGCTGCTCATCTGATGGCATCTACCTACATATGCCAGAAGAGTCTGTCCCTTCCTTCCAAGGAATCATCCAGGATGCAAAGGACAAACGCCAATTCCCAGACCTTCCCCTTGAGTTGGAACAAGAAATGCCCCCTTGGTTGTGGGGAACTGAATCCACCTCGGTGGGACTCTTGAAATCAGCCACTCCAGTAAAAATTTCCTATAGAACTGACCTACCATACCCTTGTGCCAAACAATACCCTTTACCCACAGAAGCTATAAATGGCCTCACTCCTATGATCCAGGACTTCTTAGAGCAAGGAATTCTGACCCCGTGCGCATCACCCTGTAATTCGCCTGTACTCCCTATTAAAAAACCGGGGGGAGAGGGAACCCCAGTCCGTTACCGCTTCGTACAGGACTTAAGACTAGTCAACCAATTCGTAATACCACGTCACCCGGTGGTGGGAAACCCAAATTCCCTCCTTAATGCCATCCCTCCGGACACTACCTGGTATAGCGCAGCCGATTTGTGCTCAGCCTTCTTTAGCATTCCGGTAGCCCCAGAGAGTCAATTCCTTTTTGCCTTCACCTGGGGCTCCGGCCAACTAACTTGGACTAGACTACCCCAAGGGTACGTGGAATCCCCAGCCATCTTCTCCGCGACTCTACACCGCGACCTTCAGGATGTCCATCTCCCTGCAGGCTCAGCCTTTCTCCTCTATGTAGATGACATCTTAATCTGCTCTACTAGCGAGGAAGCATGTAAAAAGGACACTAAGCACCTCCTAGTAGAACTAGCTTATAAGGGACACAAAGTTTCCCCTAAGAAACTTCAGTTCTGTAAACAAGAGGTAAAATACCTGGGACATATCCTTGGGATTGGGACTAGAAGCTTAGCTACTGACCGGATTGAAGCGGTCACTAAAATTCCCCTTCCACAAACAAAAAGACAGCTAAGAGGGTTCCTTGGAATGGCGGGCTTCTGCCGCGCCTGGATAGCGGGATACAGCGAAATTGCCAAGCCTTTGTCGGCCATGACCCGCCAGGACCATCCAGACAAACTACAATGGACAGAGGAAGCCTTTGCCTGTTTTGAACGCTTAAAAATGGAACTCCGGTCTGCCCCAGCCTTAGGACTACCAGACTATCGTCTACCTTTCAGTTTGTTTGTCCATGAACAAGGAGGGATAGCCTCAGGGGTCCTAACCCAGTCCTTTCGGGACCAACAAAGACCGGTAGCCTACTACAGCCTCCAACTTGATAATACAGCAAAAGGGTCAGTTAGCTGTCTGAGAGCCATTGCTGCTGCCGCTATCCTACTCCAAAAGGCACAAGAAACAGTGTTGGGACATGAAGTCACCATACATGTCCCACACGCTGTGGCCACCCTATTAACTCTAAAAGGGACTCACCATTTCTCTAACCCACGACTAAATCGCTACGAAGCCCTCCTGTTAACCCCATCCAACGTAACTATTAAAAGAGTTAATTCATTGAACCCCGCCACCCTTCTCCCATTACCGGAGGACGGTACCTCCCACCACGACTGTGCACAAGTAGTCCGCCAAGCGGAGAAACCCCGGGAAGATTTGGACCACCTCCCGCTACATAACCCTGACCTCATTCTCTATACTGATGGTAGTTCAAAAATAGTGGAAGGGGAAAGAAAATCTGGGTACTCGGTGGTGTCGGACTTTGAAGTAATAGAAGCGGAGCCAGTAAACCCACAATATAGTGCCCAGGCTGCAGAACTCATAGCCCTCATCCGAGCCTGTGAGCTTTCCGAAGGAAAACGGGTCACAATATACACTGACAGCAAATACTGTTTCGGGCTGGTGCATACGACGGGACAAATCTGGCTTCAGAGGGGGTTCCTGACAGCCGCGGGATCTCAAATCTCTCATGCTGCCCTGGTGCAACGGCTCTTAACAGCTATTCACCTACCAAAAGCCATAGCAGTGGTACATTGCAAGGCACATACCAAAGGCAGGGATCCCGTTTCCAAAGGAAACCGCCGAGCAGATAAGGCCGCTCAAACCGCCGCCACGCAAGCTTTCTCTGAAGGGACGCAATTTCAATGTATCCAGGTTCCCGCAGAAATTGACTTTTCGGAAATGTATAAGGCTGCCTCGGAACGAGAACAGGCTATGTGGACGTCTATAGGGGCTGTGCAGACAGATGGCATATGGTCCCTACCAGATGGGAGGATTATTATGCCAAAAGCCTGGACTCCAAAATTTGTGAGGGTCTTACACCAACAAACCCATTGGGGAAAAACCAAACTAATAGACTATGTTCAGAGAAGCTGGTATGCCCCCGGAACAGCCATGGCCGCCACAGCGGCCACCAAAAACTGCCTCACCTGCCAATCTTTCAATCCCAAGAGGGAACCAAAACGACCACCAGGGGCTAGACCCTGGGCTTTTGTTCCCTTCGAGAGCCTACAATTAGACTTCATTGACCTGCCACCGTGCCAGGGCTACCGATTCGCTCTAATTGTGATTGATAAATTTTCCTCTTGGGTGGAGGCATATCCGGCCAGGAGAGCCACAGCCTCTGTGGTTGCTAGAGCTCTCCTACAGGAGATAATCCCGAGATTCGGAATACCACGCAGGTTGGACAGCGACAGGGGTAGCCATTTTACCGCAGAGGTAGTTCAACAGGTAGCTCAAGCCCTAGGGATTAAGTGGGAGCTCCACACCCCGTATCACCCTCAGTCCTCTGGCCAAGTAGAACGTATGAACCAAGAGATAAAGATCCAACTTGGAAAGCTCTGCAACACTACAGGACTTAAATGGATAAATGCGTTACCCCTAGTCCTTCACAACATAAGGAGTGCACCTACCGGACCTTTAAAGCTTTCCCCTTTCGAACTGTTATTTGGCAGGCCCCCTCCAATCTATAATACTCAGTTCCCGTTGTCAGATCTAGATGTGGGGGAGTCAGAACTCACCTTTTATGTGGTCCAGTTGCAAAAACAATTGCGACGTCTACATCAGTATGCAGCCATAGAAGGACAAAATCTTCCAACAGATGTACAGGTGCACTCATTCCAACCCGGCGATTGGATTCTGGCAAAGGTTTACCAGAAGGTGCCTTTACAACCCACTTGGGAGGGGCCCTACCAAGTACTCCTTGTCTCTCCCACTGCGGTTAAAATTGGGGAAAAGGACTCGTGGTTACACCACTCTAGGTGTAAACTCACCCAGCCTCCTCAGGACAATTCTGATGGAGAGGGGGAAGACTATACATATCATAAACCCCCTTCCGCCCCAGACTCTTTCCTTGACCAGGATCGGGACCAGGACCAGGATCAGGACCAGGACCAGGATCGGGGTCAGGAGGATCGGACCCAACAGACCGGACCAGAATCGGGGCCACAGGATCGGACCCAACAGACCGGACCAGAATCGGGGCCACAGGATCGGGCCCAACAGACCGGACCAGAATCGGGGCCACAGGATCGGGCCCAACAGACCGGATCTGACACCGTAACCAACAACTGGACGTCGGAACTCCTTCCCGACGGCATCCGACTTCGCCTTAAGCGCGATTGACAGCTCGTCCTTCGCTTCATTTGACAGCTCGTCCTTCGCTTCATTTGACAGCTCGTCCTTCGCTTCATTTGACAGCTCGTCCTTCGCTTCATTTGACAGCCCGTCCTTCCATCAACCGACCATGCGACCTATCCTACACTACCTCGTCCCCCTCCTGATGTGCATGACTATGGCCTCTGGACTTACCCAGTGCACAGGACTCCACACCAATTACCACTTCCTCGACTTCCACACTGTGGACTTAGGGGGAAAGCTGAACCCTAACCGAATGGGGGACTTCGAATTTTGCCTCCCAGAAACACGGACCTTGTTGCGCCACTCGTTGGTACCTAGCCTGGATACCACTGGACACTGGGAACTCTTTGTACGAGACCAACGATTCCACCGTCTCGGGTCTGCGGCTCTCACCATTGATAGGCGCCACTATCGACTCACGTGTAAAAATGGGTCATATCTCTTTTATGGCCAAGGGGAACTCTCTAGGAGCCCTAACTGGACTGAGGTAGAACTCGGGGGGTCTACACACTCCTACTCAGACATCCACCATGACTCTGAGAACCTTATTTTT
Source organism: Darevskia armeniaca (assembly GCA_034641395.1). NCBI lineage: Eukaryota > Metazoa > Chordata > Lepidosauria > Squamata > Lacertidae > Darevskia > Darevskia armeniaca. The sequence continues at coordinate 1,532,731 of JAWWNF010000473.1, read as the reverse complement.
GGGTTCCAGTGCCTCCGCATGACCCCAAGCCTACCCAGACCTCAGATACAGGGACTATGTCTCCGGCGTTTCTGCTGCCTATGGGACCTTGGACCTACAGGAGACTGGAGAGGGCGTGACTACCTTGAGGGTTGGTACCACCCCGCGATTCCATCAGAACCTCCCATGTGGGATCACACCGGACCTTTGCGATGTGGGGGTGTCGCCAGGGAGGCTAACCTCCTGAACACGACAGACCCACTCCACCCACTAGGGACGGCTCCTCGTCAACTGGGAACCAACCAACAACCCCTTGAACCAGATCTCCTGTCATCATGGGAACAGAACTCCTTCATCCAACTCCTCGACAACGTTGCCAAGGAAACCCCCTTCCCAGAGTGCTGGATTTGCGCCCATGCCCCGACTCATCTCCAGCAGGGACTTCCCCTCGTTCCTGTGGCCGTTTCCATGGAACAGTTGCGGACTACTGACTTTACCACCTGGAACCTGACCGCAGTCAACTTCACACACCAATATCTGTACCTAACTGGACCCACAAAAGGGCCCCTCTGCCGCCTCTTCACCGGGGAGGGACCTACCGTCGGGACCAGTACCTGCAACATCAACCTTGAACTTCATGAGTCAGGACAGGTAACCATCACTAGCCTAACTGTCTCTAGGACTGTCCTCAACCTTACCCTTGCTTGGATTACCGCTGTGGGTACCTCACTTCCACGCCATCCGGCTATACTGCAAGCTATTGCTTCCGGTAGACTGGACTCCTCCCTCCCAGGACTCTGGTGGGTGTGCGGTCACCGCGCGTACCGATGGGTCAGCCCCCACATGTCGGGATCCTGCTACCTTGGGTATGTCGTCCCTGGGATCCGAGTTTCCCGCAGCCCACCGACTGGTAGACTTCGGAACAAGAGGGAGGACCAGACTCTCGCGGAACTCACTGATGTGGCTGCAAACGGTGAAACTTGGGGAAGAGCACTATTTCCAGCTTATGGGGCTGGCTCCAACCACGTGGACATCTTACGACTCACGGACATCCTCCTCAAGTTCATGCGGGAGTCCGAGCAGATTACTGACTCCATCACCACTGAACTGTCCCAGGTGCGTCAGCTGTCCATTCAAAACCGCATTGCCACGGACTTTTTATTATCTAGCGAGGGTGGGACTTGTGCCCTGGTCGGTTCAGAGTGCTGTACATACGTCACCGACCAAACTTTGAACATCTCCGGCCACCTGAATAATATCCACCAGCTGTCACAACGCCTCAATGACATTCAACATGAAGGACTGTCTGATTTTGACTTATGGAACTGGTTGCCCAATGTAGGATGGGTGAAACAATTAGTTAAAGGTATAGTTTTCCTTGTTTCTGTTGTCATGTTCTGCATGTTCACCTTGTGTTGTGTTATGCATTGTTGTGGACCTTGCTGTACTGCCCTTCGTACCTTCCCTACCCGGAACTCCCCCTCTCTACTGCCCCTTAGAGCGTACTCTTCAACTTTAACTGGGTTCCCAGAGTACGTCAGGATGCGACACTTGGGGGAAGGGGAATATGAGATCACAGAACTTTAAAGGATGCGGAGAGAAGGATTTGCGGTTCTTCGAACCTGATGCAAATCTTATCTCCGAATGGGGGAGATGATAGGAAATTTCCGAATGGGGGACTGGACCTGCTTTATTAAAGTCCCAGACCCCGAAGCACGAGGCGATGACCTCAAAGGAACCCCACCCTAACTCCTGCCCCACACTGTGTCGCACAAGCACCCACATAACACCCTCGGGATGAAGGGTTCCCCCTCCCTGCGCCCCTCTCCCTGTTTAGCCCGTAACCGGGACTATAAAACACTCTCTGTCCCTTTAAACCTCGCTTTTTCATCCCGGTCTACTCCTATCTCCCTCTGTATTTTCTGATTCACCCCGGTCAACCCCATTGCTGTCTATGGCCAATGCTTTCCTATGGATGCGTCTGAGCCAATCAGAGCCATGCATCTACTCTGCAGAACTTAACTCAATCAGAACTCTTTGCACGCTCCATTACCTTCTAACTAGGTGTTGACAGATTCCCCGCTGTGAGAACAAAGCCCTCGGACTTGATCTAATCAGAAACTAACAAGATGTTGACAAGCCCTGCTAACAGAACAAAGCTGATACAATCAGAACTGGATAGTTATTAATTAAAACAGATACTTTGTAACAAAATGGAGTCTAGACTAGGAAATGTCGTTTTAAAGGCTTTATTCCTTGCAGTCAAACCGCGAATCTTCAAATAATCATAGAAAATCACTGCTTTAACAGATTTTCTCCATTCTGGTGTCATTTTAAAGCTTGAAAAAAGGGCTTCCAAACCTCTCGGTTCCCGCCATTGCTCGGGCATCAGGAATTGACTTCTGATGCCCTTTTGCTACCCACCATTATTCTATAGGCAGGGGGACACTTCTCTTCAAGTCTTCCATAATCCCTTAAGCGTGAGAGCACGTACACTCACCCAGGGCCTCAGGAAATGCCACATCTGGGCAATCCTCTCAAACACCCATCATCAGGTTTTCAAGATGACAGACAGTCTCCTGGATACTTCTCATTGTTCTTCCCCGGATGCCACTCAAGATGTATATTTGACTCACCCAAGTTCCATTTACCTGTTCCTGTAACCTTTCACCCATATGTTAAACCTTGTTTACCCATATGATAATCATGTTGAACCCTCCTACTCTCCACCCCTTCTTGACGTTTTGCTTATGTAGTAGTGATGTAGTATGATGTAGAAATGATGTATGGTGAACTGTATTATGGGATATAGCGGGAATCTTTAAATTGGACTGTCACTCTTTGTTCGGGGTTCGGATTCGTCGGAACCTGTTGCGCAATAAACTCCTTTGCTTTTGCTCCAACTTCTGGCTGTTCTCCTTTGATCTCCGCTGCGAACCACGGGCTTCTCTCGTAGGACCGGGACCTGAGCAACCTCTGACCCGGGAATTTCCGTAACACCCCAAAATAAAAAGCAGACCAGCACCAGCTAAAAATGTTTACATCCCGTTTTTCTTCCATAACAGAGCTCAAGGTGGCTTAAAGTGGGGCAGGGGATCCCCGCATGGTCCCCCATCAAGACGCTGACCAGACCCAAATCTGCTTAGCTTTAAGCAAGTGGGCTGCATAAAATGCCCTCAAACTACAGATAAGACTTTTGAAGGGTGCAGCCTGTCATCAGCACCTAACTCCTGCGCTCAAAAGCTTCCACTAGCTTTCCAGGCCAGCATTAAAGTCCTCCTAATAGTTTACAAAGGGAAGTGGCTGGTGCTGTGGGTTAAACCACAGAGCCTAGGGCTTGCTGATCAGAAGGTCGGAGGTTCGAATCCCCGTGACGGGGTGAGCTCCCGTTGCTCGGTTCCTGCTCCTGCCCACCTAGCAGTTCGAAAGCACGTCAAAGTGCAAGTAGATAAATAGGTCCCACTCCGGCGGGAAGGTAAACGGTGTTTCCGTGCGCTGCTATGGTTTGCCAGAAGCGGCTTAGTCATGCTGGTCACATGACCCGGAAGCAAGATGAGCGCCGCAACCCCAGAGTCACCCGCAACTGGACCTAACAGTCAAGGGTCCCCTATTAGTTTTCAAGGCCCTGAACAACCTGAGTCCAGGATACCTCAAGGACTGCCTGATCCCCTATAAAAAGGTAAAGGGACCCCTGACCATTAGGTCCAGTCGCGGATGACTCTGGGGTTGCGGCGCTCATCTCGCTTTACTGGCCGAGGGAGCCGGCGTACAGCTTCCGGGTCATGTGGCCAGCATGACTAAGCCGCTTCTGGCGAACCAGAGCAGCGCACGGAAACGCCGTTTACCTTCCCACCGGAGCGGTACCTATTTATCTACTTGCACTTTGACGTGCTTTCGAACTGCTATAACCCTGCCCAATCGCCGAGATCTTGGGGTGGGGTGTCGTTGTTCATGGTCCCCGTGGCTTGGAGGCATGACTCATGAGAGCCCAAGAGGAGCCTGCTGAATCTGCCAAGGGCTGCAGCATCCTGGTCCCCCAGTGGCACCAATGAAAAGCCCACAAGCAGGACCTGACAAGAGCACCTCCCCCTCCTGTTCCGCCCCCCAAAAACTGGTATTCAGAAGCATTACAGCCTCCAAAATGCCTACTGTACCCACCAGAGGCCTGCATTCAATATTATGGGCCCAATTTTGTGGGATTCCCTTCCAGTTGAGGTCAGACAGGCCCCTCCCTCCTTGTTTAATTTCTAGCACCTACTGAATTTTTTTTTCATTCCTGCAGACCTTTTAATTGATTTTATCATTCTGACTGATAATTTCTCTTTTCTGTATTGTATTTCTCATATACTGCTCAAAAACTATTGTAGCTAAGCGGTATATACACTGTATGAGTAAAATTGATCTGGGACACCCTCCCACTTATTATTTATATCGTGGCTAAAATATTTTCATAGAATCATAGAGTCATAGAGTTGGAAGAGACCCCAAGGGCCATCCAGTCCAACCCCCTGCCAAGCAGGAAACACCATCAAAGCATTCCTGACAGGTGGCTGTCAAGCCTCTGCTTAAAGACCTCCAAAGAAGGAGACTCCACCACACTCCTTGGCAGCAAATTCCACTGTCGAACAGCTCTTACTGTCAAGAAATTCTTCCTAATGTTTAGGTGGAATCTTCTTTCTTGTAGTTTGAATCCATTGCTCCGTGTCTGCTTCTCTGGAGCAGCAGAAAACAACTTTTCTCCCTCCTCTATATGACATCCTTTTATATATTTGAACATGGCTATCATATCACTCCTTAACCTTCTCTTCTCCAGGCTAAACATACCCAGCTCCCTAAGCCGTTCCTCATAAGGCATCGTTTCCAGGCCTTTGACCATTTTGGTCGCCGTCCTCTGGACACGTTCCAGCTTGTCAGTATCCTTCTTGAACTGTGGTGCCCAGAACTGGACACAGTATTGCAGGTGAGGTCTGAGGTATTCCAGGTGAGCGGAATACAGTGGTACTATTACTTCCCTTGATCTAGATGCTATACTCCTATTGATGCAGCCCAGAATTGCATTGGCTTTTTTAGCTGCTGCATCACACTGTTAATACTTTTCCTATTATTTAAAGTATTTCTTAGCTCCCTTGATCAGAAAGGACTCCAGAGCAGTGTTCAGTATTGAGATTAAGCGATTGCTGCACACTTAATTCATCTCAAATAACCATCATCCCATGGACCTATATGCACAGTCACATAGCACAGATCCAAAACGCGACTCGCAGAGACGGGGAGATTGAAAGAGCCTCCTGCTCTGATTTAGGCGCTGGATACCTTGCACTTGCCTTGCTACTGTTTTGGGCTTCTGCAGATTCATTTCTGGACCTCCAAAGTTCTTGCCAAAATATTACAATTCCTACTTTTCCTGACCATTGGCTTTGCTGGCTGGATTGATGATGGAAGTTGCGAATCCAGACCTGGGATAGCTCCGTTGGTAAAGCATGAGATTCTTTATCTCAGGGTCGGGGGGTTGGGGTTGGGCAAAAGATTCCTGCATTGCACTAGGTGACCCTCATGGTACCTTCCAACTCTGCAATTCTGTGTGTTTAACCCCTGGAGGGCAGCTGGTTGGGTACGCTTGGCTGGAATCCTGTCCAGGACAATTTAGGAGATCGTTAAAAGAGCTGCCTGTATTTCTCAAAGGACCCAACTCCAAGCATGGCAGACTTCAGGGAGGCCCCTGCAGCATACAAACCCCAAGTCTGTGCCTTCAGTCTTTATCTCAAGCCCCTCTTTCCAGCATTTCATCAAACCAACTGCAAACTCCGAAGCCGTGCTTAGACTATTGCTCCCTATTTTGCAGCTAGAGCCCACTTAATCAACCCAAAACGGTGTGCCCTTTTGTGAACTCGGGAAACAAAGCTGCAGGTACACACACACAACCCCACCCTGTGCTCTACATGGCAGATCTAACCGAACCATTACAGCATTATTAATTGGAAGAAACAAACCAAACATTTTGCCTGGAAGCAGCACAAAGCTATAAAGCGGGCAGCTAGGAATCCGTTAATTTGCCCAGCGTGTGAAGAGGGAACAGCTGTCCCTGGAACTGACTGTCCCTGCATGACCTCTGCCTACGCAGGACAGGAATTCCAAACAGTGACTGAATTCTACGCAGTTTGCTACACACACCAAGGAGTAATCTCATTATGTTTGATGTTCGCAGAGTCTCTTGGCATGCGTTTTCTTTCTTTCTTTCTTTCTTTCTTTCTTTCTTTCTTTCTTTCTTTCTTTCCATTTTGCTGCATGTCATCTGGTATTAGAAGTTTGGTGTACCTGGTATATTTCTAGCCTAGACCCACTCCATTCAATATTAGCTTTTGAATTAGCTTTCAGGCCCTCAGGATTTTGACTGCCTTGACCAGGTATCCATAATTTTTTTTTTTGGGGGGGGAGTACATTCCCACTCAGAAAACAATTAGTACTGTGCACCTGAGTGACTGCTGCACTTGCTGGCATTAAAATAGGCAGAAACGGTCATTTTCCCAAAGAGTGCTCAGAATGTTTCTTTAGCCTTGAAACCCTTTCGCTTACCTGAAAACACCTGGGCACCTCTTCCAGAGTAAAACTGCTTAAAATAGAATTTATCAGCAAATTTGGTTCTATAGAATTTGGACTCAAACCAGACTGGGTGCGCATTGTTCACCTGAAAGAAAGTATCAGCCTTTGTCCCTCTTTAGGTATTAAATCAGCACTGCAAGACAGTATTCTCACTATTCTCATCCTTTTGGGATGAGCTTTTCTTATCTTGTGCACATTTGGCCTTAACACAGGAATGGGTGACTTCTGCTACTACTCTGTGCTTTCAGTCTTCACAATTTGCAAACTTTGGGATTTAAAATGTACATATATGTCTTGTGGGCCCTTTCTGTGTCTGATAACACGGGACTTTCTCCATGAAAGTCAGTGCCGCCCAAAATATGAAAATGGTTTTCAAGTTGCCACAGGATTCAATTTGTTTAGAATGTAATAAGAACCTATGAAGAGACTGGCTGCTGGATCAGGCCCATGGGAGCCCCTCCAGTCCAGCATCCTGCTCTCCCAGTGGCCAGCCGGATGCCCCAAGGGGAAGACCACAAGCAGGACCTCTTCCCAATTGTGATTCCCAGCAACTGGTATTGAGGGGAACATAGTGGGTCTACTGGCCGGCTGAACCAGGTGAGGGCAGCTGATGGGTCTCAAACCCTGGGTGAGTTAGGGACTCGGGCAGATGGAGCGGATGAGACCAAGAGGGGTCCCACGGTCAAGAAGGCGACTTGTGCATGTGCTGTAGAGGGAAATGAGGAGCAGGTGGGGCTCATCCGCCTGGGAAGTAGTCCATCTAGGAGAAGGAAAACTCTGACCCTAAACCTCCGCTGCCTTGTGGGACATCTTTGGGAGAAGAAAAGGCTAAGGAGTAAACCCTACACAAATCCGGAGTGGAGTCCCTAAGAGGGTTGGATGGTGCCTTGTACGCCTCCTTCCGGCAACTCCTGCAGCCAGCTGGTTGGTGCCAAACATCTTGCTCTGCTTTCCTGTGGAGAACATCAGTGAGGCCAAGAGAGGGGTCTTGTCGTTTGGGCAGCCCAGGACCTCCAGACACCTTGCACCCTGGGGGTGTCACTTCGGTGCTGCTAAGGCAGAGGTTTGACTTCACCCCTGAAGGCGCACTCCATTGTCTCTCGAGACAGATGGATGCCAATAATACTGGCTCCAACACTGGAGATAGAATCATAGGCAGAATACACATCGCTGAACTAAATGGGCCAGTAGCCTGGCTCAGTTTAAGGCAGTTTCATACGCACCAGCTGCCTGTTCTTGGCCCCAGATATATGGGGTAAACTGCCCATGAATATGTATTATCTAGTAACCCTTGATAGCCTCATCTTCCATGAATTTATCCTAATCCTCTTTTAAAGCCGTTCAGGTGGGGGGGGGCATGCATCACTACATCCCCTGGGAGCAAAGCTGACTCTGCACTGTGAAGAGGAGGACTTTCCTCTGCCTGTCCTGAATCTTCCAACATCCGGCTTCATTCGGAGCACCTGTGAGGAATCTAGGCAAAGTAGATGCATTTCATTTTCTGTTAACATTTGAAATGACAGTTTGTGTGCAAAAAAGCTTGAGAATCTAAAAAAACAAACACTAATGATAACACAACTCAGGGACCACCTGCATGTGACCTGAAATTATTCTCTCTCTACCCCTTTCCACAGACACTACCTGTTGATACTGCATTCCAGCAGAGTATCCTTTGGGGCAAACATGGGAATTCCTGGGCAGCTGAGCATATCTCATGCAACCCACGCCTTTAGGGACATCGCAAGACATCTGTGTTTCTCTCTTTGTCATCTGGCTGTAAGGAATCCATTGTCCTTTTAAGAGTGGGGGCACACTTTTCAGTGTGGATTAGCAGCCGCCCATGAACTTGAGAGAGAAATAGGAAAGGCACAATAAATAATAATAATAATAATAATAATAATAATAATAATAATAATAGGCTGGCTGGGGAGGTCTTTTTGATCAGGCCCCCAAACCCAGCTACCCGGTCCCTTTGTGTGTGTGTGTTTTATGTTCGTATATTCACGGAGGGAGGAGAGGGCTATCGATGGCTACATGCCGGGATGCCTCTGCTAGCGATGCATGCCAATACGAGTTGCTGGAAACCACAGGAGGAGAGAGGCGACCCTCGTACTTGGCTCCTGCTTTTGGCTTTCCCACGGAGGCATCTGGGTGGCCAATATGGGAACAAGGATGCAGGATGAGATGGGCCATCGGCCTGATCCAACAAGCCTGTCTGCGCACAAGGCGTGCGTTTTTGCTGTGGGGATGAGGACGAGGGTGATGGGGAGCCCCCCCCCCCAGTTTCCCGCCCCTTCTCCTTTTGCATGCACACGATGCTTGGTGGTGCGTCGTTGCAGACTCACCTGAGGGACATGGCTAGTTCCACCCAATGGCACCTGGCCGGCTGCCTCACACCCTCCTTCCCCGCCCGGCCAGCTGAACTCCCTGTGGCAGGCGAGGAGGCGTTTTCCAGGCGGATCGTACCATCTCCAGCCAGGCCGAGGGAGGAGCGCGCCGGCCACAGAGCGAGCCGCCGGCTTTGCAATCCGGATCCCCGCTGCTGCAGAGCCAGGAGGAGGCCGGCGCGCTGGCCTCGCCTCGCCCTCCCTCCCGCCTTGACATCTCATCCCCGAGAGCCGCTGCTGCCGCTGCCCCGCCCGGCCATGCAGGGCTCCTCCTGTTCGCGGGGCGTGCTTTGATTTGCTGCTAGATCTCATGATTTTTCCAGGCGCCTGGCGCTTCTTTTTTCCTTCCTGCCTTCCTCCCCCCCTTTCATCCCTCCCTCTCTCCCTCCTTTTTTAAAATGGCGGTATGCATGAGACACCCATGCTAGGCGAGAGCCCGAAGCCAAGGAAGCCGCCCCAAACTTCTCGCCGCCGCCGCGCGCCGCGTATTTTGCGCTCCGGCCCGCCGCCGATGCCTCTATGGGCCGCTGCCGCGGAGAGCTGACCCCCTTCCTCGCAGCAGCGGAGGAGAAGCAGCAGCATAAGGTAAGCGGCAAAGCAACCCCCCCCCCGCGCCGCCCCCGGTCTTCTTGCACCTCCTGGAATGTGCGAAGCAACGCTGGCCGCGAGAGCTGGCTCGCCTTTTTATTTTTGAAACATTTTTATTTATTTATTTTGCGAAATGTACGTTGCGAAGGAGCCCCTGGCGCCTCGGACTTGCCCTTTCGCTCGGTTTCCAGACGGTCATTTGATCTCCTCCTCCCTGATTCGAATCCAGAGCCTTCCAGGTCGCCCTGAGGTTCTCTGGAGTCCACAGAATCTCAGCAGGGAAGGCGAGATAGATGCCGAACATCATAATAACCTCTCCAAACTGTGCGCGTCTCCTTTAACTAAAGTAGCAGTTGTTAAGAGCTGGAAATTTTATTTCTGCTTATTTGTGTGTTTGAGGGGTTTTGTTTTTAAGCATCAGAACAAGAAAGTTTCACAAATAATATTTATTAAAAATTAACTTAGTTATTATTTGTTTCGTTTGGAATTTGCTCACCACTGTAAAGTTCCATGTATTTGGTTGGGAAAGGGCATTTGCAAACTAGCATTAATAGTTATATTATGTATCTTTTTTAAAACAAACAAACGGATGGTTGGATTATTCTGAACTCTTTACAAGACTAAATTGTGGATAGCTGTGGTCTTTGAAAAACAATTGGCAACATTCTTGATTTGGGGGGGGGGGAATAACAACTGCAGCTTGTAATTGACAATGTTTGGGGCGTAAGTGAAACTCACAAGGAGCTTTCCACGATTTCCTCACTGCTAAAAAGGAAAAAAAGTTCCGCTTCCCCTCCCCCAACAGAGTACCAACCAGCCCCAAACTCCTTTGCTGCAAAGTTAGATTAGCAGCCCTTCCCTTTTCTAAAAAACGCTGGATATGGGCGAACAACTTTTTGGCACATTAAGATGCAGAAAGAAACAGCCCCAGACGTTGTAAATGCTCTTTTTATTCTTTGTGTTTTATCGGGTCTGCGGCCGTATTAAAAAGGACTGGTTGATCGATCGAAAAGAACCCCCAGATCCATATGTTTACTTTGATTTTCTCGGAAGTTATCGTGGCGCAGCAAACAAAATAAGAGCCTAAATATATGGAGGCCGGGATAGATGATGAAGTCGAACCAACATCTTTTTCGGGGGGGGGGTATATCGATAAATAAGCTGGAGCGCGTTGCGCGATTTTTGGTGGCGTCGTCCCTCAACCTCTCCGAGTTCTGGGTGGTGGATAATTTTTTGATGTGCTTCTTCTTTTCTTTTTTAAGCACCTTTAGCGGACTAAGGAAGAAATTGGGGGGGGGGGGGGAATAAGCAGGCGAAAGCAGCAGTCAGCCACCAACCAACACCCCAAACACATGCGCAATTGCCGGCTCTTGCCACCGCCGCACTGTAGTCTGCCTGGAAACAAAGGGGCTGGAGCGCGCTGGAAGTTGGCGGTGTGGCTCCTTCGCCTCTCTCCCCGCCCTCCGCGTTCCCACGTGCGGGGAGTTCACGGGATCGGCCAAGCGGCCGCTTCGCAGCGCTGCCCCCTACCCCGCACCCCGTGGCAAGAGAAGAGGCGGCGCGCCGTGGTGGGGTTGTGCGTGCGTGCGCCCTGCGCCGCAGTCCTCGGAGGGAGAGGCCGAGAGGGACCTGCCGCCGCCTCCCCTCCCTCCTTCGCTCCCTCCCGCGATGACAGCTCCCGCCAGGCCGTCGGGGTGGGGGGAGAGCTTGGGCACCTACTCCTGGCTGCTGACTCACGGCTGGACGGGAGGAGGTGGGGCGGCGCGGCGCCTGTCATTGGCACCAGATCGGGGTGGGAGGAAGAAGCAAAGGGGACGGATCTTGCCGGGGGGAGGGCCAAAGGAGCAGTCTCACTCCCCCCACCTTCATGAAGCATAATTCCCAGGTTCATGGTCGTGGGAGGTAATAAAGAGATTGATGGATTGATTTCCTAGGTTCCTCACTTTCTCATATATATTTCATAGTATTTGTAGATCCTTAGGAGGCTGAAATATGCAGGCAACATTCCTCTGATTTTGTTAAACGAGGAACTAGTTTGTTCTCCTTTCAGGAGGGCTGCCCCCTCCCTTCTGTTTGACTTCATTTTAGGTCATAATCTCTTGCAAGCCAGCTGGGTTTGAACATCACAGGCAGAGCTGTCCTGAAGGTTAAAGCAGTCGGTAAACCCTGCTTAATTTCTATAAGGAAATAAGAGGAGTTAGTCTGCCTGGGAAGGGGGCCTTTGGTGCTGGGGATCCATCCGTTGATTGACAGATGGTAGTCCTGAGTGGTGACAGAAATGCTCTCTGCACTTGCTCAGAGGCATTCTGGTATAGGACGATGTCTTCTGTTACAGGGCTGAGCCCTTGAATCGAAAGCAGCCTGTTTGTTTGTTTGATTCATTCATTCATTCATTCATTCATTCATGTGTGCCCCACCCAACAGAACTCTGGATTTCACAGGCAGCATCATTAAATTGTGCCCTCAAGCTTCATGAGGTCACTACCTTTCTAAAGCTAAGCAGGTCTGGGTCTTGATGGATGACCATAGGGAACCACACACAAGCACCCTTCGGTTCCATGATAGACAAAAGACGGGATATTAATGTAAAGGGGGTGGATTAAAACAAACACAGCCTACTTGGTCAGTAGGATATCCACACACCTATAGGAGCAGATATCTGGGGATGAGGGAAGATCAGTAAGCAGGGGGACCAGAAGGCAAGTGAAATGGAAGAGGTAGCAGTTGCTCTATCACACAGATGTCCCAGAGGAAAATGGAGTGTTTTACTTCCAAGTAGTGGTCACCAGTAGAGAATTAGCAGAATAGATAGATAGATAGATATATTTATTATGGCCATTGGCCCAACACATAAAAATCACATAAAAGATCACATCACATAAAATCACATTCCCAAAACAGCATATAAGTATTTGTGACTTCCGACAGAAGCTAACATAAAACGTCACACTCTGGTCATTTACTGGGTAAATTGTCCAAAATGTCAGCAGGTCCACTATCGCGCCATGATTCATGGTTTAAAAGGGTTCTCCGGGCCATACAGAAGTCCTTTTTTCTTCTTTATAGACAAGACGCTGATCAGATATCTAGCAACGGTGAGTGATCTGGAAGGGTCTTCATCATTTAATAGAAATCTCAGTTTGACTTCGTTGGGCTCATCAGCAATCCCCATTAAATGTGGAGCAAGAAACTTACTCCTAAGCGATGAGTAAAGAGCACAACTAAAGAATATGTGATGCAACGATTCAGGTGATCCGCAGTTACAATCACATAAAAGAGATATCTGTCCGTTGGAAAGTCTATTTCCCATCACATTGGATGGGAAGGCGTTGAATCTTGCCTTAATAAAGGCATATCTATGTGCTGAGACAGTTAGAGAGTCCAAGTAATGAGGGAGTTTTAGAGGGGGTAATAGACCAAGGTTTAGAGGTGAACAAGTACCATTACCCACTAACATCTTCTGCTGCAAGTCCAACTCTTCTAATTTCTAACATCTTCGGAATTAGCAGAATGAATTCTGCGCAGTTTGAAGCTAAGCTCCCTTCCAGGATTTTGTGAGCGAGAGTTTAACGTAGGGTAGTTTTAGGAGTTGAGAACATAAAATGCGCTCTTTGTATAAGAGAACCCCCATTTTATTCCATCTCTTAATTTGTTTTGTGCAGTTAGAGCTGTGTAGTCTGAAATCCTAACAGAGCAAGTGGACTGTCTCATGTGTATGAGAGGTGATGTTGAGAGCAGTGCTAAGATTGCAGTCTGCCTCTGATTCCTCAGGAGACTGGTCCCCATGTACGTCTGTAGAGGCCTAACCATTTTTTATTATACTTAAAGCCTGTGCCCATTTGGTGTTTCTTTGGGGAACCCCAACTACGATGGACCCTTGATAAATTATCCAGCACCTGCTGGATCAGGCCCATGGCCCATCCAGTCCAGCATCCTGTTCTCACAGAGGCCAACGAGATCCCCATTGTGGGAAATCAGCAAACGGGATTAAAGCAGAAAAGAGCAAAAGAGCCCCATGGTTTCAGTATTCAGAAGCATTGCTGCCTCCAATTGAGGAGACAGAGCTTAACCATCATGGCTGGTCGCCATTGATAGTCCTCTCCATGACATGTCTGGTCCATCTAGGTTGGCTCCTGTAGGAGAGAGTTTAGTATTCTTTGCTGCAGTCGGAATGCCTGCTTCCTTCGTGGCAGAATGATGAAACATTTTGAAATAATGGGCAGAATGTGTGGTGCGTGTCTGTTCTTTTCTAAGGGTAGTGGGAAAGCATTTTTGTGTTTTACTCTGTTGTGGGATGCAGTATTCCCCTCTCCCAACATCTCTGAATTTCTTAGCTTATATTTTCCCACTGATCTGAGTCACAAGGCCACTTTAGAAATCAGTGTAGTAAATCTCAAACACACACACACACACACACACACACACACACACACACACGTTAAACATTTAAAAATAATAAGACACCTCACTCACACATGAAAACAAAGACCACCACAGCCAACCACAAATGAACAACAACACCCTAGGCCAGGGGTCTGCAATGTTTTTCAGCCGTGGGCCGGTCCACCATCCCTCAGACCATGCGGTGGGCCAGACTATATTTTTTAGGGGGAAATGAACGAATTCCTATGCCCCACGAATAACCCAGAGATGCATTTTAAATAAAAGCACACATTCTACTCATGTAAAAACACCTTGCAGGCCCCACAAATAACGCAGAGATGCATTTTAAATAAAAGGACACATTCTACTCGTGTGAAAACACGCTGATTCCCGGACCATCTGCTGGTCGGATTGAGAAGGCGATTGGGCTGCATCTGGCCCACAGGCCTTACCCCTGCCCTAGGCCAACCCCAACATCTCTCACCACCAAAGGAACACAAGCCGAACAACAGAGAACCTGCACAAGCAACGCTGACATCAAACCCCACATATATTAAGTAAAATAGAAACATCGTCACCCGACCTCTTTCCCCCTTTTCTTCCTAATGTCTCAACAAATGAAACTGATTTGTAAAAATGATACATGAAAAAATATGAGAGAGAGACATTGCACATACTTTGTAAATCAAGAAATCTTTAATAAAAAATACTTTAAAAATAAATAATAATAAGACACATGTTCAACTGAAACAAAACAGCCATAATGGCAGGGAGGAAGATGTGCAGGACAGCTTCAATAAAATCACCCTGCAATGCCAAATTAACACCCTGCAATCCCCCGCCACAAAAAAAAAATGCCCTGAGCTAGCCAGGCTCTCCTTGGAAGTCCACTTTCCCCAGTGTTTATTAACTATTATTTATTAAATATATTTAAAATATATTTAAATTTATTATATTTAGTACATGGACACCAGACGGAGCAGAGTCAAGCACAAGGTCAGTTATCCTCACTGGGGTGTGTTTATGCTAGTTTTTATGTACGGTATGTATAGCTACAAATCTAGAAATGGTTACTATAATTTCAGCAGAATACAATCTTATGTCCCTTTGGGGAATGCATAAGTAGGCTACTTTGTGTTTTGTTCCTGAATCACCTTCCCTTATCAAGAGGACTTTCTTGCCTCTGGGGTTAGGGAAACCTATCATTTCTGTATCTGGCTCAAGGGGGAATGTTAACCACCACGGATCATGTTCACATGACCAGCTGGAGGAGTGTCCATGAGGTGATTCCCTCCTTCCCATCACCCCGCTCTTACTTGATGAATCAGTTGTGCTGATGAATCAGGGGCTTCCCACCAGATGGCGGAAATCACCAGGTGGGGAGGCATATTATCCAAAATGGTTTAAAACAGGGGTAGGCAACCTAAGGCCCGTGGGCCAGAAGTGGCCCAATCGCCTTCTCAATCCGGCCCGCGGACGGTCCGGGAATCAGCGTGCTTTTACATGAGTAGAATGTGTCCTTTTATTTAAAATGCATCTCTGGGTTATTTGTGGGGCATAGGAATCTCTGGGTTATTTGTGGGGCATAGGAATTCGTTCATTTCCCCCCCAAAAAATATAGTCCGGCCCCCCACATGGTCTGAGGGACGGTGGACCGGCCCACGGCTGAAAAAGGTTGCTGACCCCTGGCTTAAAAGCTAACAAGCCAGCAGGCAGGTGATCTGTGGCTCTCCACAGTGTTGCTGGCATCCAGCTCTCCTCATCCCTGACCCTTGGCCCTCTTGGTTGGAGCTGATGGGATTTGTAGTCTAATAGTGCCCAGAGCTCCGCAGATTCCTCATCCTCAACTCAAGGGAAACACTGGCAATGGGACAGTGTCAGCTGCTCTGGATTAGAGAGTAACTGACACACGACATCCTGAAAGAGGCAACATTGAGAGTATGGCATGTCTTTGAATATCAACCTTTCTCGGTGAAATGAAGACAATTATGGTGATGTAAGCAGCAGCTTTCTTCTCCAGACAGGAGCAGGGGGTGGAGCGGCTGTTGGGGAGAAGCTACGGTACTTTGTGATCCTGTGAAATGCATGCAGGCCTCCCTGAGTTTGGCAATGATTCAGCTAAGGGACACTGCAATGGGGCAAAAAGCTCTGCCCATTGGGAGCAAGGGCAGCCAGTGCTGCTCTGACTCTGACTTCCCTTTGTCACCTCATCTCACTGGTCAAGCTGGTTAGTTTGCATGGCATTGTGGGGCGGGGGGTTGTTTGAAAAGAGACTAAGCAGAAGAAGGGTAGCCACCTGAGCATTATATGGAAGTTGTGGGAAGTTTCTGTTCTGATAAATACAGTATTATTATTATTATTATTATTATTATTATTATTACCATTATTTTATTTTATTTTCTGTACTGCCCTCCATTTGGGGTGGTTTGCAATATGAAAACACAAAAATACTTAAGCATAATAACAAACAAAAACTATCCCCCACTGTATTATTATTTGCTATACTATGCCATAGTTACCAGGGACGCGGGTGGTGCTGTGGGTTAAACCACAGAGCCTAGGGCTTGTCGATTGGAAGGTTGGTGGTTCGAATCCCCGCAATGGGGTGAGCTCCCGTTGCTCGGTCCCAGCTCCTGCCCACCTAGCAGTTCGAAAGCACGTCAAAGTGCAAGTAGATCAATAGGTACCACTCTGGCGGGAAGGTAAATGGCATTTCCGTGCGCTGCTCTGGTTCGCCAGAAGCGGCTTAGTCATGCTGGCCACATGACCCGCAAGCTGTACGCCGGCTCCCTCGGCCAATAAAGCGAGATGAGCGCCACAACCACAGAGTCGTCCACAACTGGACCTAACGGTCAGGGGTACATTTACCTTTACCTTTACCATAGTTACCACTCTCAAAATTGCACCATTTTTTGTTTTCTCCTGACTAGCACCATTGAGATCAGTAATGTGGCTTCCTGAGGGCAGAATTTGTCTGGCGAAGTGGCTGGTTTGGGCTGAGGCATTCAAAGCTCAGCTTCTCTTCTCCTTCAGCTGCCCTTACTTTGCAGTTTCAGGACTCACGGGTGCCTGTGGGTGCCTTACATCCAGGCAGGCACGGTAGCAGCTTCTGAGTGTGTCTCAGGGTGGTCATTGCAGCTGAGTCTTCCTGGCCAAAAAGGCGAAGCAGAAAGATGCTGTATCCATCATTTGTGTACAGAAAGAGGGACTAGTCTTGCCCTGTACTAATTCTCTTGCTCATGAGGAGGGCTCTGCTGGGCTGGGCCAAGGATCTGTCTTGCCCAAAAGCATTTCTGACCCTGGCCGCTGGCCATCCTGATTCTCCTGAGATGTTCACAAGTTGAGGGTGAAGATTATTTTACAGGGCTGAAGCCTGATTTATTTATTTATATATTTTTAAGAGAAGATCCATTTAATACATTAATTAAAGTGTAAAATATGTGTGGGCAATAAATATGGCACTAGAAGGAGCATGCCTGCTTTATTTCTAGATAATAAACATTCTCCTCATAGTCGCCATTGTCTTCGAAGAGGTGTTCTCTTAAAAAACAAATCTTTGAATGTAGAAAGGTAGCATGTCAGGTGAAAGGATTTGCATGGGATCCTTCTCCTTGCTCGCTAGTTTTCTATGAGTGGGGACTTTGTTTTTTGTTTTTTGTATTTGCTCCCCACATTGAAAGCAGTCTTCTAGAAATAAGTGTATTAAACCATCAGTCTTCAACTTGTGGATCAGGACTCACTGCCGGGTTGCATCCTGATTCAAGTTGGGCCACAACAGTAGGAATCTTTGGTTTTAAAAAATTGGGTAAAAGGTGGGCCCTGAAGAATGAGGAATACAGTGGTACCTCTGGTTAAGAATATAATTCGTTCCGGAGGTCCGTTCTTAACCTGAAACTGTTCTTAACCTGAGGTACCATTTTAGCTAATGGGGACCTCCAGCTGCCACCACGCAGCCAGAGTGCGATTTCTGTTCTCATCCTGAGGTAAAGTTCTTAACCCGAGGTACTACTTCTGGGTTAGCGGAGTCTGTAACCCAAGGTGTTTGTAACCCGAGGTACCACTGTACTGGCTAAAAGTACAGTTCCTTGTATCGCTTATGGGTGAACACTGAGTTCATGTTTCTCAGCTGGTTGTCTTCTGGAACTCCTGGTCCTTTAAAAATGACAGCCCAGCCTGTCTTCCTAAGAGAAGTGGGATCTGGTGCTCAGTGCTATGTCTCCCGGTGAGGAATATGGTGGCAGGGAGCATCCTCACAAAACTCCCTGTTTGGTTGATGTTCAAGAAACTTAAATGGGGAGGGGCCACAGCTCAGCGACAGAGCACCTGCTTGGCATGCAGAAGCTCCCAGGTTCATTCCTCTGCAGCATCTCCTGGGACATATACCTGCCTGAAACTCTGGGCAGTTGCTGTCGGTCAGTGTAGACAGTACTGAGCTAGATGGACCAACGGTCTGACTCGGTAGAGGTCAGCTCCCTAAGTCCCATGCCCATGAAGGTGTTGTCTTCAGTGGCACAGCTGTCGGCACACAGGGAAGCTCTCCTCTTTAATTTCCCCCTTTTAATTTTTGCCGTTTAGTTCCGACTCCTCTCGTTGCGTTAAATGTCCTTTTGCCACCAGGCAAAGACTTGTTTTATTCTGTCAGGCCTTTTCACACCATTGCAGCACATTTTAGAAACCATTAAGATGATTGGCATTATTTTTAATATACTTGTTAGTCTCTGCTTTTATAATAGTTGCCTGCTCTTAAGCCCCGGTGAGGTTGTTCCTGCTCTTCCTACATTTAACTGTGGCCGGTGTTAGATTTTACACACCATTTTACGGCATCTGGAGTTCAGTGCTGGATTTGATTGTATTATCAGTATTTTGTTTTTTAATCTTTGTTTGGCTTACATTGCCCAGATAAGGCAAGTTATGTGGTAACTTGAGAAATCTAAGTAATCCTCTGTTTTTGTTG
The DNA here is from genome assembly GCA_034641395.1 of Darevskia armeniaca. Taxonomy (NCBI): domain Eukaryota; kingdom Metazoa; phylum Chordata; class Lepidosauria; order Squamata; family Lacertidae; genus Darevskia; species Darevskia armeniaca. The sequence goes on along the minus strand of JAWWNF010000473.1, from coordinate 1,513,840 downwards.
TGGGGCTCTTGGCCACAGGGGCGCATTACTGGGTTAGAAGCAGCATTGAGGGCTGATTGCTTAATGTGGGAGTAAGAAGAATGTTGGCAGCTTCTGTGTGACCTCAGGGGAGGCACCTGTTCCCAGACTACCCTGTCTCCCAGGGTTGGAGGGCAGAAAAAGCGTGGTAGCCACTGCCAATTCATTAAATTGATAAGGAAAATAAATGAGCAAGATTTCCCAGCCAAGTTTTTCCTGTCTTCTCTCTGGTGCAAGCAAGGGGGGAAATCACTCATTCCTGATGTCTTAAGCACTTTGCTCCTCCTTTCTTTGAAACAAAAAATATATTGTTTGGCTATACACAATATATTGATTATTTTTTTCAGGATGCGCAACGTGTTTGACGCATCAGGAATTCAACTTACTCTCATCATGCTTTTAAAAATTAGCCAATTTTTTTTTTTAGAAAAACATGGTTTGGCAGAAACGCCGAGGCCTCATTTCCCAGCAAGCCAGCCAAACAAGGTTGGCAGGTTTGCCAAACAAGTGGCAGGTTTGGGTCAGCGGTCAGTGCAAACTCTACTGTGGCTGCCCTGTGATGTGCCAGTACAGTTCGGCGACACGTCACTCATGTTGAGTAGCAGCGTGTTCTGCAGGGATACCCGAAGTGTTTCCTTGCAATAAAGCATCTTCAGCTGCTTGTGTTGAGTCTCTTGGAGAAGCATGGTTTGGGGGCTTAACAGGGTCCCATCCCCCCCCTCCACGTTAACCACACATACTTGACTCCTGCAGGGTTTGGCTACTGTATTCCAGAGCCCTTTCGGTGTCTAAAATGAGGCCGAGTGTGAGTATGTGTAATCCAATCTGTTGTCCAATGTCTTGCAGAAGGGCCTAAGCTGTGTCAATAAGATCTCTGTTCAGCTCTGAAAACAGCCTCATGATCGAGGGCCGGCTGGCGGCCTTCCTAAGGCAAGGCGTTCTCTTTCACTCACTTCTTCATTTTTTTTTTTAAAGGAGAAAGAGTTGGGAGTTTTGGCGCCTAACCAGCCTGCCTTTTGCCGACTGCTGTTTACTGTTCTGTTCTTGGCGCGGCAAAACGAGAAACCCACCGCCAGCCCTTCCCCAGGGGGCATTTGGAGACAAGTCAGAGCCTTGGGAGGACGGAGTGGGGGCAGCGATGGCAACATGAGCCCCAAAGGAGGGTGTCTGAAATGGAGATGCAAATCTCTGAACGTCAGCAGTTCTTTTGCAGAGCTAGGAGGTGGCAAAGTTCAGGCAGATGAGATGGGAGTCCGACATCTTGCCTCCACTTTCTGACCCACATATTTAGGCTGACCTGAAGCAGAAAAGCAAAGCAAAGAAAGGCAATTGCATTACAGAAAACCACTTTGTATAAAATATGCAATACGTTGCAGAGCAGATTTTCTGGAAACTGAGGAGGAGCCTGCACGGAGAGGGCACTTGTATCTGTGTGAACAGCGATTGGGCAAAACGGCAGCTCTTGTGCAGAATACTGCACATCAGTGGCAAGCATGTGCTGCGGGCTTCGGCTTCGGAAAGTGTTGTAGATTTCTGGCAGTGGTCATTCGGCCTGAGTACCAGTTCTCTTTCCCGCCCCCTGGAGTTGCTCTTCCTGTTCCTCTCCCGGAGCATATTTGTTCAAGGAAACGCTGTTTTCACTGCTCTCGGCCTTAACACGAGAGGCCAGGGCTGGCTAATTCCTTTTTGCTTCCTGTTCCCAGTCTGTTTTAGGGCAGAAGTAGTTGTGTTTTTTCCATGCTACCGATCTGTGAATGTTGTTCTGTTCAGGCGACACGTAAATCTGACTCTTTCTCTCTCTCTCTCTCTCTCTCTCTCTCACTCACACACACACACACACACACACACACACACACACACACACACACACAAATTCAGTACAGCGTGTTCCTTTCATTTTATTACAGATAGCCTTTGACTTGCAGTTGGAAAAGGAAGCCCCCTCTATTTGTAGCAGGAATTTCTCTCTCCTCCCTCCCCCCACCCACTTTTTCTTTAACACGCCCTTGTGTAGAACACAAAACAGAACAATTTGTATCCAGAAGCCTAATAGCACCACGTGGCTAGGTGCAGTTCTGGCACAGATATCATGTATACTTTTAGGTTTTATTGGCAAAAAGTTTTGCAAGTGATGTTTGGAACACTAACTTGGTAAAAACAATGTGTTGTGCCATGAGAGGGAGCTAAGTGAGTGGAAGAAAAACCCACAATGTGCATTACTCCTTTACAGTGCCCTCTTACTCTAGAGTAATTTATTTAGGTAATTTATACACTGCCTTTTGCACAAGCCGCAGCAGACAAATAGATGAAAGTATGTAAAATAGCAAAATCCTTTTAAAATACATAACAGAACACTAAAACAGGATTACAAATAGCAACAGGCAGACAGAGCTCCTCCATACTCTTGCAAAAAAAATGATGTCTCTTAACTAGCTACCTAAAACAATGGAGAGCTGGGGCCAGACACACGCATTTATGAAAGGAGATATACACATGAGGAGCCACCACTGAAAAGGCCCTTTCCTGGGCTTCCAAACAACACACCTCATACTGAGGAGGAGCCAGCAGGAAAGCCTCGTCTGCTCCACTTAGAGCAGGAGGGACAGGTTTATAGGGAAGAAGTGGTTCCTGCAAATATTTTACTCCCAAAGACTTTTAGGGTTTTAAAAGTAAGCTGCAAGATGTTGAATGCACTTCTCTCTCTACGTGTAAGACATCCACCTTAAGCAGAGTCAACATGCATAGAAACATACTGTTAGAAGGTGTCCCAGAGCACAAAATAGAAATTCACACACACACACACACACAGAGAGGATTTGAACAATCTCCAAAAGTGCATGTAACCGGCAGGGTGGATAAAAATCAATGATTTTTCAAAAAAAAAATCAAAGAAATCAGATTTTTTTGATTTAAATCGGATTTTTTAAAATTTAAATCGGATTTTTTTGATTTAAATCGGATTTTTAAAATAAAATCTTTCTAAATATAGTCTTCTATTTAAGTTACATTGTAGTCCAAAGGCTATTCATCAAGTTTTTTTAAAAAAATGTTTAACCACATCAGTTAACAAACATGGATACATATGCTATCATGTTATTGTTTTAGTTAAATAAATTGTTTAAATGGTTATTAAGGAAATGATTATTTTTCTCCTTCCAATAAAGTACAGCAGAAAAGTTGTCCAAATATAAACAGTTAACTTAATAAACCTCACCATAATTTCATAATTATCTGTCTATGTATTTCTAGTAGTATAACCAAATCAGTAATTTTTGATATAACTGTAAAAACTACTTTGAAAATTTATTATTCCAAAAATGAAACCTTCATATGGTTGTAAATATTAAGATTATACCAGCAATAATGAGCCTTTCTGTAAAAAAAATTATTTAAATCAAGCCTTACTGACTAGTGATTTAAATCAAGCCTTACTGACTAGTGATTTAAATCGTGATTTAAATCAAAATCCACCCTGGTAACCGGTGATCTTGTTTGCATGACATGCTATGCCAAATCTTGGCTTATTGAGACCATGAAATTATGCAGCCTTCCGGTGAAAGCTGGCGGCCACTCTCCTCCTATCTAGTATTCCACACCCCGCACGCGTGAGCCATGCTGCATTAAACCAGGATTTGGCTTGGCATGTCATCTTGACTGGAACTCGTGGTTAAGCTCTCCTTGCTAGCCATGATCTGTAGCCGAGAACAAATCTTGGTGATAGTTCATGGTTAGTGAGAATAGAGAACCAGCTCAGTGTCTGCAAAAAAGCGGGTGCTCTCTTTAAAAACACACACCAGAGGAACTTTCTGGGGCGAAGTGTCTGACAATGCCTCTTGCTCACTTGGACAGAGGATGGAAAGCTGCATAGAAACTAGTCTATCATACAAAGGAAACATCTGCATTTATTGCTCTGCCCACTTTGCCTCTGGCCTTGCCTCATCTTGGCATGTGTCTCCCTCAGGCTGAAAATGATTCCCTGCCCCAGAGATGCTGCAGCTATTAATACCCTTCCTTCCATAAGCGACTATTTATGTGCAGAAATCCCATTTCCAAGTTATGAAATTGTACAGACACATTTCACCTGTGAAGTGCTGCTCTTTACCTGAAGTGCAGGACTTGGCTCTTTTTCACCCATCGCGGCCATGATTCGAGGCTCGGCAAGTCAGGGAGGCGGTCAATGATTTCTTGCTGCCCTAAATTTAGTACCCAGGTTCTCCTAGGAGTGTGTTGTCCCCGGCACTAAAGAAAGAAATTGGGGGGGGGGGAGTAGGCTGTTTAATGTTTCTAAAAATGTAATTGCTCTGTGTGAGTTATGCAGGGCAGTTTAGCGACAGATAAGACTAAAACCTTATTTCAGTGCTTGGCCCTCTGGACTCCAGACAAATAGATCTAAACAAATAGATCTAAACTCGATAATGTTAGCGTTACCTCTACACCGTTGCAAAGGGTTCAGTTAAAGAATCCCGCAGATTAGGGGACAGAAATTAACTTCGCGATGTGAAGTTTGGGGACCTTGGGCTGCCTTTGTGCAGTCTTAAGATCTGGCCGTGCACCAAGTCCGTCAGCTCCCTGGGGAAAGTGGCATTGTGATTTAGAAATCCATCCCTGCAGAAACAGAGGCTGTAATGAATGAGATCCTGCCTTCTCACCTTGGGCGACAGGGCAGATCAAGTGTTTTGTAAGAAACCCAAGCCCCTGTCCTTGGTTGGAGGAAACCAGTTTCCAATTCCTCACAGTGCGCTTTGCCTTAAGAGTACTGAGACATGGTGTGAACTGTGTCTGACATGCGACACGGGGGGGGGGGGAGTATTAAGCAAAACTTCAACAAGCTGCCCTCCAATGTTTTTGTATGTTTTTGTATGTGCAAAGACTTTAAAAAGCAAAAGGGTTTTATTTGTGCGAACAGCTGGTCTTTCCCTTGCCCCTCCTTAAACCAGTTCCTGTTGAAAAGGAAACGGAAATGTTCTATCCAAAATAAGTTCATTGCTTTCTTCTCAGGGTTACACCATTTGAAAGATCCTACCCAACATCCTACCCACCGTAGCTCAGTGCTAGAGGACTTCCTTTGTATGCAGAAGGGGCCAGATTCAGTCCCCTCCATCTTCAGCTGGACTGGGGAAATCCTCAGTCCCACAGAGGATTGCAGGATCAGGCCAGAGGAGGCCCACCTGATCAGCGTCCTCTTCTCCCAGTGGTCAACCAGGTGCCCCAATGGGGAGCCCACAAGCAGGGCCTGAGCACAACAGCCTGTCGCCCCACTTGTCATTCTCACCAAACCGGGGTTCAGAAGCATGTTGCCTTTGGAAGCATAGAGGGAGAACATAGCCCTTGTGGCTGGTAGCCATTGAGGAGCTCATATTCCATGAATTTGCCATCCAAGTAGGTGCCCGTCACTGCCTCCTAGGGGAGCGAGCTCCGTAGTTTAAGCTCAGTGTGCAAAAGTGCTTTCGTTGGTCTGTCCTGGAAATGTCAGCCTTCAGAAACCCTTGCAGCTGGCTTTTGCGTGTGGTGTGGCGAGCCTGAAGCACATGGAGGAGCGATAGGCATCTTGGCTGCTGGTGCATGTAGATGCCAGGAGAACAGGGCATCTCTATCCAACCCTTTCCCCTTTTGTGGCTGAGCTGTGAAGCAGAAAATCCCTGTTTCTTGGCCTTAAAACACACGAGGTGGTGGCAAGTTCCTTAGCCTCGGTCTTCCCCTCTGCCGTATGGGCATAAGAATACCGCCATACTCTTCCTCAGAGGCAGAGAAGCACTTTCATCCTGAGGGCCACATTACCTTCCAGGGACCATATGCCAGCAGAGAACGAGGCCAGACACAGGGCAATGAATGCGATGCAACTTTCTACATACACACACACACACACACACACAGAGTCCTTTCTAACCTCCATCCAGGCAGGTGGGAGGCATTGCCAGAGTTCAGGGACAACTGGGTGTGTGTCTGTGTGAAGCTGAACAAGGTTATTGACTCAAATAGGAGCTTGCTAGTCAATCTGGTCCCTCCCCAAAGCAGCCAGCTTTCACTTGGTGGCAAATTTTAAACAGTGCTGAATATGCAGTTGCATGATGGTTCCTTGGCAGCTGTGCCCGTCCCACCCCTCATGTCAGCTGAGTGGCAGGTCATGGGCCAAATTAGCTAGCCTGCTTGCTTGCTATGCCAAATCTGGCTTGTGGGCTGGCTAGGGGTTCTCCATCCCCAATTCTAAACTTTGAATTCAGGATAGCCTATTATGTAATATCCTTCGAGAAGCCCTTTTTATGTCAGATAACTCAGCAGCATACCTGAAACCACATCTCTCTTTTCTCACATCATGTGTTGTTGGTTGGGGGGGTTTTTTTTTTGGGGGGGTTATTATGGATTTTAGTGTAACTTCCCTTGCTTTGAAGATATAGTACAAAGTGCTCCTTGTTGTAATGGAAAGGCAAAGTAGCGATCCTGAAATAAACCGATAAAAATAAATGAATAAAGTATGGGTGGACATCCTGCAGCCCCAACATTGTTTTAGGTTCTGAATGTGCTCTAGTCTTCCATGATGACAAACTGTTCTGTGTCTGTCTGTCCATCATGTTCGTCTAATGGGTGGGCGGGCGGCAGCTTTGTATTATTATTTGAGGATGACCGCATCCAACCCAATGGGGCTTGCTTCTCAGTAGGCCTTCCTAGGATTGGGAATTCTGATTGAAACAGGACAGTCTTTATTCCAGATCGGATAATCTAATTTTTGTCTCTTCCTCAGTACCGACTCACTGCTGCCCACTGCCAGCATGCGGCCCCCAACAGACCACCCCAGAGGAAATGTGGCCCTCAACAGAAATAAGTTGCCTCTGTTCTGGGTCTCTGGGTTCTGCACTGTTGTGCACTGTGGGGCATTTAGTGGCAACTATATTAAACATCCATGCATATTTATTGCAGGCAGGTTTCTCCCCAAATGCCAAAGACCAACTTCCTGCTCTCCCCACCCCCATAATTATTGTATTACTATTTTGCACTGTGTGAAAACAGTTTTTAATAACAACATGCTTGTTCCTATATTTATGCATGCATGCAACTGCCTGATTAGCAGCAGGCTCCGAAAGAGATCAACAAATCATCGACGGCAGATAAAATCAGATTACAAATGCAGCACACCATCTAAGTGAGGCAGGCAGCTCGCTGGAATAGCAAGGGGGAGAAGCTAGCCCCAGCGTCATAATTGGGGCTTTTTAAAGAGGAAAGTTTTGTTTTGTTTTTAATTAGCTCTTTTTCATCTGGGATAGAATCAGCCAGGCAACGTAGACCAATGCAAACATAGTTCCAGAGAGTGGGTGCTCCCACAAGCCTTTCTAAAGTTGGGGTGACTAATGGAAAAGAGATAATGGAATCTTAGAGTTGGAAGAGTTCCCAGGGGTCATCTAGTCCAACCCCCTGCAATGCAGGAATCTCAGCTATGGCAGATGCCCATCCAACCTCTGCTGAGAAACCTCCAATGATGCTTTTTTAAACAAGCAAGCATGAAGGAGAGGTCCAACATGGGTGATTAGCCATGGTGATAATTGCTAAATAGCACTTTCTTGGGGGAAAGGTGGTTTGGTAGCGCATCTTCCTCGCAAAGAGAAGGTCCTGGGTTCACTCCCCAAGGGCATCTCCAGGTGGAGCTGGGAGAGACTCCCTGCCTGAAACCCGGGAGAGCCATTGCTGCCAGTCAGTGTAGAGAATCTTGAGCTAGATAGACCAAGGGTCTGACTCAACATGATGTTCTGCCTGCAAAGTCCTGGGTTCAGGGCAGCCTCTGACCTTCACTACGGTGGGAGGAAAGTAAGTGTGGTGCATCCGGGAAGAAGCCATAGTCAAGCAACAGAGCCTTTTGCCTCAAGGTCATATGAAATGAAATGCCAAGGGCACACAAAAAGTGAAGGCTTTGCCCTACGAATCAGGGGTGGGGAGCTCTGTTCAGCCCAAGCACACCATTTCCTTTTAGGCGTTTCCCAAGGGCCACGTGTCATTAGCAGGCAGAGCCAGAAACTAAAAGTGGGGTGGGGCAACAAACGTTAATCCAGCGCCAGTGCGGTCATTGAGGTGAAGGATGCAGAATGATGATGATTATAAAAATACTGCCTTTGTACAGGTGTACCTACTAAGAAGAGCCATGAAAAAGCAAATGTACCAAAAGGAATTATTGTGAAAATAATAAATATTTATCAGGTGGGGACTCTTGAAGCAGATTCCCCTAAGGCAAAGGGGAACGCCCAAACTGCACCCTTGCTCAGGGCACGATGGTACCAAAGTCCTCCCCTGTGTTAATCTGCTCAGACAGCCGCCTCCAAGCAAGCAAGAGGCATTGTCAGAGTTCAGGGACACATTCCAACCAGGCAAAAGCACTTGAGGAGGGTACATAGCAGTGCCAGCGAGGGGTGTGTGGCCTGAGGAGACGTCCAAAGGCCAGACGGTCTTCGTTCTCCCGGCACCAGGTTCCCCTCCCTGCTATAAAGCATAGTCCATACTGATGGTGGTTTATAAATATAAAAATAACAGCCAACGGAGAGGGAGCTGCATGCATCTCTCTCAGGAGAGAATTCTAGACTTTTGGGGTGGCTACCAAGAAGTCCCCGCTTCTCAGGGAGGTTGCCTTAACTTCCCTGGAGTTTGGAATCTGGAGCAGAACTGTATCAGAAGGTCTTAAGTGCTGGGGAGTGACTGTTCCCGGAGATCATCAAGACCCAGACTGTCTGAATGCCTTAAATGTCATGAGACCCATTTGAGATCATTTGTGAAATGACAGTGCCCTCTGAGCTCCCTGGGACTTGAGATTTCTGCGCAGATGACTCTTGAAATGCCACGTTGCCCTCTGAAAAAGGCACCCTCTCTCCCTCTCCCCTGAACGCCACATTAATGCAAGCACGGAACAGAGTGAGCACGTGTCATGCAGCATAAGGTATTTTGGGGAGAGGGTGTTGCAGGCGGTTGGGGATTCAAACTGGAGAAAACACGTGGGGGAAAATACATGTAATTGCATCTACATGTTAAAACTTGCGCCACCGCGTTTTTCCATAGCAAGGTCTGGGTGACCTTGGCAGCTGCACAAGACAGGCATTGTGTAAGAGAATTGTGTTTTAGTATACTGGAGAAATTGTTCAGGAACAAATATAATTCTCTATTGGTACCAAGATGTTATCGTCTTGCTCTGTCTCCCTATTTTTATGGGTTGAATCTTGCATTGGGCCACGAACGCTGCAGCAGGTAAAGACTCCCACCTCTTAATATGCTGAAATAAATGTCTGTCTGTCTCTCCCTCTCTGTCTTTGGGGTTACAATATCAGAGTTTATTATCAATCAATCAATCAATCAATCAATCATTACTGTTTGGACTTTTGGCAGTGGGAAATAAGGAGCATGTGTTGTGTCGTGTCGTGTCGTGTCGTGTCGTGTCCTGTGTGGAAATAACAGGTGGCCCTTGCAGTCTCAAGGACTGTGATGTTGCTAACACAGGAGTTTTGGAAATGCATCCTGGAGAACCCTGAAGTTCTTATGACGGCTGGGGGAAACAGACAAGCTGATCTTTGCTAATCTCCCTTCTCCGTGTGCAGCTGTGGTAGAGTTTGGGACATAAGGTATGGCCTATGGCAACCCCTTAACCAACTGAGTGTCCACCCTTAAAATATTCCTTTCTTTTGCTCCCTCCCCTGTGCTGGGTTTTTGATGGCAACTCCTTGGGGCAGAGACCTGACCCCCTTAACTTTGCAAATAAACAGCCAGAACTCTTTCCAGCCATATGAGCCAGGATTAGTATTTTTTTTTTTTTTTTTTTTTTGCAGTATGCTGGGGATCTGTGGCCAATTTCCTAGGGTTACTGAGTTGACGTTCCGAGAAAATGTTCTCAGAAACTAGGAAATATTATAACTGCTTTTCCCAGCACTGTGCAGGGCCCAGTGCTGTTATATGCTGAATACACACCTCTTTACCTTCTAACAATACCTGTGAGACTTTTTTGGGGGGTGGGGGAGAAGTGGACCCACACACTTGTGACTGTAATTTGTTTTACACTGTGTTTTTTTTTTAAAAAAATACTGTATTTCAAATGGCTGTAACCTGGAGCCTTCGGGTGAAGGGCAGGCAAGAAATCAAATTAATCATAATAATAATGTGCAAGCACTAATGATCAACTGATTGCCTGGTCTTTGAAGCGACCTGTGTGGCTCTGGGCTTTGCAGCTGCTGCTGCTCAGCCTGCAACACCTTTTTCAGACCAGGCACAGCTTTGCTTGATGTTTTGGTGTAAGGGCAGGTGGGCCTGGTTGGGCCAAAATTTTATTCCTTCGTTTATTTTTATTTATTAAATTTGCAAACCAGCCTTCATCCGTAGATCTCAGGGCGGTTCACAACATAAAAATGCAAGCTACAGAACCTGCCTGTCACTGATTCAAAATGTGATTGTCCCACTTTTGTTTGCTATTAATATTTTTTTGCACGTTTTACTTGTATGCACCTTAAACCTGTTGCAAAAAAATCCAATAATTATAATGCTACTCAAAAGTAATAATTGAGGAGAAAAGATGAAAACACAAAATGCTTAATAAAAACCAGAACAAAACAGTAACCCCCACCGACCCACCTCTCATAGGTCAGATGAGGACACCTGAATACCCTGACTCTGGGGAGGTGGGTGTTCCTCCACACCTGCTGTCACTGAGAGAACTTTTAGCAGCGATACTTGGTTCACCTGTTCAACACAGTTCCCAAACTCCCTTCCAATAAGAAATTTCCAGTGTAGAGAGAGAAGTTTCCCCGCCCCCATTATTATCCCCCCTTAGCAATGTCATAAGTGTCCTTTCTAAAGAGCTTGGTGAAAAACAAATGTTTAGTTTTCATCTGATAAGGAGAGGTCTGCATTTCAGGGAGGAAGAGATAACAGAATGAGCTGATAGAAAAATGCTAAGGTCAGAGAACTCCCCCCCCCCTTCCTCTCTCACTCTCTCTCTCTCTCTCTCTCTCTCTCTCTCTCTCTCTCTCTCTCTCTCTCTCTCTCTTCCCGACTCATCCTGGCCATTTTTCATAACATTATCCCTGTTTTCTTCTTTTTTACAAGGCTCTTTTCTCCCCCAAAGTCTTACATCCTGCAATAAAACTGTGCGAGGAACCCAACACGTCAGTTTGATCAAGCCATCCTTCAACAGGGGCCAGGCAGCTTGGCTTAATTAAGTCTGCTTCCAATCTCTTTCTTTGCATTTCTTAGCACATATACACACACCAGAGAAAACAGGTTTAGTGATATATATGTATATATCATTACTTCTTCCACCAGATAAATGGCTTAATTAATTTAAAAAAACACACACATCCAGAATTAGTAACAATAAATACTAAGACCTCCCTCAAGCCAGTGGTGAAATGTGTCGTTTATTTGATCACTGCAAGAATACAGTAGAGGGGAATGTTTTGTTTTGTTTTTGCTAATTTGGCTTCATGTTGAGGTAATATTAGGCACAAGTTCTTGGTAGGCAGCACTGAAGAGAGAGACATAGCAGCTAAACATCTGGAAAGCAGAGGGAGCTTCTGGGAGAGGTTTGGTGGATCAGGCCCACCTACATTTTTTACCGTTTGTGCACTGCTGGGAAAAATGGAGCAGTAGAGTTTGGGCTGGCAGAAAGGTTTGTGTGCATCCATTCTTTTCTATATGCCAATGGAAACTCATCAGTATCTTGTTTTATAGATAATGGGACCAATTCACTGAAACTGCTTTATGTCTCCCCCCCCCCCCCTCTCTCTCACACACACACACCACCCGTACACCTATACACCTTTCTTCATTTTTAGGGTCTTTGCTAATGCAAATCTCCTTTTTAATACAGGAAAGTATTGCAAGTCTTAAAGAATTAAAGTTCTTGGGCAAAACATTTAAAAATGCAAAACATTTAAAATGCAATTAACCAGGAGGTGCAATGTCCAGGATTGCAAAATGTAAAAATAGGTCAGTATATCATTGCTGAGGCTGCTTTGTGACTTCTAGGGTTTTTACCAATAATCGGATTTCCTTTAGAAACTCTGAGGCATGTAATTAAAACAGATAACGGTAGAGAATTGAGGTGGAGAAAAGTCTCTGAGGGTGTGTTTTCACCTAAGGCATTATGTCACCCTCAACTCTCAGCTTGCATCTTCAAGGGCAGAGAGTATTTATAGCAGAACAAGAAAACAAACAAGCAAGCATTGCAGGGGGTTGGACTAGATGACCCTGGGGTCCCTTCCAACTCTAAGACTCTACAGTTCTGTGATTCTAATGCTTTCAAACAGGCATGACTCTTCCCAAATAATTTCTGGAGCTGTAGTTTGTGAAGTGTGCTGAGAGTTGTTAGGAGACCCTGCTATTCCTTCCCCTGAGCTGCAGTTCCCAGAGCAGTATAACAGTCAGTCCCTCTTCACAGGAAAACAACTCTTAGCACCCTTAAAGGTAAAGGTAAAGGGACCCCTAACCATTAGGACCAGTCGCGGACGACTCTGGGGTTTCGTGCTCATCTCTCTTTACTGGCCGAGGGAGCCAGAGCAGCGCACGGAAACACCCTTCCCGCCGGAGCGGTACCTATTTATCTACTTCCACTTTGACGTGCTTTTGAACTGCACCCTTAGTATGCTACAATTCCCAGAATTCTTTAGGGGAAGCCATGACTGTGTTAGCATAGTACTTTAAATGTGTGATGTAATGTGGCCTGGGTCTCTGCTATCTCACACATACCGGGGGGGGGGGGTGTCCAGAAGGGGTGCAGTTAACTAAGGCATTATTCACACTCTGCCACTTAAACAACCATGGCTTTCCCCACCCCCCAAGTAATTATGGGAGCTGCAGTTTGTTAAGGGTGTTAAGGGTGACACCTGCTTTCCTCACAGAGTCCCCTGTGAAGAGGGATTGATTGCTAAACCACTCTGGGATTTGTGGCTCTGTGAGGGACAGCGTCTTCCCCTTCCCTTGAGCCCTTTAATGAGAGATGCCAGTGACTGACCCCGGACCTCCTTCATGCAGTTGCAATTCAAACGGCTGGTTTTATGACATACTGTATAAAGCCGTGTACAGCTTGGGCCCAGGCAGCCCGAAATAGTGCATCTTCCTTTATGTACCTTCCCAAGCGCTGCGCTCCTCAGGTGAGCACCTTCTCTCAGCCCCATCCACATCAGAGGTGGGGCTGGTGGGGACCCAAGAGGGAGCCACTTCTGTGACCTCCCCACTTACTGTGGAATTCTCTCCCGAGAGAGATCAGACCGGCTCCCTCTCAGTTATCCTTCCGCCAGCAGGTGAAGAATGGTTCTGAGTGTGTTTTATTGTTTTATTGTACTTTAACTATTTTTTAACTAGTCCGTTTTTACTACTTTGCATTTTCTAATGACGTTTGTAAAAGTATTGGGACCCCTGACCATTAGGTCCAGTCGTGACCGACTCTGGGGTTGCGGCGCTCATCTTGCATTATTGGCCGAGGGAGCCGGCGTACAGCTTCCGGGTCATGTGGCCAGCATGACAAAGCCGCTTCTGGCGAACCAGAGCAGCGCACGGAAACGCCGTTTACCTTCCCACTGGAGCGGTACCTATTTATCTACTTGCACTTTGATGTGCTTTCGAACTGCTAGGTTGGCAGGAGCAGGAGCAACGGGAGCTCACCCCGTTGCGGGGATTCAAACCGCCGACCTTCTGATCGGCAAACCCTAGGCTCTGTGGTTTAACCCACAGCGCCACCCGCGTCCAAAAGTATTGTAAGCCGCCTTAAATCCATTGAATAATAACTGCTGTAGTGATGAGGAACATGCAGGTCTTCCGCTGAGCTGTGGTTTCTCCTGCTGCTCGATATCCACAGAGGCTTTTCTAAATCTCTGGGCCGGGGGCAGGAATGCAAAGCCTCCTTGTCTGTGGGGGGCGGGGTTGGCTTTTTATTACAATTCAGGTCATAAACAAATGTCGAAATCATGGAATTTCCTGCAGGATGGAAAGTGTTTCTCCGGCTGGCTCTTGCTCGCTCTGGAACTGCTGCCTGGGATGGCTTGCTTCCCTGGAGGCTATTTTATCGAGCCTTAAAATGGCCATAATCTCTCTCCTGTTTTTGTTCTGCTTAGCTGCCATTGTCCAGCAGTTGTTCTCTTCAAAGCTCATGAGGTTTTCGGAGCTGAGTTGCCTTCCTCTTGCGGCCAAGTCATCATCTTAACTTTCCATCACCACTCTGTGCTGCACCTCTCCCGTCTCCCCTCCCCCTGCAGACCTCTGTGAGTGCAGGAACTACCAAGAAGGCCCCCTCTGCCGATCCCGCCCCAGGAGGATCTGCAGGAAGGGAGGCAGTCCTCCTGGTATTCGGGGACTGAGTCATTTAAGGTTTTAAGCACTAATGGGAGCCCCTTGAATTGGGCCTGGAAATGAACTGCCAACCAATGCAGCTGTTTTTGAAGCAGGGTGGTCATAAGAGATCTAAATGGAGCCCCAACCAGTAATCTGGCAGCTGCATTTTGGAGAAACTGAAGTTTCCAAGTTGTCTCCAAGGGCAGCCCTGTATGGAGCACATTGCAGCAATCCAGTCTGGGAGTACACAGGCCAAGTTGAACAGGCCAGGCTAGAGTTGACTCCTTGCCACATTGCCATGCTTTTGGCACCACCTGGCTAGGATGAGATCTTTTTTGGGCACGTCTCAGGCACATTGATCTTTTCATAGGGAGCCAGGTTGAAGAACAAAAGTGTTTTTCAGTTCTCCTGAGCTGACAAAAGGTCTGTCTTAAATTGAGTAAACTTCCCTCAGGGTGGAAAAGTGTCTGGGTACGGAATGTTCGCAGAGGAAATATTCCAAATGTCTAATCAGCCACACAGAGTGTTTGCTTTAAATATAAAAGTTCTTTTGGTTGGAAATGGGAATGCGTTTTCCTTTAATGGGAGGTGGTGTGAGGGGGCGGTTAGCAGGGTGGGGGGGGGGTGGAAGTTGCCACCAGGTATCATGTTTAATATCCATCTGCCCTCCAGCGGAGCACTTGCTCGGCTCTGACACTCTGGATTCCTGTGTTTTGACATGCAGAAAAACAGATCAGAGCCTTAGCTTGACACATTAATTAAGAACTTGTCTCCCAGCCTCTCTTTCACTCACTGCATTTAGAGCTTAAGTTTAGTGGGTAATGGTGAGGGAAAGGAGTCGAGATTGAGTGCATCTGCCATTATCGTTAGTCCCATAACTTCATCGGTTTCGGAGAGGTGCATATGGATGTGTGCTACCCTTCTTTAACTTCACAACAGCCCTGGAAGGTAGGTTAGGTTGGCACACATAGACAGAGTTGACAGGAGACAATTATTCCCTCAAAGAGCCGGAGTTCCCAGAGGTCCATGGAGAGGCAAATTGCCTGTTAAACTGCTGTGAGGACTCTGTGAGGGAACAACTCTCAGCACCCTGCCCAAACCACAGTTCCCAGGATTATTTGGCAGAAGTCATGACTGTTTAAAGTGGTGTGATACTGCTTTAAACATTTAGTGCAGATGGGACCTAAAACCGAAGTTGGACTCTAGCTTCCATCAGCCCCAGAAGCCGGCGAGGCTAAAGGTCAGGGTTGATAGCAATTGTGGTCCTGCAACCCTTTGGCAGGCCAAAGATTCCCACCCCCTGTTCTAAAGCCTTGTCTGGCATCTATCAATCTTGCCGTTCTGAGCATCTTCACATCTAAGGGATGTGTTGAGATATCTGCCTGGTATATTATAGAAAAGCAGACATACACATTTCTAGTCCCCTAAATGCCAGCAGGTGCAACATAAGATTGCATATAGAAGATTTTGAAGGACTTTTGTGTCCCAGAATTCCAGCTGCATGTGTTGTCCTGCTCCAGGTCTCTTGTTCACATACCATTAAAGGAGCGTGCCCCCTTTTCACGGTCAGGCACTGGAGCACCTGGAGCTCTTTTTATATAAATATTTGCTTTTTCACATGTAACAAACCTAACTTAAAATACAATAGACAATAGCAGCCAGACTGTCATTTCTGTGGGAAAGGCATAAGAGCATCCTAAAGTTGGAGCCGTTACTTAAAACAAGACTCTAGGTTATTGGGTCTCGCCAGATGTTTCTGTGAGTCTGGGGAAGTTGTCTCAAGTGATTGTCGCTTCCCCTGTGGGATCTGAATGGGTGCCAGGTGGTGTCAAAGGATACAGAGCTCATTTTGCCTCTGGCTGACCTGGAAGGTCAGTTTACAGACCAGAGCAGCAGGCCACACCTGAGCATCCTGCGAGTCAATTGACAGCCCTGTTGCAGAATGCCAACATCTAGCTATTTCTAGACAAGCCGCTACCAGCGAATATGTCAACATCTCCTGATGAGATAAATGTTTATTTGAGTCATCTATTATTCCTAGCGAGGCTAACAAAGGAGTTGGGTTTATCTTTGGATTCCATCTCTCTTGAGATCTCAGGGTCAACACCACTTGCCTTTGTGCGCGCAGCATTGTTTTGTGACCTGGGCCAGCACTGAGCAGGGCGAATTCCACTAACCTCCGCAAAGCGTGGCTAAAAGGGGATTAGTTGCAGGGAGTCTGAGAGGAGCGATCTGGCTGCTTCCTAAGCAGTGGGCTCCTTCTCTGTCCTTGCATCACCTCTCCTTCCTTTCTGCAGACTCATCCTGCCGCCAGCATCGCTAACTTGACCTTCAGCACTCAGGCTGATCCTTGTGCCCATTGACTGCCTGCAACGAGAGCCAGACAGGCAGCATTTGACATGCCTCCAAGCTTTCAGAGCTACCTATATTCATTCCCTCTTGTAGTAAAGAACACTTTATTCAGCTGGGTGCTTCCCTTTATTCAGCTGGCTTCTGCTCTGCACAGCACTGGGAGGGACGTGGTTTCCTCTGCCTTTCGATGCAAGTTGCCAAGGGCCAGCTCTCACCTGATAATTCGCTTTCGTTTAACTTGGGTGTGTATCCCACTCTTCTAATAAATAAAACGTTGAAAGTAGCTCTCAGCAGAGCATCCAAACATACTAAAAAGACAAATCGGCCACAGGCTCTAGGAAACAGGAGCTGGAGCACAAAGTTTCATCACAGAGTTCAGGGTTCAAGGCAGACAGGCCCCCTTCCAGGACACTCCATTCCATCCTCCCCACCCTGGTTTGCTGCCAACCCCCATTTCCCAATAGTGAATCAGTCCACGGAGCATGCTCAATCCTCTATAGGCTATTCTTGAGTTGTTGCTTTGCCCCTCAAAGCTTTCATGGGGGGGGGGGTTATTTCTGCAAGGCTTCTTCCTGAACCCTATTTATCCTCTTGTGTGTGGATGTGCTATTTTGGCTGCATGAAGTATTCAAAATCGAGAAGAGAATGAGTTTTCTATTGGTCTATATCAGGAACCGGGCACCTGCAGACCCTCTGGGGCTGGTGGTGGGAGTCGGCATTTCACCAACACCTGGAAGGTTGTATTTTAATATATGTTGGAGGCCGCCCAGAGTGGCTGGGGAGACCCGGCCAGATGGGCGGGGTACAAATAAAAAAATTATTATTATTATTATTATTATTACAGATGCCCTCATAGAGACCCACTCCAAGTAGATAGGTCAGCAAGCAGGAATAGGCAGTAGGTTAAATAGCTTAAAACCCAAAGATTAAAATTCCAGGGCAGCTCAAGATAGCAACCAGACAGACCAAATGTCTGTCTGAAAACATTCACAGAGCAACCGAAGGCTTCCAGAGAGGGGGGCTGCCCAGGGGAGGCATAAAAGGCCCTTTGCACATCCCAGCCCAGCACAAACAGACCCAAACCTCATAGATGGCACTTTGAACAGGGCAAATAAATGAATTGGAAGCTAATGTAGATGCTGTAATCGACGAGTCGCATGTTTGAGGATCTGAGATCATTTGTCAAGAGCCTCTCATTGATTTTGCACATGTAAAATGTGGTGCATTTGCTCCTTTAAGATAGGCGGGGCCAGGAGCCCCGAACAGACCTATTGCGTACTTGACATCTAGCATGCAGTTCGTCTCCTGCGGTTGGGGTGCTAGGACAGGGCAGTTCTGTGGAAGGAGACCCAAATGATGAGGAGAGCCATGCTTTGCAGTCATAAATCTGAGCTTCAGAAGCAAGTCTGTAGGCACCTTCTGTTTATGGTTTATATCCGTGATTTTCCACAGCAATGTGTGAGAGTAACTGCAAGCAATGGCCTGCCTAGGTAGCAGTATGTGGCTGAGAGATCTGTTCAAAGGATGGAGGGGGTTTGAGCAGCTGAAGTCAGCAACTGTGGGACTACCTAGGTAATGTCAGACTGAACTCCCATCCTCTACACGCGGGCTGGGGGCTGTTGGGATTCTCATCCATGACCTTCCTCTGTCTGCACCCCCCACGAAAGGTCTGGAGGGTGGCAACAGGAGGATGTACTTTTTCAGTAGTGGTTTCCTGCTTGTGGAATATTCTCCCAGGCCCACCTGGTGCCATGAACTTTAGGTAATTTTATTTTCTGCCAGGTGTTCTGCTTCTGCTGTTTCTGTTGCAGCTGTTGATGCAAATCAGTAGCAATAATTTATTGATTACTTATACCTCACCCACCTGATGGCCCCAGCTACTTTGGGTGCTTCCAACAGAATATAGTAAACACAGCGAGACCTCCAACATTAAAGATTTCCCGAGACAGCGCTGGTGAAAAGTCAGGTCGTTGTTTATTTCCTTGACATCTGATTGGAGGGTATTCTACGGGGCGGGCTTTCTGCCTAGTTCCCTGTGAATCCCTTCATAAGGGAGCTTTTTCCAGAGGAATAACTGCCAGGGGAGTGGGAATCTCTACTGGCCGCCAGGCAAGGGCTGCTTCCACCTGCCTTGCCCAGCCTTCCAGCCCCAGGAGCCTTCAGAATGGAGCTGCCGCCACAGGCAGGATGTGTGGGTGTCTTTTTGAGTGGAAGACTGTGATTCATAGAGGTGGGGGGGGAGTGTGTTTGTGTGAATTCAGCAGTACTTGCTTGGTTTTTGGTTCTAAGTTTGTTCATGTTGTCAGTATTGCTTTGTGGGTTATGAGGGCTGCAGTGCTTTGTGAATTTTATAATACATCTTTTCTTGTGGTTATGCTGTTTTGCCTATTTTTCAAGTTGTTTTGTCAATAGTACTTTATAGGAGGCGAAGATAGAAAAATAGAATCCTGAGGGTCAACTGGTCCAAACTCCCTGCAGTGCAGGAATACGCAGCTGTCCCATATGGGGATCAAACCTGTAACCTTGTCATCAGCATCATGCTCTAACCAGCTGAGATATCCAGATAGCCATGGTTATTTTACAGATGATTTGTTAAACGTATTATATGATTTACATTGTGGTTTTCTAGTATGTTATTATTCATGGTATGTAAGCAGCTTTGTGAAGGTCAGCACCAACACTTTGAATTGTGCCCGGAAACGTACTGGGAGCCAATGTAGATCTTTCAGGACCAGTGTTATGTGGTCTCGGCAGCCGCTCCCAGTCACCAGTCTGGCTGCCGCATTCTGGATTAGTTGTAGTTTCCGGGTCACCTTCCAAGGTAGCCCCATGTAGAGCGCATGGCATTCTTTGGGGGAAGCCGTGACTGCTTCAAATGTGGCCCTCCTGGGCTTGTTGGCCGTGTTTCCACTCTGACCGAGGAATTGGACCAGCTGTGCCCCTGAAATAAATGAAAATGGGGGCTGAAGGGAAAGAGAACTTGCTTAGCATGCCCAATGCTTTGGGTTAATCAAAAAGAGACCCTGGAAGCTCTGGTAGGCAGGAGGCTTTCTTGAAAGCTGCTTCCAAGAAAGGCCTCCCATTCTTCTTTCAGTTGGGTTGGCCTAATTCCTAAGAGAATTCCACATTGTCCAGACGCATCCCGCAGCCTGTGCCAGCTTGTCTGCAAAGCTGCACCCACTGCGTTGTCAGCTGCTGGATGAGGCCTCTCCTCCACGCCTGCTTGAATCCTGATAGGACAGCAGGCCAGGAGCTCCAAATTCAAACAGGGACATTTCCCAAAGACTCACCAGATTTATGGTGCAGCGTGGCTTGGCGGGCAGAGAGGTTATCGCTTAAACCAAGCCGTCAAAATGGTAAATACCTCCCTTCCTGTCTCTTCAAGTATATTGTTCTTGTCGTTGTTGCTTCTGTTGTTTTATGTACAGGTAGAAGCTGCTGGGGAAGCTCAGTTGGTACAGCATGAGACTCTTAATCTCAGGGCTGTGGGTTCGAGCCCCACATGGGGCAAAATATTCCTGCTTTGAAGGGGGGGTTGGACTCCATGACCTGTGGGGTCCCTTCCAATTCTAAGCCCCATGACTTGCTTACCAGGCTCTGGGAAGGTTCTGCAAGAGCTCCCGTTAGATCTTGCAAGATCTTGGATGGCCCTTTCAAGCAGGCTTTCCTGCTCTCCCACTCCTTTTTTACTAACTTTTTAAAATTTCCAGCAATCTGTGTAAAGCTGTGCCACCGCCGTAGGTAAAAAAAGGCATAAGGTGCAGTCTTCCTGCTTCCACACGCTCCTTTCTCCCAAGTTGGGATTCAGGGCAGCTCACAGCTTTTAAAAAACATCGTTATAAAATGCAGATCAAGAAAAAACAAAACTACAGTTAAAATGCGCTAATAACACATTTGAAAACAGCATTCAAATGTAGTTTGCCCCGACAGCAGCCCAATGTCTGCACCTTAAGGCCTGCCTGAAGAGGAAGGTCTGAGACTGCTGGAAGAAAGGTAAGGAAGGAGGATTCGGTCTAACTTCTCCAGGGAAGGAATTCCACAGAAAAGGCTCTCTCTTGTGTCACTGCCAGCTGTGCTTCTGATGCTGATGGGACCGAGAGAAGGTCCTCATCCAAGGATCTTCGCATCCGGGCAAATTTGTATTGGAAAATACAATCTTCCCTGCCCAAGCCATTGTACACAGCTTAGGTCAAAGCTGTGTCTGGAAGACTGTATTCCCTCATAGGAATCTGTCCGGGTTTCTTCGGGGGAGGCCCTTCTCTCGGTCCCTCCACCCTCATAGGCAAGCTCCGTGGGGACGCAGGAGGGGGGGGCCTTCTCCGTAGCTGCTCCCAGACTTTGGAACTCTCCCACTGGAGAAGCCAGGCAGGCTCCCTCCTTATTATCCTTCTGCTGGCGGGTGAAGACCTTTTCCCAACAGACTTTTGGGAATTGATGGCTTCTAATGAAAGGCCTGGTGCTGTGCTGTTTTTATTATAATTATTGGTATGCTTTAAACAGATTTTATATGTGCATACAGTTTTAATTCTATCCGTGTTTAATTGTTTTTTAATGATAGTTTCTTCTGTGTTTTTCGTGGTTTAGCGCTTCTTTAGCCTTGAGTCCCATCTGGGAAAAATGCAGGCTATAAATTAATAATAATAATAATAATAATAATAATAATAATTGTATAATTTATTCAGAGCCAGTTGGGTGTGGATAGGTTTGGTGATGCTAGGTTATTCTGTGTAAAGAACAGAATAGCCCTGCTGGATCCTATTAAAAAGTCCCATTTTTAGCGAAGGCCTACAGCCCAGGCGTATGGCATGTGTGCTCTCCATGTAGGAGGCCCCAGGTTCCATCCCTGACATATCTAGGTAGACCTTGGAAAGGTTCGTGAAACCCTGAAGAGGAGCCACTGCCATTCATTGTGTTGACAACTCACAGATAATAAAAAAATCCCCACTGGGATCATGAAAGGCCTGGCACATGGGTGACACTGGAGAGGGTATTTTATAGGCATAGGTGCCACTACCAAAAAGGCCATCTCCTTTTATAAAGAAAGAAACTTGCATGTCTAAAGTGTCGAAGGGATAGCTCAGTCACTCTTAATCTCAGGGTTGTGGGTTCGAGCCTCAAGTTGAATTAAAGATTCCTGCATTGCAGTGGGTTGGACTAAATGAGCCTCATGACACCCCCCCCCAAAAAAAACCCCTCTTTGATTCTATGATCTGTCAGCAGCTACAAGGATGTTAATGGCCTGAAGCTGGAAAGTTGTATTACTCCCTTCATGGAAAGAAAAGCTTAAGGTTTGGGACTTGGCTGTAACAGCCATCTTACCTAAGAGTGACAACTGCAAGTGAATGCAGAAACGCATTCTGGGAAAACTGGCTGCCTCTTGAATAATATTGTCGGGGAAACAACTTCCTCCCTCAAAGGCAAATTCAAGTAGGTTTTGAGGCTTTTCTTTAGAAGAAATATTGTAATTTGATGTTAAGCCCTATTTTCTTGGCGAATATTACGATCTGAAGAGAATTTTTTCTGGAGAAGTGTTGTTGATCATTGTTAATAATTGTCAAATGATCAAATACATTTAAATAATGATGATAAGTCAGTCTCTCTGGCTGCTGCTGGGCTCGCCTCTTAAAAGGGCACCAAGAGATGGACCTCCTCTGTCCAGCTGCTAAGGCAGAATGTGTGTAGAATGTAGCTTAGTGTACAAAGGTAAAGATTGCCTTCGTTGCTCCGCCCACTTTTGCTTCTGGCCCCACCCACCATCACTTATTTATACATACATACATACATACATACATACATACATACATACATACATACTTCCTTCCTTCCCCAGCCACTCTTGTCGGCTTCCAACAAAATATTAAAAATACAATAAAACATCAAACATTAAAAACTTCCCCAAACAGGGCTGCCTTCAGGTGTCTTCTAAAAGTCAGATAGTTGTTTATTTCCTTGACATCCGATGGGAGGGTGTTCCACAGGGCGGGCGCCACTACCGAGAAGGTAGGGGTACACCCACTGCTGGCATGTGGCCCCCAGAACGTTGCCTAGAATGGAATGCGGCCCTCGGGCAACGTTGAGATTTTATATGGAAGGATGGGATTTTTCAAGGGGATTAGATCAACTGCCTCCCAACCTGGTGCCCTCCAGATATTATGGACTTCAGGTCCCATCACCCCTGACCGTTGGTCATGCTCGCTGAGGCTCATGGGAGAACAGCTGGAGAGCACCAAAGGCTAGGCTAGATTATTACCCAGCGGCAATTTGCATAATTTCTGAACATGCAGTCTGTTTTGTCTTGTTCATTTCAAATAAAAACCTTCCTATAGAAAATGTGGGGCAGGGACAGATTCCCTGGCCTTTCCAGTCAGAGAGACCCTTGCTGCAAGACATAAGGGTTGTTGTTTTTTGCAGAAAATGGTTTTTTGCCAGACAGCACACAGTAGATGGATCAAATGATCTGACTTCTTAAAAGGTTCCTTCCTGCTCTTTCAAAAAGTGTTGGTTCACTGCTCTTCCTGATTTGAAAGTCTCTTACTTCAGGTGCAGTAGGATGCACAGATAGCAGGGTGGATGTGATTTAAATCAAATTGATTTAAATCACGATTTAAATCACTAGTCAGTAAGGCTTGATTTAAATATTTTTTTTACAGAAAGACTCATTCTTGCTGGTATAATCTTAATATTTACAACCATATGAAGGTTTCATTTTTGGAATAATAAATTTTCAGAGTAGTTTTTTACAGTTATATCAAAAATTACTGATTTGGTTATACTACTAGAAATACATAGACAGATAATTATGAAATTATGGTGAGGTTTAATAAGTTAACTGTTCATATTTGGACAACTTTTCTGCTGTACTTTATTGGAAGGAGAAAAATAGTCATTTCCTTAATAACCATTTAAACAATTTATTTAACTAAAACAATAACATGATAGCATATGTATCCATGTTTGTTAACTGATGTGGTTAAACATTTAAAAAAAACTTAGACTGAGTTTTAGCACACTTGATAAACTTAAAACAAATCCTTTTTTCCTGATGAATAGCCTTTGGACTACAATGTAACTTAAATAGAAGACTATATTTAGAAAGATTTTTCCTCCAAAAGCATTTTATTTTAAAAATCCAATTTAAATCAAAAAAATCTGATTTAAATAAAAAAAAATCCGATTTAAATTAAAAAAAATCCGATTTTTTTAAAAAAAACCATTGATTTTTATCCACCCTGACAGATAGTACAGTGCATTTGTGCGCTACCTGCACCTCACGTTTCTCATAAAGCACCCCAAACTGAACAGCCTCATTTCCAGGCTATTCAGATCAAATAAGCCTGCCCCAAGTGTTGAGATATCCGCTTCAGCCTGCCTCTAAGGGAGAGCAGAACAGTGAACACTAAGCGCAGGGTCTTTCTAGTGGTGGCTCCACTAAATTGTGCAACGTGCTTCCCATGGAGCTATGCCAGGCCACCTTTATGTCAGCTTACAGGTGTGGTCTGAAGACCCCAAATCCCAATAAGGAATTTTTTTGGATTGATTTTGAAATACTCTCCTTAGTTTATTACCTGATTGCCATATTTTATATTTTGTCTGTAAGTCGTCTTTGGAGAGCTTTGTTCTTAAATTTAGGATATAAATAGCTCAGTCAATTAATAATAATTGTGCAAGGAAGGTGATGCACAAGAGGAAACGGGAAGTGTAAGGCATTCCTGTTTCCTGTCCCCCCCCCCTCCAGGCTTCCTTGGTATATATGCAGCAGACCTTCTCTGAGAGAAATAAGCCTCAAATGGGTCTGTGGTATAACTTGAACCCAGATCTCCCAGCTTTCCAAACCTGGAGCATGCTAGCACACAATGTCACCTGAATGCTCTTCAGCTTCTCTTTTTGTTCAATTCCCCGCCTAGCTAGTAACTTCCTTTATCCTGGTCTTTGCTTCCACCACCCAGGCTGGGCTGGGATGCTCATGTAGTTTCAGATGCAGTTAAAAAAAAAAGCAAAAAGCCAGAAACATGCCAAGCAGGACTCTTGGCCTAGTAGTGGCAGCTGCGTTCCTGACTGCTTTTTCGGCAGTGGCACCCCAATTGTGACATGTCTTCCCTGTGTGTTTGCCGGGCACCAACTTTGCTCCCTCTCATGTGCCTGGCAACCCCCTTCTTTTCTTGGGCACATAACCCCCTCCTTATGTGCCTGGCATTTTTAACAGTTTGGTTATCTTGTGCATTAATCTGCCACGTTTGTGCTTTTGAGGTTTGCACATTTGCTTTTATATTTTTGGTGGGTGCTTAACTTTTGTAAATGAGCGATTTTTATTGTTTTTAAGTGTACCAATTGTTATAGAAGTGTACTGAAATAACTCCAAAGTCTGGCAAACTTGATATGCAATTGTTCATGGGGAGCAATAGTGGAGAGAGAGCTATTGCTGTTGTGCCTCTACTGAAGGCCCCTGATGGGCAAGATTCTGCAATGGCTGGACCTTTCAATGTGATCAAGCCAACTGCTTCTAATTATCTTAGTTCAGCAGCTGTTGATGAAGGTCAGTGGCAGTAATACCTCCCTACCTGCAAATATTCAGCAATTCTGTGTTCTTTTTCCACTCCTAACATCCAGCAAGCGTTTGTTGAAATATGGCACTATTGCAACAAAAACAGTCAAACCTCGGTTGTCGAACGTAATCTGTTCTGGAAGCCTGTTTAGCTTCCAAAATGTTCAGCAACCGAGGCGCAGCTTCCAATTGGCTGCAGGAGCTTTCTGCACTCAAGCGGAAGCCATGTCGGACATTCAGCTTCTGAAAAACTTTCGAAAACCGGAACACTTTTACTTCCAGGTTTTCAGCCTTCGGGAGCTGAAATGTTCCAAAATAGAGGCGTTTGGGAACTGAGGTTTGACTGTAATACAGTGGTATCTTGGGTTACAAACTTAATTCATTCCGGAGGTCCGTTCTTATCCCTAAACCGTTCTTAACCTGAGGTGCATTTTCGCTGATGGGGCCTCCCGCTGCTGCCGCACTGCCAGCACATGATTTCCGTTCTCATCCTGGGGCAAAGTTCTCAACCCGAGGTACTACTTCTGGGTTAGCGGAGTTTGTAACCCGAAGTGTTTGTAACCTGAGGTGCCACTGTAATAATGCTGGAACTTGAACATGCACAGACTTTTTATGCAGACAAGGAGTTAATATTCTAAATAGTAAATCCCTCTCTGTTTCAATGGAAGGTTTAAGTTTCAGTTTTGGCTTTGCTTCTCATTTGGGGGGGGGGGCAGGAAGGGGAGAAAATAAAAACTGCCTGGCGAACGAATGAGCTTCTTCCTTCTGAACGAAACCTCAGTCACTGAATCTTCAGCTAGCATGCAGGGGGTTAACCCTAATCCATGACGGACCTGTAGCAGTTAATGGGGCGAGACAGAGCATTGAGCCTCTGCCGGCAGACAGTTCTTTGCACTCGGCTATCTCGCCTCCCAGAGGCAAATGTTTGCTATGAGGAGGGGTGTGTGTGTGTGTGTGTGTGTGTGTGTGTGTGTGTGTGTGTGTGTGTGAAATCTTCCACCCGCCAGATGCGTGTGTGCACAGCACACTTCCTTCCACAATGATTTATGGTGCCGCAAAAAGAGCAGAAGGGTAGTTTATTTCTCCTTTGTCTGCGGACGCCCTCAGAGTCAAGGTTTCCCCACCCAGTTTTCTGCCCAACTGCGTTCTGACAGTGGCATCCTGCCACGACCAGCCACTCTGTGTTGGAGGAGGGGGCAGCAGTAGCGAGGAATTGGTGGTGGGGGTGGTGGCAAGGGGGCAGAGGGCTCTTTCCAGCATGCTCGCTCTGCCACTGAGAGCTTCCAGCTGTGCCAGGGGCTGGATTGTTGCACACGACAGCGACGCCTTGCCACATCTCTGGGTCAGAGTGGCCTGTGCAGAAACAGAGCCTTCCCGCTCTTGCTGGGAACCCGGAGGCACATCACAGACGCACCATAGGGCCGTCTGCTGCTACGCCAGGTGGAGGCATTTTTCCCGTGCAGTGGGCATGGGGGGGGGGGGGAGAGAGAGAGAGAGAGAGAGAGAGAGAGAGAGAGAGTCTCTGTGCAGGAGGCAGAAAACGAGGGAGAATGTCTGCCAGAATTAAATCAATATGAAACAACCTTTTTTACTGGATGCCTGCCCAGGCTTTCTGCTGCAACGGTAAATGTAATTGGTTGCTTCCTCTGTGCCATGCGCAGTTCCGTGTGGGGAAATGTCCTTCTTTCCTTTCTGACTCTCTTCTCTTAATTTTTATTTTTTTGATACAAACACCTACTGTGGCTGCCTCCAGAATGCCACACTGTCAGTACCTAGAGGTATTTCCTGTTGAAAATGAGTTTCCACTTGCTTTCCGGAGAGAGGGCTGGAAGCTGCCGGGTGGGGAACTGCCTTGGGCTTTGGCTGACACTTTTCTCTTCTCTTTCGCAGGTAGCTGAAAAGTGCCTTCCTTGAATCCTGTGCCGCCGCCGCTGCCGCCGCCGCTTGGATTTGCGTCCAGGGCTTTGCCTCGCTCGCTTTTTGGGGAAAAAATTATATATATATATATACATATATCTATACGTGTGTGTATATAGATCTATATATCTATTGATATATATAGATATCACTCTCCTCTTTTTCTTATTTGCTTTTTCTTTCTCCAAAGTTTGGCGTTGCTTGCAGTTCATTTCCTGACAGAAACTCATCCATCTTTATAATTCCCTCCCAAAAAATTGTTTTTCTTCCTAACCCTTTCACAACTCAGATTTGCTCTGCCATTCCCCCGTCTCCTGACTATGTAGCAGACTCAACGGTCTCTCTTTACTAAAATATTCCAAACGAAAGGAAAAAAACCCAACTTCTGTTGGTTCCTGCTTGCAGCTCCCTTTCTTCCCCTGTCAAGAAACGAAACCAACCATTCCACTCAACCTGCAGCATCGCCAGCAATGACCCCCCCCCCACTTTTTCAGCGTGAGAATTAATTGAAACCAGTAACTGGAGAGCACAGAATAATCCTTTGGAGGGGGAAATAAAAAAGTCTGCCAGTTATTTTGAAAGAATAATTTTGGCAGTGTGGCACAAAAAAATAATTATATATATCTATATATAGGTATATATATATATATATAATATATATAACATTTCTATTTTGACTTCGACAATTGCACTTTTAGGAGCTGGCCTCTAATTTGACATTTCAGTTAATTCTGATGAGATTTCTATTTTATGATTGGCTTTATGTTTAATCCTTCTTTTCGACAAACGCAATTTGAGTTCAATGGAAACCTAAGTGCTGACAAATAGAAAAGTTTACCAAAGCAACAAGTTAGTTATTTCTTCACTTTTTTAAAACTTGAATTCCCTTTTTTATCCCCCCCCCTTTCTTCTTCTTTTTGAAAGATCAGCAGTACTATTTCTCCTGAAGGAGGGGTGTGGTTCCTTGTGTTTTTCTTTTTCTCTCCCCCCCCTTCCTTTTTTTGGGGGTGGTTTCTTTTATTTTTAAAAAATGGCTGTGAACGTTTCTTTGGTTCGTGATACAAAATGGCTGACGTTAGAAGTATGTCGAGAATTTCAGAGAGGTACTTGTTCTCGCTCTGACACAGAGTGCAAGTTTGCCCACCCTTCACGGAGTTGCCATGTGGAAAACGGACGAGTTATCGCCTGCTTTGACTCCCTAAAGGTAAGGAGCTCAATTAACGCCTGTCTTGCTAGGTCTGGCTGTTTTGGTGCACCCTTGGCCAGCCATTGGTTGGAATAGCAGACGTGAGAGATTATTCACTGGTGGACCGCTCCTTCTCACAGTCACTTTGGGGAGTGGGCTGCAGAATTGGGAAAGGCCTCTAGCTCAGCGGTAGAGCACATGCTTTTCATTCAGAAGTTCCCAGGTTTAATCCCCAGGATCTTCAGCCAGCACCAAGAGAGACCCCTACCAGAAACTCTGCAGAGCCATTTCTTCCAGTCCATCTAGACCAGGGTTCTCAAAGCGTGTGGCAGGAGAGGCCCTGGCGGAGGAAGAGGAGTGGGGGGGAGCGCACCGCCCCCAGCAGTGCAATCCCGGTGGGGTGCCATCGTGGCTGCCCCCCTGCCTGCACTGAGCATCATGCCCCTGCTGGCGCCATGCCACGCCCTGCAGGCAGTACGCCACACCCTTGTGGGTGGCACCCCCGCCCCCAGGACATGCACCAGCCGTGCCCCTGCCTGCTCTCTGCCCCCCGGTGCTGGAGAATGAAGCTCCGCCACTGTGGAGAGCTTGAGAAGTGCAGCAGGAAGATTCAAGGGCAATCAGTTTCATATTTGGGGGATGATTCATGTTCATGTTTTATACTTTCCCATGATTGTATCATAAAGTAGTTGTGTTCTAGGTTAAAAATGAAGCACTGATAGGAGTTGTTTGTTTTTGTTTTCCAATGTATTTCTTATCACTGAAAAATTCACGAGCAAATTTTTCATTCTGAAAGTGTGGCCCAGAGGAAAGGTTTTGAGAACCACTGGTTCTCAAGCAGTGCTGCGCTAGATGGTTTGGCTCCATATAATGCTCCATGCTCCTCTATCTGATGCCTTGGAGCACTACTGCCAGTCACGAGTAGAGAGCTCTGGGGGCAGGTGCTCCAACAGGCCCAAGTCAGCATAGTAGGTTCGTACGTAGGGAAGCAATGTGTGCCCAAAACCCTGCATTGCAGGGGGTTGGACTGGATGACCCTTGGGGTCCTTTCCAACTCTACAATTCTAGGATTCTATGTAGGCAGCTTTGCAAATATTTACAACAGTGTGCTGGAAGGAAGGAATATCATTACTGATGTACAGTGGTACCTCGGTTTACGAATTTAATCTGTTCCGGGAGTCCGTTCTTAAACCAAGGTGCGCTTTCTCTACTGAGGCCTCCTGCCGCCAGTGCCCTGCCACCGTTCGGCTTCTGTTCGGCTTCCGAGGCAAAGTTTGCTAACCGGAACACCTACTTCCGGTTTTGCAAAGTTCATTCACCGAATAGTTCTTTAACAGGGCTGTTCATAGACTGAGATACCACTGTACATCATTACAGATGGGAGGGACTGAGGCTGAGAGGGACTGTGACTTTTATTCGTGGCAGGGTTGAGTTTCGTACTTGGGACTCTCTGGCCTGCAGTTCAGCTTCAGCCCCTGAACTGCATTTTACCAGCCCCCAAACCTAGTTTTGTTGGGAATTGGGTGCTCCTCAGTATTTTGTTTCCACCCAGATACACATTCTAGGGGGGGGGGGGAACCAACCCAAGGCTGTTGCCTGAGAAACATACTGTAGCAACAGTGGCGATGGGAGAGGAGGATGACAGACAAATTAGATTTGGCAACACGTTGTGCCATTTGCTTCTGAGCTTCCTGGGCTGTGGCCTCCTCGTACGAAATCAAACAATGGAAGAGCAGGTCACGTGACCGCATTTTCGCGCCTGCCACCCGCCTTTCTGAACGGAGATTTTTCTCTTTCCACCCAAATACTGTGGGAAGGCGACAGTGTTAAAAAACTTGCTGTGTTCGAATAACCCACTTGCATTTTAGGAGGCAGCAGGAGTTTATTGTTGAAGGGAGAGCCAGTGCCTGCTTAAAAAAACACACCACTGATATATACAGTTGCTTCCGTTGCTTTTGTTTCTCATCTGCACGGACCCTGTTTTCATTATGCTGTATTTTTTTAGATATATATTCATAGAATGGTAGAATGGTATAGTTTGAAGGATATTGCATGCTTGGGTTTTAATTGCCGGACACCCTTAGTGGTGCTTTGTGTTGGCCTGGCGACTCAAAACAAACAAACAAATCTCAGTCCTGCCAAAGCATCAGACATGCCAGAAAATGAATTATTATGGGTTGTATCTCTGGGTGAGTGAACCTCCCAGTTCTGGGTTCTCCCAGTTTCTCATTTTTCCGATTTTAAGATCAGTTCTCCACATTTCCGCATCAGTTTACAATTTAAACAAATAAAAAAGGAAAGGTTCTCAGGAAAATGGATGAGGCAATTATATTTTCTCAAATATAATGCATCTTTGTATGTCATTAACAGTATGCATTTTTACGCACACTTTTTGCTGGTACGTGGATTTTTGTTACATTGCAAAATTCAGAAAAATGTGGATGTTGAAGGATGGCTTGCATTTTGGTTTGTGCCTTGTTTCATAAAGTGTGAATTAGGTTGGTTTGCCTTTAAATGCAAACTGAATTCCACCCCCCACCCCCACCCCCTTGCATCCAGTGGAGGCTTTGCATTGATGGAAACAGTTTAACTTATGCAAAGGAAGGGACCTGACTTTTGCCAGTCAATTCTGCCTGGCGGATAGAGTCCTCTCAAAAAGTTATCCTGACAGAGAGGTCCCATCTATGCTATTTCATTTATCTTGCCACTTTAAGCAGCCATGGCTTCTTCCAAAGAACCAGAGAGCTGTTAGGAGACCTCCTTATTCCCCTTCACAGAGCTGCAATTCCCAGAGTTTCCTGGGAAGAGAGATTGATTGTTAAGTCACTCTGGGAAGTGTAGCTCTGTGGAGGGGGAATAAGCAGGTCTCCTAACAGCCCTAACAAATGACACTTCCTGGGACTCTTTGTGGGATGCCACGTTTAAAGTGATTTAGTGCTAGCAGAACATCTCAGCCTGGATAGCTCAGTTGGCTAGAGCGTGGTGCTGAGTACGCCAGGGTTGCAGGTTCGATCCCCATAAGGGACAGCTGCATATTTGGGTTGGACTAGATGATTCCAACTCGGCGATTCCATGAATCTGGGAAGGGATGCAGAACCACCACTAGAGACCACCCACTGCTGTCGCTCTTCTAGAGATACTCAGCTTGCAGAAGGATGTCTCCACTCTTATCTGCCTCGTTTATCTGACTAGGCCCACGTTCTATGCCAGGTGAAGTGGGTACGTTAAAGAAGGGGCTTCTCTGTTGGGGAGAGGTACCCAGACTTTGGGACTCCCTGCCAATGGAGGTGCCTTGCAGAGGTTGCTGGTCTGTACCGCCTGTTGTCCCTGACCATTCACCATGCTGGCCACTGGGACTGCTGGGAGCTGAAGTCCAACCATATCTACAGTGCTAGCCGATATTTAACCATTTCGCTAACCAAAATGTCAGGGAGAACATGCCTGAGAGCAGTGAGGGGAGAGGAAATAGGAGGGCTCCCCAAGCCTTACTCTCCTCTCTGGGCTGAGGATTGGGTCCAGTAAGAGAGGCAAGTGAGTAGCAACACCGACAAGGAGGTGGGCTTGAGTGTGGAAGGGGAACCCGCTGAGGACACGATGTTCAGGCTCCTTCCCTCATTGCTACCACCGCCCACCCCCCCCCAAAAAATCTTCATGGCCCCTGGCTTCATTTGTTGCTGCAGGCTTCTGGGGGGGCAACTGTTTACTCCAGTTTCCAGTCTAGCTCAGCTGGTGTCAGAGGTTTATGAACGAGTCCCTGCTCTGGGGCACAAGGCAAATTTTCCAAAGCTACATACATTTAAAGTATTATGACACCACTTTAGACAGTCATGACTTCCCCCCCTCCCTCCCCAAAGAATCCTGGGAGCTGTAGTTTGTTGCAAGTGCTGAGAGTTGTTAGGAGGCCCCATTCCCTTCACAAAGCTACAGATCCCAGAGTTCCCTAGGGAGAGGGATTGATTGCTGGACCGCTCTGAAAATGGTACCTCTCCAAGTGTCATGAGGGTTCCCGAACAACTTTTAGCACCCTTTACAAACTACAACTCCCATAATTATTTGGGGGAAGCCATGATTCTTTAAAGTGATATCACTGAAGCTTTAACTGAATTGTGTGACTGGGGCCTGAATCTCATTATTGTCCTTACTCAACCTGCAGAAATTCCTGCAGAAGCAGATATATTTTCCTTGTATGTTATTATTAGTAGTATTAGTATTAGTATTTTAATATTAATGCCTCCCTTTTTTGCATGGGTCTCCAAGCAGCTATGAAATCGGACAATTAGTTCTGCTAACTCAGCACTGTCTGCTGTGATGGCAACATCTTTCCAGGGCTCTGGTAGAAAAGGGTTTCTGCGCACCATCTTTGACTGGAGAGGCCTCATGCATGCAAAGCAGGTACCCTGCCACAGAGCTGTGGGTCTCGCTTCTCACCCCACAGTTGCTTCAGTTCCATTTTACTAATACTATATTAGGAACATAGGAAGTTGTCTTGTGTAAAAACACTTGTCCATCTCATTAAGTGTTGTCTGCACTGACTGGCAGCAGCTGTCCAGTGTTTCAGGTGTTGGGCATTCTCAGCATTCCCTGGAGAGGCCGTTGGAATTGGTCCCTGGGGCCTTCTGCATGCCTAGCAGCTGTGAGCTCTGGGCCCTTCACCATCAGGAAATTCATCGCTCTGGTGCAGATTAGGAACATTTTTTTCCTTTTGAAAAGAAAGAAGATTTCTAAATGAAATCTAGAATCAGAAAGCTGAAAGAAGCTTCAGTTTTCTAATTCTAGATTTCATTTACTTATTTATTGTATTTACTTCCCACCTTTTCTCTTACTACATGGCCCTTCCCCTCCTTGTTTAATTGTCACAACAACCCTGTGAGGCATATTAGGCTGAGAGGTGGGAACTGGCCCAAGATCACCCTGTTTAACCTCATGGCCAAGTAGATTTGAACCCTAGTCCAGCACTCTAACCACTAGACCACACTGCATTCCCTAGTTTTACCCCCTGTTAGCTGGGGCAGGTGGGAGCTGCAGTTGAAGGGCCCAAGTTTGGCGAAGGCTGTTTTAGTTGCTCTTGCTACCTCTTCCTCATTGCCTTAAACGTTTGTGTAAAAAGGGGGATACTGAGGAAGGCATGCTGTGCAGCTGAAACAGGGCTGGAAAGGGCTGAGCCTTTTTACCGTCTGTCATTCCAGCCCAGCTGGTTTTTCCAGAACTTGGCACGTGGCTTCAGAAGGGGAACTTTCAAACTTCTTTTGAAACTTGCACGAAAAACCCGCTCATTCCTGCCAACTGAAAATGCAAGGAGAGAATCTGCCTGAATGGAGATCGGGGATTTGCCCACCAACCCACTCCCCATCACTGAGGGTCCATGGCCAATCTCTGGCTGATATGTTGACAGCACAGAACAAACATGTAGAAAGTGTATGCAGTATATTTGGAACTTGTTTAAAGAATGGGTTAAATAGCAGCAAGGCTTCTGACAAAAGTCCCCCATGATATACTTGCAGAGAAGCTGGTAATAATAATAATAATAATTTTTAATAATAATTTTTTTTTGTACCCCGCCCATCTGGCCGTGTCCCCCCATCCACTCTGGGCGGCCTCCAACAAATATTAAAATACATCAAAATCACAAGTTAAAAACTTCCCTAAACAGGGCTGCCTTCAGGTATTTTCTGAATGTAGGATAGTTGTTTATCACTTTAACCTCTGCTGGGAGGGCGTTCCACAGGGCGGGTGCCACTACCGAGAAGGCCTTCTGCCTGGTTCCCTGTAGCTTTGCTTCTCGCAGTGAGGGAACCGCCAGAAGGCCCTCGGCGCTGGATCTCAGTGTCCGGGCTGAACGGTGGGGGTGTACAGGACCGAGGCCGTTTACGGCTTTAAAGGTCAGCACCAACACTTTGAATTGTGCTCGGAAATGTACTGGGAGCCAATGTAGATCTCTCAGGACCGGTGTTATGTGGTCCCGGCGGCCACTCCCAGTCACCAGTCTAGCTGCCGCATTCTGGATCAATTGTAGTTTCCGGGTCACGTTCAAAGGTAGCCCCACGTAGAGCGCATTGCAGTAGTCCAAGCGGGAGATAACTAGAGCATGCACCACTCTGGCGAGACAGTCTGCGGGCAGGTAGGGTCTCAGCCTGCGTACCAGATGGAGCTGGTAGACAGCCGCCCTGGACACAGAGTTAACCTGCACCTCCATGGACAGCTGTGAGTCCAAAATCACTCCCAGGCTGCGCACCTGGTCCTTCAGGGGCACAGTTACCCCATTCAGGACCAGGGAGTCCCCCACACCCGCTCGCACCCTGTCCCCCAAAAACAGTACTTCTGTCTTGTCAGGATTCAACCTCAGTCTGGTAAAATGTGGGTTGAATGAGGCAACTGTTAGGTGGATTTGTAGCTGGTTGGCAGACCGAACCCAAAGAGGACTCATTCATGGTTCCTCATCTTTCTGGGGAAAAGTGACAAGTGGGGTGTCGGAGGATTCTGTCCTGGGCCCGTTGTTGTTCAACATCTTTATAAACAACTTAGATGACGGAATTGAAGGGGTGCTCATCCAATCTGCAGATGACACCAAACTGGGAGGTGTAGCTTGTGCCACAGAAAATGGAATTGGGATTAACAGATTGGAGAACCCAGCCCAAACAAACTAAATGAATTTCAATAGGGACAAATATCAGGTTCTGCACTTAGGCAATATGCACAAATATAGGATGGGGGACACCTGGCTTAGAGAAGTTTTTAATGTTTGATTATTTATTGTGTTTTTAATATTCTGTTGGGAGCCACCCAGAGTGGCTGGGGAAACCCAGCCAGCTGGGCAGGGTATAAATAAATTTATTTATTTATTTCTACCAGCAGTACATGTGGAAAAGATCTAAGGGTGTTAGAAGACCACAAGCTTCACAGAAGTCAACAGTGTGATGCAGCAGCAAAAAAAGCTTAATGGTATTTTAGGCTGCATCAACAGAAATATAGTGTCCAGGTCAAGGGAAGTAATAGTCCTGCTCTCTTCTGCCTTGGTCAGACCACACTTGGAATACTGTGTCTGGACAGCACAACTGGTTCTGGGCAGCACAATTTAAGAAGGATGTTGACAAGCTAGAATATGTGCAGAGGAGGGCGACTAGAATGATCCAGGGTCTGGAAACTGAGCCTGATGAGGAATGGTTGAAGGAGCTGGGTTTAGCCCAGACAAGAGAAGACAGAGATGTTTTGAGAATGGTTCAAATATGGTATCTCAAGGGCTGTCACATGCAAGACGGAGCAAGCTTGTTTTCTGCTGCTCCAGAGAGTAGAACCTGAGCCAGCAGGTTCCAATGACAAGAAAGGAGATTCTGACTAAGCATTAGGAAGAATTTTCTGATGGTGAAAGCTGTTCAGCAATGGAACGGACTCCCTTGTAAGCTTCGTTTGATGTCCCAGAGTTCTAGTGTTATGGGAGAGGGAGGAAAAGCTTTTCTTTGTCCACTTTCTTCATGCCATGCATAATTTTGTAAACTTCTGTAAATCGGAGAAGGTTGGTCTCTCTTCTTCCAATCTTCTTGTCGTTGCAGCTCATTTGGGGCACGTTTTCACAGAACCGCATGCAGGATATGCTTGAAAATTGAGCTTTCCTGAGAGTGTGCCCTTTTCTCCGCATCACAGCCAATTGCTGCTTGCTTAGGATTTTACCAGGTGTTGCAAAGAACCCAGAACTGCTGCTGATAACTGGGGCAGCCTTTGGAGTTCCTCTCCTGTCCTTCACCCTGACCGGCATCTGGGTGAGCTTCCTCTCTGTCTCCCTGCTGCTCCTTGCCAACCCCACACCCTCTCATCCAGGTCAAGGAATGATAAATGAAAGCAGATTTTGCGAAGAAGAAAATGGGAAGCCATGACACATACTTAATTATATTAATTAGTCAGGATGAATTATAATATAATGGCATAATTTAGATCTTGCACACCAGTATTCAAAGTGGCTTACAACAAAATCTCTATAGAGAGTTGCAGCGCAAAATTTTTATAAAAAGAGAAAAGCAATCCTGTTTCAAGCAAGAGTTCTAAACCAAATTGCATTTTAAGTCCGGGCTAAAATTGAGCGAGTAGCAGAATGAAACAATCAGACGTTAGAAGGTAAATGTCAAGAGTTAAGAACAGGGGTCAGCAACCTTTTTCAGCAGGGGGCCGGTCCACTGTCCCTCGGACCATGTGGTGGGCCGGACTATATTGGGGGGGGGGATGAACGAATTCCTATGCCCCACAAATAACCCAGAGATACATTTTAAATAAAAGGACACATTCTACTCATGTAAAAACACGCTGACTCCCGGACCGTCCACGGGCCGGATTGAGAAAGCGATTGGGCCGGATCCGGCCCACGGACCTTAGGTTGCCTACCCCTGGTTAAGAACATAGGGAGAAAGCCTGGTGGAATAGGGTCAACCAGCTTTCTCTGGGAAGCCTGCAATCAGGCCCCTGGGTGCAATAGCACCCTAACACACACACACACACACACACACACACACACACACACACTGGTGATTCCCAGGTATTTAGAAGGATAC
The DNA here is from genome assembly GCA_034641395.1 of Darevskia armeniaca. Lineage (NCBI taxonomy): Eukaryota > Metazoa > Chordata > Lepidosauria > Squamata > Lacertidae > Darevskia > Darevskia armeniaca. Next base: position 1,477,002 of record JAWWNF010000473.1, on the reverse strand, counting down.
TTCCTCTGGCAGTGAAGGCAGAACGTAGGCATGGTGGCCAACCTGATGCCTCTGTGGGAAGTTCGAAAGCAGGACACTCTGTCCACCTGCAGTCCCCAGTGCCTGGCATCCAGAAGCATTGTAGCCTCTGGCTGTGGAGGAAGAGCATAGAGATTGTGGATAGAACTCCTTGCGCAACCTTCTCCTCCATGAATTTGTCCCATCCTCTTTTAAAGCCACCCAACTTGGTGGCCATCGCTGCCTCCTGTGGCAGGGAGTTCCACAGATTAACTCTGCACTGCACGAAGGACTTCTTTCTGTCTGCCCTGACTCCAACATTCAGCTTCATTGGATGTAATAGCCACAGTTCGCAGCTTCTCATTATTCATAAAGCACCTTGTATGTAGCTAGCACTGTATGAATGGTAATTAAAATTAATTGTAATGATTCGTCTCAACAAGCTGAGAAGACGTCAGTCCTACACACTAATCAGATTCCCCAGTTGCAATTTTTATCTAGCCAAAATGGCATCACCCACAAAGGAGAGGCTTGGGGGAGCCCCAAGGTTGCAGAAGTTGAAAAAAAAAATTTGGGGGGGAGACCCACCACCGTCACTCAAAAGACAACAACATACAGGCTGATGAGGACTGAGCATGCTGAGTGGACACTGAATGCTGAGTATATGTTTGGGGTGGGGTGAGGGGAGTAGGAATGGAATGGAGTATCCACCAGGAAGGTATGGCTGCTTTGCTCCCTAAACAGGAACATCCCACCGCAAAATTTTGTTGCAGGTCCTGTGTATTCAGCTCAGTTAGTTGTATGACACTGCTTTTCCCTTAGGGGAGCATCATGATAAAATAAAAAAGCACCCCCCTACACATATGAAGAGACGCAGGTGGCGCTGTGGTCTAAACCACAGAACCTAGGGCTTGCCGATCAGAAGGTCGGTGGTGCGAATCCCCACGACGGGGTGAGCTCCCTTTGCTCGGTCCCTGCTCCTGCCCACCTAGCAGTTCGAAAACACGTCAAAGTGCAAGTAGATCAATAGGTACCGCTCTGGCAGGAAGGTGTACGGCGTTTCCGTACGCTGTTCTGGTTCGCCAGAAGCGGCTTAGTCATGCTAGACACATGACCCGGAAGCTGTACGCCGGCTCCCTCGGTCAATAAAGTGAGATGAGCACCGCAAACCCAAAGTTGTCCGTGACTGGACCTAATGGTCAGGGGTACCTTTACCTTTTTAGACATATGAAACACCCAAAGTATGTATCAGTGAAATGCAACATGCGTTAAAAACAATGCAATAATAACCCAAGGAAAAGCATGAATCTAAAATATAATGTGAAATTGTTGGCATGCTGCCTGGGGGCAGATGGGAGTTGTAGTTTGGCACATGGACAGGTGTCCCCCCCCCCAACAGGTTCCCCATCCCTGGTCTAAAATAAATCTCAGGTAGAGAAGTAGCCCTGCCTCTCTCTAGAGGGCATTCCAGAACTGCAGTGCCTCTTGTGCTGATTTTCCTGAATGTGCAAGAGAATGGGGCATAGAGCAGAGCTTTCCAAACTGTGAGTTGTGACCAGGGTGGATAAAAATCAATGATTTTTTTTAAAAAAATCAAAAAAATCGAATTTTTTTGATTTAAATTGGATTTTTAAAATAAAATGCTTTTGGAGGAAAAATCTTTCTAAATATAGTCTATCTTTCTAAATATAGTCTTCTATTTAAGTTACATTGTAGTCCAAAGGCTATTCATCAGGAAATAAGGATTTGTTTTAAGTTTATCAAGTGTGCTAAAACTCAGTCTAAGTTTTTTTTTAAAGTGTTTAACTACATCAACAAACATGGATACATATGCTATCATGTTATTGTTTTAGTTAAATAAATTGTTTAAATGGTTATTAAGGAAATGATTATTTTTCTCCTTCCAATAAAGTACAGCAGAAAAGTTGTCCAAATATAAACAGTTAACTTATTAAACCTCACCATAATTTCATAATTCTCTGTCTATGTATTTCTAGTAGTATAACCAAATCAGTAATTTTTGATATAACTGTAAAAACTACTCTGAAAATTTATTATTCCAAAAATGAAACCTTTATATGGTTGTAAATATTAAGATTATACCAGCAAGAATGAGTCTTTCTGTAAAAAAAATATTTAAATCAAGTCTTACTGACTAGTGATTTAAATCAAGCCTTACTGACTAGTGATTTAAATCGTGATTTAAATCGTGATTTAAATCAATTTGATTTAAATCAAATCCACCCTGGTTGTGACACACTAGTGTGTTAGTTGCAATGTGTGGGTGTGTCGTGCAAATGCTCCCCACGCTCCTCCCAGGGCTGGAAAGGGGTTAGTTTAACCTCCGGTTTGCTAGTAAAACTGAATTACTGTGTCACGAAATGATGCATGTCTAAAAAGTATGTCGCCAACAGGGAAAGTTTGGAAAACTGACGTAGAGACTGAGGCTTCCCAAGGTAGACTTGACGCTCAGGCAGGTCTATATTTGGGGCCGGTGGGTGGGTGGGGGGCTCCATGCCTTGTTGAGATGCGTAGTAGATTTTGCCTCTTGCCAGAAACAGTTTTACCGCTGCTTTGTTTGTGTTCTTGATTCTTTCGTGCTTGATTCTGAAAGTACAGGAACTGAAAGCTAATTTCCAAATCCTTGAACGATATTAACCCATGCTGTTGTTATTTAGATAGAAAGGGTTTTATCTGTGTATATGTATGTGGGTTCCCCCCCCCTTTGTTCTGCAATGTCCTTGAATGCTTTGAGCTCTGGCCAGCAGCATCAGCACAAATATTTTGGATAAGAAGATTAATATGTTTACATTGCTTTTTATGACATTTGCTCAGTGGCTAAATATTTTGTGCAACAATTTAGCTATGTTGATATGCTTCCAACATAGCTGCTGAACTACCCGGTAGTTTTTGATCTCTGAACATGTTGATTTTCTCCTGCAGATTTCTGACTTTGGAACTGATTAGCATGACTTGCAAAGCAGAGGCTGATGCAGTCTACCACCAAAAGGGCTTTGTGGTCCTTCCTTTTTCCTCCGATAAATTTGGAGCTCTGTTTGCATTCTGACCTGCAGTCCTTCGAGGGGGGGGGGAGCCCCATGTATGGGAGAGGTGCAAGGTACCTTGTGGCCAGGTACAAAGCACAAACTTTCTTCCCACTGACAAAGGCAAACTGGTTACACTTCCTTTGCTTACTCAGAATTGCAATTGGCAAAGGGGGAAAGTGGTGGCAATGATGGCATCACAGCCTGTCATTTCCTTTCAGATTGTGTTGCATCCTGGCAGAGCTGTGTAATTAAGGTAACTGAACTGACAGTAATCCTTAAAACCTCGCATGGAATATCAGAAGGAAAATGCCAGTTAGTTGCACAGGAGCGACCCATGGCATCCAATTTTCGAAGAATGCAGACTTGCAAGCTTAGCCTTTCGAAAATATTTTGGTGAGCAAGGTGCACTTAAAAAAAAAAAGATGGAGCTGCATCTATCTAGACAAGCATGTAGTTATTTAAAATATGCCTGTGAACTTACAATTCTCCCCAAATGGTATTCAAGGTGGCTTACAAAGATCTTTAAGTGAAAGATCCATCAAACACCAGTAAAGAAAGACAAAGCAAGAGATTTTTTTTAAATCATCCAGAGCTCTGATTTGCAGTCCTTGAAAATGGTTTGGAAATATCATTTGGTTTAAGAACACAGCAGTTAGACCTAGGTCCACGGAACATATCACACTAGGCTAAAAAGAAAAGCAAGCAGTTTTTAATTACCATTCAGAACAATACATTTAAAGTGATGTAGAAACAAAAAGGGAAAGTCATGATAGGAAAGCATAACATGGGTCAAGCTGCTTTGGCCATATAAATTGTTAATGAAAATATACCGGGCTGCCAGTGATGATGAATATGTCTCCAGAGAAACCGGCCAAATGTTCTTGATTTATTCTTCACCCTAACGCCATCACTTGTCAGCTCAGATAAGCACCCGGAGTGCAAATTGTTAATCCATTGTTGTAAATCCATTGTTGTATGAGAGGCAAGGACTCTTCCTTCCAGAGCTGAAGTACCATGTGTTTGGCTGACCCTTGGTGCACATGTGACCCCATTGTTCCATTGCCTGGTGGTGAATTTCAAACAATTGGGGAGAGAGGGGAGGGTGTAGTTCTTCAACGCAGATACATCTTCAAAACGAAGTGAAGTTTCTAGGACTAAATTAATAATTTCAGGTCCTTATGTTAATTTACAAAGCCCAGAACAGCTTAGGTCAAGGGTATCGCAGAGATTGCCCAAACTCTTATATCCCAGCTCCATCACTGAGATCTTCTGCAGGAGCATCGCTGGTTGTCCATCAAGTTCGGGGGCCTCACTTGCTAATGACGCAGAATGGAGCCCATTAGGGTCATCGTGGAGAAAACTCTGCCGCTAGAGGTTAGACAAGCACTTTCTCTTTCAATCTTTAAATGCCTGCTGAAAACTTTCCTATGCTGCAAGGCTCATTCGGGCAATTAAGAACACGTCTTTCCATAATGGTTTATTTATGCTCTTTTATTACATATAGTTATTGTTGTAAGCTGCTTTTATTTTTTATGATAAAATGGTATATAATTTTATTTAATTTTAGAAATAATAAGCACCAAGATTTAACCCTCAAAAGGGACGTTCATCATCATCATCACACCAGTCTCAAGAGCTACTGCATAGGCTCCTGAGCCATTTCTAGACCCTATTAAAGGTGCTGCGGAGGGTTGCTTGTTTTAATTTATTTTAATGAGTTTTCAAATTAATATGGAACCGCCAAGACAGGTCAGCAATAACAAAAATTCAGCAATGCATCCAGTTAAAGGCAGGGCATACAAAACCTGAGCTTATTAAATACTAACACTAAAATCATGGCAACCATATTTCTGTAGACTGCACAGGAGAGATGCCTGTAAATCTGAAACTAAGCTACACGAAATCAAATCCCAGCATGCAGAATATAAATGAACAGGCTCTTCCTGCACCTTAGAGAGTTTTATTTTTTCCTACAGTAACTAAATTCCAGAGACTTTATACCATAAGGATGATGTTGTTTTTAGATTTCTATACCACTCTTCATCAAAAGATCTCAGGGCGGTTCATAAGATAAAATATGAGATAAAAGCGCAAATAAATAAAACATAAAAAAGAAAACAATGCCCCCCCAACCACACACAGAAACACATTTAAATGGCTGTAGAATATGAATCAGCCAAAGGCCAGAAGGTTTTCTCCTGGAGCCTATAGATATATAGTAGTAGTAGTAGTAGTAGTAGTAGTAATAGTAATAATAATAATAATAATAATAATAATAAATTATTTGTACCCTGCCCATCTGGCTGGGTCTCCCCAGCCACTCTGGGCGGCTTCCAACAAAAATAAAAAAATACATTAAAATGTTACATATTAAAAGCTTCATTAAACAGGGCTGCCTTCAGGTGTCTTCTGAATGTCAAGTAGTTATTTTTCTCTTTGACATCTGATGGGAGGGCGCTCCACAGGGCGGGTGCCAGTACTGAGAAGGCCCTCTGCCTGGTTCCCTGTAGCTTTGCTTCTCAGAGTGAGGGAACCGCTAGAAGGCCCTCGGCACTGGATCTCAGTGTCTGGGCTGAACAATGGGGGTGGAGACACTCCTTCAGGTATACAGGACCGAGGCCGTTTAGGGCTTTAAAGGTCAGCACCAACACTTTGAATTGTGCCCAGAAACGTACTGGGAGCCAATGTAGATCTCTCAGGACCGGTGTTATGTGGTCCCGGCGGCCACTCCCAGTCACCAGTCTAGCCGCCACATTCTGGATTAATTGCAGTTTCCGGGTCACCTTCAAAGGTAGCCCCACGTAGAGCGCATTGCAGTAGCCCAAGCGGGAGATAACCAGAGCATGCACCACTCCGGCGAGACAGTCTGCGGGCAGGTGTGTACCAGATGGAGCTGGTATAAGGAAGGTGTTGGACAAACCTCGCTAGGGAGAGTATTTCACCAACGGGGAGCCACTGCAGAAAAGGCCCGTTCTGTTACATTAACCACCTCCCTGGCCCAGCCAGCTGTCCCCTCCCTACTGGTTTTTATCAGTCAAGAGCGGCAAGGGTCCAGAGCACATGCGAGTGGTCACCTTGACCAATCCAGGCACCTTGTCCTCATCCTCAAGCCTTGCCAACTAAAACTCATCCAACACAGCAGGACTAGACAGTGCTCTGGACACCCCATGAGAGTCACCTGATAGTATAGATTTCTTAATGATTTCTACTGTGGTTCTATAGAGAGCCTGTCAGGTTTCTGGCGAAATGTCCTCATGGCATCCGTCCACATATTTAGTAGGGATAACTGGGGAGAAACCTGAATATGTGTTGTAATAACCCTTGATATCGCTTTATAAATTTCATTCCAGAATAATGCCCCCTGTGGGCATTCATGCTTGAAATGGAAAAAACCCCTCTCTTCCCACAACAGCCTGATGATGCACGGGAAGTAATGCGAGATAATTGAGTAGGTGTACAATGCTGTTGGTGTAGAATTTTGAGAACTGGTTTAAAAGGAACATTTTCTTACATGCAAAGACGCTGCATGTGCGGCTTAGAATCCAAAGTGTTTTCCACTGTGCAAATATTGCAATGCCCAAAAGGTCATCCTATTCAGGTAACACGAGGCCTCTACCTCCGCGACCTTGATTTAGGACAGTTTGTTCGAAACCGGCTACAGATCTAGTAGCATGCGTTTGCAAACTTCAATCTGCCAATAAATGTTTGAACTGATTAACCTGTAGCTAATTAAACCCAGCACTTCAAGGCAAGTGCTGCTTTTAATCTTTTAATTTCCCAACTACTAGAATCAGCCTGAGGCCTTTCTTGGGTTCACTTTGAAGGCGAGGCAGCAGGTGGCCTCTCCTTCCCTGGAGATTTTTAAGCAGAGGTTGAATGGCCACCTGTCATGGATGATCTAGCTGAGATTCCTGCCTTGCAGGGGGTTGGACTAGATGATCCCTGGGGGTCTCTTCCAACTCTATGATAGGCAGACATAATTGACTTTCTTAGAGTGATACCTTTTGCCTCCAGATCCTTTGGGCAGTGGTTTTAAATTCTGTGGGTTGCCTTTATTTCCAGCCTATGTTCTTTGCATATCTGCTGCAGGCTGTTAGCACTGGGGGGGGGGGGAGGCTGTTCTTGAGAACTAAGAAGGGGAAATTACCATAGCACTGAGCTTGCAGCTGCATGACTATTTCAGGAGTTCTCCACAGTTACACATGGCCTTGCATGGTCTGCACGTAGCATGCATGTTGTGGTCTTCTATCTCTAAGCTTGCTTCAGTATCCTTGCCTAGGACTGGGTTGAGTCTCGGGTGGAAGGGGAAACTGAAGCCCAGTCTGTTCTGTTGGCTGTGATTGCCATTGTACTGTCTGAGCACCTGAGAAACTGCCAAGCCTGGAGGAGACTGTGAAATTCTTTGGCAGTCTCTGCCACTCTCGTCTTGTTCAAACTGAGTGGTCTCCCAAGCAGAGGGAAGGGGGCAGAACTGGGACCTGTCAGGCCTGCAAACAACCGGATGGAAGATGCATGTGTAATCCAGGACCAGACCAAAGTCAAGGATGAAAGCAGCGGAGATAAGTGGATGCTGATTCAGGGTTATCATAGAATTGGAGAGTTGGAAGGGACTCCAAGGGTCATCTAGTCCAACCCCCTGCAAGGCCAGAATCTCAGCTGAAGCTGAGTTGTTCCTGAGTCAAGGTCAGGCACGTCGCCCAGTTCCAAAACATCCCAGAGCAAGGCGAGGAGGAATCCTCCATTTGGCAAGTTGCCTACTCTGAGGAGCCAAACCTGAAGCAACGCTTTATATCAGACTAGTTGAAGGTAGCCCGTTACATTAACGGGCGCTAGAGGAGGAGGAGGCGGCAGAGGCTGGCGGCTGACTGCAGCTGACAGGCTGGAGAGACGGGGCGGCGAGGGAGACATCCGTGCGAGGCAGTGGCGCTGTCGCAACTGACAACGCGCGTGCGCCGCCGCTGCCTCCCAGACACGCCCCCCTCCGGCCGCTCCAATGCCTGCGTCCCTGTTGGGGGGGGAAGTAGAGCTCTCCAATCCGTGCGTCCCCGTGGGACATGCGCACTCGCGCAGTTCCACTGACACACAGTGGACGCAGGGACACTTGAACATTATTATATGTGATTGCAGAGAGGAACCCTACGACCCTCCATCAGTGTTAGAAATCACCCAGGCGCATTTTGCTACTGGCATTGGTCCAAACTGCGACTACATGGAGATTTCTGGGCGCCAGGTTGGCGACCACAATTTAAAAACCTCTGCCTTAGTTAGTACCATGCTCACTGTGTTTGTTTCTCCTTCTTGCATGCTGGGTCAAGTGAACTGTATTAGGAGCAAGCGACAGTCAATAAATGTACCGGTAGTCGAGATCATAGAATTGTAGCATTGGGAGCATAGAAATGACCATTATTTAGTCCAACCCCCTGGCAAATAGGCATTCCGTTGTGGTGACCTAACTTAGGTTTAAGGTGCCATTTGGCACCTAGCTTATATATCTTGAGTTTCTAACACTGCCCTCCATATGTTTCTGGACTTCTTGTTTGAGGGACTACTGAAACTGTTGAACTTGGGCAAAGCAAGCTGTCCTTATTGACTTCTCAGATGTACTGCAATGTGTAACCTGATGTGCTTGCCACACCAGCCCAAGATCAGAGGCACCAACTTGGCACCGCTCAGAAAGTGGGCAGTGATGTGCTGAGATTAATGTGCAAGCCAATCATCACGTGAGCCATGGGGGCTGGGGGCTGTAAACGTGTTGACGTGAGCTTTGGGTTTCAGGGCAATCTTCTGTTCCTGGTCGTGGCAGATGCCTGGCTATGGCAGAAGGACAGGCTTGGCTTCTAAACTGCATGTACAGAATGTTTCATTTACGGCTCTGCAGCAGAAGATTTCAGACTAGTTTGGTTTGAGGCACTCGATGTGGGGCATAGAAGTTGCTGAATGGCATTGGAAGGTGTGAAACAGAGGACGTAAGGTGTCGTGCATATATAGATATGGATACACACCTGGTCAGATTATTACAGGGTAGATTTGATTTAAATCAAATCGATTTAAATCACAAGTCAGTAAAACTTGATTTAAACCACTAGTCAGTAAGACTTGATTTATTTTTTTATTTTTTTACAGAAGGACTCATTCTTGCTGGTATAATCTTAATATTTACAACCAGATGAAGGTTTCATTTTTGGAATAATAAATTTTCAGAGTAGTTTTTACAGTTACAGTATGTCAAAAATTACTGATTTGGTTATACTATTAGAAATACATAGACAGATAATTATGAAATTATTGTGAGGTTTAATAAGTTAACTGTTTATATTTGGACAACTTTTCTGCTGTACTTTTATTGGAAGGAGAAAAACAATAATTTCCTTAATAACAATTTAAACAATTTATTTAACTAAAGCAATAACATCATAGCATATGTATCCATGTTTGTTAACTGATGTGGTTAAACTTAAAAAGAAAAGAAAAAGAACTTAGACTGAATTTTAGCACACATGAAAAATTTAAAACAAATCCTTATTATAATGTAACCTAAATACCCTATATACTCGAGTATAAACCTAGTTTTTCAGCACATTTTTTGTGCTGAAAAAGCTGCCCTTGGCTTATACTCGAGTGAGGCAGGCAGTGGCTCCTATGAAGCTTTCCCAGGTTTTTTGTGGTAAAATCGGGTGCCTCGGCTTATATTCGGGTCGGCTTATACTCGAGTATATAGGTAGAAAAGTATCTTTAGAAAGATTTTTCCTCCAAAAGCATTTTATTTTAAAAATCTAATCATCATCATCATCCTTTATTCGACCATCAGTCAGGAAAAAAAAATCTAATCTAAATTTTTAAAAAATTGGATTTCAATAATAATAAAAAAAGATTTTTAAAAATCACCGATTTTTATCCATCCTGCCCATCTCCAGGTGTTACTGAACAACAGCTCCCATCATCTCTGCCCATTGGGCATCCTTTCCTGGCCTGACGGGAGAGGTAGTTCGGCAACACCTGGAAAGCCAAAGGCTCCCCACTCCTGGTCTCACTCAAGACGGCATACTTTGACTGGCTGCATCTGCCCAGAGTTCTCAGATAAGAGGTTTTGCTGCTCACCTGCTACTGGAGTAGCAGGATTGGACCCTGTTTGCAAAGCATGCGGATAGGTTGCACAGGAAGCTGCCTTATACTGACTCAGACTATCAGAGCATCTAGTTTGGTAGTGTCTACTCTGACTGGCAGCAGCTCTCCGGGGTTTCAGGCAGGGAGTCTCTCTCAGCTCTACCTGGGGTTGCTGCTAATGGGGGTTGAACCTGGGACCTTCTGCATGCAAAGCAGATGCTCTGTGACTCAGCTATGGCCCTTCCCTGCTCTACCTCTGGCCTGTGAACCCACAGCTGCAGAAGAGCGTTTGAATTTCCTCTAGGCTATGAGCTGTGCAAAGGAGTCCTGCAATGGAATGTTGCAGTGCAGAGTGGTCCTATTCAGTTTTCCAATTGGTCAGCAATGCTGTCCTTCAGCATTGCTTCCTTCCCTCTCACCCGGGTTCCCTTCTCTCTCTCTCTAAGCCCTTCCCCAGTGTCCTTCGCTGCTACATAGCCGCTGAGCATGCTTCGTCCTCCCTGCACTGCCTTCAAGAGTGGTCCCCTTGGGGTTCTTTTATTAGATGTTTTCAATTCCACAAATTGCAAAGCTCTGGCAAGCTTGCTATCACATCCATCTTCTGCGCGCCAGTTGCCATGTTGACTGTAGAAGCGTTGGCACTCACTCCCGAAAAGTGAAAGAGGGAATCACAAAGCCACCTTCTCTTTAAGTCAGATCCACGGTCATCTTCCCCAGCTGGTAGCTGTTCCCCACAGAAACTTACGGTAGATATATAAGCTAGGAGCCAAATGGCTCCTTAAACCAGGGTTACATTCGCCCAAACGGAATGCTTAGTTGCCATTTTGAGGCTGGGCGGCTCAAAAGTCTTGTTTTTCAGTACAACTTTTGGGTTCCTGAAATTCATTCTGATTGTGCAGATAAAATGTGAGAGACAGAATTCTACAGGACTGGGTGTTTGTGTGTGAAAACAATCCACATCCAAGGATCCCCAGCCACGCACCTCCAGGTGGTGGAAACTTCAGGAGCCATCCTGGCACCTGGGCAACTTCACTTGATTGCAAGTGGCCAATAGCCAGGTGCGAAATGCACCTGGCGGATTTTGAATGCTGGTTCCCCAAGACCTCAAGCAGAGGTCATTCCTCTCATCTCAGTCTTAATTCTGCCAAATAGTGAACGTGGGACCTTCTGCATGCAAAGCACCTGTTCTACCCTGAGCTGCAGCCCCACCCACCCCAAACAGTGCCCATACCTGAGTTTTCCTTCTCTGCTGGTTGTACAGAGTCCAGTGAATACCTGTTCTCCCATTGCCCAGTCTCTGGGATGATGCTTCACCCACCAATCTCACAGCGCTTAAAAGGGCTGGATCCCCACCCTGTTCGGAGATGCAAGTCTCTAATGCTTTTGAGTTCAGCAGATTAATTCAAATGCATCTTCATTTCTGTTCAGGAATGTTTGAGTTTGTCACCCTCTGCTAGAGGGTGACCTACACCATCTGCCTTGGCCTGCCCAGCCCCTAGAGATTGCAAATGTGGCTTCTGGTGGTTTACTTCTGCCTCAGAACTGCCGTATCTTTGCCCCTGTTCCCTCTCAGTTTAGCCGTCTTGTTGTTGTTTAAATAGCACCATCTGCGCGGTGGAAGATTCAGGGCGGATAAGAGAAAGTCCTTCGCACATCACATAGCTAAACTGTGGAACTCCCTCCCGCAGGAGGCAGTGAGGGCCCACCCACTTGGATGGCTTTCAAAGAGGATCCAACAAATTCATGACCACCAGCGTCCAGTAGCCACGATGACTGTGCTTTGGGTAATGGACAGGCATGGCAGGTCCCTACATCAAAAGAGGCTTGCAATTTAAAATAGATTCAGAAGAAATGGGGGCATGGGGGAAATGTGTGATCATTTCAATTTTATGGACTTTGGTTTAGTCACAGTAAGCTAGCCCTTGCGCACCTGGTGCTCTCCAGATGTTTTGGACTACAACTCCCATCAGCACAAGGCAGCACAGCCATGCTGGACTGGACAATGTGGGTCTATAGTGTGGGATGTGCAAGTGTGTGTGTCAAGGCTGACCTGCTGTACAAAGGCAAAACTTGCACCCATTGCTGCTCTGCCCATTTTTTCCTGCAGCCCCACGAAGGCAATGTGGCCTTTGGGATGGAAAATGCTCTCCACCCTTCAGGCTGAACTTTGACTCCAGCTCTTTTTCATCTTAGAGACGCTGCAAGTCTTTCTTTCTTTCTTTCTTTCTTTCTTTCTTTCTTTCTTTCTTTCTCTCTCTCTCTCTCTCTCTCTCTCTCTCTCTCTCTCTCTCTCTCCTTTTCCTTTTCATTCCTCCCCCCCCCACTGCCGCCTTAAAATCAGAGAGGCATAAAACATTCAACAGCTGCCTGCCTTGCTTCGCTGCCCACCATGAAATCCCCTCCGAAGCTGGCACGCGTCCTGGTGCAAGCCGATGGGCACTTTCTGCGGAGCCCTCACCCAGTTCACAAGGGGTTAATGGCAGGCTTTAAAAATAGCAGGCCTCCTCAGCCATGCAATCAAGCAAGCCAGCCTCCCTTTCTGAGCACCAGACACTCTGCTTGCTTGTACTGCATATCCTTGGACCCTGAGAGCTTCTCGTTGGCAAAAGTAGCCCTTGCTTGTACAAAGTGCTTTAAAGCAGCCTTTCCCCAAGCTGGTGCCCTCCAGAGAGATCGAGACAGTGTGGTGTAATGCCTAGAGCATGGGTAGGCAAACTAAGGCCCATGGGCCGGATGCAGCCCAATCGCCTTCTCAATCTGGCCTGCAGACGGTCCGGGAATCAGCGTGTTTTTACATGAGTAGAATGTGCCCTTTTATTTAAAATGCATCTCTGGGTTATTGTGGAGCATAGGAATTCGTTCATTTTTTCCCTTCAAAATATAGTCCGGCCCCCCACAAGGTCTGAGGGACAGTGGACCAGCCCCCTGCTGAAAAAGTTTGCTGACCCCTGGTTTAGAGTGTTGGGGGACCAGGGTTTGAATCCTCCCACTCAGCTGAGCTTGGGGGCCAGTCCCTGCCTCTCAGACTAACCTGCTTCACAGGATTGTTGTGGGTTTAAAATAGGTGGGGGCAAATAATGTGCACCGCCTTGAGCTTCTTGGGGAAGAAAGTAGAATATAAATGCAATGAATGAGTAAATAAGACTTTTTTTTTTACTCCCAACTCCCAGCAGTCACCAGGTTAGGCAAAGCCTTGGCAAGCCTGCAGTGCCTCCCTGGCGATGCTTCTCCTTCACTGGCAATGCTTCTCCTTCACCATTCACTAGGCTGACCTCTTCCACACCACCAAAACAGAGGAAACACATCCCCAAAAAGAAGATTGGTTTTACAAAATATTTGTGCATGCTAATTTATGTGCATAGGCCAATTTAGAAATTATTGCTGTAGCTAGAAATGCAATCCCATCTCTCCACGGTGGGGAAGTTGGTGACCACATGACTTCTGTGCCTTCTCAGTCAGCTGACCAGAGGCTCACTGCTGATGGAGCAGTTTTCAGTGCTGTTGGCTGCTTTTACACCTTAAGAGTTCTTTATCTTGAAACCCGACTTAGAATAGACAGCACTTCAGACAGAGCAGATGTGAGGAACAGTTGGCCCTTCAGGTGTTGACTGAACTACAACTTCCAACATCCCTGATGTGTCGCCCTGAGGGCTGATGGGATTTGTACTTCAACAACATCAGGGGACATCAGGTCCCCCACTCCTAAGAGGACTCCTTCAAATAGAGGACTCTCCTCTGTAGCATAGGCCACATGACCAGACGTGTGCTAATTTATCTGGGTTGTGTGTGGATAGATGGTGTTGGACATTCATTGAAGGCTATGGGGTTGAAGGCTGCAATCTCCTTTGCACAGTATTTATCTTTTGTAGTGAAGGCCAGCAGGTTTAGGCAATTAGCCATCTGTCCGGACCACCCTTTTGTGGCCTCTCAGATGTTGCTGGACTCTCAGTTCCCTTCAGCCCCAGAGAGCATGGCCAGGGATGATGAGCGCTTGGAGTCTAGCATCATCTAAGAGGCCATAGGTTTCCAACCTTTGCTCCACACTGACGTCAAACCCGTTCTCTTGAGGGCTGATCCAAGGATGGAGGCAGTCATCCATGCGCAAGGGGAAGGTATCTACCCATTTGGAGGGAATCCCAAGGTCCTCAGAAGTACAGAAGGCAATTAAGTTGTGGGGCAGTGGGGGGGGGGGACTCTATAGAACAGCCCAATGAGAAATAAACATGACTATTGGCCTCAGAAGGCCGACAGGTCAGCTGGGTGGGATTGTCAAAGATCAGGATTTCCCAAACTTCTGGGTTCATTGACTCCTTGACAAGCTTACAGAGTCAACATTGACACACACCCCACACACACCCCAAATTTTTAGAAATGTAAATGAGCTAGTCAAGAATTATTGATATATAATCAACATTTTTAAATCATCCATCACCAGAAATCATACAACACAACAATAATTAGCAAACAAACAAATAATGCTGTTGTATTGCAGAACTAGCTTATTAAATGCAGAGGTACTTCATTGGCCAGGGAGGTGAACTTTGTGCATGCTCACGAGCTTTATTTCTAAGGCTCATATGTACCTGCAGTAGTGCACAGACCATAGGTTTAAGAATTGCTGATCCAGATACAGCGAAACTTGGGATAGTACGTGCAAGAACCCATAGCCCGGCTGGTTTCAAGCCTGTGGCAAATGGCTGTTGGGGCTCTTGAGATGTACCAGTAAATGTCAGAAATTATTAAAACGGGGCTTGGAAAATTCCATCCTGGGAAACAATGGAAATGAAATTTGATGATTTATCAAATTAGTCAATAGTGTCTGCTAGGGGAAATGTCAAAACTATTCCTGAAATTCACCAGCAGCCTCCTAAAAAATTAGGAATGGCTGGTGAATGTCAACATTCACTGAGTTTGTGACATTGGACACAACAAACAATTCTACATCTGTTTCACTTTCAAAAATAAATTTTTTTTAAAAAAATTGTCCAGTAGCACCTTAGAGATCCACTAAGTTTGTTCTTGGTATAAACTTTCGTGTGCATGAACACTTCTAGATACCTGTTTCACTTTCAGTTATCCTAGTTTTTTCTTGACTTGTCTGGAGTCCTGATGAATGCATAGTTTTGTACATGGCTGACTGGATAGCTCATTTGAATTTGGGAGCTTTTTGTTTTGTTTTATGTCTGTCCTAACAGATTGTCATTTGTCACCAAATGGTATTTCTACTCCCCCCCCACCTTGATTTGGTGGGAAAATTCCCCAAACAAAACACTTTTTTTGCATAGTTTATTTGGGTATTTTTTTTTAAGAAGTGAAATGCTGTGGCAGATGGAAAATCTTACAATGTCAGATATTATTAGAAACATGATCAGTACTAATAAGGTCACTCAGCGAAAGAGGCAGATGAATGCTTCTTGAAAGGCAGCCCGGCTGAGGAATAGCATGAATTTGAGGGAGGTGGGGGGGTGGGCCTCAAAAAACAGGGAGATTGCCAAGGAGGAGATAACTGGAAGAACACATGGGCAGGGACCGGGGGGGGGCAGGACAGAATTGGAATGGAAAGGAACATCTGAGAAATAAATAAGCAATGCAATTGAAGGCTCCTGTGAGCCCAACGACATAGAAGGGGGTTCCCCGTTGTATCTCTGAATGATTTCCTGCTCTGGTTCGTCTCCTTCCATTCAGCCTTCTCTGTAGCCGTGTCACATCAGTCACTCCGGACATAGAAATCTGGCAGAACTACCCGCCTTCAAAGAAGGCCCTTAGTTACATCCCTGTGTGGTGTAGTGGTTAAGAGCGGTAGACTCGTAATCTGGGGAACCGGGTTTGCGTCCCCGCTCCCTCCCATGCAGCTTCTGGGTGACCTTGGGCTAGTCACACTTCTCTGAAGTCTCTCAGCCCCACTCACCTCACAGAGTGTTTGTTGGGGGGGGGGAGGGAAAGGAGAATGTGATCCGCTTTGAGACTCCTTCGGGTAGTGATAAAGCGGGATATCAAATCCAAACTCCTCCTCCTCCTCCTCCTCCTCCTCCTTCTTCTTCTGTGTGGGTCTCTGTTCTGTTCCAGAAACACAAGAGAATGCAGCACCACCGTAGACAACATAGTTCTTAACTCTTATGTTTGGAGTGTGTGTGGATGAATTCTAAAATTAAAGCTCAGCTGAATTTATTTCCAAGTCGCCATTGTGAGGCATCCCAGGGTATCCTTTGAGACAGATGAGTACCTTCTGTTGATTGTGATTGCAAAGTATGCATCCCCCCCCCCCCGTGGGGTTCTTATTGGTGGGTTTGGGGTGACTTTTAAGAGAGAAGCAGAAATGTTTCTGGTTAGTTCTCTCTCTCTCTCTCTCTCTCTCTCTCTCACACACACACACACACACACACACACACACACACACACACACTTTTGTCCTGTTTTGTTCACAATTCTGTTTTGGATTTTAATCCATTATGTTAAAACTACTCAGACAGTTACCAGCGTTTTGATGCTTTTAGGTTTAATATACGTTGCACCCTGCTTTTATTTCGGGTGGGTGGGAACAAAAGAAACTAGTTTTTTTAAAAAAATGTATACAACTGATTACTGCTGGCAATTTGCCACCCTGGAATAAGCTGAATGTTCAGACAAACTTTTCTGATCATAGCTGTAAGCTACTCCTGGAGTGCCTGGTGGAGGTGGGGGGGGGCTTTAAATATGCCCCACACCCCATTTTTTTATAATAATAAAAACTACTGGAATGTGCTGTGTGTAAAAACTGGCCCCTAGTCTGAACCAATTCAATGATTTCAGTGCAGGGAACAAAACTGCCCTACTTCTCTGCGCCCCACAGGAAATAAATTGGCTGCAGAAGCTCCAGCAAATGCAATCAAGCCATTCAGGTGCAACTGAAAAGCTGCTTGCATCTCTAACTCCTGACATTCGTGCTTTTCCCTATTTCTTCCAGCAGAAACAATACCTGTCTTGCCCTGGGGGGGTACCCCTCAAGAAACCCACACACCCCTCGTTGGGCACCCGTCCCACTTTAGAAACTGAAATCCTAATCTCGCCCTCCTGCTCATTAACTCCAAACAGCCTCCTGTCGCCCCTCTCAACTTTCCCCGGCTGCCCCGCCTGCAGCTTTGGCCTCCCTTGACCTCACCTTGTGAGCTCCTGTCACGAGAGATTGGCGAGCGTCTGTCTGCATTGTCCTCCCCGTCTGGGTTGGGAAATGCTGGAGTGACTTGCGCCTGCCCTCCCACTGCCAGGTCACAGCTTTGCACATTATCCCAAGAGGCAGCTTGGCTTGCAGAGCGGCAGGGATCACAGCCACACAGAGATTAGGCCTGCCAAGGACCGCAGGGCAGTGGTGTAAAAGGCCGGGGAGAATTGCATGCGCACACATGCAAACCCCGTCCTGACACACGCATGGATTTACCAAGATTTCCAGGGTGCGGAAAAAACCCTCTTCTCCTCTCTTGATGGGAATCACTCTTTCATCTCCCTCCGCCCCAGCTTTTCGTGCAAATCCTCAAATTGTGCAGAACATGTGAGCTTTAGAAGCAGGGGCAGCTAGCTGTTAGGGGTGAGTAAAAAAATCAATGATTTTTTAAAAAATGAAATGAAGTAAATCAGATTTTTAAAATTTAAATCAGATTTTTTTATTTAAATTGGATTTTTTTATATGAAATGCTTTTGGAGGAAAAATATTTCTAAAGATTTTCTCTTTAAGTTACATTCTAGTCCAAAGGCTATTCATCAGGAAATAAGGATTTGTTTAAAGTTTTTCATGTGTGCTAAAACTCTTAAGTTCTTTTTTAAAAAATTGTTTAAGCACATCAGTTAACATGGATACATATGCTATACTGTTATTGTTTTAGTTAAATAAATTGTTTCAATTGCTGTGAAGGACATGGTTATTTTTCTCCTTCCAATAAAGTACAGCCAAAAAATTGTCCAAATATAAACAGTTAACTTATTAATCCTCACAATAATTTCATAATTATATGTCTATATATTTTTAATAGTATAACCAATCAGTAATTTTTGATATAACTGTAAAACTTTATTATTCTAAAAAGGAAACCTTCCTTCAGTTGTCAATATTAAGAGGATGCCAGCAAGGTTAAACCTTTCTGTAAAAGAAGGATTTAAATCAGGCAAACTCAGGCCTCCAGCTGTTTTGGGACTACAACTCCCATCATCCCTGACCACTGGTCCTGTTGGCTAGGGATGACGAGAGTTGTAGTCCCAAAACATCTGGAGGCCTGACTTTGCTTATGCCTGATTTAAATCAAGTCTTACTGACTAGTGCAGTGATGGCTAACCTTGACACTCCAGATGTTTTGGAACTACAACTCCCATCATTCCTAGCTAACAGGACCAGTGGTCAGGGATGATGGGAGTTGTAGTCCCAAAACATCTGGAGTGTCAAGGTTAGCCATCACTGGACTAGTGATTTAAATCATGATTTAAATCAATTTGATTTAAATCAAATCCACCCTGGGGGCCAGAGGGCCACATTTGACCATGGCCTGTCCTTCAGGGGCATCTGCACACAAAGGCACACACTTCCCCCCTCATTTGATCTTTTCAGATCAATTGAGGGTGGGGAGGTTATTATTTCCTCTCTGAAGTGTGCATCCACACGAAAGCTCATACCAAGAACAAACTTAGTTGGTCTCTAAAGTGCTACTGGAAGGAATTCTTTTATTTATTTTTATTTTTGACTATGACAGATCAACACGGCTACCTACCTGTAACATTTCCTCTCTGCTCACTCATTAAAGCATGTTTCCCCAAACTTCTGTCTCCAGCTGTTTTTGCATCACCATGACCACTGGCCTTGCCAGCTAGGAATGATGGGAGTTGTAATCCAAAAACAGCTGGAGACCCAAGTTTGGGAAACACTGCTTTAAGAATCCATCCGGTGACCAGGGGGCAAGGAGGGTGGTTTACATATGAGGGCTGGGCTGGGCAGAGAGGTTTAAATTTTTCTGCGCTGTGCTGGCTTTAATTCTCCCACTCACTTTTTAACCATCTCTACCAAAATCAGTGTGGGTTGTTTTGGGGGGACAGGGTGAGATTTGCTTAAGGGGCTGGAGTGGGGCTCCCAACTGGCACAGAAGGTGGTTAGCCACTGGTGCTTAAAGAATCAGCTTCATAACAGAATTTCAGAGCCTAGGCAAGAAAAGGCAGCTGTGTGCCAGAGCTCAGGAGACCAGGATTGAGACCAGGTGCCAGGAAGGTGGTGTGAAAAAGCTCGCATCTGACTCTGCAAGGTTTGTTTTCAGGATACAACCCTGACATCTCCAAGCCACCAAGACAAAAGCAGCCCTCAGCCCGGTCAGTGGCTTTACAGAACCTCGGCACACATTCCCGCCTCCTGGGTCCCCGTCCCCCAGTCCCAGGGTCAAACTAGATGTGCCAGGCAGGACATGGTGGTTCATGTGCATGCGCAACGCTAATGTTAACAAGAAAAGGGTTTGCTAGGCATGGCAAGGGATTGCATTGTCCTATTACTGCAGGGACTTACAAACACACAACCTGCTTTGTAGGTGGATGGAGAAGCTTGGCCAGCCCCTCGTTGTGCCCAGTTTGTGAACATGCTTGCCCAGCAAAACAATATTGAATCTATGGTGGTCTGCCATATAAGCTGGGTGGGCTGTGTTCTGGGTAGTGCAGGGCTGGGTTGGGGAATATTCGGCCGCCATGCAAGAATGGAATGCAGAAAATGTGAAACAGCACTGCTTTTCTCTCTCTTCATTCTTCACATGCTCCGTACCTGGTTAGAAACAGAGGAACAAAGTTGTGAAATGCCATGGGGGGAGTGGCACATGCCAATTATTCTATTGGGGGACTCCAGTGAAAAATGTGGTTTTATTATTAGGCTATTTATTTATTTTTACCCTTAAAAGGTAACATATTTGCTTTTCGATGTTTTTATTCTTGCAGTTCCATAGATTTTTTTTTCCTTTTTAAATGGGAGAATGAGAATCCGGGGGTAATAATGTTTTTGATTAACCTTGGTTAGTTAAGAGTGTGTTTTGTTTCTTTCAATATAAGCATATATATCCCCCCCCCCCAAAAAAATACCCTTCTGTTTTTAGGAGCACATGTGAGAAGAAAAGGGATTTCAGTTGAAGCCTGTTAATTCCAGGAGATAGCATGGGTTAAAATGCCAAAATATTTACTTCTCTGAGGTAATAAATCATTGCACAGAATGACAGAGAGCAGTTATAGAGAAGTGGAATGTTCAGCTTGGAGGCTGAATCTGATCACTTACCAATGGGAAATAGAGAACTCTTTGTTCAAGAGTTGACCTAATTAGTCTAGCACAGGGGTGGGCAACCTAAGGCCCGTGGGCCGGATGTGGCCCAATCGCCTTCTAAATCTGGCCCGCGGATGGTCCGGGAATCAGCGTGTTTTTACATGAGTAGAATGTGTCATTTTATTTAAAATGCATCTCTGGGTTATTTGTGGGGCATAGGAATTCGTTCATTCCCACCCCACCCCCCCAAAAAATATAGTCCAGCCCACCACATGGTCTGAGGGATGGTGGGCCGGCCCACAGCTGAAAAAGGTTGCTGACCCCTTAGCGCCTTCCTTTACACCATGAGAGCTAGTAGCTTAAATAAAAATGGGAAAGTTGCTAGCTTCCGTTTTGGTACTTCGAGCTGTAAGAAATTCACAGAGTTAGGCATTCCTTCAGAACATTTCTGACAAAAAGCATCTTGAAAGGATAAAGAAAGAAAGATCAGAACTGTTTGGGGGGTTCCAGTTAGTCTCAATAGATGTATGACTCAAAACATAAGGAAGAATTGCAAAACAAGACAGTAGTTGTTGTTTAGTCATTTAGTCGTGTCCGACTCTTAAGGGGCTAATATGGCAAGCAGCATTTTCAGAGAGTGAACACTGGCTACCTCTTCCACCAGGGTAGCAAGCTGTGGTCCAGACGGCTTAGATTTCACATAAATTTGATCATCTTACACAATACGCTTTACAAACAATTTTCTAGAAGAGTTATTGGCCTATTCTTGTTCTAGGAATGCCTTGGGGAGGGTGAGGAAGGGGGCAGATTTAGTTGGTGGGTATTCAGAATTAACCTTCCAGCTTCTGAAGTCATGATTGCATTTTCCGTTAATCCGCTTCTTGGCATGGCGTGGAGAAAATGAAACGCCATTATTAGATTTGAGAGCTTTGCATGGCAATGTTAAGCGTGGCAGAGGCATATTTCTGGGTCTCGAGGTCAGTCTGAGCACATCATGCAGGCATTAGTCATGCTTGCTCTACACCTCCCGGCCAGTGCTTTTGCTGCAGGAGGAGTTGCTTGCCTGTTTAGCTGTGTTCTGATATCTAGACTTCCTCAATGAAATAGATTTATTTCTGGGCGAAAAAGAGGCATGGGCTGGGCTTTGCGTTGTGACTTTTGTTGTGGTTCAGGAAAGTTCATGGTTGCTTTTTTAGTCATAAGAACATAACAGCTCACTGGATCAGGCCAATGACCCTTCTGGTCCAGCATCCTGTTCTTACAGGGGCCAAACAGATGCCTGCAGGAAACAGCAAGCAGGAACTTCGTGCAAGGACAATCTGCCTTCCTGCGGTTTACTTCCTTCCAGCCCCTGGCATTCAAAACCATTGCAGCCTCGCAACTGCATAGCCATGCTGGCTAGTAGCCATTAAGAGCCCCCCCCTCCTCCTCCATGATTTTTTCCAAGTTTGCGGCCATCACTGCCTCCCGTAAGATCAAGTCCCACAGTTTAACCTTGCACTGTGGGAAGGAGGACTTCCTTTTCCTGACCTTCCAACATCCAGCTTCCTTGGGTGTCCCTGAGTTCAGGTGGTATGAGAGAGGAAGGAAACCCTTTTCTCTATGCATCTTGCTCCAGAATTAAGGGGTGCCTAGTTTTGGGGGGTCTTTTGGCACTGTGGGTTAAACCAGAGCCTAGGGCTTGCCGATCAGAAGGTCGGTGGTTCGAATCCCCGCGACGGGGCGAGCTCCCGTTGCTCGGTCCCTGCTCCTGCCAACCTAGCAGTTCGAAAGCACGTCAAAGTGCAAGTAGATAAATAGGTACCGCTCCGGCGGGAAGGTAAACGGCGTTTCTGTGCGCTGCTCTGGTTCGCCAGAAGCGGCTTAGTCATGCTGGCCACATGACCCGGAAGCTGTACGCCGGCTCCCTCGGCCAATAAAATGAGATGAGCGCTGCAACCCCAGAGTCGGACACGACTTTACCTAATGGTCAGGGGTCCCTTTATCTTTTTGTACATGGAGGCAGCTTCATTGGATGTCTGCAAGTTCTAGTGTTCTAAGAGGAGAAAAAACCTTTCTCGCACCACTTTCTCCATGCCACGCATAATTTTACAAATTTATGTCATGTTGCCTCTCACGGTTCTCTAAACTAAAAGGTCCCAAATGCTGCAACCTTTCATGAATCACCCCAGATCGTTTTAGTGCCCTTTTCTGAATCTTTTCAAACTCGCACCATATCCTTTTTGAGATGAGGCAACCAGAACGGTATGCAGTAAGCAAGACCTGTACACGGTCTACATTGTTTGATGCGTAGCTGGCCCATCTTTAGGCAGAGTGTTCTAGCTGCCTCAGGTGGCAAATACTTAGGAGCCCTTATTGTTCCCTCTGGGTAACCTAAGCTAGCTTGCTCTATGCCCTGGTGCCTTCAAGTAGGGTGGAGGGGGCTGTCCTGTTTGCCAGTGTTAAAGTACGATTCAGTTTCTGTTCTGGAATTGGGAGGGGGACATCTTGTCCTTTGCTCGAGGAAACAAAATATATTCGGTTGGCCCGGGGGGGGGGGTTAGCTTTGTTCCTGGAGCCAAGATAAAATAAGACATCGGCTACCTTTGAGTGCTGCTAGCTGGCAAATAACTTGTAATCTGAACCATTGTGATGTTGTGGGTGGTAGGTATTGCTTTGCAGCCATGAGGTCTAGTAACTTAAAAAAAAAGAGTTGGAGGTTTATCAATTAACTAGTTGAATTTAGCCCGTTCAATAACGGGCGCTAGAGGAGGAGGAGGCAGGAGGAGGCAGAACAGCGGCCGCTGGGGGGTGGAGAGGGGCTCCCTCCCCCTTCTTCGTTTTCCCCGGGGTCGGCGGTAGCGGCGGCGAGGATGAGGCAGAACAGCGGCCGCTGGGGGGTGGAGAGGGGCTCCCTCCCCCTTCTTCGTTTTCCCCGGGGGCGGCGGTAGCGGCGGCGAGGATGGGGCGGCCCTCTGCGTCCGTGCAAGGCAGCGGCGCTGGCGCAACTGACACCGCGTGTGCGCCGCCGCTGCCTCGCGGACACGCCCCCCTCTCCGCCCGCTCCAATCCCTGCGTCCGTGTGGGACACGGACATGCGCAGTAGCGCAATTCCGTGACACACGGAACGGACGCAGGGACACAGCCACTTTATTATAGAGGATAGGATTAAGCCTCACTTCAGAACAGCTGAATTACTGCAGCAGGATAAATTTAGAAAGAGGGTATTGTTGTTACTACTCTAGTGGCAAGAGCAGGCCCACTTACTTCACTGTGGGAGGGAGCTCTTTCTTGCTCTCCCAAGAAGCACAACAGAGTAGAATATGAACTGTATTGTTTTGAATGCTGTTGTTGTTGTTATTAACTCCATTGAGGTGGAAAACTTGCATCAAGGAGATGTTGACTTTCTCAGTATGGAGGGTTTAAAAGGCAGAAACATTGGGGCAGCATTCAGATAATACCAGTAGTATATTAAAAGCCCAGTCCATCTCATTCTGCTGAAGGCATTGGGAGGATCATCTAAGCATTATATGTCCTTTATAGATCAGGAAGTCTCTGCCAGGAAGTCTCTACAGCACGGGTGTCAAACTCCGGCCCTCCAGATGTTTTGGAACTACAATTCCCATCAGCCCTAGCTAACAGGACCAGTGGTCAGGGATGATGGGAATTGTAGTCTCAAAACATCTGGAGGGCCGGAGTTTGACACCCCTGCTCTACAGTATGTGAATTCTGTGTCTCTCTCTCTCTCTCCTTCAAATCCTTCCACATAACTCTCTCTCTCCCCCCCCCCCACTTTCTAGAGCAAACCCCTTGCATGCCGAAGGTCCCAAGTTCAACCCTTGACATCTCTAAGCAGGGCAGACACACTGAGCTAGATTGCCATCTGGAAAGGCAGCCAGCACCATACGTTCTGTGAAGCCTTAAACACCTTTCAGCCATCCTGTTTAATTAATGTTTAACCTCACTGTAAACATGTGGTACAGTGACAATAAAATATTTCTATTTCTACCCTCCCCAAATACTGGAGTTTCTGCGCAGTCATTCCCTTTGCTTCTCCCCCCTCCCTCCAATTTTCTGCCAATTCTTAATTGGGGCTGGGGGATAGGGTGAAAAAGAGGACAGAGCTCCTGCACATTTAATACACAACTGTTAAAAGTGCAAGAGCCCTTGTCTGCTTTTTCACCAGACCTCCCGGCTTTTAACTGCCCCCTTCACTAGTGCGATGGCAGCAGTTTGATGTGTATAACCAGCAAGAGATTGTCTTTTGCTTCTCTCCAAGAAAAGCTTCACCTGCTCAGCAGATGTCTCTAAAAGATGCGCACAGCAGATGTCTCTAAAAGATGCGTTATAATAGATCTACTAGAATATTTGGATTTAAGAATTGAGAAACAGGCGGCTTTTATGGCCATTGACGCTGAGAAGGCTTTCGATAGAGTCTCTTGGAAATTTATAAAAGAACTATTAAACCAAATGGACTTTGGGGTGCAGTTTAAGACAGCGATAGAAGAAATATATACAAGACAAAGGGCCAGAATCATAATAAATGGGAATATGTCAGAAGAATGTGAGATAAAGCAAGGGGTAAGACAAGGGTGTCCGTTGTCCCCCCTGATCTTTATCTTGACATTAGAAGTACTCTGTAACCAAATTAGGGAGGAGAGGGAGATAAAAGGCATAGTTCATGGCAATAGAGTCTATAAATTGCGGGCATTCGCTGATGACCTAATTATAACTACTGAAAATCCAAGTCAAAGCCTAACAAAAGCGCTGGAAATAATACAAAGCTATGGGAAAGTTTCTGGACTGAAGTTGAATTTAAACAAGACAAAACTCTTAACAAAAAACATTTCCGGACAGAATAAATCAGAATTAGAGAAGTTAACACAAGTCAAAATACAGACAAAAATTAGATATTTGGGATTATGGATATCATCTAAAACTATAAGTCTATATGAGGATAACTATGGAAAATGTTGGAAAGACATCAAAAGAAAGTTAGAGGTTTGGAAAAGATTCAATTTATCCTTTTTAGGAAGAATATCGTTAATAAAAATGATGGTACTTCCAAAAATTCTTTTCCTCTTCCAAATAGCGCCGGTTATAAGCAAATTAAGCTGTATAGACTTCTGGCAGAAAGAACTGTCTAAATTCCTATGGAATGGTAAAAGGCCAAGGATAAGACATAAAATACTAATAGATAAGATAGAAAGGGGCGGATTTGGTCTGCCCGATTTAAAAATATACTATGAGGCTTCTTGTTTACTATGGCTAAAAGAGTGGTGTGTACTTAGGAATTGGGATGTTCTGGACATAGAGGGGCACGATGCCCGATTTGGGTGGCATGCCTATCTCAATTACGAAAAAGCAAAAGTCCACAAGAGCTTTACGAACCACATAATCAGGAATGTCCTCTTGAAAGTTTGGAACAAATATAAAAGATATTTAGAATCAAAGACCCCACGCTGGATTTCTCCGTTAGAGGCTATAGCTGTTAAAAGAAAAAAACAACACAAAAGATAAATGGGTAACATACAATGATATAATAACAACCGAATCAGGCCAAACGAAATTGAGGAAATATGATGAAATAAAAGAGAAATTAAATGGATGGTTAGAATATTTTCAACTAAACGAAATATACAAACAAGATAAGATGGTTGGGTTTGAGGAGGAAATGTCAAGGTTTGAAAAAGAATTACTTAACAGCAAGACTAAACTAATTTCGAAAATGTATAAATGTCTATTAGAATACGAGGTGATGGATGAGGAAGTTAAGGTACCAATGATCAGATGGGCCCAAGATGTGGGGCACCCAATAATGTTGAGTGATTGGGAAAGGCTATGGAACGTAAACTGGAAATTTACTGCCAACTACACTATTAGAGAAAACATGTTGAAGATGTTCCATAGATGGTACCTCACACCGTCGAAATTAGCTAAAATGTATAGGAACCTGACAGATGTATGTTGGAAATGTGGGGAGAATGGCGGTAACATGTACCACATGTGGTGGACATGTGGGAAAATAAAGACATTCTGGGGGAAAATATACGAAGAGTTAAAAAAACTGATAGGCCAAAACTTTAAAAAAAAACCAGAGGCATTTCTTTTAAGTATTTTGGATAGAGATATTCCAAAGCAATATAAAGAAGTATTTTTGTACGCAACAGCGGCGGCCAGATTATTAATAGCCAAAGGATGGAAAGATAAAGAGGCTCCTGGAATTGAGAATTGGCAATATAAATTACAAGAATTTGCGGAGTTAGCTCTCCTGACGAACAACTTAAGAGGGCACTCCAAAAAGAAATTTGCTGAAAAGTGGGAGGGCTATAGAAAATATGTTAAAAAATACAGTAAAAACTCGATTTCTATGTTGGCATTTGAGGACTAAAGTAAGAAAAGTATTGGAGGAAATCAAATAAGGAACGGTTAAGATGTAGAGAATGTAAGTGGAAAATGTCTGTAAGCAGGGAAGTGGAGTTACGTACATTAAAGGTAGAATATGATGTAAGGGCGATGGTAGGAAGTCTGAATGGGTATCGGGTATTGGTGGAGGATATTTATTTATTTGTTTGTTTATTTTTATGTTTACTTTAATATTTCGGAGATAAATGGAATCCAAATTTATTGTATATTATTTCATATGTTATGTAATTATAGAGGTATAAAATATTCAATAAAAATCATTAATTAAAAAAAAATTAAAATAAATAAATAAATAAATAAATAAAAAGATGCGCACAGAGCAGTCTGTATCCCCGCCCCTTTGTCATCTCTTGCACAATCTAGAATTTGTAGGTTTCTTACGGTAGATTCCTGTTGTTTGGGCGTATGTTGTTCTGTGCACATGCTGATGGCGCTCTATCCGCCTTGCAAATCTTCCAGAATGTTTCAAGCCTGGAAAAACCTTTGCTAGTCATTTGTAGCCTGTTTGTTGTTGTTGTTGTTTTAAAAAAACTTCTATAAACAATAACTGCCAGCTCATCTGGAAGTAATTTTTAACTCACACCAGGTGAGTAACTGTTTATAAGCCAGCATTATATATGGAGAAGAAAATCTCTTGAGTGAGTCGCCTTCCCGTACCTGACTTTTGTGATCTCAGGAAAGCGCTGGAAAATGTGTCCCACATTTCCTGGCATGGGCTGCTTATCCAGATTGAAACCAAATTGTCAGCTCATATGGGCTGTTATTTTTAAATCCAGGAACTGTTTATGTTCATTAGGCTGTTGATTTTCTAAACTATGCAGCAACACAAACACAAACTGGCCTGTGTCTTTGCTGCACTTGATTTTAATTTACACACACACACACACACACACACACACACACACACTGTCCCCTCCTTCCAAGTAAACTGCTGAACTTCATTTCTTGCCACTGGTAATACTACTTTGATGCAGACTTCTTCTTCTTTTAAGTTTCCTTTCCAAATACAATGTAGATAATGGCCCTAGAATGACTGAGAACTTAGTCCAATATTTTTTAAAATTTTCATACTGTATGTTTTATCCATTTCTGTGCTTGCGTCCCACACAGATAATTCATAATCATCAGAATGTATATAATGCTTTCCTCAAGTGCTCAAATCACTATGAGGTCCCATCTGCATTGCATATTTAAAGCATTCTCATCCCACTTTAAACACCCGTGGCTTCCCCCAAAGAATCCTGGGAACTGTGGTTTGTTAAGGGCCCCTGGGAGTTGTTAGGAGGCCCCTCTCCCCCTCACAGAACTTCAGTTCCCAGAGTTCCCTGGGCAAAGGGATTGATGGTTAAGCCATTGCTTTCCCTGACTATCCTCTCTCACGCACAGCCGCCAGGCCTGGGGCTGTGCCTACTGTCTAGTTCTGCGAGGTTCTGTCAATTTCAGTCTCCCATTTTTGTAGTCTTCAGTTGGGTTCTCCTAATCTTTGCATTGCTTCCACGTTCATTTCTTTCTAAAGTCCTCATGAAAATTCACCACCATCTCCACTCAGATTTCTCATATTTTTGTGTATAGTTTTGCCTGGTGTGCACATTTTCACAAGCAGTTTCCCCCTACGTATGCATAACTGGTGTAACCACATACTGTCCTCCTGTTTCCTTGTGCCTCCCTGTGTTCATTTTTAGATTGTAAGCACCTTTGGGCAGAGACCGGTCTTCCGATAAAGCACATTGATAGTGGTATAACAGAAGAAACAAAAATGATGGTGATATTTGGTTGTGCTGCAGAGGACACCCCCCCCCCAGTGTATTTATCCCTGGGCTGCTTCTATCCAAAAAGGCATATTGAGAGCTGAGCCTACTCAAATTCCTAGGTTTAGAGCATGGCTGGAATCTTTGGGGATGAGATGGGGTAGCGTGCAGCAGCAGCTGCTATTTGTATTCATGAATGTGGCACCTCAGCATTTATCCTCTCGGGCCTGAATGTTCTCTGCTTCCCCATCTGCACAGAGCAAACGAGCAAGCAGGCAGCCTGGCTCCTCTATTTCATAGCGTTTTGCGTGCGCACGCACCCGCCGGATGCAGGCAGAGGAAGGTCAGAGGCACTTGCATCCTCAGATGTCCTTGAGGGGGAGATTCAATCAGGCAGGGAAAGTTGTGGAATTGGATTACGAGATTTGCAATGAAAGTGTGGCACGTGGGTGGGGAGCGGTTAGAGGAGGGATAACTGCACTTTCCTCTTCTCTGTTGTTCTTGATAATTGTTGGGTGTCTAGAAGAAGTGCAGACTGAATCACGACGTTTTGCAAATGGAACATGCCAGTGAAACATGCTGTACACGTTTAGGCTGTGAACCACCCTGAGCTATTCAGATGCAGGGCAGTATACAGATGTAATAAATAACAACAACAGCAACAATTTCCCAGAGAACACAACCTTCCCCACCCTAGGGTGGGGTTGGTTTTTTTATGCATTTCTCCAGCCATCCCTTTCCCCAGAGCCATCATATGCATGGAATCTTCCACCTTCCCAATGTTTCTACCCCACCATTCCCAGACCATTGGCATTTCGGCTAGGACTGATGAAAGATGGAATCCCAAAACACTGGGCAGCCCGCAGGTTCCCCTGATCTACATAATACTGATTCTGATGACTCACAACATACGCAGGCTGCAAAATGTGTTGCTTATGCCATCATCCCTGAACACCATGAAATTTGTAAAGGGAGGGGTGGAGCTCAGTGGTAGAGCAGGTGGCCCCAGGTTCCGCCCCCAGCATCTCCAGGGAGGCCTGGGAGAAGATGCAACTGTCTGGAAATCCAAGAGAGTCACTGACAGTCCATGCATACCAGGGATGGAGTCCCTATAGTCTCCAGGTGTAACTAAACTGCAGTTCCCCTTTTCCTTGACCATTGGCTGGGGTTGATGGGAACTGGAGTCCCACAGTATCTGTTCCCCACCCCGGTGCAAACAATACTAAGCCGAGTGGACCAGCTTCCCACGTTATTTTAAAACTGGATATCCTGTGATGTGGGAATTACGAAGGGCTACAACGTAGGGATAGAGTACCTGTTTTGCATGCAGAAAATCTAACATTTAATCCCTGACACCTCCAGGCAGGGCTGGGAGTGTTCCCTGGCATGAAATCCTACCAGTCAGTGTAGAGCAAGATGGGCCAATTGCCTGACTCGGCAGAAAGCAAGCTTCCCAAGTTTTTGTAGGTTCACAGCCTTCTAAGCGGAGATTTTTATACCAGCTGGTATCTATACTGGATCTGCAAAGTATATACGTGCTGTCATACATAGCCAGGATTTATTGGGAGCTAGGGCTCTGCTCCCACTGTCACTACCCAGCAGCATGCAAAGCAGTGATGAAAACAAGAGCACTTCTGAGTATACATAGATTGCCGCTCTCTTCTCAGCGACTTATATATGCCAAGGGTGATATTTATGAGAAAGGAAAACTGATCAGAGGGGAAGAGCTTGTGGGGTAATTTGTTCACATTAGTTCCTAGGAATGCAATGTTCCTCCAAGCTGTTGAGTTTAAAATTGACGTGTGCCACAAATATGATCAGAATGTAACAAGAGTCCTTTCAGAAACACACACTGGGCAGCTCAGCTCATTTCCTTAGAATTGTACGCGTTGTGCATGCCAAACGTTAAGCTGATGCAGCCTTCGGGGGAGCAGGTCCATCCAGCCTAGTGCTGGGTCTGCTGCGAGTGGCGGCAGCTCTCCATGGTCGGAGCAACAGGGAGACGGTGGCCTTTGGCTTCTTTGATGACCCGGGATTCTTTTTTTAATTTTTAACGAGTTGCTGGGGATTGAACCTGGGTCCCCCCCCCACTCCCTGCATGCAAAATAGGTATTCCACCACTGAATTCTCCAAAGATGTAGAATATTATTATTACCATTGGCCGTAAAGCGGGAGAGAATGTCAAGAGACGAACTTTGGGTTGCGTAGTAATGCCAGGAGAATCTGGAGGCTTTTCTCGCAGTATCTGCTCTGAATTTATTAGGAACTTCAAGCAAATGTTAGCGCCAGACCCCACCGCACCCTTAGATTTTTGCATGAAAACAAATGTGCAAGTCTTGTCCATTTGGGTTGCTTTAAGAGCATTCATGGAGGAGAATGCGATCAGTAGCGATGAGACATGGTGCCTGTGCTCTTCCTTCACGGCCAGAGGCTTCTGAAAACCAGTTGCTGGAAACTGCGGGAGGGCAGAGTTGCTCTTGTGCTCAGGTCCTGCTTGCTGATTCTCCATTGGGGCATCTAGCTGGCTGCTGTGAGAACAGGATGCTGGACTAGATGGGCCATTGGCCTGATCCTGCAGGCTCTTCTTAACGTTCTTCTGTTCGCTTCATCAAATGCTTGTAGTGCTACCCCCTCAGTTGGCAGGCATGATTTTATATGCATGATTGCAAAGGGAAGAGAAATGGGAAAGTGGGAGTTTAGTGGCAATAAAATACAGAAAATTGTCTGTGACCATTCATTCTGAGCTTAAATGCATGCAGAGTAAGCACTGTGGTCGTTTGCAACAGCAGTAACAGGTGATATAGTAATCTTCAAGGCTGCTTTCAGAGAGACACCCCCCCCCCCAGCTGATCTGACACTGTAGAGTTGCTGATCAAAATGATGACTATTTCAGTGAAATCTTGGCTCAGGGATCAAACTTCTGGGGAAGCCAGAAGCGTACTTCTTAACCGCCCCCCCCCCCACATTGTTCCCAGATTCCTATAAATGCAAAAACATCTAAGCAGATTTATCCTAAATTTGGTCAAAAGGCGTGCTGACCTGAGCCTTCCATGTCCAGTCTTTGCTTTTGTAAAAACTCCCCGTGAAGAGAAAAGTAGCTCAGCAAGGAATTGCTGGCACTGTAACCTAGGGGCGGCCAACCTGTTTGGGCCAGTGGGCACATCTGGAATTTTGAGAACGTGCTCATGGGCACCAGGCACAATATGGCTGCTGGGTCGGTGTGACATAGCACACAATGGCAGCCACATCTAATGTGAGAAAGACAGGACCACAAAAGTGGGTTTGCCCCCCCATAAAGTACCTCAACAACGGGAGGTGGGGAAGGCATCTACATCAGCCACCACCAGACTCCCTCAAGGAAATAAACTCTTTGCATCTTTCCTCTGTTTCCTGGCACCCAGTGAATGTGGGTGAGTTAAAAGGGATATGTGTTCAGTGCATGAGACTTTGGGTCACATCCACATTATACAAACATAAATTTAAAGCATATGACTTCCCCCCCTTCCCAGGAATCATGGGAGCTGCAGTTGGTTAAGGGTACTGGGAACTGCAGTTCTACAAAGGGCCAACTACAGTTCCTGAGGTTCTTTGGGGCAGGAAGCCAAGACTGTTAAAGCACTATAAATATGCTTTAAATGTATGGTGTGGATTGAGTCAATGCAAACAGGAACTGAGCAGGCAGAATCTTGAATATGTCGTGGATTTTTTGGGGGGGGGGGTTGTTACTGAGATCTTTTGTGGGTGCTAAAGGAAGGACTGGCCTAGCTCAATGTCACATGCACTGCTCAGCAAAATGTTTCACATTCCCCCCCCCCCCAGGGTCGCTGCACTCGAGAAAACTGCAAATACCTTCATCCTCCGCCGCACTTAAAAACACAACTCGAAATCAACGGACGCAACAACCTGATCCAGCAAAAGACAGCCGCAGCCATGTTTGCACAGCAAATGCAGTTCATGCTACCGGGAGCACAATTGCAGCCAATTGTAAGTTGCCTTGCAAACCCATTTTTGCAACAGTGATCCCACATCCTTCTGCAGCCAATCCTTGACCATGATTTAAGCATTCTGATGTTACACTTAAATGATGTAACACGTAACCATGGTTAAGGAAGACTATCCTTGGTGCTGCAATCTGTATAGTCCATAAATGCATACAACTCAAGTTACTCTTGTAAGAAGTACCATTTAGTCCTGGGATGACTCTTGTTCGCCATGAATTGTAAAATATGGGGTGAATGGTTTAACTTTGACCTTTTAAAGCCCTTAATGGTTTAGAACCAGGTAACTTGAACAACCTCATTCACTCCTTCCATCTTGCATGTCCCTTATGGCTTCATAAACCTTCTTAGATCCCCCAGCCATCCCTCAATATTTTCAGACAGGCCTTGGTAAAATACCTCTTTTTCAACAGCCTTTATTATAAATTGGACTGCATAAATGGTGTTTTGATTTGTTTTCAGTGCGTTCAACTTTTATTGGGCTATTATGTATGTGCTGGCTTTTTTTAAAAAAATAGTTTTTATTAAGGTTTTTCATTTTACAAAGCAAACAGATAAGCAGGGAAAGGTGCATACCTGTATATTGTCTCCACTTCCAATCCATAGTCATTTTCAAGTGATGTGCTGGCTTTTTAAAGAGTATTCTGCACTATGGATGTCTGAAGCATTTTTAAATTGTCTTTGTATTTCCCAAGTTGAGCTGACCCCAGTTCTAAGCCAAACTAAGTCTCCTGTTTAAGATATTCTGCATTTTTTAAATATAAAAAGTAAAATTATATGCCAAAGCAACTCAAATTCTCAGCTAAGAAAACATGGAGTTATGGAGTTCAACTTCAATGTATTTTGCAAGTGTGTGTGTATTTGTTTATTTTTGCAAGGTTCTCAGTCTGTAAGCCATGTGTAGGTGTTCAGGAACCCTCAGAGACATTGTGGGTGGCAATAAATTTTCAGAATCCAGGGGGCAAAGGACATTTAAACCGCAAGTTTTGCTTTCCTGAATACCCTATATACTCGAGTATAAGCCTAGTTTTTCAGCACATTTTTTGTGCTGAAAAAGCCGCCCTCGGCTTATACTCGAGTGAGGAAGGCAGTGGCTCCTATGAAGCTTTCCCAGGTTTTTTGTGGTGAAATTGGGTGCCTCGGCTTATATTCGGGTCGGCTTATACTCGAGTATATGCGGTAAATCATTCTTAACAGACATATTAAAAAGTGTGTCCATTTCCCAACCCGCTCCTTGGTGCTTTTCAGCAATCAGAGCAAGGAACCTCATCCAATAATCCACATATCCTCCAGGCAGAGATGAACAAGACAGTAACTTGCACTGTGACAAAACTTGTCTGGAGAAAGATTGGTCTAAACTTCTTGGATGGCACAACCCATAAAATCCAATTTATGTTAGTGAGACACAGTAACACAACACAACAAACCTCACTGAGCTCAGACGCCCGTTGAAAAATTTGAGGCACCTTCATCAGGACAGTTCAGCTCGCTGACAACTTGTGTCAGGATTTGGCCTAATGCAATTACCTGTGACCGGGTTACAAAGGCCTTAAAATAGACCAAACCGTTGAAATACTGGTGGAACTAGGACAGGTTCTACAGCAGTTGTATAAAAGGCAACTGATTTGCAATGCTCTGATTTGAGTCAGCTGCGGTCACATTGTGTAGGGTGGGGAACCAAGTCATTTTACAAAGGCCTGTTTTCACTCTCACTTTGAGACTGGGAGGCGTGGGATACTGACACAGCTCACAGACCAGAATGTACTGTAGTTTTTGCTCCATAAGATGCACCTGACCATAAGACGCACCTAGTTTTTAGAGGAGGAAAGGGGGAAAGCCCCATTTGGGGGGGGGGATCAGCTCACAGTTATGCAGCTTCTTTTGCAAAGGGGAAAAGCCCCTTTTTTGAGGATCAGCTCAAAGTTGTTGAGCTTACTTTGCAAAGGGAAAAAATCCTGTTCTTATGGGGTTCAACTCACAGTTCTGCAGCTTCTTTAGGAAAGGAAAAGGAGCCGTTTCTACAGTTTCCAGACAGATAATCTAATCAACCAGTCCCATGTTGCTGGGGAAACAAACAGCCTCCGTTTGCAGAACATTCAACAATGGAGGCCTGGGCAAGGGGGCGGGGCCGGAAAGGGAACGAGCGACCGACCACACATTCGCTCCATAAGACGCACAGACATTTCCCCTTACTTTTAAGGAGGAAAAAAGTGCGTCTTATGGAGCGAAAAATACGATAAATCTTAAATTAGGACTGCAGCATCTCATTCAGCCAGTACAGTGTGCTGTAGATGTTGTAGGACCACAACTCTAATCAGCCCCGACCAGCTTGGCCATGCCAATGGTCAGGAATGATTTCAGTTTGTAGTCTAGCCACATCTGGACTGTGTCCGATTGGGTTTCCCTGGTCTGAGTAATAGGGAGGAGGGTTGTGACGGACAGCTGAGCCAGACCAGCTCCTGGTGCTGCAGTCCCTCAGAATTCCACCAGAGGGCTGGAGCCTCCCTCTGATTGGCTACGGAGACAGCCAGCCAGAGGGGGGAGGGGGGGAGAGCAGCACTTTTGGAGGGAAAATAAAAGGAGCCGTTTCTGAGGGAGAGCGTTGGATAGGGCTTGATTTGAGATGTTAGACGGGGTTCAGTTAGAGCAGGCATAGGCAAACTCGGCCCTCCAGATGTTTTGGGACTACAATTCCCATCACCCCTGACCACTCGTCCTGTTAGCTAGGGATCATGGGAGTTGTAGTCTCAAAACATCTGGAGGGCCGAGTTTGCCTATGCCTGAGTTTGAGGGATAGGGCTTGATTTGAGATGGGGGACAGGGAGCAGGAGAGGGTTTGTCTGAGGGAGAACTGGCTCTGGTTGGAGCAGAACCTCCACTCTGAGGAGAATATCTGTAGCTAGAGGGAAGATCTTCTTAGCTTAGAGAGGGAGGCCGTGTGGAGAGGATTCAGACAGGAGGTAAACTGGAAGGCAGGAGCTGTGGGAACAGGGACTTCCTGGGGCTCATTCCTGTCAGGAACGGAGGGTTCTTCTAGGTAAAGAAGACCCCCAAACCAGAAACAAGGGGTGAGGGCACTGCCAGATTTATGTATAAACTCCCACCGGTGAATGCTTAATTGGGAGGTGCAGGGTAGGGGGGCTGTGTTAATTGCCCAAGGTGCCTCCTTAATTGTGCCATTAAGCTCTTAACGATCGCGGCTGTTCCTTGTCCATACCGATGAAGATGCTTCTTATGCTTGAAATGCTCCATGCACGTCCGAATCAATGAAAGTGGGAGGAGAAGGTCAGAAGCAAACCGAGAGGATTAATAGACTGAGAGCAAGAGTCCTCCTCTTAGCCAGTGCAACTGAATCAAACATTTCCAGAGCAGGGGGTACAGGGGGTTGGACACAGGACCAATGCATTCTAAGGCCCTGCTAACTCCATGACCATTGCTTTCTCCTATTTCCCGACAGACAACTTTTCCTGTGACTCCTTCGCTTGCAACTAGCCCCACCATGGCGTTCAGCCCCTACCTAAGTCACGTCTCTCCTGGAATGGGCTTGGTTCCTGCAGAGCTGTTACCAAATACGCCTGTCCTGGTGTCTGGGAACCCAGCTGTTTCTGTGGCAGGGAGCTCCACTGGGCAGAAAATGATGAGGACAGACAAACTGGAGGTATCTTGCACCCTGTACCAAATGGCGATGGTTGCTTTGCTTAAATGAGGAAGGCAGTTCTTAACAAATTTTAATTGGGCACCTTTTGCCCAAATGTGCTTGCACTATGGAAGTTCTGCTTGAGAGAGGAGAGGGGTCTGGATTCTGAAACCCTTTCTTCGTTATGGCTCAGAACTAATTCCCCATTTTTTGAAGTCAGCTATACCAGTTCCTTGAGACAGCGTAACATGTATCTTGTTTGACCTCTTCATCCAAAGACAAGGAAGCTCTTGAAGCCTTTTTCTTAATTGGCACTGGAGTACGCATTATCCCTTTTTCATAAGTTGAAGATCATTGTTTGCTTAAAATTGCTTCTCAGCTTCTGTCATCTAGTCTGGGTTTGAGAGTTTTGTTGTGAAGAACGGAGTTGAGGGTCACTGGGGCTCAGTCAGAAGAGCCTTCAGGAGTGTTGCTAATAAAGTGGAACTGCCTCTACCTGACCCAAATCCCCAGGACTTGTTTGCAAAACCAAGGAAATCCTGGAGTAAGAGGTTGCTTATTCAGTGCTGTCATCTTGGATCAGCAAACCTTGTTTACATGGGTGGGAGATTCCAGCTGGTTTTATTTCTTCCAGCCCTCCTTGCTCACCATCTCAGGTCTCTACAGGCTGGCACAGAATACTGAAATCGATGCAACCTTCTATCCCCTAGAAAATGACTGCCCTACTGTTTCAGTAGCTAACAGTCCAATAGGAAATGGAGGTGAACCCGGAGCCCCTACTAATATAGCGGCTGCACTTCTTCAGTAATATAGGTGTGATATTGCTTCTGTTGGCTGGGAAGAGCTGTCACTTAGTGGCAGAGAATCCGTAAAGCATGCAGAAGGTCCCAGCAGAGAACAGGGTCTCACAGCCAAGCAGAGCAGGACTTAACCCTTGCTCATCAGCTGGGGGTTGTGCCGCAATCCTCTTCCTCAGTGCATTGCTTTTTGCAGTGCCTTGCAAGGTGCTTTGATGTCCCAGCTTCAGAACTTCAAAGCACCTTGCATTTGACATCACACTGATTGCCAGGTGGGTGGCACTGCCCACCTGTCAGATTCGGCCTGTGAGGCCAACCCTGATAAGGATCCGCCCCGTAGAGCCAAAAAGTTTCCACAACCCTGCTTTAAATAAATGGGATGGAGGTGCAATGAGACAAAACATGACACTTAGTTGAGGGGCAGCTGAGATTTGTCCCCACCCTGCCGATGTGCTTTTCTTAGCCCTTTGTGTTCACATTAGGAGGGAAATGGGAAAGTGTTTTTTCCTGGGTATTTTCATGTGTTTTTCCTGGTTCAAATAATGTGGCTTTCTTTTAAGGTTTGCCGGGAGTTTCAGCGTGGCAACTGCACACGCGGAGAGAACGACTGCCGTTATGCTCACCCGATAGATATTGCCATGATAGACACAAACGAGAACACCGTGACGGTGTGCATGGATTACATCAAAGGGCGGTGCTCCCGGGAGAAATGCAAGTACTTTCATCCCCCTGCACACCTGCAAGCCAAAATCAAGGCAGCTCAACACCAGGTGAATCAAACCGCTGCAGCCGGAATGGTAAGGGGGCCGTCGCCCAACAAGGCCTTTCAAAATGTGGTGTCTTTGGCCCACCAGGAGAGAAGGAGGGGCAAGGGGAGCCTCCCCCACCTTTTGTAATAGCATCAGAGTGTCCCATCACATCTCAGCATACACAGTCCAGTCCTGTTTGTGTCAACCCCACCCTGCACATTCCCTATGCATGGGGGTCCCATATATCCCGGGGCTTTTAAAATGATACGCCAGCCCTTTCCTCCCCTAGAATCACAGAGTTGGAAAGGGCTTCAAATGCCACAAAATCCACCACCCCCTGCCAATGTAGAAAATGTCCCCATTTTATTTCTTTGCTTCACATTCAGCCTAGAAAAAGAGTTGTGAAGAACCCAAGAGCATTGCACATGGCATTATCCTGTCTCCCTGTCCACCCATCCACCCCGGCTGTGGCTCAGCTGCACAGCTCATAACTGCTAGTAGCTTCACACTCATCGTAGTGGGCCCAAACCTGTGGAACTCCCTGCATAAGGTTATGCTTCCAAATGCGCGGGGGGTGGGCAAATTTGCTTATGTGCCCAGCAAGGAAACCTTACATTAAACCCTAAATAGCTATATTTTGCATGCAAAGCACAGTGCTCATTAGATGTTGTAGCTGGAAAGTAATTAAAGCAGGCATCCCCCTGAACATAATCCAGTTTGCCTGGAAAGATCCAGGAAAACCTGTCACCCTCGACATGTTCATAGAATTGTAGAGTTGAAAGGATCACGATGGTCTTCTAGTCCAACCCCTGCAATGCAGGAATATTTTACCCAATGTGGGGCTTGAACTCACAACCCCGAGATTAAGAATCTCATGCTCTACTGACTGAGCTATCCATCATGAGCCATCTTGCCAGTCAGTTGTTGGACTGCAGCTCCCATCCCCCATCCCTATTGGCCGTGCTTGTTGGGGCTGGTGGGAGCTGGAATCCAGCACAGGTTCTCATCCTCTGTGGTAAGGAGAGGCAAAAGGGGCATTTAAAAATGGTGTGTGAGTGTTTGAGCTCAGGGGAAGGGAGGGGAAGGCTGAATAATTTATTGCTGTTATTTATCCATTAAAAACAGTTTAACACACATTAAAATCCCATGAATAAAAATATGCACCTCAATAGTCAAAGAGTCAGGGGTTAAAGAGGTGTGTCTTCAGCACCCAGAGAAATCTGCAGTGATGGTGCCAGATGCACCTCTGTGGGAAGGGCATCCACAGCTTAGGAGGGGCAGGGGGCATGGGAAATGACTGCTACAATTTGGGGTCTCCCTGTGAAACAGACTAGCAGAAGAGCTAGAGCAGATGAAAGGAAGAGCTTCTTCACACTCAGCATGTTGTTAAGCCCTGGCATTTACTGCCATGAAGTGTGGTGGCAACCACTGGTTTCTGTAGCTTTGAAAGATGATTTGACAAATCCATGACAATCAGGAGAGTTCGCTTGGTGGTTGTTACTCATGAGGATTGCATGGATCTGCCACATCCAAACGACCTGTTGCCACCATGCCCTGTCTGTGAGTTTCCCAGAGGGAACTGATGGGCCAGTGCTGGAAACACAGTGGGTTCTGTCCAATGCTAGTCCTGCTCCAAGTAGACCCACTGGAATTAATGGACATGGCTAACTTGGGTCCATTGATTGTAATGAGTCCACTCTGAGCATAATTCAGTTGGATATGACCCAATGGCAGCTCCACCCAGCACAGCCCTACAATCCTGATGGGTGATGGAAACACTGCTGCGCTAGCTGGGACTGATGGGAGTTGGAGTCTGAAACAGTTGGAGGGAACAGGCTGGGGTAGGCTTGACTTGATGGCTCAAGAGGACCCTTTGTATGTTCCTGTGTGTCAAAGCCTGCTGTATTGCTCGTTTCTGCACTGCCCTGTTTATCATCAAGTTGTGGGAGAAGGAGCATGTCACTGTGGCTTGTCTTGAGAAAGATCGCTCCTTAAAGACCGGCACTTGAGTCCAAGCACTCTTACTCAGAATGAGTCTTTGGAACGATCAGCTCACGGCACTCTTTGTTGGTCAGGCCTAATTCCTGACTTCTTAACTGTGACCTTGGTGGTCCCAGCTGCGTCTTTAATTCATGCCGTCCCTTCCCGGTGCAAGCATTCAACTTGCCTTTCCGGTGTGCCCTTAATGAGCCTGTTTCAACTATTTATCGATCTCTTAAGTCACCAGGGTCTTGCCACCCAAATAGCTTTGCATTATTCATTGCCTTCCTTTCAAGGCTCCGTGTTTACCTTGCACCTCTTGAGATTGGGGGCAGCCTTGCCAGTCAGAGAACAGAAGTTGCTAGGCTACCAAAAAAACACCCCAAAACAAACCCCAAGAAGCTGCCATCTGCCCACACATGCCTGTGCTTAGCCGTTTGTGGCACACTGACAGGCAAAATGGAAAAAGGGGAGAGCATGAAGAAAGCATGAAAAAATACAACTTTTTCCATTAGAACTAGGGCTTTAAAAAACAAACAAACCACTTTTGCAGCAAGCTTTTCAGCACCCAAAATGCAAACAATTTAACAATGTATTATAATAATAATTATTATTTGGGAATTTGTAACCAATTCTCAATGCTTGTTGGAAAATGGGACCCCCATAAAGTTCTCTCAGGTTCCAGGTGTTTCTGCATCTACCCTGCAGCATAGGCAAAGCAAACCTTGCTGTGTTACTTCAGTTGCCACAGGGCCCTCCACTGTGCATGTGTCATCTGTTTTTTAATATATTGTATAATGCATTCATTTTATTTCGTTTTGTTTTGTTCTCTTCACCTGCTCCACAATGTCCGCTCTCTTTTTTGATGCATTTCTGCTTGCTGTTTTTTCTGTTGTTGTGCTTGAACCCCCATCCCCTTCCTTGGCTCATTACCATCATGTGCTCGCTGCCTGCTAATTAAGACTCAGCCAGCTGTCCGATCACTGAAGCGACCCCTCGAGGCAACCTTTGACCCGGTACTTGGACCTCTAACCTTCTCGCTTTACATGTCACCATCTTTAGACTGCATGGAATACATCTCTCTCTCTCTCTCTCTGTCTTTCTCATATCTGTTGTATATTGTGTGTTACCTAAGGAGAGTGCCCATCAGACAGGAAATAATGTCCCATTCACTCCACTGTCCCACCAAAGGAAACTATGCAACCTCTGGCTTAATTGAAAACCATTTTTTGGCGACGGAAGGTGCCTTTCACCACCCTCCTCCTCCAAAAAGTCCAGATGTGGTTATGGAGCAATGCAATTATCACAGTGTTTTTCAATCAGTCTGTTTTCAAACAGCGACAGCTGCCACATTTTTATAGCATGGAACACAGAAGGATCCGTTTCACACCTTTGGTCTGAATTGTCTTGGGAAGCCTTCAAGGAGTTTCAGTGGCAGGGAGCCGAGGGCCCAGCTAAGGCCCATACTTCAGTGGGCACATTGCCACCCTAATTGCTGCTCACATGCCAACTCTGAATGCTAGGGGGGTGCTCTGGCTTGCTTGGCATGATTTGGTGTCGGGCTTTGAGCAGCAAACCTTCATTAGGAATTGTTTGTGTCCAAACCTAGCCTTGCAGTTGACAAAAGACACAATTCAGACAGCAGAGAGGCGTCTGGTTCCTGGCTTTTGAATCTGATTCAGGCCAATCAGT
This sequence comes from Darevskia armeniaca, assembly GCA_034641395.1. Classification (NCBI taxonomy): domain Eukaryota; kingdom Metazoa; phylum Chordata; class Lepidosauria; order Squamata; family Lacertidae; genus Darevskia; species Darevskia armeniaca. The sequence continues at coordinate 1,435,602 of JAWWNF010000473.1, read as the reverse complement.
TTTGTATTATCAGCTCTGATCTACAGTAGGCACTTTGGAATTTCAGAAGAAACCCTTTCCAAGATGGTACCAAACACCATTTATGGGGGTGGACGGGTTTACTCAGGACTGAACCTGGGTCTAGGGCTGCCCCACTTCCACCCACAGTTTCACAGTCCCACTGCCAGGTTGCAAAACTGGTGCTGCAACTTCCATGGGGGGGTTGGGACTTGTCAGAGTTCCCTTGCTCCTGTTGACTGGTACCCACCACCAGAATGATACATTTGGTTTGGGTGGGGAGAGGCCAGCTGCCAGCCACTCAGAGTAACAAGCTTGGGAAAGTTACCTCTCCGAAAATGCAAATGCCCCAGATGCAAAACAGGGGAGGCAGTTTCTCCCCTAAATTCTGCTCTGAACTTGGGCTGAACATCTAATCATTCAAAAGCTCATCCCAGCCTCCCCTGGGTCACCTTCTGCATGCGGAATGTGCATCCTGCTGCTGAGCTTTAAATTTATCCCTTTCCCCACAGCTATGAACCACAGAACCCAGTCAGAGGAATGACTGTACTTTCTAGCAGGCCCCGTCTGCTATTGCATTCTTTTCATGCTGCCAGAGTCTTCTGCAGGAAACCTATTCAGAGCAAAATCAGAGTCAAAGTGCACATTTCATTCTTTGTCTAGCCTGGCAGCTCCCTGGTTAAGTCTGCTGACCTCTTTTAGAACAAAGACAGCTAGAGACTTTAGTATGTGCTGCTGCCTTTGACTAGATAACCTGCTAGATATATGTATTTAGAAGTGGATTAATGGATTAAAAAGGCAGCCCTGATTCATGGGTTTTGTGGATGTTAAAATATGCTTAAACATGGCAGACGTAGAAGATGCCCCCCCCCCCGCACCCGATTTTCTCCCGCTATTGGAGGGGAAGCTGAACCTAAGGTTATGTTTCTTACAATATTTCAAAGAATCATGGAGCTGGAAGGGACCATGAGGGTCATCTACTCCAACACTGTAGTGCAGGAATCTTTCGCCCACCATGGGACTCAAACCCACAACCCTGAGATTAAGAGTCTTGTGCTCTTAATCGACTGAGCTATTCAAGCATTTATATTTGTGTGGACTGAGGAGCAAGCTCTGAGGCCTTATAGGGTGGCTGGGATTGATCCTTTTGTGTCAGCTGATGGACTGCTCCGGGGCTGGTAACACAGCCTAGGTGATGCCCTCAAGCCTCAGAGCTCTGCCAGCCAGTCTTGTAGTAGGAATTGCACTAGTGGTTCAAGAATTAAAGTACAGCTTGGAGCTTGGCTGCTGAAGGCCCTGTTTTCAGATGCAAACACACAAGGCCGTGCAAAACCTGATGTAGAAGTGCTCCAATCACATGGCCAAATTCATTCTCCAGGCCTCCACTTATCTCCATGCTGCACCTTGCCTATGACTGGAGGTTGCAATGTAGTGAATCTGTGAAGCTGTGGTTTTTCACGGGGTCGGATGGTTATTTAAGAACCCAATAAACTAGCCTGTGTTTGCCTAACCCAAACTGGGCCAGTGCTGTACTGAGAGCTGTGGGGCAGAGCATAAGGTCCCTCTGATGTGCAGTCTCCCATGGTCTTTCAAAACTGAAGTGAAACCTGTTTCTGAAACTGTCAAGTTTGCCATTTGCACTCCTCTGCCTTTCCATTCATGATATCTTCTAGACTGTTCTCCCCCCTTTTGATTTTGCACTCGGTGCCTAGACTTAAAGGTACCAGTGTTAGGAGGAGAGGGGGTCAGGGCAGAGCCAGCCCACCAGTGAGGCAGGGTGAAGCACTTACCTCAGGCAACAGAAGTGCAAGAGGTGGTGTCCCACTTGCCTCACCACTTCCACCACCAGTGGAATGACCCAAAACAGGATGGGCTGCACCTGGGAGGGGAAGAGTCCGCATTTGGAATTCTCTGCATAGTTGCCTCATTCTGAAAAGGATATTGTAGCATAGAAGAAAGTTCGAAAATGGCCATGCAAAATGACCAAAGGGATAGAGTGACACACACACACACATACACACACACACAGAGAGAGAGGGAGAGGGAGAGGGAGAGGGAGGGGGGGAGAGAAGATAGCTTGCAGTGTTCAGGACTTTTTAGTTCAGAGAAAAAGGTAAGTGAGAGGTAGCATGATAGAAGGTATTAATATTATATGTGGCAAGGAGAAAGTTTCTCTCCCTTTCTCATAAGACTGGAACTGATGGACGTCCAATGAAGCCAAGTGATGGAAGATTCAGGACAGATAAAATAAAGTTCCTCTTTGTGCAGAGGATAGTTAACGTGTGGAACTCGTTCCCACAGGAGGCAGTGATAGCCACACCAGCCTGGATGGCTTTCAAAGAGGATTAGGCACATTTGCAGAGAAGGATACAATTATCAATGGCTACAAGCCACAATAGCTATGATCTCTGCCTCCACAGCCGGAGGCAGTACTGCATCTGAATACCAGTTGCTGGAAACCACTGGAGGGCAAAGTGCTCATGTGCTCAGACCCTGCTGGTGAATTTCCCACAAGCGTCTGGTTGGCCAGTGTGAGAACAGGATGCTGGACTAGATAGGCCACTGTCGTCATCCAGCAGGCTCTTCTTATAGTCTTCCCTTATGTCTGTGTTTTCCCACCCTTTTCATCCAAAGGGCATTCATAGCTTGCCTGTAAAATACAGACAGACCAACAAGGGAAAGGAAATTCTAGCTACCTGATGCTACAGGTTCTCATAGTGTTTTTGTGCTGAGCCTTTCCAAATCAGGAATGCACAGTGTGGTTCTGTTGCAGTGATGTGGGACCTGTGGTCCTTTGGATGGCATTGGACCCCCCCAACTCCCATAATCCCAACCCAACATAGTCAGTAGTCAAGGCATGTTTTAAAAACCCTCTCAGATGTTTTAACTTTGTATGGATAAATGTATCTTTTTCTGACTGACGGTCGAATAAAGGATGATGATGAAGGCATCATGGGAGCCTGTGGTCAAGTAACATTTGAAGGGTCATGAGTTCCACATCACCAGGCAACTCAAGAGAGTGATGGTTGCATGGTTGCAGATGCTCAGGTGCACTAGGTCAAGAAGCCACTTGATGACTCTCATGCCATCTCTGGAAACCATGTACCCTACTTAGAAAGACGTGCCCCCCCCAAACTTGGCTCAGTATTTTTCCCCACAAGACTGCAGGGGGATTTAATTGAAATCTTGAGTGAGGTTGGGTGAGTAAGGAGTTAACTGTGCAAAAGTAGTTAATGGCTAAGAAAAGTTGGCACTTCCTTAAACCTTTCCCCTATGTCTCCCCATTGTTGAGACATGTTCTTTGGGGATGAGCAACAGGCAGGGCAATATACCACACGGCAATTTGAAAGTATCCCCCCCCCTTTTGCCCTGCAACCTTTGAATCTGATGGTGAAACAGGTTTGACTGACTTGGAAGCACCTTGATGTGGCAGTTCTAAAAGAGACGATTTGCTTGTAAGAAAGAGGTGGCCTGTTAACAGAGGTGGGGGGGGGGGACAAAACAATTTGCCTTTGGGTGAAATTAATCATATCTCATGGTCCACTGAAATCACACACAAACGCACATATACATGGCAGCAACAGAAAACTAAGGGATCCAGTTAGCAATAAGGTCTGACAACCTCAATTCGCAACCCTCTTGAACCAAGGAGCCTAAGTGGGATTACGCCTGGTGTTTTGTACACACCCATTGGTGCAACAACTGCCCCACCCAACAGCCTATCCCTCATTCTGCCCAATAAAAGTGGTAGGCGATTCTAGCAGTTTTGCTGCTTTGCCCTTGCAAACATTTCCTAGTTTCTCCGCAGTGCCAGAAGTCCCGGGCAGCTGAAATAAGAGTTTAATCTCTATTGTTTGTTTCCTTACTGAAAATACAAGCCTAACATTTCTCAAGAGCTCGGGGAAGGCAGCAATCTATGCAAAATTTGCTTAACGACATGAAAACAGCTAAACCCCCTACACACTCCAGCTTAGTGGCACTCCTCCCCAAATTCCTTCCTAAAATTTATTCAAACCAGAATTCTTTTTATCCTCTTATCCTCATCTTGAGGACATTTGAGTCCTTATATGAATGGTGTTGTAGAAATAATAGTTGTGGGGTCAGCTATATCAGATGTGAAGTCATCTGAGGGGTCGGAAATAATTTTCCTATATTCATGCCAGATAGGATCAGAAACACAGTTTTCCCTATTCTTTTTTATCTGTGTATCCAAATGCACACACAGTTAGCACATCATGTCAGGAACCCAAAATAGGCACAGGGAACAGGACTGATGCTTATACATGTAAACTTTAGCTAACCCTAGCACAGCTAGCATTTCAGTTTACATGATGCTTATGCTAATCTTCTCTGGGGGGTTTTAATAGCTGTTTTGCCTTCCTACCTTTCTTCCTTCCTTTCTTGGTTGGTAATTTTGTTTTGGGGGTTTTTTCCTATGCTTGTTGCCTGCAACTGCCTTCTGAGTCCTCCTCTGACCAAGATAAAATTATTCCTGATTTACCCCTGCTCCCTGTGTCCTTAAATATATATATATATATCAAGATGTTCTTCCTTTGGGCACAGTCCTACTTTGGGTATAAACCAATTTCAAACTTGCTTAGCTGTCAGGCATACCCAGTGCCAAATTATTGGGGGTAGTGAGAGGTGCCGATAATTTTTTTTTGTTGGTTCTTTACCTGAGCTGCAGCAGCAAAGCTTCCTCTGAAACCTGCTTTGAGTTTGAGGTGTAGATGTGCCCTTCAGAGCACTCACTCCCCCCACTGTTTTGTTTTGTTTTTAATTCATTGGCACAATTTCACTTTCCCCATCTGCACTAACTGCATATCCTGTGAAGTTGTGGTGATGATGATGATGAAGAAGATGACGATTATCTCATTGGAGTCTCCTTGACCTATTCCCCCACCTTGGTTTTTTGATCCAACACAGTTGCAGGTGATTTGCAGAGTGCACAGCATGTCTTGTTTGATCATTGCTTTGTCTAAAACTTGTTCTCTTCTCTTTTTCCCCCTTCCCCCATTTTCCCTTCTCTGACCCACCACATTTGGTTCCCTCCATTTCCTTCTGCAGGCGTTGCCACCTGGTGCTCTTCAACCTTTACCAAAGAGGCCAGCGCTTGAAAAAAACAATGGTGCCACCACAGTCTTTAACCCAAGTGTTTTCCATTACCAACAGGCCCTCGCAAACATGCAATTGCAACAGCCAACATTTATCCCTACAGGTAAGTCGTCTGGGGCTCTTGCCTCCCACTACCCTGCCCTTGCTTCCATGGGAGGGAAAATGCTACGTTTAGAGGCACTTGTGAGACGCCTTCTCTCGCCATTCCCGCACCCTGATCTGCCCTTGCTCTTGGAGGGAGGATGGAACTGTATGACTTCGCAAACATGGCTTTTGCTGTTTGCTGAGCAGGTTGCTTTGCCCATAATGAGCTGTGCTGGCACAACTCCCTGAGCCCTGCCCCCGCCTCCCAGTTGCACCAGCACAGCCTCCAATTTGCTGATCTGCACAGGTGTTGCATGGCGACAGGTGCATGAATCAGGAGATTCCCCTCAGGGGAGTTCAGATGCTGAGTTCACAAGGAGGAGGAGGAAGATGATGTGTTGTTGCAAAGGGATATCGAACAGCTAGGGCTCCATCTCTCTCTTGTTAGCTTGCTGAGGCAATCAAGAGGCTTTGGAGGCTGAGGATCCGGCGTGGCTCCCAGTGCTCAAGTAGTGGGCCTTGTTTTGAAAGGATTGGTGCTGGAACTATCTCTTTGCAAAACCTTTGGACTTAAAAAAAGGGAAAGAATTGCAGTTGCACCCAGGAGCATCTAGCTTTTTAAAAATGCCACTACAATAACTATGATGCCTTCTCTAAAGCTTAAGATGCTGAGATGTGCTGTTGTGCTTTTTATGAAGCCCGTTCCTAAGAGTCTGGCAGAAGATATATTTACTAACCTTTTTATTGGGGTGGGGGGGTTGACTTCCAATCCTGGTAGATGCTGTTTTTTTAAAATATATATTTATCTCTTTTCAGTTCTGTCCCTTCACTGATTTAAAAGTCAGAGCAATCACCTTCTATTTCCTTCTCAGGGCCTATAAAAACAAATGCCAAAATTCTGCCCCCACCCCAATATTTTCTTTGATTCTTCCTTCTTCTTTCTCCCTTCATGTTTCCACAATATTAACCAAGAGCCAATAACTGGATTCTTGGGCAGTTACCAGTGTGTGCCTGCTTAGAAGTGTATCTTGGCCACAATCCGGGAGTCCAGGACCTCAATCTTGGACCTGGATTTAAAAAGATAGAAGACCTCCCGAACAGGATTTGAAGTATGAGCAACAGAAGGAATTAGAACTGACTGTAATATTGTTGTGATAGAAGAGATAGAAGACAGGGCGCAGCAAAGGGGGAGAAAATAAGATAACAATGGAAAACGGGATGGGAAGTCAGAAAAACAGAAAACAAAATTATGTATTGAAGAGTATGTGGATTTTTTTTCCCTTTTTCCTTGAAATTTAATAAAAAATATTTTAAAACTTAAAAAAATTAAAAAGATAGAAGACAGTTGTTCTAAACAATTTCCAAAAGACCCCTGATGCTCTCTTTCAGCCCTAAGGACTAACAGCTATAACCAAAGCATAAAGGAGTTCTGCTGGCTTTGGGTTCAGAAACGGCCATTCACAAAAGTGCTGGAGGAAAAACAGGTCCTTCTGCTCAGTTACAAATGTAGGGAGCTGCCATTTATTGAGTCCAAACCAGTGGCCTATCTAGATCAGTATTGTCTGCACTGACTGGCAGCAGCTGTCCAGAATTTAAAGCAAGGACTCTCTTTCGTCCCTACTTAGAGATGCTGGAGATTGAATTTTGGACCTACATCCCAAGTAGGTGCTGTGCCCACTGAAGCTACAAGGACAGATGAGGCTCCCATTCCCAGTTTATGAGTTTATGCTGCGTTCTCTTTGACCCCAAAACTATTAGGCTTGCCTGCTCATTTTCCCATAGGAAGTGAGGAACCTTTTTCAGCCTGTGGGGGGGCTGCACAACCTTCTGAGGGCACGTGCCCAGAGGCAAAAGTGGGCAGGGCAATGAATGCACCTTTTACCTCTACTGACACAATGCTTTCTGTGGGAAGCACAGTGAGTCACAGACACAAGCATGCCCTGGAAAGGAAGTGGGATAAATTGGGATAGCTCAGTCAGTAGAGCATGAGGCTCTTAATCTCAGGGTTGTGGGTTCGAGCCTCATGTTGGAAAAAAGATTCCTGCATTGCAGGGGGTGGACTAGATGTTCCTCGTGGTGCCTACCAACTTCACAGTTCTGATCAGTTACAGTATGATCCATGATCTTACTGGTTTATTTATTGAATTTCTATCCCACGCTTCTTTCTGAAGGAACCTAGAGTAGCAAATGCATCCACAGCTGTCATCATTAGTTGATGCTTTTTTAACTGTTTTAAAACAATTAAAACATTCTAAAAACAGCTAGAGTTTAAAAACAGTTTCAGTTAAAAGCATCCTAAAAACCATTACAACTAAAAACCTTATCTCATCCAATGATCTCAGGGTTGCTAGGAACAGTATATTTCAGCCGCCAAGTGCCTGGGTAAGGGGAACACTTTCAAATTCCTCCTGGAAGTCATTAATGAGAGAGACAGGCACACCTTACCAGGGAGGGCATCGCACTACCAGGAAACCACCACTGAAAAGGCCGTGTCATGGGTAACTGCCAATTGGGCAGTCCCAGTGGCAGCACCAACAAGAAGGCCTTGAGAGGAGCTCTGGGTGTGCGAGTTTGAAACTCATCCAAGCACAGCTGGCTGTCAATCCAAGGATTGTTGAAATTTGCCTTGATCTTGTAAAGGCTGAACTATAAGATCTGGTTCAGTCACGGTGAATCTTTAGTTTTGTTGGCAGTAGATGCCACAGTAGCAGCAACAGAGGATAATCTCCTTTTTATTTTAGAAAGAGTTTTTGTATGGTAACACGTTAACTGCTTCACTAATGAAATGTCCCTTCTGTTCATCTTTCCACGCTTCACTGCATGGGTGCGCAGGGTCTGTGCTGTGCATGACTCCCACAGCAAGCGTTGGTAGGTCTTTCTCCACAAACTTAAACTTTTGCTAAGCTGAATGAGGCCATTGTGATCCACTGTGTCGCTGGGGGTGGGGTGGGTGGGAGCGGGAAACATGGTGTGATGCCATGCCATGTGTCATGAACTGCTGTTGTCTTAAAGGCTGAAATGGTCATATCCCTTTTCACATCCGTGCAGTGTGGCAAATTCAATGACTAGTAAGTAGGGCAGAGTCAAAATCAGTCGAAAAGCACCTCCCTCTTCCTTTTTGGCAGTGCCCACAAAAATGCCAGCCTAGCCTTTTATGTTGCCCTCTTGCTGTCTCTCCCAATTGGCTGAATCCACCCTCAGTGACATCATCGCATAGCCAAATTGGATTGGCGGCATGGCAGCATGATGTTGTCTGGTTCACCTGGTGATTCCTGATTGGCACCATCCTGTTTCTTGTGTGATCCATGGTTGGCTGGGACTTAATCCACAAAGAAAGAAGTAGATTGTTGGGGGGATCCTGCCAAATGGTAGCAGGTAGGGGAAACAATGGCAGTAGACAATAAATGGGGATATTCTCCTAGCTACCGGTAGGAAGTTATTCAGAGAATATTTCTATTTCCCTGAAAGCCCCATTTTCAACCTAAAAATCTGAAATGGGAGACTGTTTGGCAAAATGCTTTTAATGAACCAACCTGAATAGGATTGAATGATTGAAAGCCTAATCAATCAACTAGACCATTTGACAAAGCCCTTTTTAATAAGCCAACTTGAATAGGGTCAATTCTTAGCATCCATGCTGGTTCTGTGACAAAGGCAATAGTTTAACCACCACCACCACCACCACCACCACCACCTCCTCCTCCTCCTCCTCCTCCTCCTCCTCTTCCTCCTCCTCCTCCTCTACGTTGTCTTTTGGGTCAAATGACACATCAGTGCCACATTTCCTGGGCTGAAAGGGGAGCCTGTTATCGGCTTGCAAATATTTCTGCATGCAACTTTTAAAACTCTTCTTGACTATCGTAGGAAGGGGAGAAAGGAGCCAAGTGAGGGGACAGGTGGATTGTGCTGATATGGCCTTTAAAAAGTAGATTATTGATCTTGCAACCAGCATTCGGTGATTAGAAAATCTGATGCTGCTTTTTTCTTTTAATGTTGCTTTATGGAATGGCATTTTATGGGACTCATAATGTTGCATTTAGTTTTCCACTCACAACCCCCTTGCTTTAGCTGACATTTTGTATATCTCTTTTTCTGAGGAAGTGCAAAGCAAAATAAAATAAAAAAAAATCCTTCCAATAGCACCTTAGAGACCAACTAAGTTGTTCTTGGTATGAGCTTTCGTGTGCATGCACACTTCTTCAGATACTTCTGAGGAAGTGCTTAGCTATTAAGGTAGGATAGGAATGTTTAAAATAAGTAATGAATTGCATAAGAAGACTGTTGGTGGGTGGGTGGGGATTCATGTGATTAAACGCTCCTCCTCACATACACAGGAGCATAGGGTGTATTCAATGTGTGCCCAGTTCGGAGTAGATCCATTGAAATTACCAGTCATGGCTAATTTGAGTCCATTCATTTCAGTGGTTCTACTCCTGAGTAAAACTTAATTGGGTACAAGCCGTAGGAACTGGCCTTGCCCTGAGTCACACCATTAGTCCATCTAGCTCAGTATTGTCTACACTGTCTGGCAGCAGCTTTCTGAGATTTCAGGAAGGGGTTCTCTCTCAGCCCCACATGGAAATGGAACCTGGGACCTTCTACGTGCAAGGCAAGGGCTCTGCCATGGAGTTACAGCTCTTGTTCTTTCATCTATAGAGCTCAGTGATAGAACACCTGTTTTGCATGCAGAAGTTGCCAGGTTCCGTCCCTGGCATCTTTGTGTAGGGCTGGATATATTCCTGGTCAGACCCAGTCAGCACAGACAATGCTGAGCTGAATAGACTAATAGTCTGACTCTCCCTATAAGGCAGCTTGATTCATATAGACACCTTCATTCATATAGAGAAGGAACACCTCTGCAAGCAGTTTCTAGCCTGTGCCCTGACACACTACTTTTCTTAATAACAACAACAGTTTTATTATTTGTACCCCACCCATCTGACTGGGTTGCCCAGCCACTCTGGCTCGCTTCCAGTATAATAAAAACAAATCAAACATTAAAAACTTCCCGATACAGGGCTGCCTTCAGATGGAATGTTGTATAGTTGTTTATCTTTTTGACAGCTGATGGGAGGCTGTTCCGCAGGGAGGACGCCACTGCCAAGAAGCCTCTCTGCCTGGTTCCCTTTAACTTCACTTCTTGCCGTGAGAGAATTACCACAAGGCCCTCAGAGCTGGACCCTTAGTTTCTGGGCTGGACGATGGGGGTGGAGACGTTCCTTCATGTATACAGGGCAGGGACTTAGAGGAGCCATGTGACACCATTCCTTCTTTGGCCTAAAGTGATGCATTCCAGACTCGTGTTCAGGTCCTCCATGAGAAATGAGCAAGGGAGTCTAGAGCTTGCAATGTTTTAGGTCAGCAAGGTCCTATTTTATCCTACACACAACTTGCTTTAAATTTGAGGTACCTGCCCTATGTCCTCAGGGCAGGGCAGGTTAAAAAATAATGCCTACACTGAACCCTCTTTATTTGAAAGCCAGCCCAAGCATGCTGTGTTCTCCCCAGCCTCACCACCTGCGAAAAAGCAAACATGTCTGTGCAAGAGAGACCAGATCTGAGGGCCTTATCCCTTGCAATTTCAAGCTTATAAACCCTGCAGGGGATTTTATCAGAATGCTTCTTTTCTGTGTCTGACTGAAGCTGCATACCCACCATACATTTAAAGCACATTCTACAAAAGTCCTGGGGGTTGTAGTTTGTTAAGGGGTAAACTACAGTTTCCAGGATTCTTCCTGGGAGGGAGCAGAGAACGTGTTTCAAAGGTACTTTAAGTATGTGTTGTGTCCACAGCCTAGAACACACTCCTCCTCACCACTTGACAAATCGTACTCCTTTTCCAAAGTCCACATTCTCCAAAATCCCAGAGCCCTGCAGTCTATTTAAAGTCCTTAAAGTGGGTCGCAGCCCCCCCCCCCCAACGTTGCTTCTTTCCAGCTCCCATGTTATTTCTGCTTCTCTGGAGGTGTTAATAATGTCGCAGAAACAGTTCTCCCTTCACCCCTCCTCCACTCCTTTCGAAGGACTCAGGCAGGCAACATGGGGTGAAATAGCATCCACAAGATCCTTGTCACAGAACTAGCAGCTGTGCCCAGTTGGCATCAAAGGAAAGGGGAGGATGCTTGTTGCACCTGGCAGCCATGACATGCAGAGGGATGGCGACTGCAACATGCGCCTGAGCAGTAGCATCTTGTACAAGCACTTGCTCAGAAGCGAGCAAAAATGGGGGTGGGGGACAGCAACCTTTCAAAGCAGGGAGGGCTATCGTGGCACCCACAAGAGCAGCCTGGCGTGGCTCATCTCGGGTGCCCCTTCACCAGCCACAGCCTCCAAAATCAGGGGCGGGGGGGCGCGTCCTGTTTGGCAGTCTGCTCTCCTTCCACCGATCTTTGGAAACTTGCCACCCCCCACCCCCACCCAGAGTCTTATACATCATTGTTCTGCTTATAAATGTTTACTAAGTGTTGAGAATATTTTGGTTTTTTCCTTAATTACAATTGTAATTGGCTTTTCCCCTCCCCTCTTTTTTTCTCTTTTTTGTTTTTATTTTTCAACCTCCCCTCCCCCTTTTCCCCGTTGCCATATTTGCTTTGCACTGTGGTTGCATGCTGGGTCCCGCCCTCCCCCGATGTCTCCTCCCATGATGTCACCATGGCTTGTCGCTGTGACCCCCCGGCACGCATCCTCCCCGCCCCGCCACACGTCACTGTGGTTACAAAAAATGCTCCGCCCTCCTGTTATGTCACTTCCATGGCTTCCTACTGAAAAAAGTTCCCATGATGCACGGTGCTACGCCCACCACTGTTTCTGCAGCAACATCACCTGCCACCAGCGTTCCTTTCGCTGCAACTGCTACAGCCAATCAGGTTTGGCCCTTTCAAATAGCTTTGTTTTGCAATGTTCAGATACTGTGCAGGAGCCACACCCACATGGGGCAGAGTGCCTTTTTCGCAGTTTAGGGGGTTAGGAGTGGGGCATGGCATCATCATCCTTGTTAACTGTTTGCCCAGCACCCACCTGCCGAGGCCGTTCATGTGGAGTCACTTACAACAGTTAACAGCTGTCACGTTAAAGGTCTCCTGGGGAGGGGAGGAGTGTGTGAGAGGAGGGGGTGCTCTTTTTCACATGACCACAGGTGCAAATGTAGGGACTTTTAACATGAGTAGCACCCCCATGAGGTTTTTTTTGGTTGCTCAGGCATTTTAAGGTTTTTGTTGTTGTTGCTCAGGCATTTTATTATGCAAAGTTGTTTCTTTTTAAATCTGATGGTTGTGTCTGTATTTTGATAATTTTATGCAACCATCCCAACAGCTTGACCTCACCCCCAGAGATGCACTCCTCCATAGTCTCCCAACGCAGACAAGGTGCCAACTGTTTTTAAAGCCTGGTTTCACTAAAAAAAATATTTTTAAAAAAATACATTTTTTTTACCATTTTAGGTAAACCACTTAGCGATGTTATTATTTTAGTAAGCAGTATATAATTCTTGCTAAATGAATGGAATTAAACAAGCAGTTCTACACAAATGCCCACATAGAGCATTCATTTTGTGAGGAGTGTTGTCAGTGGCATCTCTGTAGCAGACATGCCATTAGAAGTATTTACATCCTCAGTTGTGGGTAAGGGGTCACCATCCCATGGAATATGAAGGTCTTTGGTGAATGGGTAATGTGGGTGGGTGTGGTTTTAGAAGTAGGAGATTGGTGGAGAGGGTGAGGAGGACCCTGCCATGTTAAAGGTCAAGTCTGACAGGGAGAAGCACTTGAAGAATAGAAGCATTCCCTGCCTGATCATCCGAGCTGTGCTGGGAAATTGCATTGAGCTACAATATGGGGTTTGTTTGTTTGTTTTTAATCTTTGATTCATTCATGTCTCTTTTGCTTTGTGTTCTGAAACAGAAGTATCACATCAAGGGTGTCTTCTTTGAAGTGTTTCTGCCCAGATAGAAAGGAGAAATAAAAATAGAACTATTACTTTTTAAAAATAATAAATAATGGTTTTGAATGGGAAAAGGTGGTCGCTTCTTCCACTCACTCACCCATCCCAACCATTAATATATATTGTGTCAGCAGGAAGTTCCATCTTTCTTCTTCTAATATATATAATCTGAAATAATTTTGGGGCATTTAGGTGCAACCATCTTTTTGTCTCATAAGGAAATGGAGAAAGAATTGCACTCAGAACCATAAATGTTCCAGATCCTGCTTCAGAAATCCAGAATGCTTTGCATAAATTCATTTTTTTAAAAAGATCTAGGGAAAGGTTTAATGCAGATGCAGTCCTTGTATGCATGACAATAATAACACTGGTTGTATACTCAATGCATCACAAATGTCACATTTGGAATTTGCTGTAGCAAGTTCCCTCTTCTCCCCTTTGTTATGGGGTGCCAGTAACCATACTGAGCCTTTAGCCACAAATTGACACAAGCACCCATCTTACAGTAGTGGAGGGACAATTTTAAGCATGCTAATGCTTAAAAGATGTTATTTTACTCTTTTCTAATTCTGGTATATGGAGAGCATTCCTATGGATAGAATCTCTGCAACTTTTTTTTTTTTTAACCTTTTCGGTGATTAACCGAACCCAATAATGTGGGTTGTTCAATTCTCTAACTGCAGACATATAACCATGTCATAAAAGCAATATTCAGCAAGTCCACGGCCATGGCCTCTCAAAATTAATATAGACATTGGCGCCTTTTTGATAGCTGCCAGAGAAGAATTAATTTATCCATCATTTTATCCACTGAGTCACCCTAGACATTATCAGAGATTAGGGTTCGTGTTTATCAACTCTCCAAACCAATTGTACTTTTTTATTTAATCTGACTGAGTAGTGAACAGACAGGGTGAGTATCAAGGAAATATTTTAACAGGAAATCTTCCTTTGCATTTTTCATTGCAGATATCCCAGTTATCAGTAGATGAACTAAACAACAGCATGTTTGTGTCACAAATGTAGAAGCAAACAACGGAAAAGTAAGTTCATCTGAAGCTCTCCCTTCAGCCATGGCACACTGGGATCTCACACCAGAGTCATTCCAGCAGACTGAGAACCAGATCTGCACATTCGGAAGAACCGCATGGCTCAGCCTTCCTTAGACTGAGACCCATTTCGGTTTTATTCTTTTGTTTTTATTTTATTTCTACAACAGATATAAAAACACAATAAAGCATCAAACATTAAATCACACCAGTGGTCCATCTAGCTCATGGGTAGGCAACCTAAGGCCCATGGGCCAGATGCGGCCCAATCGCCTTCTCAATCCAGCCCGCGGACAGTCCAGGAATCGGCGTGGAATGTGTGCTTTTATTGAAAATGCATCTCTGGGTTATTTGTGGGGCATAGGAATTTGTTCATTCCCCCCCCTCCAATATATATATATATATAGTCCAGCCCACCACATGGTCTGAGGGATGGTGGACTGGTCCACGGCTGAAAAAGGTTGCTGACCCCTGATCTAGCTCAGTACTGTTTACACTGACTGGCAGTTCTCAGGAAGAACAACCCTAATCCTACCTGGAGATGCCAGGGATTGAGCAGGGCACCTTCTAGATGCAAACTAGATGTTCTGCCACTGAGCTGTGGCCCTTCCTCTTGGTCTGATCCAGCAGGGCTCTTGTGTTCTTTTCAAATCTCTCTTTTATCACTTGTTTTCTTTCTCTCATTCCAGCAAACCATGTCAGAATCATGAACCTGAAATCATGGAGTTACTGGACTTTTCTCTCTTTGGTGGGAAGCTGCCCCGGGCTCTCTGTGTATATATGCTCATCCTTTCTTCCTCTACAGCATCTACAGTAAGCCTACTGCAGCCTACATGTTAACCAAAAACTGGTCCATGGGAATGTCAAACTTTTTTTAAGCACTATAGAGAAACAATTAACAAAACAGCACTCTGTTATACAAGGCATAGAAGTAAGTAGAGAACTATAACAATAGACTTTTATAACATCTTACTTTAACACACTTTTAAAAAAGAATATTTTTTTCCTGACTACCATCAAGAGAAAGTGTCCTCCTGCACAGTGGACTTACTGGTTTATTGTTCTATTTTCGATGGATAAATGTTCGTCTGTTTTCAAAGTGTTATCTTACTGTTTTGTTTACATCCTAGTCTATATTGATTTGTTTGGAGAGACAAAATAAGAAAAGATGTACATCATTATCAAGTATACTCAACACCTTTTTTTCATTATAATGTCTTACATTTTCATATACTGCGGTTGTTATGGGTTTCTCCTCTTTTTTCTTTCCTTTTTTTAAGAAAAAAAAAAAGAATGACAAGCTAAGAATGTTATACTGGGAAACAGGAATGGTGTGCTTTAAAAAAAGCAAGAGACAAGAATGTTCAGATATAGATACGTATCGGGCTAGTTATTTAGAAACCTCCATCTGAAAAATAGACTCTCCCTCCAAAATGGAGTCTCTAATAAATTAATAAAAATAAACAATACTTGCAAAAGTTGTGAAGGGATTTGCTGTCAGTTCAGGAAGGGGGAATAGAAAGTGAAATGGATCAAAACAGGGTCAAGTCTGCAAGGCCAAGATGGCAGAAAAGCACCTGGCAAAAGAAAGATTTCTGCCTTTAAGTGCCACTTTAAGCTCCAATTGGTGCACAACATATCTTGAAATTTTACCAACATGGTTTTTTTTTTAGTGGCATCAAGAAGTATGACCAGTTTATGGAAAATGAGGTTTTCTTGCCATTGAGATGAAAGTATTCTGCTAATATGCAGACCCCACTGTGATATAGAACAGAAAAACACACACATAAATTTTCCATTCAAATGTAAGCAGCCCATCTCCACATCCCGTGCTTAGCCCAGGAAAGTAGTACCAAACTGCAGCCTCATTCCTCCATTAGGCTGTATCTTTGTGCAGATGGGAGCAGGGATTGCTCTTAAGGGAGCAGCCTTATAGTGCTTTCTGGAAAGAGAATAAAGTAGGAGACAGACAAAATAGTTGGGTTTAAATTCATCCAGATGTTTCTTCCAAAGACATCACTGTTTTGGGTGTGTGCTTGGAACCATGTTTTGACATGAGTTCAGATTCTAATCTGTGTGATAGTGACTGTGCATATGGTGTTTAGCAGGGGACAGTAGATGTTCAGGAAGCCAATGTATTATGTGTTAAAATTTGGCCCTAGTGGCAAAAACTAAAGAAGAATGGAATGCCTGGTTTGTTACATTGCCATCCATGAACTGAGATTCTTCATCAAAGTTTGAATCCCATGAAATCTGATACCTGCAAAAAATGTGTTGTGTTGTGAACAATTGTGTTGTGAAGAATTGAAAACAAATGCAAAGGGTCATTTTGGTGCTACTTTCCATGGTCTTAAAAGGTCTAGGCCCTATCAGGGGGAGGTGAAAAAATTACACATTTATCTCGTACAAAATTCTTTTGCATATTCCTGGAAAATTTTAGTCCAGAGTTGCCTAAAAAAAAAGAAAAAAAAAGAGCCATACATAACCATATAACTGGCCAACCTGTTGTTCATTGCTGACTTTGTTTCCCAGCTCTGTAACATAGTAGAAAAAAGTGGATTTGAGTACTTCCTGGATATGAAAATATTTGTATATTTAAAAAAAAATGATGGGTTTTGCACAACCTGTGGCAGTGCCTCAACAGAGAACATACCTGATCTCTTCTAGTCAGAAAGGACACCTATGTATAAACACACTTCTATAGATATATATATGATTGTGTTAGCGTTAGAATTTGGAAGGAGGTTCAGTGTTTGTTTTCAGTGCTCTAAATGGATTTTTATGTGAACTTGCCCCTTCAATGTTACCCACTCCTGCTTTCTTTGAATGATATATTTTTAACAGCATCTTGCATAGATGTGCACAGAATGTAAGCCTAAAATGTTTCTACAGCATTCATGTCACACAGTTTTAAAGCACTGAAAAGCTAACACACAAGGGGCACAACACCCTGCTTGTATTTTTTGCAAAACTTGGGAGCCAGAGGGGAGGAGGAGAAGCCTCCCTGCTGGCTACCACAGCAAACCAGGCATCACTCCCCAGGCACAAGGCACCAGAACCACACTCAATGCTTCAATCCTTGCACCCCTGAACACACCAGAGATAAACTCAACACCTGCACACATGGACACGCAGGCACTCTTTCTAACACAGAGGTGCAGTGATACGTCTTCAGGGTAGACTGTTTTAATTTAGGTGCCACAACATTATTTTTTATATTTTTTTTACAAAAATAGAGTTAGTGTTTGTTGTAAGAGAAAAACTTTGTGGAGTGAGGGGAGACAAGCACGGCTTTTAAAGCACTGGGAATGTCACCAGATTTAACAGGGAGGTTGGGATGGGTTTTTTTTATTATGAAAAATGCCATTGTAAGGGTAGCACTATTTAAGGCTTGTTGTGCAATGACTTCTTTATTCAAGAAAGAAAGAAAACACAGTCGACAGACTATAAAATCCTAGATAGGTGCATTCTGTATACTATAGTCACTGAACTACTTGGTGACTCTAAATGAAATAACAAACACAAGAAATCTCATCTTTTATTTGAGTACAGAGATGTGTGTAATGTTTGAATCAGTATAATTTTAGCAACTTTCTGTAAGCTTTCCAAGTTCGACAAACCTATATGTTATTTTTTAAATTTATCCCAAGTTCATCTCTCACGCCTGTGTGCAAACTCTCTCTCTCTCTCTCTCTTGCTTTCAGTGTCTATGTGCCCATTTCCTCTCAGCCTTATGCAAACAATATGCAAGAAATGCTGAAACTTGAGTAAAACGGGTCATTGCAGAGGGAAAATGAAAAAGCTGATAGATCATTTTTGAGGGGGGGAGGTTAGTTGTTTCATGAAAAGGCATTTTTAAAGAAAAACTTAAAACTTGCTAGATACATCCACAAAAACAATGAAAGAGGGATTTAAAGTACAATGGGATTCTTGAAATGATTTCCATTTATTTTGTTTTTTTAAGTACAGTGTTCTTGAGGATTAGAACATGGTTTTTCATAATCATATTTTTATTCATTTTAATATGAACTTGTTAGGGGTTTGGGTTGGGTTTTTTTTAAAATGGTGTCATTTTTTGTATCTACATATATTCCCCCCCCTTCCTTGCCCACCTTTCCCCGAGCCAGCCCACACCCTCCACATCTGAACACTCCCAAATACTCTTTAATCTGCCATGTACTGCGTGTTGCACTTTGAGAGTTCATTTGTGGACTGCTGTGGCTGGCTGGCCTGCTCCACCCCTGGCAAAGCCACAGAATCTCATGCTTGCCAATGTGGACTCCTCTTGCCTCATTTTCAGATCTCCCAGTCACTTCCGCACATGTGTCCTTGCACAAGGCATCTTGTCTGAGAAAGTGAAAGCGCACAGGCCAGATATGAAGGGCTAGTTTGAACGCATACTGTGGGGTTAGTTTTATTCTCTTCCTTTTTCCTTGTGCCATGTCACCAAATACTTTGAAACTCAGTTTTGAATCCAGGTTGGGGGGGCACATTGTGTGGCGGGTGCTGTGGGCCACGTGCAACTAGCCTGCTGGCCATCTTTTGGCTTGCTCAACAACAGATCTGCAAGCTGCAAGGCTGATGTTGGGTTTGTTTGTTTGGAAGCCAACCACCTGGACCACCTGGTGCTCGGCTCAATCCTGTGCACATTTGCTGGGAAAGTCAGTCCCCTTTGTGTTCAACGGGGCATGTCCTGAGGAAAGTGTGCCTAGGATTGCAGCCTCAGGCCGTTATATCTGTGCATATATTTTTGAGCACAGGGGGGAAAGGTGTGGGAGCCAATGTGTGCCTGGCAAAAAGAAACCCTAAGTGAGAATCAGGCCTCAGGGGGTCACTGCTTGAGTGCAGTTTAGCCCCCACTACGAGTGAGTTCAGGATGGCAGCCTTTGTGTTCTAGTTTGGCCTAGCTAGCTAGCTACATAAACCGAATGGCAAATATTGAATGTTGTAGGTACATCAGATCTGGAAAGGAGATTATGCTGACCTCCTCCTATTTCATTCTCAACTTTGCCTATTACTTAATACAGCAGTTGTCTCTAGGACACTTTAGTACCCAGAACGGTTTAAGAAATTGGAGCTCTCCTTTTCTTTTTTTAAATCCCTAATACATTTCACATCCATAAAAATGGGGGGGGGGTGAAACTTTATGAGGAAAATCTAATTTCCTCTTCCTCCTGAAAGGATGTATGATGCTAATGATCTGATTCTTACCATGTGCCTGATTAAGGCCTTAGAATATATTGTATGTTAAAGACTGTAATAACTTTTTTAAAGAAAAAAAACTTATTAGTTGTTAGCTTGAAATAATTGTAAATAGAGTTTTAAAAAAAACATTGTTACTAGGTTACAACAGGTTATTCATGTTGCATTATTTCCCATTACTTTTATTGTTAGTTTTTAAGGATTTTGTTTTCATTATCGCATATATGTACACACACACACACGTGTGTGTGTTTGTCTTTATATATCTTTAGTAACTAATGAATTTGATTTTTGAAGGAGAGTTAGAGAATGTTTAAGATTTTTAAATCATGTATTCAACTCATTTAGTTATCTTCTAAAAACAACACTGAACCGCATGTCAAAATATAGAGAAATAAATACAGTCCATAACTAGTTTGTATAGTTTACAGTTTAAGAACAAACAGACAAAAAGAGTAACTTTGTATGTAACTCCTACAATGATAGATTCATTGTTAACTAATTATATTAAGTTGTTGTTGCTATGGCAACAAAACTACAACATGGCTACCTTTGTATACATTATTTGTGAAATTTTCACATGTAAATTAAAAAAAAAAGTAATGTGTAACAGTATGGGTTCGTTTAAGGTACAGTTCGATACTGTCGGAGAAAGATATGACTGAATATTTTTAAAATCCCAAAGTCCCATGTGAACGCTGGATTTGTGTCTTTTATGTCACTTTTTCAGTCAAAAAGTTTACAACACATGGATTTAGAGTCAGGTTTTATAGCTTGTAGAAATTGTTGTGTGAGTTCGGGTCATTCCACCGTATTTTTCTCCTGGATGATACAAAGACTGTCATGGAACTCCTGGGGTATTATTCTATTTCCACATACTCTAGAGCTGAAACAAATGTAGGAAAACACAAGTCAGAATTTGATCAGGAATTGGTATAGTGTTTCACAAAAATCAAAAGGAAATTTGTATGTAGAGCTACCGGTACATTTCAGCCACAACAAATCCCCAGGGCGTTGCTTTCAGTGAGACTTGTGCTGTGGCTAAGGTCTGTAGGTTTTTGCACCGGGCCTAAGATTTTTATTCTTCTGTAAAACAACAACACCGGATTAAATTCCCAGATTCAGAGTTGTGCAACCAATGGGGTTACACAGCCATTCAGCAGCATTTCTTTGAATGCAGGAAACTGATCAGATTCTGATGGTATAACTTTTTTTGGTGCTGCTGTTTGTTTCAACACTAGTGAATTCATAATTAAACAAGCTTTTTTAATAAAAAAAATACTGCAAAAATAAACATCATAGTTATATAGTTGAAAGCCTTTTACATCAAAATCATGACTGGGACAATATGGAAAGAAACAACCTGTACATAAAAAGGAGACAAAAATATTGTGGAATGACCCTATAACAGTGTTGAAGAAACCAATATGCTGCAGTTAAACTGATTCAGTTGGTGTACGAATGTGTAAGACACATCTTTTTTGCACTTATGTACATAGTCCACGAAAGAAATCCTTGGAACTTATTTTGAATATATTAAAAAAAGTCTGTAATAATACAAGGAGAAGTTTGTAAAAGAGATTACTAAGGCTTTGAAAAGGAAGAGATTTTTTGCTATAAAACTTATCTGAACGCGTGCTGTTGCTTTGCTATTGTACAAGCTTCGTAGTTTGCCATATAGCTTAAAATACAGCAGACTGAGACCGGCTCATTTCCAACCTGCAGCTCTGAAAAAAAAATAAGAAAAACACACACACAATAGGAAACAACACTTAATCTAAAAGTAAAGGTCACCAGCAAAGGTTTTTAAGTGGTTTGTCACCAGCACAAACTGGGTATGAGAAGAGCTGAATCAGACCAAAGGGCCAGCTAGCCTAACAGCCTCCCCACCAGAAGGGCATAAGTTGAACAGCCCCCTTCGTCCATTGTCCGCAGCTGTACACATATTTTAAACAGAGATGCCATGTAGCCACCATGGCCAGTAGCCATAGCTTGACCTGTTGTCTCCTCCACACTGACTCTCCAGATATTTAAAAAAGTAATTCCATCTCCTTACCCACCTGGCTATATTAGAACTTTGGCATGTGTTAAAAATACCTGCAGTTTTCCTTGGAGGATCTTTGTGGATTCAGGAATAGTAGGGCATGCTCAGGCATTTGCAAGGAAAGTTGGAGACTGATGATGCAACATTATGTGAGGGGGGGCTGTCTACAGATAAAAGATTGTCTTCAACTGTGTCCTACTCTGAGTAGACCCATTGAAATTGGTGGACCTGCTTGGACGAGAACGAATAATGGATACAACCCAGTATGTTCAGGCAAATAACTGGGCAATCCTCATGCTATTCATCCAACCCATCATCCCTTCCTCAGAGAGCTTTGCTTGTACTGCCAAAAATTTGAATCCTGATTTTCTATCATCCCACTGGCAGCGGGGAGATTTTGATAGGGGAAGCTACATTAGGAATCTTGGAGAGTGTAGACTTCACAGTGACTTTTCCAAGGGCTGCCTTGATGAGGCTCTGTCCAACCACATGAAGAACTTGATAGATGTAGCATCCACAGTGAGGAGTATTCCACCTCTCCCTTGCACCCCTGGATTGCCGAGCGGTGGTTTTGTGGTATAAATTCTCTCTTGCGTAGGTGTGTACTGTACTAGAGACAACCACGTCTACACTTGGGCTGCATTGGCAATTGACTTTCTGCATACCCCCTTAAGCCCAAGTGAGTGTCAGGCTGGCAGCATATAGAGTGAAGTAGGTGAAGTTGTCCCAACGCTAGCTAACAGAGTAAAATGCCTGTAATTTGGGTAATGCTGTTCACAAAGCCAAGTCTTAAAAGGGTGGCATGTGAACAAGGCCTTTGTTTTAAGAGGTGGGCCTGTCTTCCCACTACGTAAGCATGAGGTGCAGGCAGTTGTTTAGGAGGGGAACAAGCTCAAGGCAAAGATTTTATAGGGCCTGGTGGACAGGGATTGGCCCTTATGGGTCAACAGACACGCTGGTCCTGCAGCATAGGTGGTGCCCTTGAAGCACAGCTTCATCGGCCAGACTTGCAGTGGAAACTGAGGCCTGGCGCTATAGGCATTAGGGCCACGTCTTCACTGCTAGGGGCCCCACTTCAAGACACACATCTGTCTTGAGACAATGGAAGAGTGGACCTTTAGGGGAGAGGTTGTATTAAGCATCACCAAAGTGACCACCTCGGAGCGCAAGTCTGGGCAATGCATATGAAGGTCCCAGACAGCAAGACCCCTCCCTCTCGGCCTCACTGATGTGGTCCAAATGAAAGCAGAGCAATACGTTTGGCACCAGCTTGACTGCAGGAGTTGCCGGAATGACGCGTACAAGGTGCCATCCAACCGTCTTACGGACTCCAGTCTGGATTTGTGTAGGGTTCACTCCTTAGTCTTCTCTTCTCCCAAAGATGTCCCACAAGGCATTGGGTATGGATTAAAACAACCATGTTGGAGGAGAGGTTCACAGTGACGAACTGTGCACCCCATGGCCCAAAGCTCTAAGGGCAGCTTTGCACATGACGCAGATACATGCATCTCAGTGAGGTCTTATAAGAAAGGAGGCGTTTGTGCACCGCTGCCTATGGGAGATCTCTTGATAAATTCCAGTATCAAGGAAGTGACATCCCACTGTGGGGGAGGCAGCTTGGTTTCCCCTCTTACATAAGGTTCAGGGAGCATGGGGAGAAGAATTGTCCTGTGTTCACACATGTCCCAGGCAAAGCTACCCCAATGCAAAGGCCTTAAGAAGCATATTGATAAACAGCTAATGTGCGGCAGCCTTAGAAAGTCTCTATTTGTTGCATTGAAGGGGGGGAATCTTCTAAAATTGAACTGCTTCAGGATGGGGATGGCAGAACAGCTCAGGGGTGTCATGGCAGGCACCCAAAACAAAACCTTTTGCTAGTGACCTTCACATTCAGAAAGGCACATGCCTCCCCAAAACCAAACAGCCAGCCAACAACTGAAACAATGACAACCAAGTGGTCTTTTTCCAAACACACAACAGAGGGAAATTACCTGACACAGAATTACAAGGTTCCAGATCTTTATTACTGTACACAGATGCTATTTGATAGTGGTGGAAGCCAAACGATTTTTGTTGCCATGGCTCTAGTATCCTAGCAGCTGAGGGGATGACATCGCCATTCATCAAATGATGGCAGGGGTGGGGGGTTCACCACCACCTTTAAATTCACAAACCTCAAGAGGTGCCAGGTTTGCAGTCAGAAAATTGTTCATCCAGAGAAATAAAATTCTACAAAAATTCAGAAGCCAATTAAAACCCCAAAACTCAGAAGTAGAAGATTAAAATATTGAGGTGTTGTTGCTGTTTTTTAGAAAGTTAAAATTTCAAGAGTTGCTTTCTTGTGTTCCAAATCAGGTTTTCAGAAACAAAACCCCTGATTTTTCAGACTGAAATTTGAATTCTGACACAAAACAGCCCTTTGGCAGCAGCAGAAATCTGTGAATGAGGAAACCCCAAAGACTTTCGCCTGATTTCAGTTCTTTGATTTAAACTTCCACACAAGGGAAGTGTGAGGTTCTGATCCCAAAACTCCGGATAATGAAAATTTAACATCCAGAAGTGCATGTACCTATTTTTTGTTTTTATATTATTGGAGGTTATGTAAAGTAAGCAATTTAGACATTTTAAAATTATACTGCAAGGAATATATTCAAAGAAGTGGGTTTGATTTTTGATTTTTTTTTAAGGGGGAAAATGTAGTCAGAGTATTATGGGGTTTAAAAATGGCATGCTGCCTGCACTCTTGAGGTATGTGCATGTCTAGATTTTCTTTCCCGTAGCTTTCCGTGGGAAGGCATGGCCACGATTCAAACTAGCGGGTGCTGTCTTGAATGCCTGGCCACAGCCTTGCATACACTTAAATGGAAGCGAGTTTTATGGAAACCCATAGAACTGGCTGCCAGCCAAGGCATTTAGGTTCCTGGTTCCTCTGTGATGCGGATTCAGATTGTTATATATCTGTAGCAAGCTGGCAACAAGTCACCCCTTCAGCTGCTATCAACAGGGTGTACGCTTTGAATATCTTTTCCTTTTTTGCCACAGTTATATTGCTGTAGTGCTTGTTTGTGCTTTCTAGAGATGTGCATAATGCAACTCATTTTACTATGTTACTTCTATATTGTTATTGTTTATTTTATTTTATTTTTTGGATCTTTTAATAAAGTGTATAAAACTCTCTTTATGTTTTTTTATGAACCCATATCAACACATTTAATAAATAGAGGAGTTTACTTTTTAAGTCTCCGGTTGATTAGTTGCAACCTCAGAAAAGTTCTATGATGTGGAGAAATTGTGTTCAAACAAGAACTCAAACTGGTGTTCTAAATCCATGATGCATTTGATGGCATGCATTTATTATATGGGAGGGGGTGTAATGCCTTCAGTATTTTGGAACCTTCAGCTGGTGCACCCCTTGAGGCTTCTTGTACAGGAATTACTAACACATGGAAGGAATTTATATTTCAGAATTATTATTTTTTCAAAAAAGAACACCAGAACTTTCCAGACACTGTGTAAGTAGCTTCTCTTACCGGTATGCACTGAATTTTGGGAAGCTAAATATAGTCACTCCCCCATTCTTAGGAACAACTGGTAAATGGCTATCCAATTGCTGTTTTTTTGCATTTAGCCAAATGCTTGTTGAGTGCTCCATAGATGTAAAGACATGTATTCAATTCCAGTGCCGGATAAGGTAAAGGTGTAGGACCCCACAGACAGTTAAGTCCAGTTGAAGTTGACTCTGGGGTGTGACACTCATCTCTGATTTCAGGCCAAGGGAGCTGGTGTTTGTCCATTTCCAGGTCATGTGGCCAGCATGACTAAACTGCTTCTGGCACAACAGAGCACCGTGACGGAAACCAAAGCGCACGAAAATGCCATTTACCTTCCCGCTACCCGACGTAGCGGGCGGCTCAGTGGTTTAGACCACAGCGCCGCCACCCACTCCCCTTAGTGCCAGATTAAACCCTGTAGAGGCCTCTAGGCAGTTGAAATCTCAGGGGGGCCCTCACAGATTATCTCCTAATATGTTTTTTATTTGATCTTTGAGGATCAATATTATTTTGATCTGTTGTGGTGGCACCCCTAAAAGGCGTGGGACCCATAAACCGGTGCTTTCACTGCCTATTTGGTAATCTAAATAGGTAAACATGAAAAATCACAAATTTTGTGAAAGCAGCTGCTTATAAACTGGAAAACACATTTCCCCTGAAGTCAGTCTCTCTGTCAGTCATGTAAACAGAAGCGTAAGGGGAGCTGGTCAGGCAGAAGCTTTCTGGGGGGTGCACTGTTACAGGGGTAGCCCTTAGACTCCATCCAGTCTAACTGCCTACAAGGCAGGAATCTCCACTCAAGCATCCCTGACAAATGCCTTAAAAACCTTCAATGAAGCCTCCCAAGGAAGTCCATTCCCCGGTCGGTCAATTTGCCAGTTCGTAGCAGCTTGCAAAGTTTGGCTCTGCTCTTAAAAAAAAAAAATGACAACCCCAGGTGGAAGGGCGGATTCCCCCCCCCCCCACCAGAAAAACCACCATTTTTAACACACACACACATTCTTCATCATCTCCCTTTCTATGATCGTGTTGTTGGTTGTTGCATGTTGCTGCTGATCCTTCAGGTTCTGGCAGATTGGGACTGGGGGGAGTTATTTTATTAAAACACCACACTTACAAAACACGTACGCATGCACACACACACAGTGGCTGGAGGAGAGGAGGGAGGCAGTGAAATATGAAGGTTTCAGGGATCTTGTCTTCCGACCCCATGGGCACTCCAGGCTTTCCGACTGCTCTTCCTTAAAAAATGAAGGAGAAAGGACTGCAGTTTTGTTTCAAGCGGCCGCTTCCTTCTCAAGTGTGTGTATTGCTTTGCAGGGTTGCGCAAAGAGAGAGAGGCATGCACACACATACATGGAGCCTGGAGACACTGGCTAAGCAGATACCCGGAAAGGTCTTGCTGGGAACATGAAGGGGACTAGGCTAGTCCCACCAATCCATGGACCCGCACACTACTGCTAGAACCACAGGAGGGGAGAGGGCTCTTGTGTGCAGATCCTGTTTACAGATTTACCATCATGCACATCTGGTTGTCCATTGTGAGAACAGGATGCTGAACTAGGAAGGCCAATGACCTGACCCACCAGGCTCTTCATATTCATGTAGAGAAGCTGACGTGCTTCTCAGGTTTCCTTATGCCACTTAAACTTTTTTTTTTAAAAAGTCAACATCCCCAACTTACAGATCTAGAAGTAATGAGTGTGTTGGGACTTAGGTGATATTGAGATTAGGGAATTTTTAGTTTATGTTTCTAGCTATGCACTTAATTGTGTCCCTGCCAAAGAGGAAACTGTCCTACTTTGTCCTTAAGTATAAAAATTAGATGAGATCAAGTCAAGGTGGGGGCTGGGGGCTCCATTAAACCGCTGGGGTGTTCTGACTCTTCAAATCAGGTTAATTGACTGACCTGTTGTGTCAACCCACTTTCCCCAAAGCTTTCTAGCACTGGCGGCTTCATAACCAGGCAGCAAATTAAACAAAAAAAATAACACACATACATACCTACAACCAAGAAGAATGGACTCCTTTGAAAACCTGTTTGTTTGCTTTTCAGTAATTGATTCCCACCTTTCTCTGAATAAAACCAAGGAAATGAGCAACACAAAACTGCCAACACATGAATGGTGAATAAATTGAATAACTTTTCTTTAGGTTCCAAATATTCGGGTAAGAATATAGAATAGGTAGAAGACAAAAACAGCAATTTGTCACCTTTACACCAGAGTTTAATTTAAAAGGAACGTACAGAAAGCTGGCCCTGCCATTGGACAGAATGAGGTGGTTGCCTCAGGCAGCCGATGCTGGGGAACAGCACCAAAGTGTTAAGCCTGCCCTGTGGCTCCTAAGCCAACCTATTGTCCTCTGTCCCATTGCTGGTGTTGAAGTAACATTCAGCTGCAGCCCAGTTGGCATCTACGGGTGGAATGGTCATAGGGTTAGGACACCATATTGTCCTTTTCATGCAGCAAAGTGTTTTGGGGTGGCCCTGGTCACATACTCCTCTCTGAAGGGTCTCAACTTAGGACTTTTGCTTGAATTAACAGTTCCACCCAGAGGCCACCACAGAGGAGACCTTGCTCCACAGCTGAGCCTGCTATAAATGTAGCATGTACCCCTCCAAACATTAGCATTTGGGGAACACGGTTCCCTCGAGGCTCCTGGATGGTTAAAGTGAAGGAAGCAGAGGGTTTGAGTAACTGGCAGTTTTCATACAGAAGGACATATTATACTGTGTGGTCCCTTATGGATCTGGATTGGGACAGGCACCCTTTAACCCTTTCAGAAACCGACTGGAATGGAGTTGAAGTCAACTGCAAAGAGGCACAGCCTGTAGAAGACTCCAAACAAATCATGGGGCTACACCTCTGCAGGCCCATGTTTATCCGTAATTCAGGGGTGCAGAACCTGATTCAACCCGAGGGGCACATTCCGTGTTAGGGGCCACATGCCATGGGTGGGCGGGGCCAGAGCATTAAGTGGGTGGAGCAACATATGTAACTTTTGCTTTTGCACAGTTAGGCTACTTTACACACACACACACACACGTCTCCATTCCCCAAGCAAAGCAAGAGTCGTTATCAGAGGATATCTCAGCCAGGCAAAAGAACCGGGTGTGAAGGAGGGCTGGAGGGCGTGGCCTTGGAAGCGGATGTGGCTGAACATGGGATCTGTCCTGGGAATAATCTCAAGGGACAGATAAGTCTGGATGACTGCATTTGGCCTCTGAGGGACCTGGTGTCTGCAGGAATGTCTGGCATATGTTGCCACCTCACCTGAAATCTCAGATCCACCAGCTGCTTAAAGGTGTGAGCCCCATTTGAGATAAGCAGTACTCTGTACCCCACCCCTGCCATGATATTCTGCTGTGGGGATCTCTTGTTGAAAAAGAAACAAAGCATTTTGGAGTCTCAGTACAGACAGGGGGAGAGAGAGAGAGACTAAAGAATGCTTTATGGTCTTTAAACCAGCAAAAGCAGAGCCTCCCATAACCCTTCTCCTGATAAGGGAGAAACCCTGGCTCTGGCAATATAATGACGCCTGGCTACAATTACTACATCCCAAAACTCGAAGTTTGCTGCCCCAGCGGTTCAGGGGCCGCACTTATCCCTGCTTAAGGTCTTTGTTGCAATCGCCTAAAAAAGGGCACTGAGGGATCATCTTGTGTTCTCAATTAATTTACACTGTTCTGCAAATGTCTCCTTGGAAATGAACTCATCTACTGTGGGCTGAAACATTCGCCCACTCAAAATCCTACTTGCTAAAATGCTCAGCAGTGTCATCCATGCCCATGGCGTGACAGACTGTAAAATAGAGGCCCTGCCATCCTCTTTCCAGAGCTGCACCTTGCAATATATATTGAGGCACATGCTTGGAGTGTGGGCTTATTGTTTTGCTGCCCTGCCAAATTAAAATGTTACTATACACTGAGTAGCATTTACTATTAAATGATAGTTGATTCAGTGACAGCTTTCTTATCTTCATTTTCAATACATCCACATTCCTCTCTTCCTTCCTCTGCCCCTAATGTGAGCTACAGATGGGGAACAAGAAGGGAACTCGTGCAGAACCTTCCTTTCCCCAAAACTATTGGAGAAGAACAACATGGAACAGAATGAGATGCTCTGCAGGTCTCTTATCCATCCTCTTGTTAAGACCTTAATCTGATCATTAAAAAATAGAATTGTAAAGTTGGAAGGGACCTTGAGGATCATCTAATCCAGCCCCCAACCCATATTCCCCCAATGCAGATATGTGCAGCTGTCCCATATGGGGACTGAACCTGCAACCTTGGCATTATCAGCACCATGCTGTTACCAACTGAGCTCCAGTTACAGGTAGGTACCCGTGTTGGTCTGCCGTAGTCAAAACAAAATTTAAAAAAATCCTTCTAGTAGCACCTTAGAGATCAACTACGTTCTTGGTATGAGCTTTCGTGTGTATCTGAAGAAGTGTGCATGCACACGAAAGCTCATACCAAGAACAAACTTAGTTGGTCTCCAAGGTGCTACTGGAAGGAATTTTTTATTTTGCTTCGACAACTGAGCTGTTCAGGTTGAGCAAAACATAGCAGCTTAAATTTGACCATATAGCTAAAATGATTGGCTATGTTTGATGGCTATGTTTTACCACCACTGTCATAGACAGTATGCTTCTGAATAACAGCTGCTGGAAACCTCAAAGAGGAAGAGCACTATCTCAGCCTGTTCCTGCTTGCAGACTCCCACAGGGGTGTCTGGTTGGTCACTGGGAAAACAGGGTGTTGCACCAGTTGGGCCTTAAGTTCTTGTAAACCTATTTAACCAACATTGAAATCCTCTTTATTTGAGGGAAGGCAGAAGACAGACAAGGCAGATGCACTGGTAGATCTCTGGGTGCTTTGCAGCAGAACAGCTGCCATCAACCTGGTGCCCTCAAAATGTTTTGGATTACAACTCTCATCAGCCTGGACTTGATGAACAATACACAGTCTAACACCCCACACTTACACTGAAAATTTGTGTGAGATAATTTATATTGATACATGCAAAACATTCTGACAGTAAGAGCTGTTAGGGACTCCCTCGGGAGGTTGTGGCCTCTCCTTCCATGGAGGGTTTTAAGCAGAGGCTGTATGACCATCTGTCATGGATGCTTTAGCTGAGATTCCTGCCTTGCAGGGGGTTGGACTAGATGACCCTTGGGGTCCCTTCCAACACTAAGATTCTATGATTCTATGAAATAATTATAATAATTTAACTAGAAATACACCTCCCTGTACCAGACTTTTAAAATTGATTGCTCTATTCTGTTTCCATGTGTCCTGATCCACTGGCCCAAAAGTGGACTATTGGGAGTAGTTGGCGCAGGGATACCAAAGAAGGATGTCAAAAATGCCAGAGCTTGTTTTCTCCTGCTCTGGAGGGTAGGACTCAAACCAATGGCTTCAAGTTACAAGAAAGGAGATTCCAACTAAACATCAGGAAGAACTTTCTGACAGTAAGAGCTGTTTGACAGTGGGACAATCTCCCACGAGAGGTGGTGGACTCTCCTTCCTTGGAGGTTTTTAAGCAGAGGTTGGGTGGTCATCTGTCATGGATGCTTTAGTTGAAATTCCTGCATTGCAGGGGGTTGGACTAGATGACCCTTGGGGTCCCAGCTCTACAATTCTATGATTCTAGAGTGATCAGTTCTAGTGCTTTATTAAAAGAAAGGTGTAGATTTAGAACAAGTCAACCTGCCAGGTCTCCCAGCCTTTCCAGATGTGGGTCAGACACCACAACAAAGAGGTGGCTTGCCAAGAAAATGGTTATACATCCTTTATGCACAAAGCCGCATATGGCAGTTTACCTAGAACCTCCCTTCACACCTGGTCAGCAAGGCCATAGGTGACTATTGTCCAAAGCTTCTCCCATCTCTGGGCCTAGGGCCCAGCATCCCAAGGTCCACAGATAAGCACAGCATCAAAGCAAGCCAATTAGCATATATCAAAGGGAGTGAATACATAAACATATATGAGGTCAGTCCCACACTAGAAGATCTGTTTTTAACCAGACCTGGTGTATCCCTTTTTCAACAAGTAAGATAATGGAGGGTCTGGGGCTGCAGAAATGATCCATGCCCCTTAACAATGGTAAAACCAGGGATAGCAGCTGAACAAGGAGGCGGGTTATAAAGTTTCAGTGCAAACAATGGGCTTTAAAAGGCACTTAAAGGATTTGGGACCCAAGGCCATTGACACAAATTTGCATAAAAGGTAAATATACAAATGTACTGTATACATATTGATGAAGATGTAGAAGTTAGCAAACCAACTGATTTCTCACCCAAATCACCCTGGATTCAGTTAATTTGCACCCCATCCTGTTGTTGTTTAGTCGTTTAGTCGTGTCCGACTCTTCGTGACCCCATGGACCAGAGCACGCCAGGCACTTCTGTCTTCCACTGCCTCCCGCAGTTTGGTCAGACTCATGTTGGTGGCTTTGAGAACACTGTCCAACCATCTCGTCCTCTGCCGTCCCCTTCTCCTTGTGCCCTCCATCTTT
Source organism: Darevskia armeniaca (assembly GCA_034641395.1). Classification (NCBI taxonomy): domain Eukaryota; kingdom Metazoa; phylum Chordata; class Lepidosauria; order Squamata; family Lacertidae; genus Darevskia; species Darevskia armeniaca. The sequence continues at coordinate 1,404,098 of JAWWNF010000473.1, read as the reverse complement.
CCCAACATCAGGGTCTTTTCCAGGGAGTCTTCTCTTCTCATGAGGTGGCCAAAGTATTGGAGCCTCAGCTTCAGGATCTGTCCTTCCAGTGAGCACTCCGGGCTGATTTCCTTAAGAATTGATAGGTTTGATCTTCTTGCAGTCCATGGGACTCTCAAGAGTCTCCTCCAGCACCATAATTCAAAAGCATCAATTCTTCGGTGATCAGCCTTCTTTATGGTCCAGCTCTCACTTCCGTACATTACTATTGGGAAGACCATAGCTTTAACTATACGGACCTTTGTCGGCAAGGTGATGTCTTTGCTTTTTAAGATGCTGTCTAGGTTTGTCATTGCTTTTCTCCCAAGAAGCAGGTGTCTTCTAATTTCGTGACTCCTGTCACCATCTGCAGTGATCATGGAGCCCAAGAAAGTGAAATCTCTCACTGCCTCCATTTCTTCCCCTTCTATTTGCCAGGAGGTGATGGGACCAGTGGCCATGATCTTAGTTTTTTTGATGTTGAGCTTCAGACCATATTTTGCGCTCTCCTCTTTCACCCTCATTAAAAGGTTCTTTAATTCCTCCTCACTTTCTGCCATCAAGGTTGTATCATCAGCATAGGTTGTTGATATTTCTTCCGGCAATCTTCATCCAGTCCAGCCTTTCGCATGATGAATTCTGCATATGTTAAATAAGCAGGGAGATAATATACAACCTTGTCTTACTCCTTTCCCAATTTTGAACCAATCAGTTATTCCATATCCAGTTCTAACTGTAGCTTCTTGTCCCACATAGAGATTTCTCAGGAGATGGATGAGGTGATCAGGCACTCCCATTTCTTTAAGAACTTGCCATAGTTTGTTGTGGTCGACACAGTCAAAAGCTTTTGCATAGTCAATGAAGCAGAAGTAAATGTTTTTCTGGAACTCTCTAGCTTTCTGCATAATCCAGCGCATGTTTGCAATTTGGTCTCTGGTTCCTCTGCCCCTTCGAAATCCAGCTTGCACTTCTGGGAGTTCTCGGTCCACATATTGCTTAAGCCTGCCTTGTAGAATTTTTAGCAAAACCTTGCTAGCGTGTGAAATGAGCGCAATTGTGCGGTAGTTGGAGCATTCTTTGGCACTGCCCTTCTTTGGGATTGGGATGTAGACTGATCTTCTCCAATCCTCTGGCCACTGCTGAGTTTTCCAAACTTGCTGGCATATTGAGTGTAGCACCTTAACAGCATCATCTTTTAAAATTTTAAATAGTTTGGCTGGAATATCATCACTTCCGCTGGCCTTGTTGTTAGCAATGCTTTCTAAGTCCCATTTGACTTCACTCTCCAGGATGTCTGGCTCAAGGTCAGCAACCACACTACCTGGGGTGTATGAGACCTCCATATCTTTCTGGTACCGGTATAATTCCTCTGTGTATTCTTGCCACCTCTTCTTAATGTCTTCTGCTTCTGTTAGGTCCTTTCCACTTTTGTCCTTAATTGTGGTAATCTTTGTACGAAATATTCCTTTCATATCTCCAATTTTCTTGAACAGATCTCTGGTTTTCCCCATTCTGTTATTTTCCTCTATTTCTTTGCATTGCTCGTTTAAAAAGGCCCTCCTGTCTCTCCTTGCTATTTTTTGGAAATCTGCATTCAGTTTCCTGTATCTTTCACTATCTCCCTCACATTTTGCTTGCCTTCTCTCCCCCGCTATTTGTAAGGCCTCATTGGACAGCCACTTTGCTTTCTTGCATTTATTTTTCATTGGGATGGTTTTCGTTGCTGCCTCCTGTATAATGTTACAAGCCTCCATCCATAGTTCTTCAGGCACTCTATCCACCATATCTAAATCCTTAAACCTGTTCTTCACTTCAACTGTGTATTCATAAGGTACATTTAGATTGTATCTTACTGGCCCAGTGGTTTTTCCTACTTTCTTCAGTTTAATCTGGAATTTTGCTATAAGAAGCTGATGATCTGAGCCACAGTCAGCTCCAGGTCTTGTTTTTGCTGACTGTATAGAGCTTCTCCATCTTTGGCTGCAGAGAATATAATCAATCTGATTTCGATGCTGCCCATCTGGTGATGTCCATGTGTAGAGTCGTCTCTTGTGTTGTTGGAAAAGAGTGTTTGTGATGACCAGCTTGTTCTCTTGACAGAACTCTATTAGCCTTTGCCCTGCTTCATTTTGAACTCCAAGGCCAAACTTGCCAGTTGTTCCTTTTATCTCTTGACTCCCTACTTTAGCATTCCAATCCCCTATAATGAGAAGAACATCCTTCTTTGGTGTCATTTCTAGAAGGTGTTGTAAGTCTTCATAGAATTGGTCAATTTCAGTTTCTTCAGCACTGGTAGTTGGTGCATAAACTTGGATTACTGTGATGTTAAAAGGTCTGCCTTGGATTCGTATCGAGATCATTCTTCATTTTTGAGATTGCATCCCAGTACAGCTTTTGCCACTCTTTTGTTGACTATGAGGGCCACTCCATTTCTTTTATGGGATTCCTGCCCACAGTAGTAGATATGATAGTCATCCGAACTGAATTTGCCCATTCCCGTCCATTTTAGTTCACTGATGCCCAGGATGTCAATGTTTATTCTTGCCATCTCATTTTTGACCACATCCAGCTTACCAAGGTTCATGGTTCTTACATTCCAGCTTCCTATGCAATACTTTTCTTTACAGCATTGGACTTTCCTTTCGCTTCCAGGCATATCCGCAATTGAGCGACCTTTCGGCTTAGGCCCAGCCGCTTCATCAGCTCTAAATCTACTTGTACTTGTCCTCCGCTCTTTCCCAGTAGCATGTTGGACGCCTTCCGAGGGGCTTATCTTCCAGTGTCATAACTTTTATATGCCTGTTGTCTTTGTCCATGGAGTTTTCTTGGCAGGGATACTGGAGTGGCTTGCCAGTTCCTCCTCCAGGTGGATCACGTTTGGTCCAAACGCTCCACTACGACCTGTCCATCTTGACCTGTCCATAGCTTCCCTGAGTAATTCAAGCCCCTTCACCACGACAAGGCAGTGATCCATGAAGGGGGCACCCCATCCTAGATCTCCATAAATCAGCTCCTCTTCCAGCCCAATTGCCTTCTAAATCCGGCCCACAGACGGTCCGGGAATCAGCGTGTTTTTACGTCAGTAGAATGTGTCCTTTTATTTAAAATGCATCCCTGGGTTATTTGTGGGGCATAGGAATTCATTCATCCCCCACCCAAAAAAAAAACCAATCCGCCCCCCCAAAAAAGGTCTGAGGAACAATGGACTGGCCCCCTACTGAAAAATTTTGATGACCCCTGATTACCCCAATTAAATTTTCAAGAGACCCTGTTCCAAATCAATTCAATTCCGCTTCCATTACCCCTATTCATAAGCCCCAATTGACTCTAGATAGCTTCTTAAATACATTTATTCCCTAAATACTTTAGACGGTAATCCAGGTGACACCCCCCCCATTTTTTCCAGAATTCTATGAATCAGACATGGCAATGGCAGAGGAGGGTGGCCCACTCTTTTACCACCACCACCACCACCCCAGTTGCTGCTCCTGGGATCTACAAGGGGTCAGGGAATGGGGCAGAAGTTAGCGAAGGATCTACAGGTAGACCACTGGCTCATTTGCAGGACACCAGCATGAGTTTCCAGCAACAACAACGCAAATATTCCCAGGTCCCACCTAACATAGGCTAACCAGAAATGAACTTTTGTGTGAGGAATGTAATAACAAAAGGAGAGCCTGCAGGATCAGGCCAGTGGCCCATCCAGTCCAGATTCCTGTTCTCACAGTGGCCAACCAGGTGCCTGTGAGAAACCCACAAGCAGGATTCGAGCTCAAGAGCCCTCTCTCCTCCTGCAGCTGGTATTCAGAAGCACTGCTGCCACCAGCCGCGGAGGCAGAGCGTAGTCATCATGCCAAGTAGCTTTCGATGGCCCTCTCCTCCTTGAAGTTGTCTAATCCTCTTAAAGCCAACTAGGTTGGTGCCCATGACTGCCTGTAAGCTTAACTTGCTTTGGTAGATAAAGGGAAAGGGAAAGGGAAAGGTACCCCTGACTGTTAGGTCCAATCACGGACGACTCTGGGGTTGCGGCGCTCATCTCGCTCTATAGGCCGAGGGAGCCGGTGTTTGTCTGCAGACAGCTTCCGGGTCATGTGGCCAGCATGACTAAGCCACTTCTGGAGAACCAGAGCAGCGCACAGAAACTTGACGTGCTTTCGAACTGCTAGGTGAGCAGGAGCTGGGACTGAACAATAGGAGCTCACCCCATCGCGGGGATTTGAACCGCCGACCTTCTGATCGGCAAGCCCTAGGCTCTGTGGTTTAGACCACAGCGCCATTCCTAAAATCAGGAAATGTTCAGAAGTAACTTGTTATTTATTTCTTTTATTTAATAAAACTTACAAACTGCTTGATTGTAAAAAAGAAAGAAAGAAAGCAGTTTACAAAAACAACAAAGTAATGAAATTATCAGTTTTAAAAAGTTAAAAACAACTACCGGTATTTAGAACCTTGAAAAATAAATACCGGTAAGTGATAAACTATAATCAATGATAAACCAGATTAAAACACATGTCACTGTTTTACCTGTCTCAATAGGCTTCTCCAAACAAATATGTTTTTAGCAGGAGGCAAAAAGAGTTCTTTTATGGTGCCTGCCTAATGTTAGTTAGGCAGCTCCCCATAGAGCAAGTCTTTGAGGATCCTGCCATCTTACATTCTGTGTTCATATCGCTTGAGACAGGACTGCAAACATGATGTGGGCTTAGGAGCGTACATCTTTGTTTGAGACTCTGCCCTGCCACGATGCCCAAAATCTTCCTGACACAGTACATGTGGAAGGCATTGAGGTATCGCTCCTGGCGGATGTACCGGTAAATTGCCCATGACTCACTTCCCTAAAGCATTGTGCTCAACAAGCAAGCCTTGTAGGCCTTCATATTGGTATTGGACATTAGCATCACCTTCTCCCCAGACCCTTTGAGTCATTGCCACAGCTGCCTTGCCAATGTGCTTATCCAGCTCAGCATCGATGGAGAGGCTGCTGCTTATGGTGGAGCCCAGGTAGACAAAATTGCCTACCACCTCAAGTGTGTAGTCACCATGCTGATGGATGGAATGCTAACAGGCATGAAAATCATTAAGTGGTCTGTCAAGACATGACAATTTCCAAGTGGTCCATAGTGCGGGCAGGGAGGTGTTGGGGAACTACTGCTTTAGATAAATAGGCAGATCATCTGATCCAAGTATCAGACCATGTTCTATGTACAGAGCTAACATTGACCAGGGTCAATAACTGGTATGATTAGTGAACGTGCCAGCCTTCCTCAACTTGGTGTCCGTCAGATGTTTTGGAGTACAATTCCCACCAGCCCCTGCCAGTACAGCCATGCTCTTATCATCCCCAATGTCACAGTGCCATGATGACTGGGTTTGGTGGGAGGCATAGTCCAAGACATTTGGAGGGGACCAGACTGGGGAAGGCTAGGGGTGTTAGTGAAAATATCAGGGTGATTCCTCAGTACCCTGTGGGTTTAGCCTAGATGGCCAATCAATACCAGACACAAGTCAGATCAATTAACAGGCACTTATTTAGCACTGCAATGGACACCACTTAACCCACCCACCCCCTTATGCAAAGAGGAAGGTGCCACGCCAGGTAAAAGAAACAGCAATGTTTTTACTTTTAGTTATCCTAAATAACAGCTTTTATTTCCAGCTAAGCCATGTGGCATAACAAAGTTCTTCTTCCTTCCTCCTCCAAGAGTTTCTCTTGCCTTCATGCTTCTTTTTCCTTCTCTCCTGGTTCCCTTACAAACACAATTTGCTCAACCCTTCTCACACACATTTCAATTTTCATTGTATAAATTCAATAATTTCTCCAACAAGGGCATGTCGTCAGAGAGGCACATTGTGTTCTTTAGTTCAAGGTGCACCCCTACAGAACAGATGGTTTTTGAAAAATGCATTTGCAATCTGGACTCGGAGATTATCGGTTTTATTCATTCATTCATTCAACATATTATTATTTTTAACCCACCCTTCATCTACAGAGATACCAGGGCGGGGTGCAGAACATAAAGCAGAAACAACCATCCAATTATAAAGTAAAGAACAAGGCAGAGCTACAGAGAGAGAGCTGCAGCTCAAGATAGGAAAAGTGGTGTTAAGGGAACACCTAGCAACTTTAAATGAATTCAAATCTCCAGGGCCTGATGAGCTGCACCCAAGGGTACTCAAGGAGCTTGAGGATGTAATCTCAGAGCCTCAGTCTAATATTAGAGGATTATTGGAGAACAGGTGAGGTCCCTGTAGATTAAAGGCAGGCAAATGTTGTTCCTGCATTCAAGGATGGGGGGCGGGGGGAGAAGACCCAGGTGCAATGGGCCAATGGATCTGGTTGTTAGCCAAAAGTATAGCCGTTTAAGACCATCCAGGGGCTGTTTAGGACATGATTGCAATATTGCAGGAGGTTGAACCAGATGATCCTTGGGGTCCCTTCCAACTCTACAGTTCTTATTCTAAGGCATCCTAAAATGTGCCATCAAATGAAGCTGATGAAAACAGAAGAGCATGTTAAACCATCATCAGCTGCCAAAACGTCAAATTTATGGGCAAACAAGGCTTAGCCTGGTGCCAAAATGGCAACAACATTGGTGCCACTCATACCAGTAAAACAGGTAGGTCTTTATCTGTCTTTATCTGACCCTCAGGATTCTCCTCAGGCCACAACTGTCACTGGTCCTTGATCCTTGAGTGTGCTTGGCAGGCCAGGCTATGTCTTTGGACTCTTAATAGTGCTTCTTGGTTGCCTGGATAGATGGTAGAGAGCGTTTTTGTGTGTGTGATGAAACTAGCCTACCATACCAAATGTACATTTCTTGCTCCACCCACTTTTGCCTCTAACCCCACCCACCACTGGTGTGTGGCCCTTGAAAGGCTGCCCAGAAGGGAATGTGCCCCTCAAGCTGAGAAACAATTCCCACCCATGCTGAAGAAGGAACCTGTCCTGTAGACAGGGTGCCACCACAGAGAAGACTCCATTCTCCCCTCACTCCCCACCCCCAGCCTTTTGAACCAATGGCCTTCAAGGTACCTTAGAGCAATAAGCTTCTAGCTTTTCAAACTTGAGACTCGCTTTTTGCCCAAACAAGCTTTTGAGGACCTTCTTCTTTTACTATGTACAGTGGTACCTCGGTTTAAGAACAGTCCCAAAGGACTATTTGTCTACCTTCCCCAGCCATCTGTTGGCATTTCAGCCATTAGGCAGAATGAAGCATTTGCTTCAGGTAGCAGGGGCTTAAGGTTTGCCTGGGACCCTCCAGGTGGCAGGGAAACGGCTTGACTCTCCAGGTTGTGAGAGGGATAGTAGGAGAATACTGTGGATGCAGCTTGCAAGTTTAAACTTAACAGGAGCTGGCTGCAATACATAGACACTTGAGGGTCTGCCCTCCTCCGTTCCCCTCTGCCAGTTAGGGTCGACCTCCAGGGACCGCCTCCATGACATTACCAGGGGCCACTGCTGGATCTCAGGTTTAAGCCCTGGAATCTCAGGCTCTGGGATGCTTCTGACCTGGCAAACCTACAGGGGCAGCAGCTGCCCTCCATTACACCCTTGAGTCTCTTAACCTGCCCTCAGGTATCCTGTGAGATTTTGTTCTGTTCACAGTGTTGGAGTAAGATTCAGTTGCCAGTCTAGTGGAACAATGGTGGTTCAGCCTCTCAGCCTTTGCCTCAGGCAGCAAAATGTCTTGGGCTGGCCCTCTCTATTGAGAGATGAAAAGTTGGCCAGTCTTGGTGGCAGAGTGTGTGGGTGGTGTTTTATGAGTAATTCTGTCGTTCCCATCTCTTGCTGGTAAAATATTTTCCTTTTCCATTATCTGTTGGGCGTTCTGTTTATGAACTCTGATTGATGGCAAACCGAGTGAAACAAACATTAAGGCATTGTGAGGCGTTTCAGATTCAGCTTGATATGACACATCTTGCAGCCCTGAAAGGTCCACTGGCACAAAGGTGTGGCATTGTGTGACACACACTGAGTCACAGGGACTATTTTTCACAAGTGCAAAATATATGGACCTGACTTAAGGTGCAAATGGTGCATGCCCATAAATGCCTACTTCTCTAAAGCAAGGGAGGTTTTTTGTGGATGCTTTTGGTATATTTATTGTATCCCTAATCTTAAAATGTTTATGGAAGTGGTTTGGTTTGATGGTTCACTTTTCGTTTCATTTATTTATGACTACATTTGCTGCTTTTGTATTTATTTAATGTTTTTCACGCCGCAAGCCACCTCGAGCAGTGTTAACTATGGAAAGTACAAATAAAATTATGTATATGTATTACATATGTATGTATGTATGCATGTATGTATGTAAAGATAAAGGTACCCCTGACCATTAGGTCCAGTCATGACCGACTTTGGGGTTGCGGTGCTCATCTCGCTTTATTGGCCGAGAGCCGATGTGCAGCTTCCGGGTCATGTGGCCAGCATGACAAAGCCGCTTCTGGTGAACCAGAGCAGCGCACGGGAACGCCGTTTACCTTCCCACCGGAGCGGTTCCTATTTATCTACTTGCACTTTGACATACTTTCGAACTGCTAGGTGGGCAGGAGCTGGGACCGAGCAACGGGAGCTCACTCCGTCGTGGGGATTCGAACTGCCAACCTTCTGATCGACCAGCCCAAGAAGCTCTGTGGTTTAGACCACAGCGCCACCCGCGTCCCCATGTATGTATGTACTGCTATCTTTTACAGCAGCAAGGAGGTTAAAGTGTTCGCAGCGTGATTTTAAAAAGAGGGAGAGAGGAGGAGGAGGACCCCTCGTGGTCGGTGGGGCGCTGCGCTTAAGAGCTGCAAGACCTGGGAGTTCGAATCCCGGTTCGGCCACTGAGCCTCTCGGACTACCTTGCGGGGTTGTTGTTGTTGTTGTTGGGGGGGAGAACGACGTATGCCCCCTTGAGCTCCTCGGAGGAAAGACTGCCCTTCAGCAGCAGCGAGCCAGGCGAGGCAGGACCACATAAACCCCGCCCTCTGCTGCTGCCGCCCTGAGGCGGCTTCGGGGTCTCCTGGGCGCTTCCGTGTCTCGTGGCGGAAGTGCGTCTAGAGGGCGCCGGGTGCAAATCTGAACTTCCGGAAAGATCTCTATGATCGACGAGCTCCTCCTCCCCCGTCCCGCTTTGCCATGGAAACCCACTCCGCCTCAGACCGGAAGTGGCGACAGACGACAAGGTCTGAACTGGAGGCGCCTCTCTCGCTAGACCTGCGTAACCGCTGAGGAAACTTTTTCCTGAACTGCCTAGGCAGAAATGTCATCGTTTTGGCGCCCGTCTGCCTTGGGAGACATAACCGAAATGTAAATAAGAACAGATGGAGGGGAGCCGTTTGGTGAAGGCGGGTGGGACAGAGCGGCGGAAGTGCGTTCCGCACACCGGAAGTGAGGCCTCTCTCTTTCTACGCCGGCGCGGATGTCGCTTTCTTAGCGCATGCACCCTGGTGCCGTAACCGCCTCCTTTCCCCTCCGCCCGCCCCGCCCACCCGGTGTCGCAGCGTCGGCGGTCCCTTCCGCTCCCTCCCGGAAGCCGTGCGAGCGGTGCTGCTGCGCAAGCCTTCCGGGCAGGCGGGCGGTTCCCCACCCCTGAGCAGAGCGCGGCGGCCGGCCATGGCTCAGTGAGGTGGCGGCGGCGGCGGCGGCCGGGGCTTGGCGCAGGTGAGGGGGGCGGCGGCGGCGAGGGGCCGGGCTGGAAGGCTTGGCGGGCCGGCGAGGGCATCTCTGAGCCGCCCCTCGCGGGCTCTTTTCTCGGCTCCTCCCTGTAGGTAGGACGGAGCAGCCGGGCGGAGGCGGCGGCAGGAGCGGGGCCCTCGGAAGAAGAAGAAGCAGCAGCAGCAGCAGCCGCCTCACGGGCGCGCGCACCCCGCGATCCCGCGCGGCCTTGAGCCCCCTCGCCCCGCCCCCTCGGTTCCCCCCCCCGGGCAGAAGCCCCCCCTTGCGAGGGACCCTTCCCCTCCCTCTGCCCCCCCTTCTGCGAGCCCCCCTATGAGGCTTCCCCACTGCCGGTTCCTCCCGGGGGGCGTGCCAGCCCCCTGACTCGGCATTCCTCCGCCCCGGCTGCTCCTCTGCGCCCACCTGCCCCGCCAGCTGCTCCCCGGTTCGCGGCCTCCCTGTTTTATGCTGTGCAGGGGGATCGCCAGCGCCCATGAGGGAGTACAAAGTCGTGGTTTTAGGGAGCGGGGGGGTGGGCAAGTCGGCTTTGACCGTGCAGTTTGTCACCGGGACGTTCATTGAGAAGTACGACCCCACCATCGAAGACTTCTACCGCAAGGAGATTGAAGTGGACTGCTCCCCGTCAGTACTTGAAATCTTGGATACCGCAGGGACGGAACAGTTTGCTTCCATGCGTGATCTCTACATTAAAAATGGCCAAGGCTTCATCCTAGTTTACAGTTTGGTAAACCAACAATCTTTCCAGGTAAGAAATACTGTTTCATCTATGCTCCCACCCCCACCCAGCACTTTTTGTGTGTTTCCCCTCTCCCCCCAAAAAATATCAAGCAACTAAAAATGTATTTCTCTGTTAGGATTGCAACTAGGCTTTAAGAAGCTGTTATCCACAATCACAATTTGGCAGCACTGTGGTTTTTTGTTGTTGTTGTTTAGTCGTTTAGTCGTGTCCGCCTCTTCGTGACCCCCTGGACCAGAGCACGCCAGGCACTCCTGTCTTCCCCTGCCTCTCGCAGTTTGGTCAGACTCATGTTGGTAGCTTCGAGAACACTGTCCCACCATCTCATCCTCTGTCGTCCCCTTCTCCTTGTGCCCTCCATCTTTCCCAACATCAGGGTCTTTTCCAGGGAGTCTTCTCTTCTCATGAGGTGGCCAAAGTATTGGAGCCTCAGCTTCAGGATCTATCCTTCCAGTGAGTACTCAGGGTGGATTTCCTTAAGAATTGATAGGTTTGATCTTCTTGCAGTCCATGGGACTCTCAAGAGTCTCCTCCAGCACCATAATTCAAAAGCATCAATTCTTCGGCAATCAGCCTTCTTTATGGTCCAGCTCTCACTTCCATACATCACTACTGGGAAAACCATAGCTGTGGTTTTAGCTAAAAACACCATAACTGTGTTTTTAGCTTAACATTATTTCCCAAAACATACACAAAAGCTTTGGAATATCTATTCATAGAACTTGCTTTCTTAAAAATCTGACCACACTTTGTTACAGAGACAGTTTGGGTCAGAAGGAATGACTGCAGATACTGATTGACATGTTGTGAGTTGTGTCAGGATATGTTAGATGCTTTGTTGCTGAGTTTTTAAAGAGAGAAAATAGTTTTTGTATTGGTGGTGGCTTAGCTAACCTAACAGTCTTCAAATATGCTCAGTCCACAACCATAAAACAATTTTGTCTTTGCCGGTTAGTTCTTAACTTAGGGGTAGGCAACCTAAGGCCCATTGGCCACAAGCGGCCCACAGAGGTGGTTTAACCGGCCCACGAGCCGCCCCAGAACCGAGCTGCCCGCTTAGGGAGTCCCCGCTCGCTGCACTAAACCGGTGCAGAGCAGCGTGGGGACTCACTTCCGCGGTGCCGGAAATAGCGCATGTGCATGCTCAGATGCTGAAAATCGCATCTGCACAGATGCAGATGCCGGAAATTGCAGCCGTGCATGCTCATGCATGTGCGAATTCCGGCCAATGGAGGGATCTCCGTTGGAGTGAACCGGCCCAGGCAAGGTAAACCTTGCTGACCCCTGTCTTAACTGCTTGAGTTCCCAATAATAATTCAGGGGGAGGGGAGTGGGGGGGGGAGCCTGAGCATGCTATTGAAACCTTCATGTTTGAAATTCAAGCATGCAGAGCTGCAATTGGGCATCTTAATAGTGATTCCTGTAACCTGGAGTGGGAAGGAATGCATGGGAAGGATTGGAAGCTGGCCCTCCCTAAGAGCTGTGCAAAGACTCCTTCCTGGCACCAGCTAACTTGCTGAGTTGGATGGACTCCAGCTTCTTGGCAGACTCTATTACACCCACGCAGAGAGTGGAGTATATCCGTGGATGCATAGCTAGATAAATGCTTATCTTGATTCCAGGCTTCTTTCCTTGGCATTTCTTTTCTATTGCACTTGGCTGCCTCTCTTCTCTGCTCATGCTATCTTGCATGTTCTAGCAGAAAGACAACTTAATAACCCCTCAAGACCTCAAGCCTCTTTTGAATCCTCAAGTGGGGCAGTGGGACCCGCTTGCACTGGGTGTGTGTGTCTTTTCTTAGCACTCCTAATCAAAAGGAAGTAGGCGTGAGTCTTCCCATGCAATTGCATTAATAATTGTAGCTTTCAATACTTAATTACTTCTGTAACTTAGAAGTGTACAAGATCCCATAGACCCCATGTGACTTATTTATAGTCACACTCCCCCCTTGCTCCAGTGGAGGCTTGCAAAACAACTTGTGGACACCCTCCCCACATGGGTTGCAAGGTGTCTGGCAAACCACTTGTTCTTACAGACCCAGAGACTTGGAAGGCTGGTCAAGCCTCTGACATGCCACCGTCTGCCTATCTGTCTTTTTTGTTCTCACGTGTCTCTTGTACCTGTGTTGTGCGGTTTTGGACATGGACTTTTCTTCATACAAAAATATATACAAATGGATTTTTTAAATCAAAATAACATACTTGAAGGCATAGCACAGATCCCTTCTCTGAACCTGCCATTCCCACAGGGATATTTCTGCCCCCTAAATGCAAACTGTCACTTCATGCCCTCTCAGTGGCATGTAGGCTAAATCGCTTAACATTTGGTCACAGCTGCACTGGTTTGCTGTCTGAGCACTGCTGCAGCCGTGAGGGTTTCAATGGCTTTATTTTCTTCTCCAGGACATCAAGCCAATGAGGGACCAGATTGTCCGTGTAAAGAGATACGAGAAGGTTCCTCTCATCCTGGTGGGGAATAAAGTGGATCTGGAGTCGGAAAGGGAGGTTTTGTCGGCGGAAGGTCGTGCTCTGGCCCAGGAGTGGGGCTGCCCATTCATGGAGACATCTGCCAAGAGCAAGACCATGGTGGATGAACTCTTTGCAGAGATCGTGAGGCAAATGAACTATGCATCCCTGCCTGAAAAGCAAGACCAGTGTTGTACAACTTGTATTGTCCAGTGAAAAAGAGAAAGCAGAACCTCAATCATGGCCATACAAAGCAGGTTGGTGGAATCTCCACGCATAGCAGGGTAGGGGGGAGCTGTTAGGCTCAAGGTGGACTACAGTGTCTTCTATTATAATTATTATTATTCAGTCATTCCTCGGATTATGGCCACTTCAGGTTGAGCGACTTTAGGAGCCACTGGTTAGGTCCTAAAGTGCTTGCATTGGGTACCTGCAGAGTGGACCTCTGTGCCTTATGTGATCATACAGGCTATGCAAAAGTGCAATGGAGTTTCAACAGTACTTGGTGAAACCACATTATTTGCAGCAGTGCCTAGCAACTAGATTAACAAGGTGCACAGGCTACTGATGATCTCTTTTTTGGAACTTCATGAGCTCACCAACAGGATGCAGACTAGCGCAGAAAATGAGGTGGAGATGCAAGTGGGTGGCAGCCATCAGGCTGCCTCATTTAGCCCCGTGTGTAAGGAGGGAGGCTGGCCTGAGGTACTTGCCTCAGCATCTGTTTCCTGGTTCTCCATCTTTCCTGGTACCTTCCAGATTTTGCTGGACTGCAGCTGCCATCATTCCTGACCATTGGCCAGGCTGCCTTGGGCTGATGGGAGTTGGAGTCCAGCGAACCACCCAGCCTAATCCAAAGAGAACTACTCCAGAGGCAGCGTCTTCTCTTGAGGCTCTGCTCCTGCTGCCTGGCTTTGGGTATAAAGATGGCTGCCTAAAGCGAATGTGGATATGGGCCTTCTGAGGTTGATCAGACCCCAAAGTCATTGCGCAAGCTGCTCTAAGCATATTCCCTGTCATGCAAATCACTTTAATAATAGAAGCATCTGAAGAAGCGGAAGAGTGCCACTGCTAATGCTTACTGTACTTCTGCATGACTTGAAGCTGCCTCTTGGCTCAAAAGAGGCAAGAGGTTACAAAAACAGTGTGATGTGTCAGCTGTCATTTAAATATTCCAGGGTGGTTGCTGACGTGTGTTCTGCAGTTCAAAAGTTTGTGTTGAAATTCACATCAGTTGCTGCAAATGGAATAACACCGGTGACATTGTGCAGCCTCTCCTTTGCCCTGGTCTGAAACTTCTCCTCTTAAAGGGGGGGGGGGCTTCCAGTGAAATAACAGTGGTCTCTCTTCTGTTACGTTAGGCTGTTTGGGGTCAAGGGGGGTGGACTGCTGAGAGATGCCATTTGCAAATTTGCCAGGTGTAACACTGTCTGAAAAGCATCACCGCCTGCATTCTCATGTGCCACTCACAGTATTGCAGAATCCTGGCCTTGATGATGAAATTGGCTTACATTTCTGGGGAAAATTTGTGCACTCAAATGAAGCATGAGAAAAGGGAATGTAAAGGAGCCTTGTGTGCTTGATAGGGTGGGGGGAGGGTTACAGAGGACAAGGCGAAAGGGCCTGACCCAACTACCTTGGGGGTGAGTGGTGCCCAGAAGCAGTGAGTGTGGACTGTTGAGGCAAAGTAGTGGAGTCTGTTTAATATAATGATACGGTAGGCTGGCCCCTGGCCCAAACACTGGTCTGTATCCTGAAAGAGCCGAGCCTGCCTTTGATTTGCTCTTTGTCTTAACTGCAGATAAAAACTCAGAGGAATTTGCACAGATGCTGCTTTGGAGAACCCCTTTCAGCCCAGGCTGCAGAACTGAGCCTTGCTAATCCTGTCTCTCTCTTTAGAGCACATTTCCAGGCGTGGGTGCAAAAAGGTCAGCGACGGCCGTGGACATCCGTAGGCCTGCGACAAACGCTTAGCATGTTTACCACACATTCTGAAATCTGTTCTTTATCTCTCAGTCCTCCTCTTTCTTTCTTTTTTAAATAGCTTTCTAAGTTCCTATTAATGGCTAATATGCAAGAGTTCATTTTAAAAATATGTTTTGATTTCTTTAATTGATTTCCAGAACTTGTATTTATTAAATTTAAAACTCAGTATTACCTACTCAATGCCTTTTTAAGTGAAAGTTTTAATGGAGAATAAAAGTGAGCCTTAAACAAGTGGTTACTTCTGTATATTACCTCACATCCGTGCTTGATTTGCAAAAAAGAAAGTTTTCTTCTCCTCCAAAATGTCACTGGTTGAAACTTCAAAATGTTCTGTTTACATGTGATGGTGTCATAGAAAGATATGAGTCATATTGTACGGATGTTTTTAACATCACATTTCGCTAGCAGCTGTGGTGGCTGGTCATTGGTCTTACATGAAGATAGGAAGTTATTGGACTGGGTCTCGAGCTGACCAGCACTTTGTATGTGTTTTCCTTCTTATCACATGGTATTCAGAGTTTGTTTGTTCCCCCCCTTTTTAAACTGATGCAGCATTCATGTTAAATCACCAGGACATCTCCTTAACTGTTCATCTTTTAATTTCTGATATTGTTTTTTTCGGCAAAGGATAATGAGTTGCCCATGGGGCTTTTGTTCAAAAGTAAAAGCTAACTTGGGTTTAAAAAAACATTTTCTAGTTCTTAAAATATTGTTTCTCTCCTAATAATGTTTTGAAGCAATATCTGTTTGCTTGGTGCCCTGTTGCACTTATTTCCTGCCACTCTGAGCATTAGCTGGCACAAGGGGCAAGAGTGTTGAGCATCAACTCCATGCGCGAATGCATCACACAGCCATTGCCTTCTGCAGAGTTTACCTGATTTAAACTATTTTATCTGGATACTTGAAAACTTAGAACAGCAACACAGGTATTAAGCAGAATGAAAAGTATATAAATAGTTGAAGTGTTTTGAGTTTTATTAACACAAATGTTCCAGAGGTTGGAGTTTTTTTCCAGCAGTGATTTGAGAAACTGCCTTTTCATCCCCACAGTCTGAATAACTGCGGCTCATTTACCTGTATCAAATTGTAGGTTTAAGAGCCTAGCTTAATTAATTTGAACATGGTTGATAAATATTGGCTTGTCCTATAAAAGCCAATAACCTGTTGACAATGAATTCTTGCAATTAAGTACTAGCCTGAGATATGAGGCAACTATAACTTCAAAGAGAGGCACCAGCATTCTGCATGTTTAGTCTCATTTGAACCCTATTGAGAAAAAAATCAGTTTTAAGTTTAAAGCTTCAGGTTACCAAATTTGCAATGGGGTTACTAGAAATTAATGTTAGGTTTGCACTTTAATAGAAGGCTTCAAAACTGAAGGCTGTTCTCAAAGTATATTTATATGGTAACATGTTAGTAGTGCCAAGGGAACAGAGGATTCAAATAACCTAATTTCCTAAGAGGGCAGAAACCTTGCATTGCCACCAAACCCTTTCCCTTTTGTTTCTTAATTGGTAGTTTGTTAAAATTTGATTTGAAATTCTTAACTGACCTCAGCAGTTGGTATATTACCAGGAATGGCAAAACTTATGCCCGGTGTCAGTTTCTTCACTGCAAATTGGAATAAGGGACCAAACATTTAGCTGAGGCTTCCTCTTGGGTTGCAGTGAGGAGTAGCTTTGTGGAAGAAGCTGATAATGCAATGTGCATATTTGCAGGACCCCCCAGGCCTGCCTCCTGGGTCTCTCTGTTAATTGAAAAAGTTGTCTCTTAAGCCCCCTTTTAGCTTCATCAGGGCTTGTTAAGGGCAAAGCTTCTGGTGGGCTGCTTCCTGTGACCTTCCAGCATCTCTGTTGGGTGTTCAAATCACTGCAGTGGGGTTCTCCAAACAAAGACCATTTTCAGATGTCTCCCAAACCACCCTGGGTTATCTATCCCTTGGACTGAAGAGTGGCAGCAGAACACAAGATAATTCTGAAAGGATTATTGTCTCTCTTAGCCACCTTTTCTGTTGGTTGCACGGTGGGTGTTGAGGAGGCCTTTCTCCTCTGCCCCCAGAGCAACTGGCCAGGGTCCGTGAATGCAGCTGTTTGTTGGGAGAGAAATACTCCCCTGGGTACAATTGTGACCTTTTGCATGGACACAGCTGAGAGCCGTGATGTGTGTGAAAGTACCTAAAAGGAAACCTGAACTTAACCAATGTGCTGTACCTTTTATTGGTGAAAAAGTAAAACCTGGGAAAAATTAGTGAATGCAAAACTTAGAACTATGATCTAATGCATTGTAAACTAAAAACCACCTATTCCCACCCCTGGATTTCATTCATTCATTATTTTGTAAGACGACCCTACAGTCCACCTGTTTGTAACTTTTTTAAATAAAATAGATACCTGTATTAATTACCAAAACTGCATCACTGTTGTTTGTCTTGGTAATATCTGTACTGGGGGAAGTGGCTGGGTTTCTAGAATGAGGTAGTTGGTATGTACCATATAATTGCAGCTGTGTGCAGGGGCACATGTCATTCTACATGAGCCAGAGTGCAAAATTCAGCTTCCTAAGAATCTGTGTGATTCGGGGGAGGGGGTGTACATACACACCATATTCTAAAGCAGATGTGAAGAACCCCTGACCCTTCAGCCCCAGCAAGCATGGCCGGTTCAGCAGGAGAAGGTCCAAATATTCCCCACACCTGTTCCAAAGTGTCTGCCAGAATACTGGAGATGGGCAAATGTCTTTTTCCCCAACAAGGTGAGGGAAATAGAGAGAATTGAGGAGGCAGATGTGAGAAACCACAACCTGGTCTGCTTGATGTCAGCAGGGAGGTGTAAAAGTCTGTCAGGCTTTGCAAAGCTGGTGTCACTGGGTCATGTTCATCAACTTGGTTGAATTAATTAAACTATAGATTTAATTGGATTTTGAATAAATGTGCAGTTAATTGTTAGTGCTTTGAATTTTATTGTTATCTTCCCTAGTGGGTCCTGCAAACTACTATTTGGATAATGGTTTTGACAGATAGGATAGGGGGCACTGGGAATTAATTTAATGGAATCAAGGGGGTGGCAACCCCAAAAGGTTTGTGAACCACTGATTTAGAGTAAGTCATACTAGACCAACGTTTATCCTTTTTTTCTTTATTAGAGTGTGGTAGATAATAGATTTCTATATCTTGACTTCAGCAAAGCATAAGGCCTATTTTCCTTTAGGGAAAAATAATATGATGAGCCAATGGGAACGGCTGTGGAAAAGAGATATTAAATTTACGGCATGCTATAATTTAAGAGAGAATGTAATGAAAATGCAATATAGATGGTACCTGACCCCGGTTAGACTGGCAAAAATGTATAAAAATTGTAGTGATGTCTGTCGTAGATGCAACAACGGGGCAGGAACCTTTCTACACATGTGGTGGGAATGCAAAGAGATAGTGGGATTCTGGGGAAATATTTACAACGAATTGAAAACGATGTTTAGATTTTCATTTGGGGAAAAACCAGAATCCTTTCTCCTAGGTATCATGTCAGAGGAAATAAAAAGAACGGTCAGACTGATATTTTTGTATGCGACTACGGCGGCAAGGTTATTAATTGCCAAAAATGGAAAAGCAGCAGCATCCCAACTAAAACAGACTGGCTATCTAAAATGATGGAATACTTCCATATTGCTGAATTAACAGGGAGGATAAGAGGGGATATGGTACAAAAAGTGAATAAGGAGTGGGCTATCTTTAAGGAATACCATATGTATTCGAGTATAAGCCGATCCGAATATAAGCCGAGGCACCTAATTTTACCACAAAAAACTGGGAAACCTTATTGACTTGAGTATAAGCCTAGGGTGGGAAATGCAGCAGCTACTGGAAAATTTCAAAAATAAGAATAGATACCAATAAACCCTGCCTACCTAGGGTGCTGCCGAGAGGCAGAGGCTGGTGGCAGCAGCGGAGGAAGAACAAGCAGCCTGAAAGGGCTTTTGGGCTCCTTCCTCCTCCGCCAGCAACAGCCTCTGCCAGGTAGCCTCACTCAAGTATAAGCCATGGGGGGCTTTTTCAGCATAAAAAATGTGCTGAAAAAGTCGGCTTATAAACGTGTATATATGGTACATCAAAATCTATGTGCAAAAAGTAGAATTTTGGACAGATATTGAGTGAATCCAGAAAATGATTAGAGTGAAAGGAGAGTAAAGTCAAGATAGAAGAAGAGACTAAAGAAATAAAGACTATTTTTCAGAGCTTTGGTTCCAGTCTATTTCTTATGAAAACCTAAAGGATACATCCCATCTAATGACTGACCTTTTCGGATGGACTCCTTGACTTCAGCTCACTCTCCTGAAGTGACGTGAACTTGTGGCTCTTTACTCTTGAAGTTGAGCCGAGCATGTGTTGAACCCAAGGTGAACTGTTCCGGAAGCTCTGCAGTCACCATCTTGCTAGTCAAGATAACCCCACAATTAATTTGTAGTAGTTGTAACAGTGAGCTCATATATGCTTATATTCCCTTGCTTTGATATAAGCTAATGGGCTTCCTTTGATGTTCTCCTTATCTGTGGGCTTGGAGTGCTGGGCTCTGAGCCCAGAAAGGGGAGCTAATGGCAAGACTTGGGTATTTGCCACCCATGCCCTAATCGGGTCAGGTGAAGCAATGTACGAACGTTTGCATGAGTGCGGAAAAGCCATCTGCTAGCTGCGGTGTCCGTCCTATGTCTGTAAAGGCTAATGCTGTAAGTCTGCACCTTTGTTTTAATAAAGCACTAGAACGGGACACTCTGGCTTTTCTGACATCCTTCTTTGGTATCCCTGAACCCAATCACTCCCATGCACTAGCGGAGGAAGAGGAGTGGGGGGGGGAGCGCACCGCCCCTGGCAGCGCAATCCCGGTGGGGTGCCATCGTGGCTGCCCCCCCGCCTGCTCTGGGCGCCACGCCCCCAGGACGCGTGCAACGCCCCTGCAGGTGGCACGCCAGCCCCGCCCCCGCCTGCTCTCCACCCCACCCCCCCAGTGCCAGAGCATGAAGCTCTGCCACTGCTCCCATGAGCTCCCCTTTGGGCTGAGGTTCAGGGCAGAGCTACTAACCTTGCTTTGTGCCACTTACAGTGTTATGGGGTTTCTTTTTTACCATTTTTAATTTTTTCGTGTTTGGCCACATCCTTCCTTGTTACGATTTTAAAAATCCAATCGCAAATGTAGTTATGCAAAAAGGTATCTCTGAACACACCAAGAGTGTGTTTCCTTTGCCTCTTTTTAAAGCACACAAGCCAGGGTGTGAGTGGCAAAATTGCACGTCTTCTGCAGCAAAGGGAACTGTTTCCGCTCAGACATGAGCTCAACCACTTCCTCCTCTACAGATCCAGCTCAAGGCAAGATCCGTGCCTGCCACAAGGCCAAGGGCAGGGAGGTGGCAGAACGCTCCACAGAAACAGTGCCAGAAGTTGTGCAAGATCAGAGCAAATTACAGCGAAGAGGAAATTATATATTTTAATTGCTTTTTAAAAAACATGTTTGTCTTGCTCTTCCGCCATGGGAAAGTACACGGACACATTATCGTTAACTCCCGTTGAGAGAGTGTGGCTGCTTCAAGGTCTGACCCAGTGTGCATCATGGTTGGGTGAGGACTGCCCACTGCGAAATCCAGTGCGTCACCTGCTGCATCACACAATGGGCTCTCGGCATGACTAAGCACAAAGAGCCACACCCAAAGGGAAACGACACCAGTGAACTTTTCTCAAATGCAAGCATCCAACAACTGCTTTTCTTAACTTGCCCTCAACTGCATGTGATATTTGGTAGGGTGGCTTTTAATTCGCATAGCATATTGGAAAGTGCATGATGTGGTACAAAATACCAAGTCAGGCCCTTGGTCTGACCAGCTCAGTGTTGTCAGCACTGACTGGCAGCATCTCTCCAGGGTTTCAGGCAGGAGTCTCCCCCAACCCCATGTGGAGATGTCGGGGATCAAACCTGTGACTACAGCATGCAGAGCAAATGCTTTGCCGCTGAGCTACAGGCCGTTGCCACCAAGAGGTGGGACAGGGAAGGAAATGCATCCCTTTCGGTAGGACCATCAAGAGTGCACACGCCACACATTTAAAACACATGTCTTCCCCCAAAGAATCTTGGGAACTGGTTTGTAAGGGTTGCTGGGAACTGTAGCGCTGTGAGGGTTAAACTCAAATCCCCACTCAGTTATGTTCCCTGGGTGGCCTTGGACTGGTCACTTTATCAGGCTTACTTAGCTTACCTCCCGTTTACCCATTTGCCTCCCTCTGCCTTCTCCATTTTCCCTCCCGGGGCTGAATTTTGTAAGCCCCTTGGAGGCAGAGACCTGTCCTCTTGTGTTTTGTTCAAGGCTTATTTTAATTGGCTGGCGGTGCTAAGTTAATAGCCTTTCTCTTCTGAGAGCTGCTTTATTTCAACATATAGCTTAAGAGCCCTGAATGCTTTAAGGAGAGCCACTTGTTCCCTTCTGAGTGTGAGTTAGTCCACGGCTAATTCAGAGAAGCTCCATTTAGAAGCCAGCATTTGCAGGAGGACTGCGATTTAAAGTGAGTGCAAGCCCAGAGGAGTGCAAGGCTGCCTCCAACTCATACACAACATGAAACTGAAAATCTAACAGCTTGGTAAAAATAACCAGGAGATGGTGCTCTTTTAAAACAAATAAATGTCTCTTCCACTGACCAAAGGCACAGTCGCCTTGCAAAGCAACCTATACCAGAAAAAAATAATTAAAACATTCCACCTTCAGGAACTTAGAAAGCTGCCTTCTGTTAGGAAAGATCCCTCTAACTCAGCATTGTTTACACAAGAACGGGCAGCAGTTATTCCATGGATGTTATGGGCATATGGGCAAAAGACCCTCATTTCAAGGAACGGGATCGCACATTTCCCCATCCAACTGTCTTTGTACAGCCAGCCCCATAAATGCTGCCTGATAAAAATGGTTAAGGTGTAAGTGTACAACAGAGAGAAATCTAGCACACATGTAGTCCAAGGTTACTTTTTAAAACCTTGTGCCTTGTGTCTTTTGCCCTTGCCTGTCTGTATCCAGTCTCTGCTGGTTCCTTCTATGAGTTCTTTGAAGGGAAAACCTGCAAATATTAAATTTCTCCAGCAAAGAGGAGTTAAATTTGGTGTGATCGAGGATGGCAGGCTCATCAGACGGATGAGGATAACTTTTCTTGTGTTGTTGAGACAAGATTGCAACCACTCAGGCTGTTAAACGTTAATCAATGTGGGGCAGATCTGTTCAGACAACCACCTGGTTTACAAGTCATGTAGGGATTTTGCTTCATAAGGGGGAAAGCAGGAAGAGAAAAGCAGAAGACTTCAACATGCCTCCACTTACACACAGTACTCCTCTCTTGTAAATAACCAGTACCTGTAAGCCCATGGATAACCGCAGTCCTTCCCCACGGTGCTATATGCCGGGTCATCAACTAGATTCTAATGGAAGAATGGTCAGCTGGCCTGACCAAGAGTTATGGGTGATTGAAGTTGAAGTCCAGTTATAACTGGAGGTCCACCGGTTCCCCATCTCTAATCTTTAAAAAGAACCCTCTAGTTCTCATGGTAAAAATAGAAACAAAACAAGCTCATATAGGTCCAAGCTGCAGGTGCTCTCTGAAATTCTGAGCCTGGCAAGTGGCCGCTCCTCGTGCTTCAGTTGTTTATGGAGCAATGAGGACTGGTTCAAACCCAGAGCATTTCTTACTTCTCAGCATAATACTAGTCTCTTAGCATTTCAGAAACTCAGGAAATCTGCAAACAAAAGAGACCCTTTTAAGTTGCCTGGCGATTGTGATGGTGGTGTTGGTATCTACCTTCAGCACCTTCCCTTCCCTTCCCTACTCATGCTCCAGTTGCCAGAAGCACTTACCCTCCTGCAGAGACTGAAATTCTGTATGAATCAGAACAGGAGCAAGCCCCCCCTCCCCGTCCCTCCCCGCCGCTTGCATCCCAGAGTGTCAAGATCTTGCCAACTGCTCAGCTGCCGGCTCAAGGATGCTGCATCTGAAGGTCCAATTTTTGGATGACTCCCAGAAGATCTTTGTCGTTGATGTAAGTGGATTTTCTCACTGTTACTAGTTTGTTATTGAGACTCTTGGAATGTCTCTCAGCTTCCTAGCTGCTGCCTCATTTTGGCATTTTTAAAAAATGCGAAATCACAGTTAGGTGGCAAAGGTGAACATGTAACGAGGGGTAGCTAACACTATTGGGGGGTTGTAGTGTTTATTGAACAATATGGAAAATTTGATTTATTTATTTTTTGCAATAATTCCCTGTTTTTATGTGATACGGAAAGGTCGTGTTTGATGACTGAACACCAACAATAGTGTGACCAGAGAATCTTTTTAATGGAAAACACAAATCTGTGTCCCTGTGTGTCAGATGAAGAGGCTGCCAGGGGGAGAGGTGGTTGGTAATTCGTTTTCCCTTAAAAAAAAACCACCTCTTTATTATAGAGAAATTGAAAAATAAAATATTTTTGGAAGAAAGGTATATCACTTGCTCAATAGTATTGAAACTTCTAAGGAAGATTGCATGGAATTATTTGAATTCATTTAATATATATTATTGCAAAATCAATAAAATTATTTGAAAGAAAGGAATAATTAGAAGCAACAATTAAAATATTGTTATTTAACAATATTAAAATGATACGCTTGCCAAAGATCAATATTCAAATATTAAATCTAAAGTGTAATCACCATACAGAAAATTAACTCTCTGTTAATGTATTGTTCTTAAGCCGTGCCTTTTAGTTAGCAAAGTATTGGGTTGCTGTTCTTCCTTGTGTTCAGGATTCTTAAACTTGTTGTCTCCGTTACCCAGTATCTTAATCAAAGGAAGGCACTTCAAAAAGCTCTCATTGAAAAGCAGCTTTATATCGGCTGGTAAAAGGTCAAGGTAAAATGTATCCCTTTCAAAACTCAATTACCTCCATAGGCTGGTTATATTGTTCTGTTTCTGATTAAATTTAGACATCTTGCAACATGCTTTTGCCTGCCTTTTCCCCAAGCCAATGAAAGGCTGGGCTATAAAGCCTCAGTTGGTAGAGTATGAAACTCTTAATCTCAGGGTTGTGGGTTTGAGCCCTGTGTTGGGCAAAATATTCCTGCATGGCAGGGGGTTGGACTAGATGACTCTCAGGGTCCCTTCTAACTCTGCAATTCTATGATTCTATGTTCTGCCATGATCTCTCATCTGTGTGAGGTTTTATTTGTAATGAGAGGAAGGTGCAAGATAGTATCCGGATCAATAGTATGGAACACAGGAACATAGGAAGCTGCCTTATTCAGAGTCAGACCATTGGTCCATCTAGCTCAGTGTTGTCTACACTGACTGGCAGCAGCTCTCCAGGATTTCAGATGGGGTCCCTCCCAGTCCCACCTGGGATTGAACCTGGGACCGTCTGCATTCAAGGCACATTATCTACCATTGAGCCACACAGCCCTCCTCTGTGGCTTCACTTCTGGGAAGTTCATGGGATGCAGGGGTCAGAAAAATATTTGGGTTTATTTTCATTCTCCTTCATCTATTGAGCAATATTTATTTGCTGCTTATATACCACTTTACATAAAACAATATAAAGTGTTCATTAAATTTACTGATAAAAATGCATTGTTGCTGTCGCAGCTTTAAAGATCTCCTTTAATACTGCAAAAGTTTGGAGACACAAGATGCAAAGAAATGTTTTTTAAAAGGTTGCTAACAGTGGCAAGGAGCATGTCCTGCCTGGCTGTTCTCATTTAGAAATGTAAGGAATTTCAACCAATAATCAGTTGAATTTCAGCTTCTCCAACAGCTTTTCGCACCTTGCCCCTCCATATCAGACCCAGACATCATCGTTTTTGCTCTGCACAGCATATTATTGCAACAAATAGGTTCCATTAAGGCCCTGCCTTTAACTTTCCTTTTCAAACCTCTGAAACCCCCCTTGGCACATGATGCACTTGGAAGCTGAATGGCTACGATAAATGAGAATCTGAATTAGCGAGTCTTTTGGAATAGAAAAGTGGCCTCAGGTTACATTCCCAACCAATCTTTCACAATAACTAGGTTTGTGGCTCTTTTTAGTTACAAGTCCAGGATGAGGTCAGGAATCTCTTAGTGGTTTCAGAGCTAATAAACAGGACCAAACTGGCATCCTGAGAATGTGGGTTGCACTGGTCTTTAGAGAGCTCTGCATGGGTGCAGTCCAGCCTTCTCCAACCCTGCTGGCCCCCAGATGTTTTGCACCACAGATGTTTTGAGAGCTGTTGTCCAAAACATCCAGAGGGCACCGGGGTTGGGAGAGGATGGTGCAATGCAACTTCCTCTGAATCTGCACCAGGCATGACGAAAGCAGAGGGAACTCCAACTATAAACTTCTTTTTAACACGTGCCACTGGACAATTTTTTAAAATATATTCCCTTTAACATGTTACTCCCACAATGAAGCTTCCCTGAATATGGGCATCTGAAGAAGTGAATTCTCTAATCATGGGCCCCTGCATAAACTGGAAACCTAGAGGCCTAAACACACAGAAGGTCAAAACATATATGGTTCCGATATCCACACATCCACGCTTGACGTTTGGGCATAGGAAGGTGGAGAGCTGTGCAAGGAGTCGGGCAGCGTTCCACTTTTCTCCAACCTGCACATATAAAATTAGGAGGTTATGACAAATAAATGTGCAATTTGTGTGGCAAGTTGGCACTTTCATTCTGTGCCTTCATTGACAATTGTTTTCTTAGGTATTTTATATGGGTCTGTTATGCATGCATATGTATGTGATCCATCTGGAAATATGTGTTGGTGTACAAAATTAATTAAATTTTAAAAAATTTAAGCACGGCTATAATTCTATTGGCCACTTGATCGTTAGCAGGGGAGCAGAGAATTATCCCAAGAGTGAAAAGTGGGGGCCACAGAGTGGGGGCCACTCCCCACCAGTTCATTTTTCAGTATAGTTACCCACCCCCTTCACTATCAGGTCCCAGAGGCGGGTTACAGCAATATAATATGCCATTCTAAAAACAGTTTTAATATACAGTTCTGCAATTACAATTATATGAACAAGTGAAACACCTAAAATGGTCACAAGCAACACAGGACTCTCTTTCACTGGAGGTTTTCCAACTTCTCTTCTTCTTCTTCTTTCTTCTTCTTCTTCTACGATCACTCGTAGCCAAGTAAGATTGTCTTCCATAAACACGGTCTGATTCCTGCACAACAGGGGGTTGGACTAGATGACCTTTGTGGGTGCCCCTTCCCACTCCATCATTCTGTGAGTCTCTGAGAATGTAATAGGCTCAGGAAAAGAGGTAGATCCCTCTTCACTGTCAGGAGGGCAAAGAGTTGTGTCTCCAGCATACAGAGGAAGCTACACGGTCAAGGTCTGTTTACGGGCCGTCATGGAGAAAGTCCTCTGCTGGGCGCCATTTCCCACACATCTGGGAGTGACGGATAATAATCCAATTACTTCCATGAGGAACCCCTGCCCAGTAAATTTCTCTTTATGTTAAGCTTCAGGGCATGGCGGTTTGTGGCATTTTTCAGCAGCTGAAATGCTTGACGATGATGGAACACTTCATATGAACACTCAAAGGGCTGCACTCAGTGGCAGAGTTAATGCTTTGCAGGCAAAAGGTCCCCGGTTCAGACTTTGGGCATCTCCAGGAAGGACTGGGAGAGAGGCCTCTGCCTGAAACCCTGGATTAGATAATACTGAGTTAGATGCAACCATCAAATAAATTTACTCCCAAGCCTCAGCAAAAGGCAGAGATAACAATATGGACTCCAATACTATAGCAATCCAAAGAGACACAAAACAAGGATGCCCACTGTCTCCCTTCCTATTCATCTTGGCCCTGGAAACCCTTGCAATCCAACTCCGAGCAGCCCCAGGTACCAAGGGTGTGTAAACAAAAGGTAAAACCTATAAACTAGGGCTCTTCGCAGACGACCTGATGGTCACTACACCAGACCCCATAAACACAGTAACCTCACTAATCCGAGAACTCAACACATTTGGTGTCAGACCTACAAGTAAACTTTGCAAATTCTGAGGCTATCACCAACATCACAAAGTTAAAACTCTGCCACACCAAATTCAGATACTTAGGGGTACAAAGAAACCAGAAACCTCAACAAACTATATCTCCACAATTACAATCCCCTGTGGTGACAAATCAACAAAGATTTGAGGAAATGGAACAACACCAGCTTCAACCTCTCAGACAAAATGGCCATGATCAAAATGAGCACCCACCCTAACCTACCTATTCCAAACTCTCCAGATAAAAACCTGGCAAGTCAAAGGCCTACACTGTCTAAAAGACTTCTACAAAAACAACAAACCCATACCAACTCCCAAATACTTTGGCTAACACACCATCAACTACATGCCTTCTTAAACAATCCAGCAGTAAAATCAGCAGCCGCCAGGCCCTTAACCACCTTCAAAACCTTCTCCTCAGAGCAGAGGGACACAGCAAAAGGATGGTATCCACAATATACAAAATACTGCTCCAAAACCCAACAACCCCCCTTTATGCAATCAAATAACAAATGGGAGCACGGCATAGGCTATGAAATTAACCCCACCCAATGGACTACAATGTGGTCTAAACCTCCCTTTAAGTCCATCTCAGCAATGGTACCTAACACCGCGGAAACAGGCTCTGATATGCCCAGGAACCTCACCAAGATGTTGGAGAGGCTGCACATCCACAGGCACATACCGGTACCTCCACATGTGGTGGGAATGTCCCAAAATCCAACCCTTCTGGATAGCAGTCTTTCAAGAGATATGCAAAATAACTAAACAGGTATTAGAATTCACCCCAGAACTGGCCCTACTCAACACCGTCCAAGTTAATAATGCCCACTCACATTATAAAGAGCTCATAACCCACCTACTCTCATCAGCCAGAAGCCTCATAGCCAGACCCTGGAGAGATCTGTCAGGAGTAAACATGAGCCAATGGTATCAAATGGTATGGGAAATGGCCTTATTAGAAAAACTAACCAATAAACTGAAACTGACATGGGGACAAATAGAAGAGGACGCCTTCAACCCAGTATGGCTCCCCTTTATCACATACACAGCACAACAAGACAATGACAAGAATCCACCAACAGCATACGAATCAATCTTTTGATCTACCTGACCCAACAAGCCCCCCCCCCAATGCAAACAAACCACACTGCAGCCAACCACAGACAACCAACCACATCCTGGGCCCCCAATACCTCTCACTATACCAAGACAATGTAATAAACGTACAGAAAGAGAACCTACCCAGCTGACGCTGACACAAAACCCCACATGCACACTATACAAAAGAATACAAGCCTCACCATCCCACCCCTCCTCTCCCCCCTCTTCTTCCCCAACTTTATACTGTACTCAACACTAATGTCTCACAACAAATGTAAATGATTTATAAGAAAGACTGTACAATCTGAAAAAAAGATACTAGGCATGTACTTTTGTAAACCAAGAAAAACTTTAATAAAATTATTTTTTTTAAAAAAGAAATACTGAGTTAGATGGCCCAATGGTCTGAGTTCCTATTCCCAACCAAGTTGAATTCAGCTGGTTTGGGGATTAAGCCTGCTCTGGCCTTGGCTCAGTGGTGCTGTCTTCTGTTTTGCAGGCAGTCTCAGGTCCAATCCCCAATATCTCCAGGTTTGGCTGGGAATGATCCCTGGCTGTTAATCTCTGAACAGCCACAAGATGGACCAATTGCCTGTGAGGAGTCTTAACTGGGTCCCAGTTAAGAAGGTCTCAGCAGCTACACAGGAGGTTTTGGGGGAAGTTTTTTTTAATGCTCCCCACTCACTTATTTGTTTACTTTATGAAAATGATAGAGGGTTGCTTACATGGTAGAGTTGTGCCCTCTAAAGAAGCTTAAATGTAAGTAAGTAAGTAAGTAAGTAAGTAAGTAAGTAAGTAAGTAAGTAGGTAGGTAAGTAAGTAAATCAAGTTTCTCAAATGGCATGGCAGGGATTAAAAGTTACTTGTATTTCATATTAAATCATAGATGAAATAATGGAAATGTAGAGTTGGAAGGGATCCTGAGGGTCATCCCTAGTGATGGCTCAGGCACTGGTCAATAGGTGTCCATAATGATTGTGCTACCCGCACTTTTGTACTGCACCCACATTCATGATGAATGTGGAGGCTGGGAGAGGGGCAAGGAGCAAATTTTGTCAGTGGCAAAATACCCTGGCAAAATAACCCCAGCAGGAAAATCACATCTCCTCATCACAGCAGGGGCCTCATTTGTGGTAGCTTCACAATAAATTATTGTGCATGTATATCATGAAAGACTGGCAACATGTTGGCTGCTGCAGACACTGAGGGTGTAATTGGTTTGTTAAACAGGATTATATACAGCATAAGAAGAGCCTGCTGCTGGATCCGGCCAATGGCACATCTAGTCCAGCATCCTGTTCTCACAGTGGCCAACTAGATGCCTTTTGTGGGACCCGAGCAGAAGAGCAACTCTCCCCTCCTGTCGCTTCCTGCTATTCAGAAGCAATACTGACTCTAACTGTGGAGATGGAACATAGCCATCCTGCTTAACAGCCATGGCCGACAGGGCTCTTAACGCAGACCTGCCACATGCAGCATTTTCCTAGATCATGGGAAGTGTGGGAGGGGGGAGGAGAGAGAGGGGGCACTTAAGGGATCATCATGCCTAGTTAACTCACTGTGCCTGAATGCAGCCTGGCTAAGGCTCCAGTCTCCCGTAGGCAGGAGTCTACAGGGAAAGCTAAGAATTGGCAATGGCCAAGTAATATATCCCCCATATCCCAGCCTGACCACTGAGGGCCTCAGGGGATGGCTCAGATGCAGGGCTCGTAACTGTGCACTCAGTACAGTGGGCCAAAGCCTGTGGGACCCCCTCCTGCCTATGATTAAGACAGGCAGCCCCCCATTGCATGACTTTCTTTGTTCCAGCAGGCATTCTAAGGTAGTGTTGGGTTTATATTGAATTTTTATTGACTGTTTAGAAGTGCTAATGGCTGAGAAGTATATAAATGTTTTGAATAAATAAATACAGCCTTGGATGGTGCAAATATTTTGACTGTCTTGCTTAGCAACTCACCTTCTTCTGGGCCACCTTGGTCACCAGGCCAACCCCAAGACATTTTGCCGTCTGAGGCGAAACAGAAAATGGCACCCCCCCACCCCGCCCACAGTGCAAAGATTCTCGGTTCCCTTGCACGATAAAGGAAGCGCCTGCACCAGATTCCCCGGGTGGGCCCTATCTCATCCCAATTAGATCACAGCAAGAGACTCTCTTGTGAGGAAACGGCAAGTGCTGATCTCCGACTGTGTTCCTCTGGGAGACAGTGCCCCAATATTCTAGTGCAGGAGGAATAAACAGTGATAATTGTTTTAATTACTGCTGTGATCCAGCCATTTGGAAGGGAACCGGGACAGCCCCAGAGAGAATGCTGTTATTACGCTGTCATTTTCCAGCTGCCTTCCTCCACCGGGGTAGTAATTTTAAGGTCGTTGTGTGCAGCAAGGGATTATCTGAAAATGTTAGCATGCATGTTCCACGCTGAGCACGACTTGCGGTGTGTAAGCAACCCCTCAATTTCCTCTGAAGCCAAAGTCACAATGACAGGTGTGTCTGGACGCTTGCCAGCTGCAGTCTTCCTAGCAGAGGGGCTGGTCTGAGACTCAGGGAAGCATCAGGAGGGGCCAGCACCTTGACCCCCTTGCTGCTGTGCCATGGGGTTTGGGGCTCCTCTGCGTCCCTAAGCAAAGCAAAAGTCCCAGTGCCTAACAGTAACTGGCGCTGTTACATAAGACTCATTCCCTATTTGTAATGAATTAATGTTTCAACGTGGGAGCACCCACATTTTGGAACTTCTTACCCATTGACACCAGGCAGCTGCCTTCGCTGTACTCCTTCCGACACCTGCTTAAAACATTTTTGCTAAAGCAATCCTATCCAGCCCAGGGAGAGTTGACACATGTTTTAATCTGGTGTTTTGCTTATCATTGATTTTTCCCCCCCTGAAGGCTTTAAAATGTTCTTTTCAACTGTTTTTTTTTTAACTGATGATTTCATTGTATTTCTTTTTGCAAACCGCTTTGAGATTTATTTATTTTTACAGTCAAGCAGTATGTTAAAGTTTATGGAATAAGTAATTTGAATCCATCACCTTTCTTGCGCATACAAAAATCCTCCCATTTCTCCCATTGTCAAGAAGCAGGGGAAAAGCAAGAGGTGAAAAAGTAAGTTGCATTTGGAACTCAGTGCAGCAGATGGCATCTGTCAGATCCCATTTTCTCAGGAGGGCTATCTTGCATAATACTGAAAATGGGCCATTTGTGAGGTGGACCAGCATTTGCCGTTTGGAACTCCCTCCAGTTATATGTCCTTCAGGCGCAACCTCCATTGTCTTTTCAGCGCCTTCTTCAGCAGGGCTCCTAAGGAGAGATCCCAGGTGGCATCTTGAGCATGGTTTGAACTGTGGAAAAGCGGCATACAAACAAAATGATGTCTATCAATCTATGTCATCTGTTCTGACTACCAAGCTGCTTCTATTGATGCAACTGTCTTAATTCTTGTCATATTTGCAGTTGCTTTACATATGATGTTAGGTATTATGAAACAGCTTTAGGACACTTCATAAAAAGTGGTTCGTAAATGAAATTCGCCATCAGCATCGCAGGGCACTTCCAGTGGTGGCTCCCCATTTGCAGGCTGCTTTCCCTAGCAAGGCGTGCCTGTCTCCATCGTTATTAGGAGGA
Source organism: Darevskia armeniaca (assembly GCA_034641395.1). Lineage (NCBI taxonomy): Eukaryota > Metazoa > Chordata > Lepidosauria > Squamata > Lacertidae > Darevskia > Darevskia armeniaca. The sequence goes on along the minus strand of JAWWNF010000473.1, from coordinate 1,372,470 downwards.
ATTTTGAAATACTCCTATTCCCCCAGGCCCTTGGTGTCCGAAGAATATTGTTCCTAGCAACCCTAAGACAATAGGTTTTTGACTGCAACTGCTTTTAGAGGTTTTTAATTGTAATTGTTTTTAGAATGTTTTGTCTGTTTTAGAATGCTTTTGCTTCTCGTTTCTAGGTACGGTAGTGTGTGTGTCTGCTGCCCTAGGCTCCTTGCAGAAGAAGAGAAGGGTACAGATCCAATAGATAAATCATAAAGAGCAGCAGCATCTAATCATAATTGCATTTTTGTATTTTAGCAGTGCACCCTTCTTTCTTCCCCATCTTGTCTGGACGCATCCAGGGTTTGTTTGATGCATGGAACTTGCCCTTTTCCCTGCTCAGCTGACGATTGGAACATCTAGTGCAGCTCCCGTCATTGTCATTAAAATTGCTTGGAAATCTTGAGCAATCAGCTTTTTAATAGCTCTGTTCTTCTAGCTTAATGATGCTTAATTACCCTTGCTCATCAAGGACCATGCAGCTTAATTAATATGTGCAAATTGCATTGGTGTTCTTGCCAACCTCATTGGTGTATGCCAGAAGCCAGTCCAGACCTCAGTGAAGTGAGCATCAGAGCAGAGGTCCAGGCATTGTCTTTAGCAATAACAAATGTTGCATTGATTTATTGATTTGTTCAATGACTATCCCAGTTTTCGGCATCAAGTGGTCTCAAGGATGCAACCCGGTAAATCACCCAAGTAAACACAATTTTACTCAGCTGCAGCTTTTTGGCTGGCTGTGATCAGCTGAAAAAATCCTGTCCAGCCTTATTATCTCAGTGCATTGTGGCCAATGACCACATGACCGACTCAGTCCTTGGTACCAGGTGGTTGCATCCAATGCTCATCTGACTCAAATCAGTGAAATTAATAGGCATAGCTTCATGAGCGCCCAAATGCAGGTCATGCTGTACTAAAAATGTCAAGACAACTTGACTACAACCAAATGCTTGCGTAATTCAGGCTACCATCATCTTTCAGAAACAAAAGCTTTACATCAGCAAATATTTTTTCCAAAAGCTCAGTGGAAATGAAAACACTTGAGACTCTGCAGTGGCCTTTTTGGAGAGCTCTCTGCCTTCAAATTGTTTTCTGCCACATGACGTCCTTGTGGGAAGGGGTTTAGGCCCACCAGGGTGGGTGGGATGCAACTTAATTAAAAAGGCAACTGACAATGAATGCTTTAACCTGTTTGACCGGTTAGGAAGTACTTCTCTGAGTCAGTTTGGAAGGTGGGGAGGGGGCAACCCTGGTGACATGCTTGGTTTTTTTTAATTAAATTTGCTATTTTAAAAAATGCTTCCAAAGGGCTGCTCACAGTGGGATTTCATTTCTCTGAGCAAAGATTCTTCACCAACACCACAGTCCTAAATCAGACCATGTCACCAACTGCTTTTGAAAGTAAAAAATAGATTGCCATTCTTTTTTTTTTTTTTTTGCAAAAACTTTATTGAAACTCCATCATCTATTACAATCCGATAATTACAATATTAATGATTGAGTACACTTTAAATAAAACTACAAAATAAATTAAAAATAAATGAAAATTTAAACATTGTCTATCCTACTGCGAATACCATTACCTTCACTCGCTTACCAACCTAATAAACCAAAACAAAATACATAGCATTAATCTAAACAATAATCTTACTCAGTTTGACTTCCTGTTCATCCCATCTGTATAATTTTTCATACACAAGAATGCAAAACTTTTATTGTACATTTCTTTTTCTATTTTTTTTACATTCATATACCGTATTTTTCGCTCTATAAGGCGCACCTCACCATAGGACGCACCTAGTTTTTAGAGGGGAAAAGCCCCATTTTTTTGAGGATCAGCTCAAATTTCTGTAGCTTCTTTTGCAAAGGAGAAAAGCCCCAATTTTTTGAGGATCAGCTCAAATTTCTGTAGCTTCTTTTGCAAAGGAGAAAAGCCCCATTTTTTGAGGATCAGCTCAAAGTTGTTGAGCTTACTTTGCAAAGGTAAAAAACCCTGTTTTATGGGGTTTAACTCACAGTTCTGCAGCTTCCGGAAGCCATTTCTACAGTTTCCAGACAGATAATCTAATCAGCCAGTCACATGTCGCTGGGGAAACAGCCTCCCTCTGCAAGGGGGCGGGGCTGGAATCTCTCTCCCCGATCGTTTGCTGAGCAGGCTTCCTTTCAACACCCCCTTCTCTCTCTTTTTTTAAAAAAGCATGATCTGCTTTTGCCCCTGGGCAGTTCAGCTCCAGGGACCACACATTCACTCCATAAGATGCACAGACATTTCCCCTTACTTTTTAGGAGGAAAAAAGTGCGTCTTATGGAGCGAAAAATACGGTATCTATCTGTATACTTAATTATATTACCAAACTGTTTCTCTCACCAAGATCATTCGAATGCCAACATAGATACTGTCCCCTTGGTATAATTCCTCACATAACACTTATATTTATCCCATCGTTCTCTAAATACTTGTCTAGAGTTGCCTCTTATGCTGTTTGTCAACTGCGCCATTTCGGCCAGTTCTTGTAGTTTGTGCTGCCAGTCTGCTAATTTTGGGGCCTCCGGATCTTTCCAGCCTTTTGCGATCAACAATAGATTGCCATTGTTTGTGGGGTGGTTGATATAAAGATGGATGGATCTGCGGGAACTTTGCTTTATCATTTTTCACATCTTAAGCTCAGTTCTGCATTGGCATGTCTTAACAAAAGATTTCTGTTGAAAATTCACCAGAGTTTTAGTGTATGTTTCTGCTAACATTCACAATTCTGCTTGCAATTTTCCCTAATATGATTATGTCTTTGTACATTATTTCCACTAATATAATCATATACTTTCCCCTAAAATATGCATTCATGTCTGCATTGGGTTGCATTCAGCTAAGCTGTACCAAAGGTAGTTCAACTGAAATGATCTAAGGATCTAAACCATGCTTATTTGTTTTAATGGGTTTACTTGGAGTCCAATGGAGAGCTTCATTGCAAATTTTGAGAAGTGTAAGTTTCAAAACTTACCTGGGGACCCAGGTGGCGCTGTGGGTTAAACCACTGAGCCTAGGGCTTGCTGATCAGAAGGTCAGCGGTTCGAATCCCTGTGACGGGGTGAGCTCCTGTTGCTCGGTCCCTGCTCCTGCCCACCTAGCAGTTCGAAAGCACGTCAAAGTGCAAGTAGTTAAATAGGTACCGCTCCGGCGGGAAGGTAAACGGCGTTTCCGTGCGCTTCTCTGGTTCGCCAGAAGCGGCTTTGTCATGCTGGCCACATGACCTGGAAGCTGTACGCCGGCTCTCGGCCAATAAAGCGAGATGAGCGCTGCAACCCCAGAGTCGGACACGACTGGACCTAATGGTCAGGGGTCCCTTTACCTTTTTAAGTTTCAAAAGATAGTCTATGTTTCAGTTTGCTAATTGTTTCAGGGATTCATGGATTATTCAGAAAATTATTGTTAACTAAGTACATTAGCAGGATTAATCTAAAACAAGCAGTTAAGTGGGAGGTGCAGTATTGAAAATTAAAACATAAGAAACCACAGAAGGGGGGGATGGAAGTCAAACTATATTTTTTATTGGGAAATATAATTAATCTGTATGATTGTTTTAAAAATTCAAAAATAAAATATTGAATAAAATAATTTTTTTTATTGTTTCAGGGTGCGGGAATTAGACACACTCGGGTCAAAATGCAAACCAAAACTGATTTATCCCACCCATCCCTGGTCTGATGACCAAGAAATAAGAGCCAAAATATATGGCGTTAACTACAGAACATCTTATTTCAGACCCTCCAAATTTCCCTATTTTCCAGGGACGTCCCTGATTTAAAGAAGTTGCCCCAGTTTCTGATTTGATCTCAGAATGTCCCACTTTTCCTTAGGATGTTCGTATTTTCATTGGAGAAATGTTGGAGAGGATGGAGTTATCCACCCCCAAGTTGTCTGAAGGCAATCCTGTATAGGGAAGTGGGTTTTTTTTAATGTTTAATGTTATATTATATTTTTATATATGTCAGAAGCTGTCCAGAGTGGCTGGGGCAACCCAGTGAGATGGGTGGGGTATAAATAGTAAAATTAACATTACGGAATGTGACGTCCCTATTTTCATTGGAGAAATGTTGGAGGGTTTGTTATTTATGTATTGAATTTATATCCCGCCCTTCTGAAGGAGCCGAGGGTGGCAAACAAATTCACAAAAAAATTAAAAAGCAAAAACTTTATAGAATAGTTAAAACATTATATTTAAAAAATTACAATTAAAAACAATTAAACTCAGTTGCAAGCATTCTAAAACAGATTTTAAAAAATGATTCTATCCAGTGAACTTGGGGTAGCCAGGAACAGTATTCAAATACTGTTTTCAAGTACACTTTGAATATTAATAATGATGGAGACAGGTGAGCCTTGCTAGGGAGAGCATTGCACACCCAGGGAGTCACCACTGAGAAGGCCCTTTCATGGGTCACCACCAACAAGGCCTCAGTGGCAGAGTTTGAGGCATTCCTGCATCTCAGCCGCAATCGTCTTCTTACCTGAATTGGTGATGAATGTTTCTCTCTGCACATCTGCTCCCTTTCAGATCTTGACTCTTTGGTCCAGGAATTAAAGTGTGTTAACTGTGTTGGGTTCAAAAGGAGGATTCAAAGGACACACAAGCAGAGTCTTCTCTCCCGTTTAAGGAGAACAGGGAGAGAACTTCTGCTTTGTGTACTGGAGACTTCTGGGGCTGTAGGCTGCGGTTGCATAAGTGGAACAGGAATTTCTGGGCTCCAGCTTAGTGCCCTGTAACAAATTACGTGTAAGGTGTTTCTTTATGTTTAAACAAAATTGGATTAAAATGATTTCTTTCTTCTTCTTTTTTTTAAAAGAATTGGTTAGTGGTTAGTGTTGGTCTAGGACCTGTGAGACTCAGAGCCATAAAGCTCTTGGTCCTGTCCCTGTTTCTTAGCCTAACCTACGTCACAAGATTGTGTGAAGATGAATTGGGAAGGCCTAGAGAGCTTGAAGGAAAAGTGGAAAATAAATGAAACAAACAAAAGTTCCTGATCTATTGTACTGAAACAATATTGTCAATCTTCTTGATCCCTGTGTTGTTTACCTGGCTGGCTTCCCCCCTCCCCTCTTTCCATCCCAATAGCAAAAGTCTTCTGGCAAAACATTGTTCAACCTAAGCTGTAGCCACCTGAACCTCACAGAGAAGGAATACTTTGGGCTGGAGTTCTGGAGTTCTGCAGGGCATGCTGTAAGTGAAGGCATTTTGAATCAACTTGTAGGGGTGTCACTGAAGGCAGATTGTATATGAGGTGCTCAGTGGTACCACTTCAGGTGCTGGGTTATGTATTGCTCTGACTGAATGCCCCTCCACTGGAATGAAACGAAATCCCTGTATGTTGGGAAACTAGCACGTGCAGTCATGCAAGGGTTACTGAAAATTCTGCGCTCTCAACTGCTGAATTCTGCTACCTCCATAAACAGCGCAAGAAAAGGAAATGCATGTCTCCTTATTTTGAGTAATTTATTCTTCTAGCTATGGGGAAGTGAATGCCTCCCCCCCCCCACGCCTCCACATTGAGAGCCCCCCCTCTCACGCCAAAGGATTCCAAAGAGCTGCGAACCAAATGGCACATTATTAAATTTCATAAGAGGATTGACAGATTTTCAGAACATGCTGTTTTCGAAGCCGTCAGTTCCGGAAAGTTAAAAATGAAAACCTAAAGCAGTGATTCCCAAGCTTTCTGAGGCCAATGCCCACTTTGTTCCATAAGCTCATCCCCAGTGCCCCCTACTCTATGCAAAACCTTATTTAGAATAGTGGTTTGCACAACCCACTAAGGAAAAGAATAACACAATGAAATTCAAAACAGTAACAATTAATTGCACATTCACTCAAAATCCAATCAAAAGTATTTAGTTTAATCAATTCAACAAAACTGATGCATTTGATCCAGTGAAGCCAGCTTTTCAAAGGCTTATTGATATCCCTTTTCACCTCCAGCCAGCTCCTCAGCTGCCCCCTTGCCTCTTAGCGCCTCCTAGCTAATCCTACAGCCTCCAGGGGTCACCACTGCAAACCACAGCTATAACCATCTTAAATGCTGTAATTAGATAATATGACCTTGGAGAGTTGTGATGGGTGTGTACGTATGTGCATGTGTGGCTGAAAAAGTGTTGTTGTTTTTGTGCTGTTTTTTGTTTTGTTTTTATGGGATGGCATTCAATTTCGTTGCACTTGTACAACGTTGTACTTGTACAATGACAATAAAGAAATCTTATCATAATAATAATAAAATAATAATAATAATAATAATAATAATAATAATAATAATAATAATATAGGGTGTCCCTATTTTCATCTGAGAAATGTTGGATGGTGTGATGTTGTTGTTTTAACATACATAAACACAGGCTTCCTGCTAGCCTTCCTAAATGCGCTTCTTTTGGAATCAACGCTGGAGGTACAATCGACTTTGTGGATGGGGGAGGCTCTGCCTGGCCTCTTTGCTTTCTAAGCAGAGCTATTTAAAGTGTACTCCATTTGAAATGGCTCCCCAGCCACACAAAGAAAGATGCACACAAGCAGCCAAGGCTGTGTTGTTTTTGCTCCCTTTTCTTTCCCACTGGTGAAAATTCTGTCTCAGCCAAACAGACCCCAGTCTCCAGAAGGGAAATCCAGGTTTGGAGGGCGGAGAGGGAGAAGCAGGGAATCTAAGTGGCTCAGAGCATCAGTGGTCCAGCTCTGCATCATAAAGACAACAATGGAGGCCATTGACTTCTCTTTGCTTCATTAACTTGCTGGAGTGCAGTGCGGGTAAAAACAGGGCTCTGCATTTATAAGGAGCAAAGGCAGTGAATCTCTGCCTGCTTGCTGAAAGGCTGTTTTTCCTCCTCAGAAACCATTCAAGGAACATCACTCAAGGATATCCATCAGTACGCTGATTAACTGGGCTGCATTGTTCTTCAGCTGCCAGGGGCTGATGAGTCTATGCATGCAGCAGAATGAGACGGTAGAGTCCTGGTGTGGTTGGACAGACTGTACCACTTCACAATCAAGTGTGAAGATGGCTTAACAAAAATTTTTTAAAGCTCTGTTAAAATATAGCTGAAACTAGACAACCAGCATAGTGGAGTCCCCCCTTCCTGAAGCATTTCTGTTCCATTTGCAGGGAGGGTACTGTTGTTACAGCTGTGTAAACACCATACATTTAAAAGCACACCCACCCAAGAACCCTGGGAACTCTAGTTTGTTGCAGATGCTTGGAATTGTAGCTGTTAGGCGTGAACTTCAGTATATGTAGTGAACTTACAATATATGTAGATGTGTACACAACATACAGTGAAAGCACATTTAAATCACACACCCCACCAAGAATCCAGGGAACTGTAATTCACTCCTCACGAACCAAGAATTCCCAGCACCCTTAACAAACTACAGCTCCCAGGATTCTCTGGCGGAAGCCATGTGCTTTAAATGTATTGTGTGTACACAGCCCTCGATGGTCAGGATCAGCCCAAGATCTTTTATGCTGCTTTTTTGTCTTCCTACAGGCCTGGCTGGAACTTCTGAAGCCTATAACAAAGCAGATTAAAAGTAAGTATTTTTGTTATATATGCATATATTTTAAAAATACTTTGCAACACCCAAGGGATGGCAGGGAGATGGAGCACTGATCCAGGGCTCTCCTGGCTCACCTTCTCCTCTCCCCATCAATGGCACCTAGGCCACATCCACAACATACATTTTAAAGCACTATGATACCACTTTAAACAACCGTGTCTTCCTCCACAGAATCTGGGGAGCTGTACTTTTTTAAGGGTGCATTAGGAGGCTCCTATTCCCACAGTTTCCTGTGAAAGGGGATTGATTGTTAAACCACCCTGCAGAATTGCAGCTGTGTTAGAGGAGCATGAGACAAAGATTGACATTGGGATTGGCTGCCCAGTAAACCCTGCCACCTGAGGCATTTGCCTCACCCTGGCGGTTGGGCAGCTACACAGTGATGGATCTGCAGCAGGCATCTTCCATGTGTCTCTGGTTGTGCCCAGATCTGACAGTCACTTTGCTTTCTGGGCATGAAATGTTTCTATAGTGCGTTCCCCAGTACATTTCCGAGCACAATTCAAAGTGTTGGTGCTGACCTTTAAAGCCCTAAACGCCCTCAGCCCTGTATACCTGAAGGAGCGTCTCCACCCCCATCGTTCAGCCCGGACACTGAGATCCAGCGCCGAGGGGCTTCTAGTGGTTCCCTCACTGCGAGAAGTGAGGTTACAGGGAACCAGGCAGAGGGCCTTCTCGGTAGTGGCACCCGCCCTATGGAACGCCCTCCCACCAGATGTCAAAGAGAAAAACAACTACCAGACTTTTAGAAGACAGCTGAAGGCGGCCCTGTTTAGGGAAGCTTTTAATGTTTAATAGATTATTGTATTTTAATATTCTGTTGGAAGCTGCCCAGAGTGGCTGGGGAAACCCAGCTAGATGGGTGGGGTATAAATAAATTATTATTATTATTATTATTATTATTATTATTATTATTATTATTAGCCAAGACTGGGGAACCTGTGGCCCTCTAGATGTAGCTGGACCCCAACTCCCAGCTGCCCCTGCAGCCAGCATGGGGGTGGTTTCATTTATTTACCTATTGCATTTATATCCCACCTTTTCCTCCAAGGAGCTCACAACAACCCTGTGAGGTAGGTTAGGCTGAGAGAGAGTTGCTGCTCCAAGGTCACCTAGTGAGCTTCATGGCTGGGTGGGGGTCTCAGCACGGGTCTCCCAGGTCGCAGTCCAACATGCTAACCACTATGCTCCACTGGATGAAGGCCAGAGGTTCCTCATTTCTATCTCAGGTCAGGTTTCTCCTCTGCCTGGATGTAGCATTTTAGAACCATGGGGGGAATCAGTGCAGCACATGGGGATGATGGGCAGTTAGTCTCCATCTTGTCTAGAGCGTTCAGAAAAGCTGATTCCACAGGCTGTGTGCAAATGAAGAGATTTGTAAATGTTCCCGACAGACCTTTGAAACCAAACTTATGAAGATGTTGTGTTTTAAGATCCTAAGGAGGTTCTTTTCAAATTTATGGTGAAATTTTTCCCAGTGGATCCGGGCCATCTGAGAGAAGAGCTGACAAGGTATGTTTTATTTTTACACAGCCTCTTGGTTTTGTTTTTGCATTTGTTTCATTTAGAAATAATTTCATTTAGGGTTCTTATGAATGGGGGTTTCATTAAATGCTTAAAATAATTCAAAACTTTCCTTTCCCTGACTTCCTATGTAACTGGCAAAAGCAGTGCTTGAGGTATGAAAGCTAGGAGCTAAATGGCACCTTAAACCTAGTTTATGGGTGCAACAACAGAATGTCTAGGCGTACTTTTTAATAACAAGAATAAAAGGTGAAAATGAATGAACTGCAGCTAAAATATTATATTCACTTTTCACATGGTCTAGTCCTCATCTGAAGACAGCAAAAAAAAAAACACAAAGCTATGCTTCCCCTGCTTGTTGTTGTTGTTGTTCAGTCATTCAGTCGTGTCCGACTCTTCGTGACCCCATGGACCAGAGCACGCCAGGCACGCCTATCCTTCACTGCCTCTCGCAGTTTGGCCAAACTTCCCCTGCTTACTCCTCTAATATTCTTAAGAGGGCCTTTTCTCCTGTCTTCAGAGAGTGGCTGGAAGTGGGGAGGCAGAAAAAGGCCCCCCTCTCCTTCCACTCTGCAGTTTTAATCTGAAATCTCTTTGGTGCATTAGTGCATCCAGAGCTCAGAAACTGCTTGCGCTAATGAAATTCCTTGTCGCAAAACACACCTAGAACAATGGGAGTTTTGAACGCTGGGCAAAAGCACTAAATCAGCCTTTACCAACCTGGCCCCCTCCATATGTTTTTGACCGCAGCTCAGACCAGCCCCAGCCTATATACAGCTATGCAGGCTGCAGCTGATGGGAATTGTAATCCAAAACATCTGGAGAGCATTGTCTAAATAATACATAACTGCATTGTTCATTTTATATCTATATATACCCATCTAGGTATTGTTGCATTTGAGACAATGAAGCTATGGTGATGATAATATTTATTTATTATTAAAATGATTTATTCTATTTACATCCCACATTTCCTCCAAGTTGCTCAAGGCTTTATAACTGGGTGGGGATCTGAACCGTTGTCTCCAGGGTCTTAGTCAAACACTCTAACCACTAAACCAGACTGGCTGCTATCAGTATAACTTCTGTTTTCAAGGACACTTGGAACTGCTTGCATAAGCATAGTTTCTTGCGGATGGTGCCCATTGTATTGCGATGGCTATCACAATTTTATTGAAAATGACTTTTAGATGCGTTTTTGCTCCCCATGAGCACAAGCATCCTGAAAGTATAGAAACTTGGTAAAAGGTGCAGTAAAAATCAACAGAGGACTTTGAATGCACTGACCCAAACCCCTACACAGGAGGGGGGCCATATCTGTACTTCACAATTGCACAACAAGTAGTGCAGAAACTGGGACTAGGCATTGGGTCCAGCATCCTGCAGGACCCGTAGCTTTCATTTAAAGAGAAATCCAAGGTTCCAGCCCATAAGATGTTGAAGATAGGTTTGAAAGAGTTCACAGCGACCAATGAGACTGCAGAAGCTGGATGGGAGGGGCAAAGCAGTTAAGCAGCATGTGCAGCCATTTAGAGACAAGGCTTAAGTGGCATGGATAACTCCCTTGCCCGTTCTGCCTTCCCAGCGAGAGCAGATAAACAATTGGCAACAAACAAATTTATGCAGATACACTTGAACTGAATACTTTGAGAATCCTTCTTTTATTCTTGCACATGAATCTAAGACAAACTAAACAAATTAGATCTTCTATTCCTGAAGGCCTGTAAACCGGTCACCGTGGTTCTACTGATGACGTGCTGTTCAGGTTGATATTGTCGCCTGCCACCCCAATCTCAGAGCCGTGCAAGATTCCAGGAGTTCCAGGCACTTACCCAGGAATGAGGGACTGTGGTGTCTTTATGATATATGGTTTATTTACACATATATGCAACCTGAGCCTACCATAGAGGGGCTCACAGCATTAACATTCCAAGAGGGTCTTGCTTCTCCCATAGCTACAGCCTTGGATGCAAGCGGAAATCAAGCATGGCTCCAACTCTCTGCCTTCCCAGCCTGCTGCCTTGTCTCCAGCTTCTAGCTCACATAACACAACTCTACATCCTGGCTTTTGTCTTTCCAGCTCCCAGCGAGCTGAGGGAGGCCCCCCCCCCCACACCCATTTGTCGTCTGGCACAGAAATACTTCCTTTGTTACCTCTCAGCTAGATGGACCCATAGTCTGTCTCGGTGCGTGGTAGACTCTCACGAATATAGAATGATGCCTGATAAATTGCAGAACTGTTTTAGTCAAGATAAATAAACAAGGGTTGATGCATGTATGTATTTGTGTGTTTTGGCATATGACCACTAGAAAAGGGTCTTACCCTCACATCTCCTTTGGGGCAGGGAAATTTTGAGGATGGTCTTCCTATCAGTAACATATCTGAAACGGTTTTTAGATACCTGTTCACTCTCCAAATCAAGAAGGATCTGGCCTGTGGAAGACTTCCTTGCAGCGATAACAGCTCGGCCCTGATGGTATCGCACCTTTTGCAGTGTACGTACAGCATTGGCCTGGACATCAGTTAGAAGTCTTATACGAGGCTGGCAAAATGCAAAAGTGTCCACAGGGGTCTTGAACCTGCAAATGTTGAGTAAGATGTGAACCATTAAGCTTTTCTCAGCCTTGCATGGCAAGCTGAACATGTCGGAATTCCTCTTCACAGCTCCTGAAACAATATGTGGACGGAAGTGCTGCTGTCCTTTGCAATTTGCGCTTCACTGAATTTTGTGAGACTGTTCTCCAACCAAATAATGTGCCCCAAAGTATGTACAGCAGGAGAAAGTGTGCATAAGGATGCATGCATTAATGACAATTTTGCATTTTGTTCCAGGCCCAGCCACTGTCTTTCTTGGGTCTGGTTGGTTGTTTAGGGTTAAAAAAAAATAAGTTCCAACAAGCCTGTAGACTCTATGACTCAAGGCCTTCCAAAGATGCAGTACTTGCTTTCTTCTATGCAGTCTGCGCATCATCTAAATTCATTGCGTATATTTTTGCAACTAAAAAGTGCTTCTTGAGAAGCCCAGTTTCATTTTGAAAAGAAAAGCTCATTGCAGATTGCTTCTGCATTATGTCATTTTGAAAGCAGATGTTGGCAGTCCCTGCAATGGGAGACATATTCACACCTGCCCAACGGCATTGTGGGCGGGCATATTCCAAGACTGCAATTGCCACTTCCTTCTTCACTCACCTGGGGCATGTGGGAAGAGGAATGGCATGGGCCACCTAACCAAGGGGAGGGTTTTCAAGCGCACATCAAGCAACCACAACCACCCAGATGGAAACAGCATGATGAGGACGAGCATGAACCATTCCAGATTGAGACAAGCTATATTTTTGTGCTATAAACCAGTTAGTGTGTATGCAGCCTAAGTTTATATGGTTTCACATTGCAGCGGCCCTGGGAGATTATCACGAAGAAATGGATCAAAAGCACCTGGAAACGCACAAATATTTACTAAACCAAGAGTGTTTGGTGAACAAGATCATGCATTACCACAAGAAACATATGTAAGTCCTTGTTTTTTAACTGCTTGTCACTTTCACCTTTGGCAGAACAGAACCTGGAAGCAGCACTGCGGCTGCTGTGTTCTGCACTTAAGTTCTGTGCACAGAAAATGCTACAAATTGTATAAGTTAGGCAAATGAATTCTGCAGCTGCCCTCCCCCTTCAAGCACTACAAACCTTATTCAACTATTTTCTTGGTTTCTGAAATCTCAGCAAACAATATTTGTGTTCCTCCGTGAGTTTCTAGCTCTTCACACGAGAAACAAAACAAAACTGAGATTCTCAGGGAGTTGTATGGAGCTTGCACCCTGATCTGTGCCTTCTGCAGAGCATTTGCCAATCAAGTGTTTTCTTCTATCAAAGCAGCAGTCTGAGATGTTCTTGAATGGTGTTTTGTTTTCACATCCTATATAATAAAGTGCCTGTGTCCCTGCGTCCAACTTTCTGTGTGTCACGGAAGTGCGCTACTGTGCATGGCACACACGGGCGCAGGGATTGGAGCGTAGAGGCGATGGGGGTATGCCTCTTCCTCCCCACCCCCACAGCTCTGAGCCCGCAGGGATTGGAACGGCTGGAGAGGGGGGCGTGGCCGAGAGGCAGCGGCGGCGCACGCGCGTTCTCAGTTGGGGCAGCGCCGCCGCCTCGCACGGAGCTGCGGAGGATGAGCGCCTCAGCCGTTTGTTGCCGGTGCCTGTTTCTCGCCCTTTCGGCAGTATGGAGGCCGCGGCTGCTGCTGCTTCTTGGAGTGGACGGAGAGGGGGGCATGGACACGGACCCGCGGCTCACCCTGCCCGCCTGCCTGGCACTGTGGCTCTCACTGCTGACGCCGCCGTTCTGAGCCTGGCCCGAGGCGGACTCCGGCTGCTGCGTGACCCTGGGCGGCGGTGGCGGGGTCCAGGTGGGCCTGGCTTCCCCCGCCGACGGCTCCTCGCCCTCCTCCCCAGCGGCAGCGGCCTCCGCCTCCTGCCGCCTCCTCCTCCTGGGGCTCTGCCTCCTCCTCCTCCCTCCTCCTCTAGCGCCCGTTATGTAACGGGCTAACTTCAACTAGTTTCATAATGTTATTGAGATGATGGTTGTTCTTCCCCACATTTAGATCTGACTTTTCCACCGTGATGTTCATGGTGGTGTTCATTTATCCACACCACCAGCCTGGGTTAATCTGAGAGAGGGTTACTGGCCCAATGTCTCCAACTGAGCTTCACAGACCAAGTGGTGATTTGAACCCAGGTCTGCTGCCCAAATCTGACAACTGCCCCAGACCCTGTGATCATCGTCTGAGGCCCTTTTTGGTGTGCTTCCTCCAGGAGAGGTCTGGAGGGTGGCAACATGAGAATGGGCCTTTTTTGCAGTGGCTCCCTGTTCGTGGCATGCTCTCCCCCAGGGAGGCTCCCTGGCGCCTTCATTACGTATCTTTAAGCACCAGGCAAAAACATTCCTCTTCTCCTAGGCCTTTGGCTAATTAAACTATCAGTAGCCTTTTGAACTGTGGTGGGGAGTATTGTTACTGTTTGTTATTATGATATATATTTCTGTGTTCTTATTTTGTAAACCGTCCTGTGATCCTCAGATGAATGGCAGTATAGAAATTTAATCATCATCAATGACTGCAACAACACTCTACAAGGATACTCATGGTTAGGAAAAGCACCCCACACATCTGGACTGTGGGGGATTTGAATGTGGAGATGGGGGAGAATCCCCTGGATGAGCCCTTACTTGATGGTGGTGCTGAAATACTAATATTTTCTTTCTAGGGGCAAAACTCCTGCTGAATCAGATGTGCAACTCTTGGACATAGCAAGGAAGCTAGAGATGTATGGGATCAGGCCCCACCCAGCCAGTGACGGAGAAGGGACCCAGATCAATTTGGCTGTCACTCACATGGGAGTCCTGGTTTTGCGGGTAAGGAGGAAAGCTTCTCCTGTCAATGTTTCAGGGGGTAAATGCAAAATTGCTACTGTTAACGACATCCACAGCAAAGCCCCTTAGTGCTGCTGAAGCACTGCTTTTCTGCAATACGTCAAAACAAATTCAAAACAGAGATTCCACACATCACTTCATATGATGCTTTAAAAAAATATGCAGTGCCCTTCTGTATGGCCCAAATCCTTATATAATGAATATTCAGTTGCCTGTTCCATTCAGCCAAGGTCATTTGTATTGTTAATCAAAAGCTTCCTGCTTGCAGGTTCAGCTCATGGTATTAGCTTCCTGTTGAACATGGAAGGAGAAATTAGTGAGGAATCTTGGGTGGTGCTTCAGCTTCTCGCTGCTCTGGGCTCACCCCTGCTGCCATTGCTGTTTATAAGAAGAGCCAGCCTCTTTCTCCACCACCCTTTGATGTGGGCGTCTCCAATTCTGTCTTCCCCTGGTAAACCAAAATGCTCCAGTGTCAAAACTTGGCATTACATGGTAGCTAGACATCTCTTGACCATATAATCTTCTGCCAAAAATAGTCACCTAATTTTGGGGCAATTACGTGGTACTGAGACTCCACAGCATATTTGCAGAGCAAACACATAGTTTGGTTGGTGTTTGCTGTGTAATGTGGGCGCTGAAAGGCCCAGGCAGACACACTTCCAACTGGGGAAGAAGCCAGAAAATGAAATCACGATCCACCCAGTGTTATATATCAGCAGAGATCAGAGTTTTCTCAAGCTCAGGAGAACTAAACCTTCCCAGGTCAAGAAGAAATGGCGAAGAACATAGGATTGCATGCACGCCAGTCTCTGAGCAGTGAGAGACTCCAGGGGTGCCTGCGCTTACCTAGGGTTCAGTTTCCTTTGAATGAAGGTCATCAGAGGAGACTGTGGTGTCTTTAGGATATGCATTTTTATTTACACTTATATACAACCTGAGCATAGGATGGAACACAGATCTTTACCTATTAGGTTTCCAGGGAAGCCCTAAGTTCACAGCCTTGGGTCCAGCACAGAGTAGACATTCCTCCTGTCTCCAGCTTCTAGCATCAGCCCCAAAACTCACACATAAGCAGAAACCCCCTTGGCCAGGTGTTCTTCCCCTTAGGATGAGGTGGCATGTAGCCAGGTGAGGTGGGAAAGGCCCACCCATTTGTTTCCATCGCAACAGAGCAATGCCTTTGGAGATGGTAAATAGCAGTACATAACTGGCCTGCCAATGCCAGCAGCTTAACAAAGGAAATGGTTTTGCTGGCTCAACACTCTCTTCTAATTAGACAGGCAAGTTTGTCAGAATTACATACAAAAACGCGTTTCTTAAGAGAAATTTGCAATACAGTGCTGATGAATTTTCACTTGCAAAATAAATGCTCAAAATCACTTCATATGTGCACTGAAATGAATTTAATATTAGAAAAAAGAACAATGGACATCCAACCCCATTTTGTAAGAACATCCCCAAACAGGCTGTTATTTGGGACTAATGCTACAATATTGTGAAGGACCCCCCCATCCCCCCTCTTTTTGCATGCTGTTAACCCCAAACGTTCTTATTTTTCACTGTCAAACACTGGAGAGTTCTCCCACCACACCAACTGCAGGCTGCAAACAACGACCGTGTTGCACCATCCAGGCATCCTAGCCCAAAATGACCTCCTCTTGTGTAACTCACAGTGTGCCTATTTTTCTCCTCAGGGCAATACGAAGATTAACACCTTCAACTGGTCCAAAATTCGCAAGTTGAGCTTCAAGCGGAAGCATTTCCTGATCAAACTCCATGCCAACATTTCGGTAAGGCCCAGGGAACTCTCTTCCCTCACGTAATTTTGTGGAAACACAAGTTGGCTTAAAGTATAAATGTATTTACCTCTGGTCCCTTCTGTGGTCTGTCTAGTGTGGAGGCTGGCACTGCACTGGAATATGTTTCTTCACATGGGACCATACTCCTCTTGAGAAGTTATTAGTGGCACTGCATTAATTCCACACAACACTGCATGGCCACTGACATCAAACATACTGGACGTTCATCATGACCAACAGACAGAATTTCCAAAATGCCTTTCAAGCGTTTTCTATAACCTCACAGAGCCAACTGGCCTGATTTATACCTGTAACCACAACATTTTCTAAGGGTTTTCATAAACCTACTGGAAAGAGAATCAAAGAAACAATGGAGTAAACGAAAAGCGGGTTTATTGATCTGGTGCATTTCCTACCCTACTGGTCCTCCTTCCGCAGTGTAATTCAGAGAAATGGGATTTTCCACGGATGCAGCTTCATAGATAAAATAGGCTTCTGCTCTTAATCAGGAGACTTTTGGATCTAAAACATATTATAGATATGGTACATTCCCAGCTGCCTCAGTAACCAGCATCCAGTGTGGCATTTTGCGATCCCTCAGAATCTCACAGATGTGGGCTCAGATTCTGCTTCTTGTTCTTGGCTAAATTTATAGTGCTGATTCTGGTAGGTTGTAGTCATTGTATATGGAACGGCCTCACTTCCATCTTACCCGGCATAACAGCAGCACTTTTGGAAGGTCTGGGCGGGGGGGGGGGGGGGGGATTTGGAATGAGGTGCAATTGCTCACATCTTGGTAAAAGTGTTGTGGGTGCCTGAGCAAAGGGGCTACTATGGCCAGCACAAAAAGAGGTGACGGTGCTCTGTACTGGTGGGTGCCTTCACACAGGAAAACCACTGCATAAATGTGTTTGGAGAACTAATAAACAGTGATTCTAGATTCAGGTAGGTAGCCGTGTTGGTCTGATGCAGTTGAAATAAATAATTTTTTTTTAAAGAATTGTCCAGTAGCACCTTAGAGACCAACTAAGTTTGTTCTGGGTATAAGCTTTCATGTGCATGCACACTTCTCTAAGGTGCTACTGGGCAATTTTTTAATTTTTTAATTAATAAACAGTGGTTAGATTATTGGTCTAGGCAGTGCTTTTTTTCTAAAAAAAAATGTTTAGGGGTATTCTCATTTTCCTATTCATATTGAAATACTGCCCCTCCATGACGCCAAACTTAGCTTCACAAAATGTTTAGGGCATGCGTCCCCCTGCGTCCCCCTGCAAAAGAAGCACTGGGTCTAGGACTTGGGAGACCCAGGTTCAAATCCCTGATCACTCACTCACTCACTCACGGGCAACTTTGGGCCAATTTTTGTAACTCCACCTAACCTTCCTCACAGAAACAAAAGAATAATAATAAAAATTTCCTTCTTCAGGTATCTGAAGAAGTGTGCATGCACATGAAAGATCATACCAATAACAAACTTAGTTGGTCTCTAAGGTGCTACTGGAAGGAATTTTTATTTTATTTATTTTATTTTTTATTTTGTTTCAACTACGGCAGACCAACATGGCTACCTACCTGTAACTTCCTCACAGAATTATTGTGAGGATTGCAAAGAGGATGTAGAAGCATGTGTGCTGCCATGAGAACTGTGTGCTGCCATGAACTGCTTGGAGGAATGAGGGGGTATAATACAATAGCAACTTTGGAACAGAGATGAGGAATTTCCTGATGTTGCTGATTATTAACTGCATTGACGGGAGATGGAGACCCATCAACCTCTGGAGGGTGTTCTTCCCTTCCCCATTCATCATCTCAGCAGGTAGGCTAGGCTGAGAGAATGTGGACTAGAAGTTGGAGAGAGGTGAGCTTCATAACGAAGTGGAGATTTGAACCCTGGTCTCCCAAGTCTTTGTCGGCACACTAACCACTACACTACATGACACTGTGACACATTCTCTCTCTCTCTCTCCCATCCTTACTCTCTGCCTCAGGCCTTGTGCAAGGATACACTGGAGTTCACCATGGCAAGCCGAGACACTTGCAAAGCCTTCTGGAAGACCTGCGTGGAATACCATGCCTTTTTCCGACTCTCTGAAGAGCCAAAGTCAAAACCCAAAGCCTTTTTGTGCAGCAAGGGCTCCAGTTTCCGATACTGGTAAGATAGGAAGGACATTCTGACCTACAATCATATTCAGGAACTAAGTCAACTGAAACAAATGCACGTTTCTCTCCCTCCCCCTCCCCAGTTTATTCTACTACCTTGGGGGGTGGAGGAGCCCCCACACACATTGGGGGTGCAGTGCAAGTAATGTAATCACCATTATTCATGTTGCCCAACAGAGGAATCCAGCGCAACAGTTGTGCTAGTGGAAAACTCATTGTGTGCTGCAGATCACACCATCTATTGGGGAGCAAAGTTTCCAGCAACCTGCTTATGCGTTTGCATAAGCGTGTGCAATGACTTTCCGCTGGCTCAAAACATTTTGCCAGAGGAGCAAGTAATACCCCTCATATATCCTGTGCTTCTGAATTTGCTGCTACACCGCTGACGTAGTGTAAAAGTGAGCAACAGTAGTCTGGGGGAGAGGATGCCACAACTGTCTTCATATATTTCCTGTCCTTAAAATGGCAGCGGAAGGACTCAGCGGCAGCTACTGGAACACGGGACAAAAGGAAAACTGAAGAGCCTGCCCTTTGAGAGGTATGATCTTTGCACAATAAGAACTCCCGCCTCCTTGCCAGGGTCCTGTTTGATGCCCTCCCTTCAGATTAAAAGTCTGGCAGTGAAGTTCTCAAGAGCAGAGTTGCACCGTATATAATTCCAGTAGGAATTTACTCAGAGTTGACCTACTTTGTGAATTATTCACAGAAGTGAAAAGTATATCAATCTTCTAAATGCACAAGTGCTTTTCTTAAATCCTATTGCTTTCAAAGGGAAAGCAAGCATTTTTAAAAATTCTGGCAGCAGCCACCCTGTGTTGGTACATGGCTGCTTTTTATTGGAAGACCACTCCATTGGTTAAGTGTCACCACCGGTAAGGCCCTGCTCCTCCATACTGCAGCTAAGTGAACCTCTGTGCAAGGTTACATGGTCTGCAGAAGCTCTCCAGCCGATTGTACTGAACTGGGAAGCCTGCATGGGAGAAGGTGACCTCTTATATAGCCTAGGCCAAAACTGCTCAGTGACTTACCAGTCAAAGCTGGCTCAAAGTGAGCGAATTCTAACATCATCTAACAGGGTGGATTCAGTGCCACCAACTAAATGAAGTGTTTAAAATAGATAACAAAAAAGGTTTTGCAACGGAAGTCTCAATATTGGACAGAGAACTAATACAAAATAAGACAAATATAATTTCTAGGATGTATGGAATCTTATTAGAATGGGATGTGAAAGACGAACAAGTTAAGGAAGTAATGGTGAAATGGGCAATAGCGTGCAACCGCAGAGTCATCCGCGACTGGACCTAACGGTCAGGGGTCCCTTTACCTTTTTATTCAATTAGCAGCATGGAGGAAATTGTAGAAAGAGAATTGGAGATTCACGGCATGTGAGGCAATCACAGAAAATTTTCTTAAGATGTTCTACAAATGGTATATGACACCTTACAAACTATCTAAAATGAATGGAACAAAATCAAAAATTTGTTGGAGGTGCAAACAAGTAGAGGGCACACTGCTGCATATGTGGTGGACCTGTGATAAAATTAAGAGTTTTTGGGATATGGTTTGTGGAGAGCTGAAGAAAATATTCAAACAAACTTTAAAAAAGAAAACACACAGAAGCCTTTTTACTGTAATATTAGAGCCAGATATTGCAAAGGAAAATAAGAGAATTTTTCTTTATGTGACAGCAGCAGCAAGAATTCTAATTGCCAAAAATTGGAAAAATGAAACAATCCCAACAAAAAAAAAAGAATGGCAAGATAAGCTGTTGATTATTTAGAATTGGCTAAACTGACAGAGGCAATTAGAGACCAATGCAAACAAAAAATTCAGAAAGAATGGGGGAAATATAGTGAATACCTGAAAAAGAAGCAGTGCCCTCAGAATAATACTTTGGCTTGTCTGGACTAATTTTCGCAAATCAGATATGGTGTAAAAATGTAAGATATAGAAGAAAAATAGAGAAGAGGAATTGAGAAACAGTTTATGAAGTATACAACCGGACCCGCATTGAGGTTGAAGGAAGTCAAATAGAAATGAATAAGAACTGAAATAGGGGTTTATGTGTATCATTTGTTCTATATGTGTAGTTATATCTTTTTGTTTGTTTGTCTTGTGAGTGATGTCTGTGTTGGTGTTGGTATAATAAGTTAATAAAAGTTTTTTAAAAGGGAGCCAATTCTAAATTTGCCTATATCAAGCCTTTGATTGGGTGTGCTAAACCCTTTAAGAATTTACCTTAATATATTAGCAAGGCTTGGGGAAATAAGTTGCAGGGTGCTTAAATTTCTCTCTCTCTCTCTCTCTCTCTCTCTCTCTCTCTCTCTCTCTCTCTCTCTCTCTCTGTGTGTGTGTGTGTGTGTGTGTGTGTGTGATTTCACTGAGATTTTTAAAAACTTGGGGAGACATATACAGAATGTCAGAAGGAAGGGAAAATATAACGACTGCTTGAACACACTGCATAATATAAGTTACAGGTATCTGAAGAAGTGTGCATGCACACGAAAGCTCGTACCTAGAACAAACATAGTTGGTCTCTAAGGTGCTACTGGAATGAATTTTTTTTTTATTTTGCATAATATAAGGAAGACTCATCTAGCCCAGCAACCTGTTCTTCCCAGATGCCTGTGGGAAACCTGCAAGCAGAACCAAAACTCTCTCCCCTCCTGCAGTTTCTTGACATCCAGGTTCAGAAGCATTGCAGCCTCTATAACTGTGGCAGCAGAGCACAGCCATCCTGGCTAGTAGCCACTGATAGGCTTCTCCTCCATGAATGTCTCATCCTCTTTTAAAACCATCCAAGTTGGTGGCATGTGCAGCTACTGTGTGCCAAGAAATGCTTTCTTTTGTCTGTCCTGAATCTCCAGCTTCCTTGGATGTCCCCCAAGTTCTAGTGTTATAAGAGAAAAGCTTTTCTCTACCCACTCCCTCCGTACCACAAATAATTTTATAAACTTCTAACATTCTAACATCACTTTTCCTCTAAAAATTCCAAAACAGCGCAAACGTTCTTCACAGGAGAGTCACTCTCCTTGAGCATTTTGGTTGCATGCTTTTATTTCCTTGCCATCAGATTTGAATTATATTGGACATTAACCATTGTCCCTTAATTTCAACTGCAGGAAACACTATCCCTCTCGGTACCATGAGAGACAGTGCCGGTCCTCACCAGACCTACTTACAGATGTTTCCAAACAAGTAAGTCATTTGGTCAGTGGGTAGGGAGCTGCAGAAATATGAGAAAAATGAAGAAAAAGACTGGATCTCATCTATTTAGATTCAGGGTGTATGTTACTTTGGGGTGCAGGGGGGGAACACACTTCCCCCTCCCAAATAACAGGCAGCAGGGCTCTTTCTGCTGCTTCAATTAGGCCTCCACTCCATTAGATCAATCAACTGAAATACCTCAATGAACCAGATGATTTTTTTAAAAAACAAAAATGTGAAATATATAAAAGGCAGATTTTAAGAGGCATATTAAAAGATGCACACAAGAGTTGCAAATGGGCAGAAGAAAACGGGTTAATTTAAAAACAAAAGTTTCCTATGGTCCTGCACTCTCACAACAGAGGCAGCCGCCTGTTAGGCCTCTCCAGGATTCTGATTTTGCCTCCTCCGCCCCCTCTAATAGTGAACATAGTTGGGTGTGTAATGGCCAGTTTGGAAGTGAACCAAGGCTACCTGAAAACAAAAGTTATTTCTACATGTTCATCGGGGGACTCCTTAGCTATGCGGATGTGAGTTAAAAGAAAACAAAAACTTTCTTTGAAAGGAAACCACCTTGCCTGACAGGCACCTTGTGAACATCCAGTCTGTCCAGAGTGTTTTCAGCAGACAGGGAAGAGAAGGAAACCAGGTGGGAAGGGAATTGGCTCCAGGCCGAAAGAACTTAGGGAGACTCCTATACGAGTACACAAAGGGTGGGCTTCGCACACCATCCTGTGACTGCCAAAGAAAGACCATGTCAGCTGGTCCATTGGGGTGAAGGGAGAACTGCCCCACCTACCCTAAGCTGCCTGCATTTTCAAAAACTTCCAAGCTCAGTCCAGGGGGAGGCACTTAGTCTCAATGTTGTCCCTGCAAAACCTGGCAGGGTGCAGGAAGAGGGGGATAAGATGCAAATTAGTTGGTTCCACCCATCATTGGCTCTAGCTCCAGCTCCAGCTCCGGATCCTTGTATTCTGCTCCATCAGCTCCAGGGCACCACTGCCGTCTCTTACGCTTTGCTTGTGATGAAGAGGAGGGTGTTTGCTATAACAACACTGTTCCTTAGGTGAAACTGTGTTCTTGTCTCCCCAGATGGAGGACTTGCGGCTGGTCTATGGCACCATAGGAGCCTACCACAGTGCCAACGGGGTCCACACTTCCGAGCCCATGCTGGACAGCAGGCGGAGGAACTCTGCAGTGGAAGTGATCTTTGCTGATGAATTGGAGCGGTCCAAGCCAGAAGCTGACCCGACGCTGATGCCCCATTCCCAAAGCAGCTCCACCTTCCCGTTGGTCTACACAGAGCTGGAGCACGATTGGGAACCAGCTGACACCTATGGACAACGGGTCCCGCTGACATCCTTCCAGCCCAGCTACAAGCTGGCTGGGAACAGTAAAAGCACCTCTGTGGGCAACATGAGGGAGATGACCCCTAGACAACAGCTGACTTACACAGACATCCCCTACAGGGGCCCCATCCACCAGCAACTGGGCATGGCTTCTCCTCAAGTCTTCTTTTATGTGGACAGGCCTCCCCAGTTTTCCAGGCACACAGCAGTGGCAGGCCCTGCTGAGGAAACAGCCAGTGGGGTGAACATGCTTGGTGCATCACCCATGAAGCCTTCCAGGAGAAGCCCAGGCATGGCAAGAACAAGGGTGGCTGAACCAGAGGTCCTGCCCAGAACGACCTACCTTAGCAGCGTTAGCATGGAGCAAGATGACGACGGAAGTGTCTTTGACTACAGCGTTCAAGACCAGACTCCCAAGAGGTCTTGGAGCCAGTCTGACATGAAAATGATCAGATTTCCCTATGGCTCAGAGTTCCGGCCTCTAGGACCTTGTCCTGTCTTGAGCAGCAGGAAGGCTGATATTTTGCAGTATGTGCTGGCCCAGCAAAGGTTCCCAGAACCTCCCAGGGCCCAGCGAACCCTGGAGCGCTATGTGGGCAGCGGGACAGAATCCAGCGACTCCGATTCAGACATGCTGCCGGATTACTTTTCTCTCTACGGGAGGGTGGTGAAAGCACCCAGGGCACGGGTCCGCCTGTCTTCAGGGAGCCTACAGCTGGAGGGGGAGGATGAAGAAGTTTGTCTCGCTACTGCCAGCATTGAGGACAGGACTTCACAGGGAGCATCTAATTATTTTACTTAAAACAACAGGACTGGATTATGCCAGTAGATCTTCGAAGGAGGTCCTTCCTTGGTCCTTGGGGTTATGACTGGTTTTGCAGGAATTATTAATTAAAACTTTGGGATCTGATAACAAGAGGAATCTGCCAAAGCAAAGGGCTCTGCAAAAGGAAATGAGTGAGATGTTATAAGAATATTTAAAAAATGGGGGGAGAGGGGAAGTTTACATGCTTTCTCCTTGACACATCCCATACTATGGGGGTGGGAAACAGGATATAGTTCCTAGCATAGAAAACTAGTGTTGTAACAGATATATGGGAATGGCTCATCTTCCCAAATAGATAGCTCATACATCACCAAACAGCTTGGCAGTGTGACATTTTTCTTTTAGGGGAAAGACTAAAAAGAAGGTGATTAGTTTGTTATAATTATCTAAATGATGAAATGATTGGGTGGGTGTGTCGTTTTTTAGCATGTATTTAAGTATTCCCTTCTTTCTACATAGGTTCCAGCATGGAGATGTATTTTTTTAAGCCATCAGGTATATGCCACAAGTGTTGCTAATTAATTCCAAGTGTATCACAAAAAGAAGGGCAAGTGCCATTTTCAAATGCTGAGATCTAGCAATACTAGAGATTTTAGCTAGGGGGTCCCATGGCTAAGTACTACCAATATCTGATTCAAGTTAAATATTGCCTATTAACAGTTCTCAGGCCTGAATGCTTTGCACTTTGGGTCGCTCACTTTTGGAGCACAATGACTAGCAGTGGTTTTTCAAGTGCTTTTAATACATGAACTGTACTGGGATCCCTTTCTTACTTTCCATATATATCTAAGCAAGTTATAATGCACTAGACTGGAGAAAAAGTAACCTGTCTTTATCTGGGAATCTCTGCTAACTCCAGGTTCTGCCCAATACCAATAACTACTCAGAATTTCAGGAATCTGCCAGTGGGGTTAAGTGGTCAGTGCACACCACCCAAAGGAAAAGCTAGCATGGAAGGTCTTTTTGCCTCCTTGTCCTAAATGTCACCTGCTTTCAAAAATAATCCACTCGCTTAAAAGCATACTGATAAACCCAGAGCTGGAAAGGATCCAACTGCTACCTCCCATTGGTGTGGAATTTACTAGGACTTTCTGAAGATGTGATTTAGTAGATTAATAAATATGGAGAAGCAATTCCCTTTATACAGGGTGGCCCCAAAGCAGGTATACTTTTTGTTCTTGACTCAAGTTCGCTGTCATCAATCACAATATCAGTAAAGAAAAAATAATCCTTTTATCTGACTTCCCACAATTCTTTCCAAATGCAAGCCTGAAATTTAACTGCCCCTTTGTTGTGTATGCATGCATAGTTTTGGGCCACCCTATATAGATGGGAAACAGTCTTCTTTGGGGGACGAATAGAGAGAAACCACCAATAAAGAGCCACCTTTTCCACAAAAGAGGCGTCCGTGGGGTGTGTGTGCTTTCTCTGACACCACAGTTCCAATGAAGAAGCAAAGGTTACAGAGCTTTCCGCACACATGTAGCTGGGAGGCTTACAAGTTCCAGGCAGCATCTGCAAGGATTCTCCTCTCATCCTTGGAGGAGACCTGGAAGCTCTTATGACCCACTTGGCACACCCTCCCACAGACCATATGCAGGATTGTGCCCTAAAGCATCAAAAAAGAACAGAATGCTCTTCTTTCCCCTTGAGCACATGGTGGCTTTAAAAGTATGGCATCACAGAAATGAGGATGAGGACCACACAAGATTACAGAACTTAAATATTTATTTCTTTAAACCATTCAACCTTCTGCTGCCCCCTTGCCTGCCCCCCCAGCCCCCCCCCAAAACACTGAAAGGAGCTTCATCTATAAACAGATTTACAGGCCTAACAGCTACAGAGAAGAGCACTAGAGTTCTGTTTCAGTGATGCAGTTATTTTGTAAAGCTTCAGATCAACTGTATATTTACAACGTTTGCTGCTTTTACATTTATAAAAATATTTTTATTTAATCCATAACATTATTGTTTTCAAAAACTATGCCCAGACTTTCCCCCCCTCAGATATAAATTTTAATTGTGTTTCAGTTATATAGCGATGAAAGCTTTTTTTTAAACAAACATTTCTTTAAAATTAAAACAAATGAGTTTAAAGTATTTTTTTTTTACAGTGTAGGCACCATTGAAAATAATTGCCCTTGGCATTTCTAAACCACCATCTGTCGCCAGTGTCTTTATATCTTTATTTATTTCTTCTTCTTTTTTAAACGATGTAATGGCAACTTTTAAACTAAGAAAAAAAAATCAGTATTTGCTTGCATTCCTTTAACGCTTTTCAATATTTGGCAGATATATTTCAAATCCTTTAAAATGACTTTTGTGCAAAAACAAAAAATGTGCAGATCCGAACCATAAAATTAAACACATCCAGACTTTTTATCAAAAATAAATTTACACCAACAGTTCCACAGCTAAGGACTGAAATACAACCCCACTTCAAACTTCAGCATAATATACAAACTGTGTTGAAAAGGGTGGGGGGGGGAGAGATATTACCCCATCTAAACAGTACCATAAATATATAATTGAAAGCAAGTTTATAATTTTAGCTACCTTTTATGGAAAAAAAAATCACTCCGTACTGCACAGTACTATCTTTTTGTGAAAGAATATCTATAACTCAGTTATTTGCATATTAACTGGTAAATACGTATTCAAAATACATAGGGGTGGGGAAAAGGAATTAAACATGGTAATGCACTGCATGTAAATGTCTTTAAGAACGTAAGTGTATAAATATCTTACAGGATAGAACACCACCACACAAAACGCTGGTGTCACACACTTATACCTTCTGTTGAGGTATTTCATCGCATGCCACGCTATTCCCACAGGTCCCCTGCCCAAAACAAAGGATGAGCAACTTCCCCCTCCCAAATCTTACTAAAGAACGAAGAAATGATTAAATTATGCCAGATTTCTATGTGTGTCCATTATTGCAGAAAGCCCCCTGCCCTTCATCTGTATTGCTTTAAAAAATTTCCTTACCATGATGAATGACTATTTGAAATCTTGCCCTAAAAGGTAATACGTACAAACTGTACACTAAGCTGTATCAGTCACTATATGTTAACTTGCAAAGCTAATGACATATTGCTCTCAAAATGTAGGTGATTACAGAGCTGCCTAAAACACTGTACCCATTTTTCAAAAGGATATTGTTGCCAACTTGGTGGTGCCAACTTGGATAAAATATTGGGGGGAGGGCGAGCCAGGAAAGCCCTGCCCCGCATCATTGGTGAAATGACATGGCAACACCCCCCATACGAATGGCATTGCCAACCAACTTTTGGGGGCCCGGCCTGCTCAAATGTTTTATCAGGGGCGCCGAAGGGACCTCAGCCCCTAGGAGTTGGCTCCTATGTTGTTGCAGGTATTACGTTTACAGGGGCCAAAATAAAGACTACTATGGTGTTTGAGCAAGTGCTATAGCCACATCCTATAGGTTGAGGTGCTCTCATATATTTTCCTGTAAAAAGCTGTTTTGAAGTCTAGTTTTAGTGACTCAGAAGAGCTCTATCTTATGTGGACATTATCTGGAGAATAACGAAATGTTGTTGAAACACAGCATGTTCACTTCCTATGAACTCAAGTGCATTCCATTGATCTCTGGTCAACCCAGATCCTGCGCATGAAGATTGGCAATTGGTAGCCACCGGTTATATCTAGAAGCAAAGCTGCACCTCACCGTTTTTGTTTTAAACTGGATTAAATAAGTGAAAACTACAATATTAAAAGTTGCTCTTTACAAAAAAGAATGTCCTGGAAATACAAAAAAGCATGTATACCCATCACAAAATAGTGGAGTTAAGTCCTTTCAAATCCGCGATCATCATATATGTTGCAATGATCCAAAAGGCACAAGGAGCTCATGAACAAAGCTTGCCAAGCTTATAGTAGGTTTTGGTGGGCTATTACTGGGTCCATGTGGAACAGCATCACTGATAGAAAGTTTCTTAGGAGGAGTCATTAACTGAAAACCTAAGGAGACAAACACAAGAAGAAAGTGCTCAGTTATATCCCAGCTAAGTAGTTAAGAATTAATTTATTTTTTACAGACTACCAATCCATGTACACTGTTCATTTTCCTCACTATCCTCCCAGACTCTTTCAATCCACTTCCACCTCCTAAGGTTGCTAACAGTGCTTTTTCCACTACCTTTCCTATACTCACACAGAAAGCAGGAAATGAGGTTACAGGCAATGCAGACAGACCCTAAAGAACAACACAGGTTAAGAAATGAATCCCACATGCTTACTTCTGAAACTTCTCCATAAGTTTCTTCACCATCTTATCAGTGATCCCTGGACATGTCGCTTCTGCCATGTTGATGCTTTTTTCAAGTTCTTCAATTGCTTTCTTCCTGCTTGCATTATTGGTGTCTTGCTGCTTAAGCTGAGAGGCAGACAAAAATGGTCAAAATTCTGCAACCTTTATTGTACATGCTTTGGATGTGCCTGAAACTGAAAACTTACCTCAGCAAAGACAGGAGTGATTATCATCGTTAAACAGCTCAGGGTTTTCATGAGATCTTGGTCCTGGAAAGTTAGGAGATACATTAATCAAACACTTGCTGACCAATAACTGAAATAAGTAGGAGACCAAGGACCAGTTCAAAATGGACAAGACTACATGAAGGGCTCCCTCATGTTCACATACTGTATGTGCCTACAGATGTGTGGAGAAATGCTGACATAAACTGGGCTGATAAGAGATATAGTCCACAGAGAGATCAGCAGCAGCAACTTTCCTTGCAGGTGCAAACTTGGGTATAGCTTATGGCTGTTTTTCCAAAGGTCAGTCTTGAAAGGTGGCCCCCCAAAATGAAGAAAACAACAACAACTGAGTTCACTGTGGCTGTGGAGAGGCCAAGGGGGTACTTATATGGACTGAAATAATCAAATTTGATTTTTGCAACTGGGGGGGGGGGCGGATCACAGGAAACACTCTATATGCTCTCCAGACTCTTACTTGACAATCTAGTGAGCTGCCACTAGCAGCTGAGTACCAGTGAGCTCCCGACATTATTAATGAACACCCTGCTTTTCTTTATCAAAATAGACCCAAAACAGCAGCAATAAATAATCAAAATAATACAAATGTATATGAATGAGGAAAGAAGAGAAAGCTCCATTGGCTCCAGACTACGGTGTGCCCTCCCAATAAATAAAGTGGTGGAAATATGGTAGGTTAAACACAATTTACAGAAGAGTTAGATAATTTTACACCACAGTTCACTTTTTTATTGCAGTCCTGATAATCCTAGTCTTCATTAATAAAATTTGTAAGCATCACCACCACTATAATCATCGTTCTGATCCTTGCAACGGCAGAGATGAATTTGACCACCCTGAAACATAGTCAGTATTGCCAGGGAGCAATGCTGTGTGTCTACAGAGGGGTGGGGACATTTTTGACTGCTTTACAAACACCAAGTGTCAGCTCTCTGCCTGTGGCAGCTTCCAAGGAGCTGAAAGAATAGAAAGAAATTCTGGCTGGACGTACTGTTCCGTTCTGCAGTTTCTTGGCCTCTGGCTTCTTCCGAACTGTAGTAAAACTCCACTCTGGGTGGGAATTGTTCTCCTTGTTGCTAGACTCCCTAACGGGGAAGGGAAGAAAACGACAAAGCTTTTAAAGAACTGTGCTATCACACCAGAGGTCTGCCATAGTTGAAACCCTTAAATATAAAATAGTGCCAAATGAGGAGGCCAAGATGCTGCAGGTGTGCTTCCAAAGTGGACGCCAATATACTCTGGACAAAACTCTAGGAAATACTAGAATCCAAACCTTGCTCTTCCCCCACCCCTGGTCCATTTTAGATTATGTATTTCAGTCGATTGCTGAATTTTACGTTTTAATGTATTTATATTTTGATGTTAGCTGCCCTGAGCCTGGTTATGGCTGGGGAGGACGGGATACAAATAAAATTTATGATGATGATGATGTACTGTAAAAAAGGACAATCAGAAGCCAGATAAAATGTCATCAGCCCCATCCAGGTTCTTTTTGACTTGGAGCCAAAAACAAAAGAAATCAACCAGTTTAGAGCAGCAATTTTGGTCTTCTTTTGTGGATGTGGAGAGAGGCAGATACAACCAAAAGAAAACACAGCCCAATCAGATCTGTGACAAAAGTGACAGTGAGCACAATGGCTGCACCTAAGATCTGCAAGGTGTGTGTGAGAAACACTTTTCAGTCTTAGCAGAAGTATAGTAGAGGCAGGAGTGCCTTCCCCCTCCCCGGAGGATTTTTTCTGCAGCTCAACTTACTTCAACAGATTTGTGCCTTATTTATTTAAAAAATACAGCACACAAACTTTTTTAGTGGTGGGTCGCACCAAATTGTGGGGGGGTATCTACCTTTTTTGCAGGCATAAACCCCCAAAATGATGCCTTTCATTTATTTATAAATTTACAGACTGCTTCACAACCAAAAGTTACTGAAGTATTGTTCCATTAAATGAAAGTTAGCTACAGAAAGATATCAAACAGTAGAACCATTTTTACAACTGTATCATTATCCCATAAGTCTGACTGTATACACTTCACAGAAAGCCTTCTTAAACAAAAAATGTCTTCGATAGGCACCAAATGTCAAAGTGCTAGGTGCTGGTAATTGATTCCAGAGGACTGGAGTTCAAGCACTAAAAGTTCAGTCTCCAGTGCATACGAAGCACACCTCTGGGGCATATGATATTCTTAGCAATGTCCCATCTGGGAGAAGCGTAGTTGCCAGGCTCCCTACAGGTGGCATAACTCTGCAGGAACCTGGAAGCGTTTCAGGAAAAGGAAGAGAGCATAAATGAAGGGGAAACATCCATACAGTGTGACAAAGAGTCACCACACTCATTGTGGTACAGTGGAACACAGGCTCAGTCCTGAAATTCAGAGGGCGACCTTGAATGAGATCATGGCCTCTCAATTTCTTCCAGCCCTTTCTTCCACCTGGCCTGGGAAGGCAGGGCCCTGACTGACTCCAGCTACAAAAGCTGAGGTTGCTGAAGAGGCCACCTTGGTTTTCTTAGTGAAGACCTAGGTAATTGAGCCTGAGCTTCCACAGCTGCTGCCCACCGTGAACCACCATTGACAGACTGGCAGCAACAGCAGCAGATATGATAATATCTTATCTTGTTAATTATGCTATTTAAATGTGCATTTTATATTTTCTTTTGAAGTGTTTAAGGTGTTTTTTGGTTAACTTTGCTGCATTAATTAAATGTGCATTCTGTAGTTTACCTCCTTTGTAATGTTTTATTTTGAGATCTTTACGATAACATTTTAGTTTCCTGTTAATTATGTTGCTTTGAATGTATACTTCATATTTAACTTTCTTCTGTCATGTTTTGTTCTGGATTGTTTTATTTGATGTTTTGATATTTTTTCTTAAAAATAGAAAGCAGTATAAAAATAATGATAACACAGGAGCTGAACTCTACCCCTCAACTCCTGCCCCTGGTACAGCTCCCCTGCCCACTCCCCCAATTCCTGGCAAATAATCAAAAATCCAAACTTACGAATCGGAACCATCAGAATCTGTTTCATCACTACTATGTCCTTCTGCTTTCCACCTCTTAAATCTATCAATAAGCTCCGTCAGATATGAAGTCTTCTTGGCATTTTTCAGAATGAATTTGTGCTTTAGAAGTTCTTTCGCTGTGGGACGCTGTAAAAAGACATGAAGTGGTAAATTGTTTGCAAGCAGAATGCAAAGTGTTGGCAATAAAGGCCTCCCTTACCAGCCTGCCCACTCCTTAAGATACACTGCTGAGGATTTTCTTTGGGTCTCAACTGTGGCTGAGGCATGACTGATTGGAACATGGGAAGGGGCCCTCCCTATGGCCGCAGCGCCACACCTCTATTTTGGAACTTGCCAGAGCAGGACTTCTACTTTTACAATAGGCGATTGATCTGCTGTGCTAAGGATTCCTTTGTGGTTACCATACTTATTTTTTAGATTGGTTTAATCTCAGGGGACAGACAGTAGCTCTGTGACAGTGGATCTGCTAGCATGCAGAAGATCTCAGATTTGATCCCTGGCATCTCCAGGTAGAGGTGGGAAAGATTCCCTGCCTGAAACCCTGGAGAGCCACTACCAATCAGTACTGAGCAAGACAGAGCAATGGTCTGGCTCAGTGTAAGATGGCTTCCCATGTTCATCAATCTGTTAGATTTTAGTGTCCATCCCCCCCAACTTTTGTAAGCTGCTGAGCACTGCAAATGTAGTGGAAGGGCAAGATGCAGATATTTGCGAAAATAAATAAAAAATTACAATAGCTATAGTGCAAGTTGGCTCATTAGATCAGATTATACCTACTACCAAGCATTTTGTAATTGGATGGCAGTGCACTATTTGTCCAAACAACTCCATTCTCTTTATGTCTGAAAATTAGGTTTCTTTCCACTCTGCCTCTCCAAGAGCTCCGAGTAATCCAAAACTCTTCCTTACTTTTATGCCAACAAGCATTAGACCAATGAGAACGCTCAAGTTCTCTGCAGCAACTGTATGCATTAAAGCCAGAGCAGGAAACAGGATTATAACACAAGCCACTGTGATGCCTTTATTACAACAGTCTTTTGGGAATAGATTCCTCTGAAGGAAACTGATGTGCAGACTGGAAGGGTTTAAGCTTGGATGACCTGTTCCCTTCCAGGGTTTTCATTCCTTAACTGAACAGAGCATCCAACAAGCATCCAATTTGCCCCTGCAGCTCCACCTGCCGCCCCAAACCCCCAACTGATCTGATGCATGGATTTTCTCTATTCTATTGTGTTTTGTGCATACTCTGTATGCTGCCTCCTCAAGTAGATTAATGCCGACCTGGAGACTTCCAGGAGGGAAGATGGCTGGCTGGTCCTCAATTGCTGACAATCCCTCGACAGAGATAATTATACGGTGATTAACAATAGCCAAGATGTAAATCTTCGTTATTACACTCTCTCTTTGAATACAGGGAGATCAAGGGATTAACCTCAAATGCTCTGAAGAAAGCTGTTCTTCACACCAGAGATGAGAAAAGTTTTTGGATGCAGGATAAGTCTTTGAGTGAGGAACTGCTATTGTGCCCAGACACCACATAATAGCCCTGAATGTTAGCCCTTAGGACAACAGGTCAGCTAAACCTCCCTTCTTTTAATTACTTTTAAGATTGGGATCAATTACAACTGAAGTGATCTGACTGACAATTAATTTTCACCAAGAACATGAACTGAGTGTGAGTTAAGAGGCATTAGCTAACATGCTGAAAACAAAACAAAAAGTATCTTAATTATTTGTGATTAAGAAAGATTATAAACGGATCAGGATGCTCTGCTTGTTAAGAATCTTCAATTTATATGACAGTGGTACCTTGGGTTAAGTACGCTTCAGGTTAAGTACGCTTCAGGTTAAGAACTCCGCTAAGACCAGAAATCGTGCTCTGGCGGCGCAGCGGCAGCAGGAGGTCCCATTAGCTAAAGTGGTGCTTCAGGTTAAGTACACTTCAGGTTAAGAATGGACCTCTGGAATGAATTAAGTACTTAACCCGAGGTACCACTGTACTTTTTACTCTCTGTCCTTTTTGTGAAGTGCTTGCTTCAAAAGTGAAACTACATTCCTGTAAGTGCGAAAGGAATGCACTTCTTAAAGAGACAGACACAAGTTTTCAAGGCAGAGACTTAACATGAAGACTAACTGAACCAAATGTGGCAAAGATACTGTTGAACCCCTGCAATGACTGTTGGTATCATGCAGCAATTATTGGATGAGCAACTGAAAGACCTCAGAGCTAAGATGGGTAAAATCTTGAACAAAAAAGGAGAGAAAGATCAGACCAAAGAATACACAGGACCTTGGGTGGGGGGATACTGATAAAGATCTGCCTGAACATGAGAGTGGAATGGTAAAGTGGGAGGCAGCAGATGATGAAATGAAAGAACCTCCACATAGGTGTCTGAAGGACTGAAACAAACAATGGAGTTGTGATGCTGGAGGAGTGGAATGAAACCATTGACAAGCAACATCAAGAAACATCTTGAGATGGCAAAGATGGAGCCGAAAGAGAAAGGATCCTGTGTACAAGTTGGAGTGAATTCAGAGGAAATAGCCACTAAGCCTCTCGTGATTCTTCTTAAAAAAGAATGGAAGAAACAGAAATGCAGGAACTTCTTCTTTTTTTTTCTAATTTAGGACAGGAAATCATGGCCAACAGGAAATGGGATCAGAAGATCTGGAACTGAATGAATATGGAACTGGCTGTATATTAATGAATATACATCAAATAAATAACTATGGGTTATCCTCTATAATAATCTCCCTATGTCCCTGCGTCCGCCGTCCGTGTGTCAGTGGAAATCGCAACTGCGCGTGCGCTCCACTGACACACGGATTGGAGCGCAGAGAGGAGGAGGAGCCTGAGGTTGGAGCGCAGCGCGAGCGAAGCGCTTGCGCTTCGCGAGCCTCCGAACCTCTCCGCTTCAGCCGCAATGGCGGCCGCCTCGCACGGAGCTCCCATGGAATCAGAGGGGGGGAGGGAGAGAGAGCGCAGAGCGCCTCCGCTGCCGCTGCTTCCTCCGCTGCCACACCTAGCGAAGCCCGAGATTGGCGGTGGCCGAGAGGAGGAGGAGGACTGGCGGCGACGGCTGCCGCCGCCGCCTTCCTCGCTACTTGGGTGGCCGGCGCGGCTGCTGCTGCGCCGGCTGCTCCCAGACGCTCCCTCCGCCCGGGACAGGGCTTGCTCCGCCGCCGCCGCCCGCGATGCCGAAGCCGACGCAGCTGCAGCCGCCTCTCAGGCTGAGGCGGCAGCTGCTGCTGCGCGCAGACTGAGGCGACGCGCGGGAAGGGGCGGTTGGCCGGCGTGGCTGCTGCTGCGGCGGCTGCTGCTGCTCCAAGACGCTCCCTCCACCCGGGACACGGGCTGCTCCGCCGCCGCCCGCCCGCAATGGGAGGGAGACGCGAACTGTGTGTGGGAGGTGGGGGAGATGGGGGGGATGGGTCTGTGTGTGTGGGAGGGGGAGAGGGAGGGAGACAGAGCCAAACTGTTTGTGGAGGTCTGGGAAGTGGGGGGGGGAGGTGTGTGTGTGTGTGTGTGTGTGTGTGTGTGTGTGTGTGTGTGTGGGAGAGAGAGAGGCGAGCTGTGTGTGGAGGTGGGTGTGGGGGGGAGATGGCTGTGGGGGGGAGGGGGAGGGAGGGAGAGGCGAACTGTGTGTGGGAGGTGGGGGGGATGGGTCTGTGTGTGTGGGAGGGGGAGGGAGAGGGAGGGAGACAGAGCCAAACTGTTTGTGGAGGTCTGGGAAGTGGGGGGGAGGTGTGTGTGTGTGTGAGAGAGAGGGAGAGAGAGAGGCGAGCTGTGTGTGGAGGTGGGGGGGGGAGATGGCTGTGGGGGGGAGGGGGA
Source organism: Darevskia armeniaca (assembly GCA_034641395.1). Lineage (NCBI taxonomy): Eukaryota > Metazoa > Chordata > Lepidosauria > Squamata > Lacertidae > Darevskia > Darevskia armeniaca. The sequence goes on along the minus strand of JAWWNF010000473.1, from coordinate 1,337,187 downwards.
GGGAGGGAGAGGCGAACTGTGTGGGGGGGTGGGGGGGGTGGGTGTGGGGGGGAGGGGGAGGGAGGGAGACAGAGGCCAACTGTTTGTGGAGGTCTGGGAAGTGGGGGTGGCCGCCGCTCCCCCCATACACTTTCTAGCGCCCGTTTTTTCTAACGGGCTTAATTTACTAGTTATTCTAATAATAGATGTTGGAATTTCTTGGAGATAAAAGTTGTCATACCATACTGGAGGAAGACTATTCTTGACATTTAGTGATAATAACTGTATAGCCACTTTTGAATTTTTGCATGGAAAGGAAAATGAATGAACTGGGGTGCCTGGGGTTGAAGATTGGGAAAACGTCAATAAGCAGGTTGAAGAACAGCTGGATACCATCCTGAACACTTTGAAAATTTTGAACTAATTTTTATATACATAATTGACAGATGAAGAATCTGAAGTCCTCTTTATTTCTATTTTTTATATTCATTTCCAGTGTTTTCTCTTTTTCTTCCTTCTTCTATTTTACTCTTGCTTATGTTGTGCTATGTTTTGTTTTTTGATGTCCTCTACTCTAGGTTAGGGGACGCGGGTGGCGCTGTGGTCTAAGCCTCTGAGCCTAGGGCCTGCTGATCGGAAGGTCGGTGGTTTGAATCCCTACGACGGGGTGAGCTCCCGTTGCTCGGTCCCTGCTCCTGCCAACCTAGCAGTTTGAAAGCACGCAGTGCAAGTAGATAAATAGGTACGGCTGCGGTGGGAAGGTAAACGGCGTTTCCGTACGCTGCTCTTGTTTGGCCAGAAGCAGCTTAGTCATGCTGGCCACATGACCCGGAAAAACTGTCTGCGGACAAACACTGGCTCCCTCGGCCTGTAAAACGAGATGAGCACCGCAACCCCAGAGTCGTTCGCGACTGGACTTAACTGTCAGGGGTCCTTTACCTTTACCTTTACTCTAGGTTAGTTAGGGTACACATAGGAAGGTGATGGATGGAAAGTGAAAGACCCTGTATGAGAGGCAGGCAAGGTAAGATCTCCCAGGGTAGGAGTCTGGGAAGAAGAAGAAGAAGAAGAAGAGTTTGGATTTGATCTCCCGCTTTATCACTACCCGAAGGAGTCTCCAAGCGGCTAACATTCTCCTTTCCCTTCCTCCCCCACAACAAACACTCTGTGAGGTGAGTGGGGCTGAGAGACTTCAAAGAAGTGTGACTGGCCCAAGGTCACCCAGCAGCTGCATGGGGAGGAGTGGAGACTCGAACCCGGTCTCCCAGATTACGAGTCTACCGCTCTTAACCACTACACCACACTGGCTCTCACTACACCACACTGGGAGAAGAAAAGGAAGCTCCCAGGTGAGAGCTGAGAGGGTCCACCACCCCTTTTGCGTGAGACAAGGGTTAAGATCAACCTCTGATAGAGGGCTTTGTTACCCCTCCCCTTTTCCTTTGTTGTTTCCTTTTTTTATTATTAGTTTGTTTTTCATTGTACTGTATGCTGAAAAGTTTAAACAACATTTTTTTTAAAAAGAAGAAGAAGCCTGCAACACTTTTCTCTGCCTTTTCTTTTGCATAACAAACAACACTGCAAGCATCCCAGTCTCCTAATGTTGAAGTAGTGAAACGTTGACACTTACAAATGTCGGGTCCTTATTCAGACATGCATCAATAAACTCTTTAAAGGGTTTGCTGAAGTCCCCTATTAGGGTTGGAGGGTTGTTTTTGGGAATGAGAAAGAGAACTCTCATTGGATGCATGTCTGAGTTCGGAGGCTCTCCTTTGGCCAGTTCAATAGCCGTGATTCCCAATGACCAAATGTCAGCCTGCAGAAAAAGAGGAAAGATAATAGTATCGTATTTGTACAGCACTAGCTATCTTGAACAGTAGACTGGTAGCAGAAACTTTGGTTCCCCAATCACAGGCTTCAAAACTGAACTGATGCAAAACACACTGCACACACAAATAAGGGTCCTTGTGCTCCAATGTATAAGACAGCAACATTGGATAAATGTCTATCTACATGGAGCAAATATATTCCTTCAAGAGCAAGTGCAAATTGTTCAGCTTTCAATATCCTTTGTGGGTCAAGCTGACGACAAGTTGTGGAAGTGCTCACTCAGGAAGGAGGGGAAAGAACAGTTTGGGTGTGATTGTGCTGCGCTGAAAAGAGCTTAACAGGAAGCCAAGAAAACTCAGGAAGTTGCAGTGAAAGAAGAGGAGTGTCTTGTTGCTCTGCAACCCGAGAACCCTTAGTACATACCATCCTTCTGGTAACAGATTTGCTTAGGCTTTTGGAGGAGAGCTTAGTAGAGTTCTGAGCATGGTCAGGAGAAGACTGAAGCTCAATGAACATAGGAGGACAAAAGTCAGTGGAAATAAGTACTAATGCTCCTTTAGTGCTTGGAAGCTCATGAAGGCACCTCCTGGTTTGTACACTCCACAGAATTCTGGGCAATAATCACTAGTGCTAGAAACTTGCTCTTTGATCTTTAATACACATTCTCAAGCTGTCCTATAGCTGTAAGAAGTATGCATTTGGAGGCATACCATACATTCTGTGGCAAGACTGTGGTTCTGAAAATCTCCAAATGTCTTGCACAAAATGAACACATCACTTCTAGCACAAACCAATTTCAAAGAACTTACTTTTGAATCATAGGCTGATTGCTGAATCACTTCTGGTGCCATCCAAAATGGTGTGCCTACAAAGGTGTTCCTTTTAATCTGTGTATCAGTCAGTTGCCCTGCAACTCCAAAATCCGCAAGCTTCACATCTCCTTGCTCTGACAATAACACGTTGGCAGCTTGAAAGAAGGAGACAGCAGAAAAAACAAATTAAAAAACAAAAAGAACTATTGCTTGAAGGGATATGGGCTCCCCATTTATTTAAATTTATACACACCCTTTATATCTCTGTGAATTTTCTTCTCTGAATGTAGATAGTCAAGCCCTTTCAGTATTTCCTTGAGCATCGTAGCAATCTGGAACTCATCGAATGGGCCAGCACGGAGCTTTGGGAAGGAAACAAAGCATAATTCAAATAAAGCATAAACCCTGGCATCCACTGTTTGTTAATAGTTATTTGAAATGTCATTTTTCTTTTTTTTAAGATTTGCAGGATAAGGTTCAAACACGAATGTTCCACAACAGACACTGTATAAATGGTTATTCATAAACTTGGAAGAGTAACACAAGTATCTTGAAAACATCATCAAGCAAACTTTAGGAAGGTTTTACTTTCCTGTGAAGCTTTGACTAATATAGCCTTTTAGAGAAGATGGCAAGAGCACAGAACCATGGTACTACCTTCCCAATAAATACAGCCCACCTCACAGAATAGTAATAATTAAATTTATTAGATTTATACCCCAAAACCTTCCTGCAAAAGAGACCAGGGCTCACTATTCAACACACTATGTATGGGCAACTGCCTCCACTGGCAGTAATATACTGTATGGTACAACAGCTGTGAAGATTTAGGTGAGAGGTTCATAAGACTGTGAGCCACAAGCTAGGGCTGATTTGCACTATTATCACTCTCTTAACACATCACTTGAGGATCTGCAGCCAAACAGGAGTCAAATTCTGTTTACTGTTTGTTTCCATTTCCGTTCTGCTCTTCATCAGGTTGTAATGTGCTGTTTGAGGTGAAGTGATCTGAATTGTGGGCCATTTGACATGTCATGCTTTAGTCAGAGTTTAGAGTTATAGCAATCAACACACATAAATTTGTGTGTATATGAACCACAGCCCTCAAAAATCTGTTCCATTGTCCCCAGTGGACAACTGCCCCAAAACTCAGTGAACAGGAAGGCTTTCCTTACCTTTCCAAATTCCAGCTGAGGAAACCCTGTTAGGGTTGAACTGAGTGCTACTTATGTGCAGAGACCACTTGTAATTCTATGCTGTTGAAATTCTAGTGGGATTAAGGCACAGTTTGTACAGAGCTTGCAAAAAATGTCATGTTGCTCAATGTTAATAATATTTCAGGATCTCATAAGCATAAACACTGAGCAGCATTATCTTACAGGAAAAGGGTGGGTCTCTTATATAGGGCTGTGGTGGAGCTGGACTGGGGGATAGGGGGAAACCACACATCACCACCCAAAGCGCTTTGCTTTTTTAGTCCCTCCTAGGCTGCATCCGTCATGAACACTGCGTTTGTCATAAGTAATGGGCCCTTTCATGGCTTAAATTTAAACTGCCAAAAATGGAAAAACCAGGTCAGTTTCAACATTGAATATTAACCATGCTTTTGCTTCCATAGCACACTCCTGGGATCTGCTTCCAAGGAAAACATTTCTGTGTATTCAAAACTGGTAAAACATCTCACCTTTCAGTTTATTAATGACACTGTGTTTTGACGGCAACAAAGCTTCCTCATACTGAAAAGTAGAAGGTGTGGTACACTTTTTGCTAATATATTGTTTTTTAAGACACAAGGTAGACAACCTGCACTCAAGCTCATCTACAACTAGACATAAAGGAACACTGTAGTCATTGCATCAAGAGGAGCATTGTGCCACAAGACAGCCAGCTTCTCTCAGCAGAAAAACATGTTTGAGTTGGATCAGGGAATCCCAGTCCATGCCCAGGCACTGAGTCACTTGCTGGTTTCAGTCAAAATCCTCTGAGCTTCAGTACACCAACTGCAAGTAGAAGAAGCCATTGCCTAGCTGACAAGAGTCCTCCTCCTCCTACGTTGACGACTACTATCAGTGCAACTGGCAATTTACACAAAGCAGTTACAAAATGACGTCGTCCCCCTCTTGGAGGGAATGATCTACAGAAAATTGCATAATGCTCTGAACATTAGCATATTAAGGATATCTGGCTTCAGTGTTGAAACTTCAGAACTGTGAATTCAATTTAATGATGACTTCTGTCATAAGTAACACTTGAAACCTACATCCTATTCCTTGACATGGATATTTAAACTTCTTGAAAAAGGAAGTATGTTCACTGAAAAAGCTTCAAAAACTATCAACTCATAAATTATAAAAAGAAAGAAGTCACACTCTGAATAAGAATGTTATTACTAGATCACTGGATTGTTGTTATACTTTGAATTGCTTTACCCATATTTGATTGTTATTGTAATGATGTTGCTGTTGTTTAGTTGTTTAGTTGTGTCTGACTCTTCGTGCCAGGCACTCCTGTCTTCCACTGCCTCCCGCAGTTTGGTCAGACTCATGTTGGTGGCTTCGAGAACACTGTCCAACCATCGTGTCCTCTGTCATCCCCTTCTCCTTGTGCCCTCCATCTTTCCCAACATCAGGGTCTTTTCCAGGGAGTCTTCTCTTCTCATGAGGTGGCCAAAGTATTGGAGCTTCAGCTTCAGGATCTGTCCTTCCATTGAGCACTCCGGGCTGATTTCCTTAAGAATTGATAGGTTGTATCTTCTTGCAGTCCATGGGACTCTCAAGAGTCTCCTCCAGCACCATAATTCAAAAGCATCAATGATGTACTGAGTTGCATTTTTGTTGCTTTGAAATGAGCTACTTTTGAGCATTTTTACATGGAAAAGTGGCATACAAATTTCAGTAATAAGTAAGAATGCATAAGCTAACTAGAAAATGAACAAGCCACAAACCATTAGAAGACGCTTACCAGATCCAATGCTGATCCCCCACCTAAGTATTCCATGATTATCCATAACTTTGTGCCCTAAAAATGAACGCAGATAAAGTGTTAGGCTTTTCAAAAGAGATCAGTGGATCAGCTCACTTCATCATAAAGTCCACAGGTAAGCAAGGCACCCTCCACACACTCTTTGGAGCTGCCAGTTGGGGAGGGAAGAGACAGTGTTACTCACTCTCCATCCTCCAATGGGTCTCCCAGAGTGGGGGGGGGGGGAGGAAAGCTGGAAAAGACATTGAGGGAGGTGAAATGTACTTTGGGGACAGAAGAGCACTGAGCAGGATGGTTAGGCAGAGGGAGAAAGAAACTTTGCTTCAGACTCTCGGCTGAAGGAGGGGGGAACTACAATCCCAAAATAAATGGAACTTTCTCTGCTTGAATAGTTTCCTTCCTAAGAGCTATTGGTTGGTAACCTAAAGGGAAGATTCACACATCCAGACTATTAGGATCACTGCCTCCAAGCCTGGCATTGTTTCAAAGATTTGCCTGAGGTGACATGGGTGATAACTGACACTAGCACTTTTATCATACTTCATCCTCCTGAATCTGAATACGTGAATTTCTATTGCCAACGTAATGTAATTGGCAATCTACTTAAGAAGCACAGCAACAGTTTTCCTCGACACACCCTGATCATCTTCTATGTTTCATGACTCTCATAATGTGCCCTGTCCTAGGAAAACTCCTAGGAGGGAATCCAAAACTGAACCTCAACAAATAGGCATAATGACAAGTCCACATTCCCTTACATTCCGTATCTAAGACAGCCATAACATATATGTAAGCAGATTTCATCTACTCAGGAGAGAGCGAAGGCTACTCAAGTCAATCAATTTTCTTTGTACAGGACAATTAGTGAATGAAGGGGTGGTTAAGTTGGTGGGAAAAAGAAATAAGGCATCTTGGAAGTGGTGCCAAGGTTATGAAATTCAGCCGATATATTTGGCCCCTTCCTTCCTTCCTTCCTTCCTTCCTTCCTTCCTTCCTTCCAGGTGGGCCTTGAAATGCTACTTTCAATTAAGAGGTTAGATGAGGATTTTTGTGTTGCTCTCACAGCTCGGTTTACATTTTTTGCTAAATTTACTGGCAATTGAAACTAATATTTTTCGCTCCATAAGACGCACCCGACCATTAGATGCACTTAGTTTTTAGAGAAGGAAAACAAGAAAAAAAATATTCTGAATCCGAGTGAGCGAGGCAGGCAGGCAGGCCAAGGTGCAGATAGAGGGCTCGCACCACTCCAGGCTGAGGCCGGGAAGGAAAAGGCCAGGCGCTGTGCCTCTTCCAACCACGGCCCCGATCCCTGCTCTTGCGTCGGTACGACTGTACAGTGATAATTTTAGCATAAGAGTGGAACATCTATCAATAAAAACAAAGTTAGAGCTACTATTCCATTTTCCCTTTGCACCACCTGATCATCCATCCTGAGAAAAAAAATGTGCATCTGTAAAGCTTGCATGATGCACTGTGAATACTAACTAATCCTGAAGAAAGGTATTTTAATCTCTTCAAATACTGCTCCAATGACAAAGTTTTACCACTCAAGGTATTTGCATCTGAACCAATTGGGCTATTTATACAGCTATGAGACTGTCAGTTAACCATTTCCAGGTGAAAATGGTGTAAAGTATGCTTCTTCTTTTTAACAAAAGACTTCCCCCACTTATTTTGAACTACAGGTAGGTAGCCGTGTTGGTCTGTCGTAGTCAAAACAAAATAAAAAATAAAAAAAATCCTTCCAGTAGCACCTTAGAGACCAACTAAGTTTGTTCTTGGTATGAGCTTTCGTGTGCATGCACACTTCTTCAGATACACAGGCCTGAAGAATACTGAATACTGAAGAATACATATACTTCTTCAGTGTATCTGAAGAAGTGTGCATGCACACAAAAGCTCATACCAAGAACAAACTTAGTTGGTCTCTAAGGTGCTACTGGAAGGAATTTTTTTATTTTTTATTTTGTTTTATTTTGAACTGTTTGCTCTCTGGCATCAATATTATATATTTGGCTGTTGTAATGAAACTGGGAAATGCTACATGGAAAACAGGTGAACTACATTTCCACTTATAAAAGATCCTAACAGTATAGTCCTTAACAAGTTCCACTGAGCTCACTTGGATTTACCTTCTAATAAGTGGGTTTACAATTGGAATTGTTGATACTGTTTTATTAACTGGCATTTCAACAGTGAAATATATATATACACACAACCCTCAAAAAACACTTTTTATATGTATGTGTGCCTATGTGCACGTGGAGAGAGAGAGAGAGAACGAATAATCCTGGTCTGATTTTTAAAGTATTATTTGAGGTCTATTTTTAATAATACAGTGATCCCTCGACTTCCGAATGACCTGACTTACGAGTTTTTCGAGTTGGGAGGGATCAAAGTGGCCGCCGCTTCCGATTTTTTCCGACTTCCGATCGGAAGCCGCGGCCGCTTTAGATGCGGTTTCCTCGAGTCCCGAAGGTTTTTTCGACCTACGAATGCATTCTACCAACACATTCCTATGGGGACTCGAGTTACGGTGATTTCGACTTGCGAGGATTCCGTCGGAACGGATTATCTTCGTAAGTCGAGGGTCCACTGTAATGACCATAAACAAATTGTCGTATTAATTCTGCTCAGATTTGACATGAATTACATAATCAGTATTACCAACATAACCATGTGATATTTACAAAAAAAAAGTGGGCAGCTATTAGCACAATAAAAAACAATGATAATACATACTACTAAATCAACATTTGTTCATCTCATTCATACACAGGCAGAATATAGATTTTAGAACAAATATAACTGGTCTTAATCAAACATTTCAACTACCGGTATTCGTTACAGATATTCAGAGCTATCAGCATAGTTAAGGGCTTCAAATGAGGGAAATTAACTGATAAGAGGCAATAGCCTCTCCACAAGAACGTCAAACAAAAAAATCTGTCAGCAATTTATTTCCATCTAAGGCTGAATTTTAGCCCAGTTCAATTTTCTGAATGCACATGCAATCCCGATGTAATTGAACAAGCAAATAAAGGGGCAGGGCAGCCACACTCCATGTCCAGCCCTGAATAGAGCACAGTTTGTTGAGAATCATGAAGGATTAGAGACTGTATTTATACTATGAATGCTTGTTCCAATGATCAGAATTAAGAGGGAAGGCATTTGCTACTTTTAGCACTTTTCACAAAGCCCAACTGTGCTAGTAAGAAAAACCGGCAATGAGAACTCATTCTCAGGCTAACACTGTGTGGGCCACACAGATACCTTTGGATGGTTTGAGTGCAATATGCAAAATGCCTGCAGAGCCAAAATAAGTACTGTATTTCCAAGAATGCCTCAATAAAGTCTCTACTATAAACTGTAACTGAATGTGTATAGTTTTCACCTAGGCATCCAAGAACACTCCTTGCAAGTTACTACAGGACAAGAAAGTATAGCCTGTATGCAGAGCAGAGGACAGTGCCAAATTATTGAATTCTGAACAATTTCTTGGCTAAAATTATGACGTGTTAGAGCAGGGTCATGGAATCTCCAGCCCAGGGACCTAATTAGGTCCATCAAGTCTGAGAGTTTAGCCTGCCAGGCAGTTTTGCACAAACCATGGTCACTTTCCTCACACCTAATGCCTAATATCAGGTGCAGAAAAGTTCCAAGTCATGGCTAAACTGAAAAATGAGCACACACTAAATGTGCTCAATTCCTCCTTTAAATCACCAACTTGAATTGAAGCTGGCAGTGTGAAAGATCTGCCCTTGAAGGGGCTTGCTATAAGCGCCAATTAGTTGCCTGGCGCTTACAGCAAGCCCTGCTGAGATCTGCTGTGCTACACAGTTCCCAACTGGGATCTCTGAAGTGCAGTTGATCTCTGCCCAAAGCAAGGCTTGCTACGTTCAGCAGGTATCTTTGCTTGCAACCTCACTGGACTTCAAGACAAGATGCAAAGATTCAAAGGAATCAGAAACACATTTAAGACCATGGTCCCAATTATTTCTTTTGAAGTTGGGTCATCTGACATTAGGATTAAAAAATTTTTTTGATTGTAATTCCTGCCAAGGTGTGCTGGTCTACAGAACCGTGGCAATTTGTGGTAAGATTGTGCTGTGATGTTTCTGTTCAATATCGTATGTTTGACTTTTCTGCATGTTATAAGTACTTGTGAAACCACACAGAATACTAGTCATAAGCTCCCTAAAGTCACTGACTGATTTTTCAAAACAGTTTTACATATATATATTTTAGTATGGAAACATGGTTTGCTATTTTAAAAATACGGCCATTGAGGAAATGCAATTTGTTGCATTAGTTGAAATGGCTGATCCTAACTGGGGGCAGGCCCAGGGAAGGCAGAACAGATTACCCTCACACCCAAGTGCAGTGGGTTAATGAGGACATTTTTGCTGGCATGCCAATGATCCAATTCTCCTTTGAGGAGGAAATGTCTTCTTCTCTTCTAGCTTAGGCACTAGAACAATCACCAGACATCTCCACAGAAAAGGCTCAGCTTTCTGCCAAGCAGGGAAAATGTGGTTCTTCTGTAAAGCCTTTAGGGAGGGCGTACTGGATTACTACTGAGTGTGATTCTGAATGTGCTGTGTCTTACTAGCTTAATGTATACCAATTTATTTTAATATTCTTTTACCTCGACTTTATCTTTCTTAGCAGTCTTCTTTAAAGTGAGATGTAGGTATTTTAGAGAATAAATGAAATAAAAAGGAGCAGACTCCTGAAGCCACACAGCAATAGGGCAAAGAAATAAAATACAGTTTGCTTCCTTACATAAAAGAAATAAAATGATTTACTATGCTTGCTTCTGCTGTATAAGTGGGGTGTGTGTGTGTGTGTGTGTGTGTGTGTGTGAGAGAGAGAGAGAGAGAGAGAGAGAGAGAGAGAGAGAGAGAGAGAGAGAGAGAATTCTGTGTATGTGTTGGAAGGGGCTGAGAGAGTGGTAAACTGTGTTACGCAGAAAGATAAACATCTCAGGCTGAAACAAGTATGTATGAAAATAACTGAGGGGAAGAGGGAATGGATTTGATAGCAGAGAACAAAGCATTAAATAGACTTCTTAAAAAAGAAAGACACCAGACAGGTAGCTTCCCACCCCCCTTCTTTGTCTTAATATTTTCTAATTCCACATCACCCCTTTGGGAAACTGTTCGTCTTCTTACAGTCCTCTCTATCCCTTCCCAGGTCTGCTGCTCCGTGCACAGCATCTTCATGGAGAGCAACGCCTCTGCAAACAATGGGAATTTCTGAAAACTTGTGGATTGCTGAGTGCCACTGGGAGGAGCACAGAGAGAAGAAAAGACATGGTGCCCTGGAGCAGCAAAACCAGACTTCTTCCTCTGATCCACCTGCAATAAAACATGTCTCTCCCATCTTGGTTTCTACAGTCACAGCAGGCGCTGCTGTAACTCTGGTGCATTCCTCCATTGTCTCCCAAGACAGATAGATGCCAACAAGGGGAGTGAAATGATTTGGTTTCAAAGTCCATCAATAGAGAGTATTGCTAGTTTGTTTTGGGTTTTTAATCCAAGCTTTATATGTATTATAAAATCAATATAAACACAACTGAAGAAGACAACTGGCCAGACAAACAACTGGAAGGTGTGAGTTGAAATATCTTTACAATACCACATCTTGACCACACCAAGACCTTGGAATGCAAGCTTCAGAACCACAATACGAACACACCGAACTCAAACTCTATCCTTCACCCACAAAATGTGGTACTTATTTTTTTTTAAAAAAAAATCTAATAGCATTCCATGGGTGTGCATCTCACAACATTAATCCTGCCATTTTCAAAGAAATAATTGCATTCTTCCAGTAGACATGGAGCAACCATAAGCATTACCTTTAGATAGGAGCCATAGTACTTTGTTACGTAAGGGCTGTCACACTGGCTTAGCACAGTTATCTCTTGCTGGATGTCTTCTATTTCATCTTCTGCCTCCTCCAGGTCTATGATTTTTATAGCAACCACTTGTTGTGTCCGATTATCAATTCCTTTGAAGACTTCTCCAAATGAGCCTTTTCCAATACGTTCCAGTTTTGTGAAGAGTTCCTCAGGGTCTGCTCTATGATTCTGAAGGGAGTGGGAGGAGGGCACAAAAAGAAAATAATAATAAGTGATGTTTCTGCCTTTCTTTCTATCCAAGACTGAGGATTTTAATTCATATCAAGGGAAATATAATAAAGAAGGGGGGTATACTGACTAGTACTGGGTGATATTATCAATATATTGCCCAGGACCAGTATAGGGGCGGGGGGGGACCGCGATGACAGCTTCACTCAGTGGTATATCGCTGGTGAAACTGTCACAGCTCTTGAGCCCCCCTCTGCCTCCAGTGCCTGGCAAAGGAGCCCCAGGTTCCCTGCCAGTCGAGTGTGAGTGGGGTGGGGGACACTCACTGCCGGCTCTCCTGCCCCCAGCAAAGCCTGACCAAGGAGCCCCAAGTCCTCTGCTGGTCGAGCGCAAGCGGTGGAGGACTCGGGGCTCACTGCAGCAGGCTGGCCCAAAAGGTGCAGAGGTGAAAGCTCCCAATGGTGAGAGCTACGGCAGTTTCACACGGCACCTCATAGGCTGGGGCCAATGCAGCTTTTTACCACGGTGTTTGGCTGGCGATACACCGCGATGTTGAAAACTCAACATCGCCCAGCTGTAATACTGACAAGTCCACCCTGACATTCAGCACCAAATAAATCCCAAAATTCTTTAAACTAAGCCGAGTGTGTTTGTGATCTCCTAATCTTCATGTAACATTTCACACATTTCTACACAGCTTGAAGGGATGGAGAATGAAATGGTAATGAAAAGTGATGTAAAGCTCTCTCTGACCACGACAGCAAGAAAACTGTCTTGTAATTTTGAGAAGAGGCAAGAATCTGCGTAACATGAACTGCTAATTTCATTATCTGATATTAGTCACACCGATTTCTGAATCCCTTGAAGATAGTCTTTCTAATTACAGTCACCAATTGCAGCTGTGACACTACCCTGCTGAAGGGAAATCAGCGAAAGATTTGTGTATTTTAGAAAGGACTGTGAGGAACCTTAGCAACAACTCAGGAAAGTTCTAACAACGAAAAGAAAGGCTTCAGATTGTCACAGCAGCAACAATCTACCCTTAACTGGGGGCATGTGATCATTGTCTACAAAAGGAGGGATTTATTAAAATTCTGTCTGTGAACTATAGATAACCACAAAGTACATGCATACATAACATGCTAATGGAAGATTCACCCATCATGTCTTTGTGAGGTTCAAAAAACCAAAACACAGTCAAAGCAATTTATGTAATTTCCAGCAAAACCAACAATAAGAGAGCCAGCATGGTGTAGTGATTAGAGAATGGGATTGGGACCTGCGAGACCAGAGTCCCAGTCCCAACTCTGCTTTCAGCCTAACTTGCCTCTTGCAGTTGTTATGAGGATAAAATGGGGACTGTGTGTATGCTAAGAACCATGAATGCCACATTAAACTCCTTGAAGAAAATGAAAAAGATATAAATGTAAAAGTAAGATTTAGCTATGTAACTCATGTTCACTATTTTTCTAGTTTAAATAAAAAATAAGATTTTATTAAGCTTAATGTTAAAAAAGATTAGTGTTATCTTCAATGAAATTCACAAAATAACCCCACAGCTGGACATGAATTTATTTTTGTTTTCTAATATCTAATGATAGGTCATTTGTTAATGGCAGTACGTCCAACCCTTGCTAAACTACTTCTAAATAAACTGGTATTTAATCTCTAGTAAATATACTTATAATTGCAGCCTTTAGTATTATTAATCTTAAATGTCAGGGTTGAACTAGAGTCCTTGAGCAATGCAGTTCACATGCTTTGTCAGACTACAGATTCTGCCTACTGGAGGAGAGAGAATAGGCAAGGCTATGAAGGAAAAATAATGCAAATGGTTGAAAATGCCTCCTCCCCTTAAAAAAGCTCACAGTTGAAGGCTACATTGTGTTACATTTCTAACTGGCCCTTCCTTCAAAGAAAGGGGATTTGAACCCAAATCCCCCTATCCTCAGGTTAACATTCTAAGCCATGGGTAGGCAAACCAAGGTATGCGGGCTGGATCAGGCCCAATTGCTTTTGGATCCAGCCCGCAGACGGTCCGGGAATCGTTCTTTCCCTCTCCCTCCCTCTCCCACACACAGCGCCGCCTCCTCCCTCCCTCCTCCTGGCTTCTCCCCACCCTGCCTAGAGGAGGAAGGGGGCTGGGCTTTGTTGGTGCCAGCCCCAGCAGCACTCGAGTGGCCGCCATTTTAAGTAGCCCCTCTCCGGAGCCCTTTCACGTGCCACTCATTGTCTCTCTGCTGCCGCCGCCAGCCCCTGCCACTCACAAGACACAGGTAAGCAGTCACTGGGGCTCCTGGGGCTCTTGCATTATCCCCCCCAAAAAAATATAGTCCGGCCCCCCACAAGGTCTGAGGGACAGTGGACTGGCCCCCTGCTGAAAAGGTTTGCTGACCCCTGCCCTAAGCACTACCCCAGCACACTGGCTATGCTAGTAGATGCTAGGCAGTAACATTTTGCAACCCAGGGGTTATCTTTCCCAGGAACTTTACTCAGCCCTTTGCAAATACAGAATTGCAAAGGCCCAGGGAACTTATGCACTACAAACAAGGCCTGAACCTGGAGCATGTTCCAATTTGTACTTTTTTTTAGTACAAGCCGCAGCAGTTGTGCAACATTCCCAGCTTGCCTAATTGTTCCTCTTTAGAAACCAGCTGATAATTGCACAGACTGTTTCCTTCAGCGCTAAAACTGTTCTAAAGCCTCATGGAATTTTCCACTTCTAACTCTTCATCCCCAGCTGCACCCCACCCCAAGGACTGGATGCTACCAGAAAAAGGCAAGGGTACTGCTGCAAAAGGAGAATCAGGATGTTTGTAAAAGAAAATCACCTCTCAAAGATAAAGAAACCAGCAGGGATTTTTCTTTTCAAGTTTACAAGGAAACATATGTCAGTTTCCTAGATGTTTAAAAATAATGTAGGTTTTTCCAAAACTAGATATACTTTTAGAATCTCCCACTTTAGAAACCTGTTTAAAGACTGTTAGCAGCTGTATTCAAACATCATCTGAGTTGAAATAAAAAAAGGCAAACATAACCAAATTCAGTAATCCAGCATTTAGCAAGGACTTGTTTCCTTAACCATTACATAAACCAGCAAAAACGTAACATTATGTGTCAGTGATGCTCTTTGCTATTCAATACACTATGAGGGATAAAAGGGAAGCTGGCCATTCTCAGAGAAGACCCACTGAAATCAATAGACCTAAGTACCTTGATTTCAATAGGCCTCATCTGAGTATACAATTTTTAAACCCATGTATTTATTTTTTGTAAAAAAAAATCTTGGGTTACTGTAAACAAAAAACCAAACAAACAAAAAACAGGACATTTTGCCAAATTTTAAAAATCCGCCTGGGCAGAAATTTTAATCCTGAAAAAGAGGACCTGTCCAGGAAAAAGGACCACAACATTGCTCTTATTTCCTGCAGTTCTCAGCAACTGGAATTCAGCGGCATGCTGCCTCAATGGAAACTAATGCAGCAGGCAGTTTGTACATGGGCAGAAGCAATGTTAGCAGGAGACCTGCCTGCACTTCCCCATTCCCGCATTTAGCAAGACCATTTTTTGTGCTCCCATTGTTTGAGACAAAATAGCAGGGAAAGTGCCCTAAATTATTCCAGCTCCCCATGGCATTTTCAACTGTGTGAACTCAAGCCAATGATCCCCAGCAGCCAAGAGTGAAAGCCTTCGCAACTTGCAGGATTAACATTCTAGAGGGGTTCACCATTCTGTTATTTGCACATAGACTGGCATGTGTGTGGTGTGTGGTAGTTTGTTGAGTTTTTTTAAAACCCACTAAAGTGGACATTTTAACAATAAATAATATAGCATCCAGAAACAAAGACTTGTCATTCCCTTCAACCTCCAGCAAGAATACTGTTCCCCATACACTGATCCACAAAGAGAACACTCCTTGAAATAGACAATGTTTTGGGGATTCTAAACTTGTCCTGGTTCATCAGTGTCCACTGGATGATACCAGATTGTGGGTTTTTTAAAACTTAATGGGGCTGGATCTCAGGGCTTGTCAATATATGAGACCTTTATTTGTAGTTTTGCAACAGAACATATTTTTAAAAATTACACAGATGAAAGTCATCAACTAAAGCAGCTAAGTTAAAGAAGATTCTCCTAAGGGTAGAGGTGAGTTTGCACAATTAAAAGTCAAAACAACAAGAAGCCCAATTTTGCCTTTCAGTTTGCATTTTGATCCATCATGACAATCTAAGGATCTCTTAAGAACCATAATTGTAGCAGGACAGTTATTCTTAACTTTGTACTTACAGTACAAGCTATTCTACGTTATTTATTTTGGGATCACAGAGAGGCCTGAAAGAAGGCAGCTCCCTAGGGAAGATTAAAATGTTCATTTCAAGAATGTTATTTAAGTAGGATAGAAAACTAGAGGTGGAAAATTGCCTATATACATAGATCTCCAGAGAACACATGAACCCACTAGAACTGCCTTCAAGAAGCCATAAACTCTCAAGCTCCATTCCCCTTCTGTAATGTGGGGATGATACTGACCTAACTTGATCTTACAGCTTGCAAGAAGGAGGTCTGTGAAGCACTTTGAAGCCTTTAAAGTGCAAGATGGTAAGTGCTATGTTTAAGTAACCACCGATATGCCCGTAAAACCATATTAAGACTTTCAAAAAAACCCACCAATTCATACATTTTATGAATGATGTCATAGAATCATAGAGTTGGAAGAGACCACAAGGGCCATCCAGTCCAACCCCCTGCCAAGCAGGAAACACCATCAAAGCATTCCTGACAGGTGGCTGTCAAGCCTCTGCTTAAAGACCTTCAAAGAAGGAGACTCCGCCACACTCCTTGGCAGCAAATTCCACTGTCAAACAGCTCTTACTGTCAGGAAGTTCTTTCAAATGTTTAGGTGGAATCTTCTTTCTTGCAGTTTGAATCCATTGCTCCGTGTCCGCTTCTCTGGAGCAGCAGAAAAAACCTTTCTCCCTCCTCTATATGACATCCTTTTATATATTTGAACATGGCTATCATATCACCCCTTAACCTTCTCTTCTCCAGGCTAAACATATGCAGCTCCCTAAGCCGTTCCTCATAAGGCATCGTTTCCAGGCCTTTGACCATTTTGGTTGCCCTCCTCTGGACACGTTCCAGCTTGTCAGTATCCTTCTTGAACTGTGGTGCCCAGAACTGGACACAGTATTCCAGGTGAGGTCTGACCAGAGCGGAATACAGTGGTACTATTACTTCCCTTGATCTAGATGCTATACTCCTATTGATGCAGCCCAGAATTGCATTGGCTTTTTTAGCTGCTGCATCACACTGTTGACTCATGTCAAGTTTGTGGTCTAGTTGAACCCTCAACTTGAAGCAAATCCTAGCTACTTCAAAGCTGCTTTATGCCCATCAGCATACAGAGATATTTAAATACTACCAAATTTAGCATAAATTTAACTGTGGATAATGTACCTAGCCTATAAAGGAAAGTCTTCCTATCAACAAACACCAAGGGAAGTTTGAAAGCAACAAGGAAGCACAACCCATATTCTCTTTTCTACCTCACCTCCCAAAGTATGGGATTATGATACTTTTGACAGACAGCAAAATAAAAATTGGAGGATTATCTCTATGTTGTAGACTCTTCTTCACTGGAGGTTTTAAAGCAGAAGCTGGCTGGCCATCTGTCATGGATACTTTAATTGAGATTCCTGTGTTGCAGGCGGTTGGACTAGAAGACCTCCGGGTGCCATTCTAACTCTACAACCTTTTTCAGCCCAAGGACCACATTCCTGTGTGGGCAACTTTCCAGGGATGCCAGTGGTGAGCAGGGTCAGAAGCAGAATTGCAACAGATGTGACTCTTACCTTTTTATGGTAGGTGACATTGCAGCCACGCCAGAGGTTTCTACACATACCCCATTCAATCCTCCATCAAGGTCACAGTTCAAAAATACATTCCATACTGGCAACAGCACCCAAGGAGTGTGTGGAACTGGGCTGGTGAGAGAAGGTGTAACTCAGGATGCACCCCAGGACCTGAAGGGCCACATTTGGCCCCCAGGATTGAGGCTACCCATAACTGGTCTATAGTTCTCTCCATTACAATAAAAAAACACAGCAGTTACCTGTAAACTAGGGAAAGGATCATATCCACTATGTTCAGGGAAGCCTTAACAAAACAAATATTTACAGAGAGTTTACGGGTATCTGTCATGTCAGTATCTTCACTGGAATGTTCTTGAGATGTGACACTGCCCAATAACCTGGTGATTCTAGTTTGAGATTTCACACCCCTGTCATGAGTGATATTCTGTTGTTCGCTTGTAACACTCCCATATTCTACCTTAATGTGCTGAGAAATCTTAGCTTGCCCAGTAGAATCTTTTTGTTTAATAGGTTTTTTTCTTACAGTAATACCTGCATTAGAGACATGAATTCAGTCGTGCAAAATATGGAACACAAACTACAGTAGGTAGCCTCAAACAAAGTAGACAAGGAACTATTACCACACAGGCGGGGAGATGAAACATGAAGCGGTATGACTTGCAACAAGGAAATCTCTTTGACCTTTGTATGTTATATTTCACTGTTTTACTTCCTTCATTAGTTTGGGTCAGGAATACTTTTCAAGATGACGAAATCAAAATCTACATGAAGATATTTACCAAGCATTAGTGCACTGAATAATGTATCCACCTGTTCTGTAAACCTGCCAAAGCCTTAGCATTTCCCAAATGCAATGCAACACACTTATCTAGGCTGGTATCTCATGGCTATGAACAACCAAGGGTCACACTGGTAGCAGTATACATTTGTGAATATTGCGAAGCAACCAGACAATGATCCAACACTGCTAGAAAAGCTGGACTATCCGTGAGGCATGGGTCCAACTCCTAACAGAAAATAATAGCCTATTGCACTTAACCAGTGTCAAATGCCAAACTCAGCACTGCAAGTGGCACTACTCTCGTGACAGATGCTGTTTGCAAAAGGGAAAGAGCCCCTTCTATGCTGCAGAAGGCCATTAGTTACCTTTAATCCTGGCACCTACCCATATAGAGAGTAGATTTAAAATGCTAAATGACTGGAGGTATATGCTGTTTTAATGACTCTACATGCCATGGTAGGAATATGAGGTACTAAACCCTAATAGTTTAAGACACTGATTCCCAATTGTCTAACTACTGCAGACCCCGTTTTTCAAAAGCAAAGCAAAGGACTGCCTGTTTTTGAAATTTTTTGATATCTATAGTAGTTTTTGTTATGTGAATGGTGCCACAGACCCCCTAGGTGGGTTACACAGACCCCTTGAGGACTGCAGACCACCAACTGGGAACCACTGGTTTAAGAAATAATGTAATTTGCCTTCGCTTGCAACTCTACAAGGAGTAACTGAATAGTCCTGAAAAGTATTTTGCACTTAAAACTACAGTTGTCGTTTTCTGTGAAAAGCAGAAGTTTGGCATGTACATAAACTCTTACATCAGCCCTCAAAACAGGAAGGTTGTTAGCAATATCTGTCTGACACTGAGCAGTCTATGCAAAATTAATTTGTGTTCTCAAGTCTAACAAGTTAGCAGGACTCAACATCACAGAAACATCAATCAAAATTTAACGTGACTAGCTGCTCCAGAGGTCACACTGGAACACCGAGCTGCCTCCCAGAGTGGGTTGTCTGAGGCTGCAAATTAAGAACAATGTTTCTACCAGTCTGTATCTTTGTGAACACCCACTTCAATCAACACTGTTTGATCCTCCCTGCTATAATGCTAAATAAACTAAAACTCAAGAGGAAAAACAGTGCCTTTTCTCCTGACAAAGCAGAGTTCAAAGCTTGATCAAGATGACAACAGAGCAGGAATATCAAGAAGCACATAATTATTAACATGAAGCACTTTACTTTTATAAAACGTACAACAAATCATTAGCCTTCATTACAACAAAGCACAAAGTCTGCAAGTTTAAATGAATATTGATTTCTCCCCCAATTAACAGTTTTCAGGGGCTCTCTACTCTGCTCTCTATTGTCTCTGGAGCCAAGACTGCAACCCTGACAACATCTGTGTTGAAGAGTGTCCCAATAATTTTAAAGGGATTTACCGGTACATTCAACTAGGTATTCTCAAGATTACAGCAAGCATTAGCCCTCTCACTAGTGTCTGATTGTATGCTAGAAATACTTTTATTTCTTTCCAAACTAGTTACAATGTTCCAAGTTATTTTTGTTATCTTTAGAACTATAATTTCTACAGATTAAGTATTCCACATAAATACATCAGAAGTGGTGATCTTTATTTACATCTTATCTGGACCATGCAGTCTTCAAAGGAGAGGGTTTTTTTTGGGGGGGGGTTCTTTTGTAAACAAGTTTCCCTCAGACTCCACAAACTTCTGGAGTCATGAGCAAGAAACCACTTTCTCTAATTGACAATAATTGCTAGTGCACATTTGTTACACTTCATACGCTTAATATTTGCTGCTTTTACTAAAGGAGTAAGTCTGCCTTCATTTTTTGACTATACCCTTTAAATATTTCTATTGTGACAATTGGAGTGCACTCTGAAAACAGCTTTAAAAATAGTATTCTACTGACCTGTTCTTCAGTACAAGTATCAATATTAGCCTCCAAATTCCTATCGGCCAAAACAGGAGTTCTGTTTTTGAGCTATAAACTCCAGTTAAACCTGAAGAACCATCACAGACTGAGAGCAAGCTGTGAATTCCATCCCACCACATGCAACACAACTGGAGTGTTGGCCAGTTTCCAAGCACAGCCTTTGCATAGATATGCCAACAAACATGATTTCAATCTAACAGGTATCGTTAAAGGCTGAAGGAAAGTTCTAATGTTTCATCCAGGAAAAGTAGTAGTCGTACCTTGGTTTTCGAACAGCTTAGTTCTCGAATGTTTTGGCTCCTGAATGCCGCAAACCCAGAAGTGAGTTTCCGGTTTGCAAACTATTTTTGGAAGCCAAACGTCTGGCGGGGTTTCCGATTGGCTGCAGAAGCCGCACTTTGGTTTCCGAACCTTTTGGAAGTCGAACAGACTTCCGGAACGGATTCCGTTCGACTTCCAAGGGATGACTATAATGTGAACCAAGGGCTGTGAAGCTGCTACATTTTCTGGGGATGCATAGTTCCAACACAGCTCCCTCTTCAATTGAACAAGTATTCCTGTACTCCTTCAAACCCCTCTAGAATGGCATCAATAAGGTTGGAATCTCAGTATCCCCTCATGGGTAGGTAGTTGCCATGTTCAGGAAATGGCAAGTTACCTGTTCAGGATGGTGCTGCACTGGCTCTGAAGTGCATTGCTTGGAGTACTTCTGAAAACACATTTGTAGCTAGAGGCCCAAGTGCCCTCTGTGGATACGACTGCCTTTTATGAGCTTCATCTGGTTCATCAGGAACTACAGCTGTTCCTGAACAGGGAAAGCCTGACCACTGTAGTTCACCAAGTGTTGGAATCCTCAAGGCAAGATTACTGTAATGTGCACTATGTGGGGCGGCCCTTGGGTCTGGATCAGAAGCTCCAGCTGCTGCAGAATGTGGTAGTCAGACTGCTGAAGGGAGCTCCTGGTTGAGAACACATGAAGACCTTGTTAAAACAGGAGCACTAGCTGCCTACTTACTACTGAGCTGGGGTCATGGTTCTTGTATGAATTTACAAAGCCCTGAACAATTTAGTTGTAGGGTGCCTCAAGAATTACCTGAACCCTTACATCCCAGATCATCTGCAGGAGAATCGCTGGTCATTCCTTGAGTTGGTAAGGCTCATTTGATAACAAGAAACTGAGTTTATTTTCACTGGCACAGTCCTGTGAATACTCTGCCTATGGAAATTCAGCAGACACCTTCTGTGCCATATTTTTAAAATGCCTGCTACAAACTTTTCTATCCTGACAGGCCTACTATGCAGGCAATTAAGAACACATTCTTCTACAATGGTTAATTGATGTCTGTTTTTAACTTTGTTATGGTTTTTATTGTACAGTTTTATGTTTTATTGCTGTAACCCACTTCGATATATTTTTATAGCATAGCAGTATATAAATATTTTTTTAAAGAGTTCCCCTGATGGGATAAAAAGGCAAAGGCAAATCTACCCACCCTCCAAATTTTGTAAAAGGAAAACTTATATATTATATTAGTGAACAAGCCACTTCCAGGGCTTCTGATTGAACTTTCAGTTCTCCACAGCCAGAAACCATATTTATGCTTAAATGAGCCTATTTTTATTGTCAATCAGCATCTCATTGTCAAAATACAAAAGTAGTTCAGAATTCAGTTAATAATAGCAGATATGTCAGATCCAAATCACAGACAAACTACATTACGCTACCCAAGACAGCTCAGCAGGCTGGAATGATTTAAAATTAGATAAATTTTTAAATATAAATATGCCAGCAACCTCTACATATGTAAAGAACGCAGGTTCCATGGAAGGGAACTAAGTCAAACATACACAAAACTCCTGTGGCTCACTTCAGAGCATAGAAAAAAAATCAAAGCAAATACACAATAGAAAGATCAAAGTAAATGTATATAGTCCCGTTCACATACTGTTTGTGTGTGCACACTATACTGTTGTAACCAGTCTCAACAATCTTTGGAAACTGGAGTACTTTGAGAGGCAAGGGAACTTCTTCAGAAAACTCTTAACACCATCAAACTACAGTTCCCATGAATCTGAAGGAAGTCATGACGGTCTCAGGGTAACCTGATTTAAACTTAAACACCACCTTGTTTAGAGTTCTGGACAAGCTAAGCAGGAATTATTCTATTTCAAGCTCCTTCAAACAAGTCCAACATTATGTAGTACAAGTTGCAAGTACAGGTCTCTAAATATTTCCCATGGTCCTAACTTAAACATACCTATGAGAGCACACTACATTCAAGTCCAGATCTGTTTACACTTCCTGAAATCAAGCTACATGCACTTCCATGCTACATCCATCCTTGAAGAAAGGTTTGTTTTGTGTTATGCGCCTTCATTTAAAAGAAAAAAGGTCATCAAAGAAAAAAAAAACCTCTTTATTCTCTGCAGCTATATAAAACCAAAACAGAGAATACTATTAACTTGATGTGTATAAATTAAGGGATCTAGGTTAAGCTAACAGCTATGAAGTAAAAGGAAGTGTGCTATTACATAAAGTTTATTGCCTTAAGAGTAGAACACAGTGGTTTAAGCAACTCTACAAAGTTTTTCCTGGAATTCAGCCCTGCCCAAGAATAATCACAAAATAAAAGGGAGAAAACAGAGGACTATATTGAAAAATGTGTTCTTCCTGTAACCCCTTCAGAAGATTGAATCAGGATTCAATGTGACCATAACAGATTGAAGAGTTGGGCCCAAACTAACAAAATGAATTTCAATAGGGACAAATATAAGGTTCTACAATTAGGCAGGAATAGAGACGGGAAGGCCTAGGAAAAACCCGGAAAAATTGGGGGGGAAACCCAGTTTTCCCCCCATTTTTTCCCAAAGCCGTTTTTTCCTGGAAAAATTGAACAAATAGTTTGATATACTTTGAATATTCCACACACTATTTTTTCCTGAAAAAAATGGCTTTGGGGAAAAACCTGTCCGTCCCCCCCAATTTTTCTGTGTCCCCCCCAGGCCTTCGAGCACCTGCACTTTGGAACTCCCTGCTGACTGACACTAAGCGGGTGCTCTCACTGTACTCCTTCCGGCAACTGCTCAAAACATTTTTGTTAGGGCCAGCCCATCTGAACACGTAGAAGCTGCATGCAATTTACTTCCTTTTAACCACTGCTGACTTTAATCATCTTTTGAATACAGTGGTACCTCAGGTTACAAACGCTTCGGGTTACAAACTCCGCTAACCTGGTAGTAGTACCTCGAGTTGAGAACTTTGCCCCAGAATGAGAATGGAAATCATGCGCCGGTGGCGCAGCAGCAGCGGGAGGCCCCATTAGCGAAAGTGCACCTCAGGTTAAGAACAGTTTCGGGTTAGGAATTAAGATAAGATAATTTAGAAGTGTTAAGAATGTCTTAAAATGAGTTAGATTGGTGATAGAATATAATGATAGATTTATGGATAATTTAGATATGTTGACTGATAAGGATGCAATTTAAGAATGATAATAATGATAATAATTAAGATTGATAGTAAAGAGAATATAGATGATATAAGTAATATGTAATAAGAAATTGCCTTTAGAAAATGTTAAAAAATAAATGTCACAGAGAGAGAGATTGGGGGAAGTCCCAACATAATGTTAAGGAACCTAGATTAGGGAATAAGGAAATTTAATTTTATTATTAATGTGTTTTATTTGTTGTATGGATGTTTTGTCTGTTTGTGTGATGTTTATGTGTTTGAAATTTAATAAATATACTTTGAAAAAAAAAAAGAACAGTTTCGGGTTAAGAACGGACCTCTGGAACAAATTAGGTTCATAACCTGAGGTACCACTTTACTCTTAAATACCTGCTTTTAACTGTGTTTTATCAACCATTTTAATGTTCTGTTGTATATTTTTGTAAACTGTTTACAAAGCTCTCTTACCATCATGTGGTTTATAATATAGAATAACAAATTCAATTTTTAAAAAACACACACTCCTTTTCCTTTCAAACAGTTTGAGCCTTAGTGCAACATACTATTCAGTTACTGGATGTTGGTTACTTCTGGGCCTGGCATGCAAAAAAATTGCCTTACACTTTGCCCCGGCTGTCCTCAAGTAGAGATCGGAAGGCCTGTAAAAACCCGGAAAAAACAGATTTTCCCCCTTTTTCCCAAAGCTGTTTTTTAGAAGTCCATGAGAAAAATGACAAAGAGGAAGAGGAAGAAGAAATGGAAAATGATAGCAGTAATTCAGAAAATGAGACTGAATAAACTGTATGTATATGTTGTGTCTTCTGTTTTGTTTTGTTTTTAAAGCACTACTCAAAGGGTAGACCTTCTATGGAGCTTAAATATTGAGGTGGGTCTTAACTTTATTTGCTATTGGTGCTAAGGGGCAAATCTGATTATTTTTTATGGTGATGGTTTCTTGCTTTTTTTTGTTGCTTTTGAGGGAAATGGGGGTGGTTACCTGTTTTATTGCAAGCATAATACTTTTATATACACTGTGTTTCATGCAATTTGTAAAACTACTCCACATTGAATTTTTTTAAATTTTTCCAAAATTTCCATTTTTTCCGGGGGGGGGGATGTTTTTTTCCTCTTGGCTTCAAAATTTCCGGAAATTTTACATCTCTAGTCAAGAATAATAAGACAAATGCACAAATAAAGGATGGGGAATACCTAGTGTCCTGATCAAGTGACATCACAGTACCACTCTATTCTGCCTTGGTCAGACTACACCTGGAATACTGCGTCCAGTTCTAGACACCACAGTTTAACAAGCTGTTCAGTTTAATTCATCGTTCAGCCCGGACACTGAGCTCCATCTCTGAGGTGGTTCCCTCATTGTGAGAAGTGAGGTTACAGGGAACCAGACAGAGGGCCTTCTCGGTAGTAGCACCCTCCCTGTGGAACGCCCTTCCAGCAGATGCCAAGGAAATAAGCAGCTATCCTATTTTTAAAAGACATCTGATGGCAGCCCTGTTTAGGGAAGTTTTAAATATTTAATGCTGTGTTGTTTTTAACAATCGATTGGGAGCCGCCCAGAGTGGCTGGGGAAACTCAGCCAGATGGGCGGGGTATAAATAAATTATTGTTGTTGTTGTTGTTGTTGTTGTTGTTGTTGTTGTTGTTGTTGTTGTTGTTGTATTTTGACAAGCTGGAGCATGTGCAGAGAAGGGCAACCAAGATGATCAAGGGTCTGGAGAACCAAGCCTTATGAGGAACCATCGAGGGTGTTGGGCATGTTGAAACACTCTTTGCCAAAGTAACATTCCCTGTTTGAAAACCACAGTCTCAAAGTCACATATAGATAACTTACCGTAGTTAAGTATAACCACATGGCCAACTTCTAATACCTGCAGGACTTGGACGAGTGATCTTATGTATGTATTCATGTATGTGTGGGGTGTGGGTGTGTATGTACAGTGGTACCTCGGGTTAAGAACTTAATTCGTTCTGGAGGTCCATTCTTATCCCGAGGTGCCACTTTAGCTAATGGGACCTCTCCCTGCCACTGTGCTACCACTGCACGGTTTCTGTTCTCATCCTGAAGCAAAGTTCTTAACCTGAGGTACTATTTCTGGGTTAACGGAGCCTGTAACCTAAAACATCTGTAACCTGAAGCGTCTGTAACCCGAGGTACCACTGTATATGTAAAGTTAAAGGTAAAGGACCCCTGGACGGTTAAGTCCAGTCAAATTCGACTATGGGGTGCAGTGCTCATCTCTATGTTCAGGCCAAAGGAGCCGGCGTTTGTCCACAGACAGCTTTCTGGGTCATGTGGACATCATGACTAAACCGCTTCTGGCACAACAGGACACTGTGGCAGAAGCCAGAGCACACGGAAATGCTGTTTACCTTCCCACTGCAGCGGTACCTATTTATCTACTTGTACTGGTGTGCTTTTGAACTGCTAGGTTTGCAGAAGCTGGGATAGAGCAATGGGAGCTTCCCCTGTCATGCCGATTTGGACCACCGACCTTCCGATCAGCAAGCCTCAGAGGCTCGGTGGTTTAGACCACAGTGCCACCTACGTCCCCGTGTGTGTGTGTGTGTGTGTGTGTGTGTCTATACATACACACACACACACACACACACACACACACACACACACACAAGCACCAATGCAAGCAGAGAAGTCTTTGCCTAGAAGAGCTTACAATCTAACATTCTACACAGGGGAATAACTTGAGAAAAACTGCATGTATGGTAAGAATGTTTACTTAGCTACTGCTGAAAAAATCCATTCCTTCCTCTAAAACTAGGAACTGAGGTTTGAAGAGCTGTAGAGGGTGGTAGTAGAGTATTATAGCCAAGGAGGGAAGAAACATTATCTGTTGTTTTCATTTTTGTTCCCGCTGATTTTAATCTTACCTTGACATTTTAAGTTTTACTTTAAATTGGAGGGGTTTTTTAAGCATCTCTGGGGACCTTGGCTTAGGTCCAAGATACCTTAGGGACCAGCTTCTCCCATGCAGCCAACCTACTACCAAAGATACGATGGAGAAACTCTTATCTATGTCCCAACTATGGTGTACGTTCAGCTGCTGGGGCTGAGTGAAAGTGCCTTCTCCATGGCTGCACCTAAATTAACGAATTATTTCCATTGAGAGGCTTGTATATGCACCCTGCCGAAAGCTTTTTGCCATACAGTGAAGCACTTTGCTAGGCAGGCAAGACCACAGATACTTAGCAGGCAAAAACCTTGTCAGAATTGTTAAAAAAGTATTTTACCAAACTGGTAATCATCCATCATGCAGCAACATGTTCCACAACCTTGGTGCAGCCACTGATTTCAATTTCTAATGTTCTACCTACAACATTAGAAACTGAAATTATCAGCGGCTGCACCAAGGTTGTGGAACATGTTGCTGCACGTTGGATGATGAACATACCATGAAAAAGTTGTAAGCTGTCACCTATTAAAGTCTCTGAAATTTTCTTAGATATTGGGAGTGGGAGAAGAGGACTGTACGAAACTTGGAAATTCAAGGTCTGCAACGAAGTTTAATCTTAATGATATTGGTAGAAAAGTTTCAAAGATCACCCTGTCCCAACATGAGCAAACCATGTTAAAAAAACAACAACACAGAATCACAACAGAATCAGCTGAAGGATCACTGTGCCCCTTATCACAGAATTCACAGAAGAATTCAGCAACTACAAAAGTATTTGTTTCAACAGCTGAATGATTCCTCTGGGCCCCATCCAGGAAGGCAGATTCTCTTACAGTATACGCAGCACCAAGATCCTTTGTCACTTAAAACTCCTCATGCATAGCTACCAAATATATTCTGCAAGTATAGACCTATGCTTGAAACATAGAGCTGCGAAAGGCAGCTTCCAAGATCCACATTTTAGCACAGAAAATCAACAGGCATTTGGCCTTTATTGCACTGTGGGTGAAGCAAGGTGAGATGGGTTGTATAATTCTATCCTTCATTGAAGCACTGCCATAATAAATCTGTGGGAAACAAATTGTGGCAAGAACCATGGATGAAGCCAATAAATCTGATTTCAAGTCACTTGAACAGCATTCATGAAATAAAGGTATGTTTTGGGTAACAAAAAGTACGGTACTGAATAGCTTCTACAGTCACCACAAAGCTAGGTGTCTACAACAGGGGTGGAGAACACACCAGAACTCTTTGCCCAGACCTCAGAACCCTCCCCAGGCCACATCCCTCACCAGTTCTGCTCTGTGCCCCTTTCTACTGTTTTAATATGGTTGAAATGTGTTCTTCAACTGTGATAATGCTTTGGAAGATGGACAGGGTAAAACCAGGAAGATGGTTTTTGTATGGCTGAAATTTAGCCTACTGAACAAAGGGTTTACCCTGTCCACTTTTATGTCTGGCCCAATGTTAGAAACTCACATATTAAAGCTAGGAGGCAAATGGCTCCTGGAACCTGGGTTACAGGTGCAAAAAACCTATGGTTTGGTATTACATCTCAAGGAGCCCATTGTGTCCCACTGTAATCTTTGAGATATGGGCAAAGCAAGGAAGTCTGAAATAGCCAAAACAGACTGAACATTAAACTAGAGGAAGCCAAAAGGTATAATTATATCATTAACATCTAATAACTCAAGACTCAAGACAACTTTGGTCCACTGTACCCAAATATACACTAACTTGCAAACTTGCAAAGATTTATGCTTATGGATTACTAACTGTTCACCTTGCTAACATAAAACTTACAACACAATCCTTTATGTGTCTACTCAAAAGTTAAATCCACTAAAGTACAATAAGACTTGACTTCCATGAAATTGGGTAGAGGGTTGCAGCCTTAACATGAAATCTAATGTCACAGGAACAGAGGATGTTACTTTATACCACATCAGACCAAGGGCCAATCTGCAGTATTATGAATACTGACTGGTTCATCTAATAGATTTCTCTACCTGGAAACACCACAGGCTGAACCCAGTAGCATATGGTGGCGTGGGGCACCAGTGCTTACGTGACCTCCCGGCAGGTGGGCTAGCTCTGCTTACTGTGGGGAAGAGTGGGAGGGGCAAAGCAGTTGAGAGGCTAGCACTGCCTAAATGTACTGGAAAGAGCGTCTTATTGGCTCTGATGGTGTGCTTGTACATAGCCAAACTACCTGCTGCCTTGCCCCTCCCAGGAACCAAAAGCAACCCACCTGCAAGGTCAGGTAAGCCCCACTCCACTGTCTGTTATCGAATGAACTAGGAAACTTTTGTACGTGAGGCAGGTGCTCTATTACTGAGCTACATCCGTTCCTGACTTACAACTGAAATGCTACCTAATATACTAGTTCAGTAAAAAATAGTTACCATATACAGTTAAAGTTGTATTTAAGCGATACTGGGTAATTTATGTAGGAAGATTAAAAAATCCCACCCACCCCTCTCTCTCACACACAATTCTTTTAAAACAAGACAGGTAAAGAAGATGGATCTAACTATGACAAAATTGAGACGCAACATTAAATGGTTAAAACAACTGGAAACATGAAAGTTCTGAAATTATGGATTTGTGGGCAAGTCAGTAATTGTTGGACAGTAATCAATTCTATAGTAGGTTAGAAACCAATTACCTTGCCAAAGTACCAAATTCTAGAGCAAGATCTTCGAGCTGCGTCAGTTTCTAGCCACCTTCCAAGGAGCTCATGTGATTTTTTGATTATTTTTTTTAGATTAATTTATAGTGGCCAGCTCCTTGATGCATATGATGGAATTAGAGAAGAATGAAAGTAATTGGAGGGTTCATTGACCTTTTGAGACATGCTAGATTTAGATGATAAAGGAGCGCAAAGGAATCAGAATCTTTTGATCCATAAAGAACGTAAAGAGATAAAACTGGTCAACAAAAGGGAACCCAAAGCAATAAAACCTACTGATCCTACCAGAGCACCCTTGGTTGTTGTTGTTGTTGTTGTTTTAAAAAAACCACAGGTCCTTTTGATGGGTTTAGTGGCATTACACAAACATCCAACAGATTAGCAAATAACTAGGGGAAAATGCATCACACTCAAACACATCTATCCACATGTATGCAGTTCCAGAATACTAGCTGCATTCGTCTGTAAACAACAAAATGACAAAAGGTGCTTCCTTTATTTAAATTCTGCAATCACCCTGGACAGACAAGTATTACTTACAGGTATAAATCTTGACCCAGTTGTAATGCTCCCATTATTGAGTGCACATTATGGAATGCACAACTTCCATATTAGCACACACCCCAAATTCCTGGTTCCTTAACTAGGAGTCTATCTAGCAATAGAGACCAAATAATGCTTAATGTTCAAGTAAGACTATAAAAACACTTTTTCATGTTCAGAGGTGGTGCATACAGCAGTGAGCTGGCCACATAAATCCGACCTTAGCATTAGTAAAAGTGGAACCATTTTATAATCTATTTCAGACATGGCACTTAAAAAGTCCAAAACAAAAGCACAGCTTTACTTCCTCCACTAGGGAAAGTGAGTAAAAGGACAAGACGGGGTCAGTTGCTGCAAGATAAGGTACTAGTAACTCTATTGAAACATTCTGGGGTTGGCCAGTGCTTGGTGCAAACAAGCTTAAGCGTGAATTTGGCAGGAGCAGCTCAGCAGCAGTTTAAGGCTGCTGACAGAGATGTTCCATGGCCAATAGCAACTCCTCAGATGTTTTTGCATGTTTCAAGCATGAAACAAGACATGCCACAAAGAACTAACAGCTTCCTTTTCACATCCCAAACCTCTTCTCCCTTCAACAATGATAGTGAATGTTGAATGTGCAAGTGTATGTCTAGAGACAATGGATAAAACAAACACCAATAGAGGTACTGCTGGATAAGTGTTTAATAGTTATTGTATTTGTTTAAAAATCAATTTTATTTATATACAGTGGACCCTCGGGTTACAAACCTCTCTGGATACGGGTTGCGAAAGCGGCAAACCCAGAAGTATTTTTCTGGGTTTCGCTGCTTGCGCATGCACAGAAGCACTCTATCACGCTGTGCGTGTGCGCAGAAGCAGCGCCTCTGGTTACGAATTTTTCGGGGTGCGCACGGACACCAGGAACAAATTAAATCCATATCCAGAGGGTTCACTCTCTGTGTGTGTGTGTGTGTGTGTGTGTGTGTGTGTGTGTGTGTGTGTGTATACATATATAAACTTCCAACAATGATAGAGCTCTACAGTCATCATGATGTAGGCAGAGCTTGTTGGAATTTATTTAATAAAATGTATATACCATACATTTATTATTTAATAAAATGTATATATTTGACCAAACTGCGGGAGGCAGTGGAAGACAGGAGTGCCTGGCGTGCTCCATGGTCCATGGAGTCATGCAGTCGGACACGACTAAACAACAATATACCACTTGATTGCAGTAAAGTTTCTAAGTGGTTTAACAAGAATGAAAAGTGGTAAAAACGTAGCGTCACCTCTCAAGTGCTCCTGGATTGAAAGAACATCCCCACTGAGCCTTTTCCCAAAATCGCCCTCAAAAATATATACGCTTCCCCCCCCCCTTTTTTGCCATGTCACTCTTGGACTTCTTGCGGATTTGCTCAATGGTCAGGCTGAAAGGCACATTAGGATACCTAAGAGTACTAACAGCAATCCACTCGAGCAAAGGCAATTCAGAACCTGGGATGCAGCAACTGCCCCAGTGTAGCCCACCCTCCCCCACCCACCCAGCACGCTTTTCACCACAGGGGAGCACCCAGCCCTCTCTCACCTGCATGCCAGGCACCTGCATGGCGACGGGGGAGTGGGCCATGGTGCTCTCAACCCTTCCTTCGGTCTCTCCTCTCCTCCTTGCAGAGGCCTCTCCTCCTGCTGCCGGGTAACCACCGCCTCTGCTATTCCTGCTTCAGCTGCAACCGAGCCTATGGGTGGAGGGCAGGGGAAGGAAGTAGCAGAGCATTGAAACACCTTCCAGCTGCACCTTGGCCAGCTCTGCTGCGGACCTCAAAACACCCTCCCTCCTTTGCTGACCCCGCCACCCTCCAGCCCCTTCCTTAGGCTCTCCTCCTCCTCCTCCTAGACTCCTGGGGTCGGGTGAGCGTGGAGCAGCGATCCGCCACTTTAAACCCACCTTGGCCTCCCTTCCGCCCCAGCCAACCTGCAGGTTTCCCTCCTATAACCTCTCTCTTTCTTCTCTGCCTCTGTCGCGGGGGGAGAAGAAGGAAGAGGAGGGAAAGGGCACCCCCCCACACACACACGCACTCACTCACCCAGCTGTCAGATTTTCCACTCAGAGGCCTCTATTTCGCTGCCCCCCCCCCCCGCTTTGTGTCCCTCCCGCGGCCCACCTCGGCTCTTCTTCTCCTCGCGCTCTCGCCTATCCGGGCTAGCGGCGTGAAGGAGCCATCGTCCAGGCGGCGGAGGCGGAGGCGGCGATGGTCGCCCTGCGGCTGCTGCTCCTCGCGGCCTGCCCGGCTCGGTCGGCGGCGGCGGCGGCGGGTGCTGCTCCTCCTCCTCCGCCGGCGGCGGCGCAGCAGCCCATGACCCGCGCCCTCCGCGGGGAAGCAGCAGAGGCTCGGCGGCGGCGGCGGCGAAGGAGGTGGGCGCTAGAGGAGGAGGAGGAGGCCCCGGCGGGCGCCAGGCGGAGTCGCCTCAGGAGGAGGGCGCCGCCGCGGCCATGTTGGCGGGGAGGAGGAGGAAGGAGGCCGAGGCAGCTGCCTCAGCGGGGCCAGAACCCTCGCGCTCTTCCCGCCGCTCCTTCCCTCACTCGCGGCGGCGGCGGCGGCGGCGGCGGACTCCTGCTCCCGAGTCGGCCCAGCGAGGCAGCGGCAGAGACTGATCCGCGGCCTCCGTCTCGGCAGCGTCACCCTCCGCCCGCCTACGGGGAGGGGACACCCGCGGGGGAGGGGGGGAGGGAATGGGGCCGCGGGGGTGGGGAACGGGGTGCGCTTGGGGCGCGTGTGCGTCCTGGCAGGTGGGGGTGCCCGAAATGGGGGCGCGGAGGCTGTGAGGCGAATGGTGAGGGAAAGTGGGGAGCGCTGAGGGGGAAATAATGGGGTGCTCTGGTTGGGGGGCCGGTGAGGATTGTGAGCAATGTGAGGACGGGAAGAATGAGGGGCAGCTGGAGTGGGGCCCCCATAATGGGGGCACCTTGGCGGGGGGGGAACGACGCTGAAGATGGATGTGAGGAGAATTATGAGGGACAAGTTGGACGGGGGGAGGGGCAGCTGAAGGGGAAATGGGGATCCCCAGATGTGGGGTGCCCTGGTGAAGCTGGGGGGATCGCTGTGGTGGATCGGAGAGCGAAAGGGGCTCAGGTGTTTCCTGGGGTGGGGGAATTGTGTGGGGCAAAGTAACTGAGGGGAAATGGAAACTTGGGCCGAAGGGGGGGGGTCAGGTAAGAGAATATTGGGGGGGCTAATGGAGGCCTAATTGCGAATGCACAGTGGGGATTGGGGTTGGGGAGTAAGCAGAGTTGCAAAGGAAAGTGGGGCGCAGAGGCCTGGGAGAATTGGGGTGCTGAGAAGGACCGGAGGGGCAGGCATGGGAGCTCAAAGCAACAAGTGTACACTGAGTGGGCTAAAATAGAAGCCTTGGGGGGGATGTTGGGGGACTCGTAGGGTGAACTGCAGGGAAAATAGGGTGTCCCCTACTTTGGTTGTAATTATAATCATTGCTTTGTCCAGAGATACACTGGCAACATAGAGCCCTGCCCTCAAGGAGCTTACAATCTAAGATGCAGGAAGGGAGACAAGGGTATGAAATGGAAACGCTGAGAAGCGGCCCACTTTGTGGAGGATGGTGAAGGGGCAAAGCCCTGTTGAAAAGGTGGGTTTTGAGGATAGGGGCTAATGGGGAAACTGGGATCCATAGTTGAGTGAGCATGGCCTGAGAGAAGTATGGGAGGAAGCTGAGAGAGATTTGGAACTTTAATTGTGCTAGCTGGAGGGAAGGTTCAGAGCCTGAACTGAGGAGGAGCATTGAGAAAAATGGGGATCCGGGGGGGATCGAGTGAGGGAAAGCTGAAAGTGTGGGAGCATGGATGGGAAACCTGTGGCCTTTAAGATGTTGGACTCCAGTTCCCATCATCCCCAGCCACAAGAGGCCATAGTCTGGGATGATGGAAGTTGTAGTACAGCTGGAAGGCACCTTGAATGGTACTGAAAGGGAGCACACATCTTCCAATATTTTTAAATTGATACCCACAGTGATTTACATGTGCAAAGGATGATTGCATCATTTATTTATTTATTTATTGCATGCATTAAAAGTTGTTTCTGTTTTATATTCCACGTTGCTCAGGTGGGATACAGGCCTTCCATCCTCACAACAGCTCTATGTCGTAGGTTAGACCAGGGGTAGCCAACCTGCTGGGCATCAAAGCTTCTGTTGGTGCCCCAGACTTTGAGCTTTCATTTAAAATAGAATTAAGCCTCTTAGAAAGAAAGTTATGGGGCAAAATCTACAGGTGACTTCCAAGTGATTTCTGTGAGATGAGAGTGGTATGGCTCCCTTGTATATATTTTTTACTTGTACTGAAGAATGCTCTATTGTTACTAGATAGCAACAGCATCGGTGTGCATATGCAATCTCCATAATTAGGAGCAGCAGGGTATAGCTGACTTCCCATGGTAAGCAAAAGGTTGTCAGAGGTGGCGGTCTCTGTGATTTTGTATAATGTCACACACTCCACAGCAGGCATTTTGTGTTATGCCATGCCCCCTTTGTGGTAGTCATTTTGTGACTGGTGCCTCTGCACTCAAAATTTGAAATGTTACCAGTAGTCCAAAAAGCTTAGCGACCCCTGGTTAGACAGAGAAACTGGTTACAGTCACATTGGGCTTTATGGCTGAGGGAAGATTTAAACTGTGGTGTGCAAGAGACTTAACTGAGAACAGGAAAATCGACAATGGTTAAAGAAACCTTGCCCTTTCCACTTTCGTTTCTCCCTAGAAGTAGGGCTGTTGTGGCCCTTGGATACAAGAACACAAATTCCCAATTCCCACCCTTACTCCACCTTTCCTTTCTGATTAATACTAAATGTTGATGGTGCAACATGTTTACTTAGGAATCATTCCCAAATAAGTATGCACAGAATTGTTGCCCAAGCCTTAAAAAATCTGACATAATCTGAGAGGATGCATGAAAATTTGCTTCCTTTCCTTTTTGGCCTGACAAAAAAACATTCTGAATAACTCAAAAGGTTTATATATTCTTTCACCAATGTAAATTAAGCAAATAAGGCATCTTTTAAAAAGTAAAAAAGAGCCCTGCTGGATCAAACCAAGGCAGGTGCATTGTCTTGCTTTCCTGGGTTATAAACCAGATGCATCTTAGGTTTAAGCAGCATACGCACAACATAATCTACATTCAATGCACACTGAGATTTCTTCCCCCCCCCCCATCTAATCCACACACAATCTGGACCTGTTGCACATTTTATGCCCCTAAAAAGCACTTTTTCACAAACTAGTTTCATTTCAAAAATAAAAGCTCAATGCAGATTGATTCTGCAATTCAGGTAGGTAGCTGTGTTGGTCTGACACAGTAGAAATATATTTTTAAAAAATTAAAAAAATTGTCCAGTAGCACCTTAGAGACCAACTAAGTTTGTTCTTGGTATGAGCTTTTGTGTGCATGCACACTTCTATATATATAAAAGGTAAAGGGACCCCTGACCATT
Source organism: Darevskia armeniaca (assembly GCA_034641395.1). NCBI lineage: Eukaryota > Metazoa > Chordata > Lepidosauria > Squamata > Lacertidae > Darevskia > Darevskia armeniaca. The sequence goes on along the minus strand of JAWWNF010000473.1, from coordinate 1,301,794 downwards.
TGGTCCAGTCGTGTCCAACTCTGGGGTTGCGGCGCTCATCTCGCTTTATTGGCTGAGAGCCGGTGTACAGCTTCTAGGTCATGTGGCCAGCATGACAAAGCCGCTTCTGGCGAACCAGAGCAGCGCACGGAAACGCCATTTACCTTCCCGCCTGAGCAGTTCCTATTTATCTACAGTGGAACCTCGACTTACGAATTTAATGCGTTCCGAAAGCACACTCGTAAGTCGAAAATTTCCTAACTCGAAAAACGGCATTCCTATAGGAATGCATTGGAAACGTAAGTTCGTAATGAAAACGTAAGTTCGTAATGAAAATTCGTAAGAAAACCCTATGTAAACCTTTGTAATTCGAGTAAACCCCATCTAAAACTTCTTAAGTCGAGTAAACCGCATCTAAAATCCAAGCGGATTTCCTTTCGGAAGTCGAAAAATTCGTAGGCGCGCAACTGCTTTTTCCCTTTCGGAAGTCGAGTACTTTGTAAGTCGAGGTTCCACTGTACTTGCATTTGACATGCTTTTGAACTGCTAGGTTGGCAGGAGCAGGGACCGAGCAACGGGAGCTCACCCCATCGCAGGGATTCGAACTGCCGACCTTCTGATCAGCAAGCCCTAGGCTCTGTGGTTTAACCCACAGCGCCACCTGGGTCCCCCCCTCTCTCTCTATATATATTCTGCAATGCATTTGAAAATGGACAGAGGTGGTCCCAGTATACATTGCCACTTCTTCATTCATCTGGGACATGTGCAAAGAAGAAAGGGGGAGGGTTTTCAAATGTGTATCAAGTCACCACACCCATCTTTGTGGACAGCATGATCAATGGAAAGAAGCACATCGTGGACAAGTGTGCACTCAAACTACTAGTTTTTGCTTTAAATGGATAAATGTGTACACAGCCTTAGGGACCATTGTTTGGATGAAGTCTGCAACCCTTTTTCTGTAGCAGTTCCTCAGCAATTGGTGCTCAGTGGCATACTGCCTGTGAACCAGGAGTGTACCACAAAATTAATCTGGATATCTTTTAAGAGGGCTGTAACAAATGCAACTAATGCCTGAATTCTACCAGCAACTCATGGCTTAAACCAATACTGTTTACATATCTCAGAATTATATCAGTTAAGCCTATACACTACCACATGGGATTTTTCCAAGTTCTCAATAGTATTAGAATTTTCAATTTACTTTGCTCCCTTCCCATCCTGTAATAATAAATTTGTTTGCAGTCTGACTGAACTAAAAGCATAATATCCCTTAGTCATCTGACAAACTCTCCTTGTTTCTCTCTCCCAGGTAGAACATTTTGTGATAAATGGTTTTGAGGGCTCATACTATATGCAATATTTACACATTTTGAAGTAAAATAATGAAACCATTGAAAAGTAGGTATTTATAAAATATAACCCAGCCTTAATTGCAGTCTGCAACATTTCAGGAAATTCAAAAGTACCCATTCATTGGATTTCTGAATGTCCATTGAGCTATTGAACAGTCCTTGACTGCTTTGAACCCAGCAATCTTCAGCTGATCCAAACCCAGAACCCACCTCCTACACCCAACCTACAACATAGAACTCACTTTCACTTTCGATTAGTACTAATAACACACATTGCTAATCCTAAAATGGCAATTAAGAGGAATACTGTATACATAGTGTTACCTTGGATATTTTGCCCCTTATGTCACCTTTCCTGTGTATATAACAGGATACATAATCAAAGGAACGGGGGAGGACAGGCAAAGCCCCCCTTGGGAAGCAGTCTCTGTGCCACAAAGTTATTTTTTTCCAGTAGAAGTGTTGCCTATCTAGCCCTCTTTCTGGTGCTGCAGCGCCAGCAGCACAGACAGCTGGCTTCCTTGGTGAGTTTTCTGTTGGCCTTGTAGCTTCAGGTTAAAAGCAGCTTAAATATCCATTTTGGTTAAGCAGGAATCTGCCAATGTGTAATGTGTATTTGGAATGTTGTGTTTATTACTATTTTTTTTGTAAAGCTTTAAATTATTTAATTTTATAATGAATACCAAACAAAGAACAATAATAACAGACAAAAATTAAAATATGAAAAACCAAAACTATAAAATAGGCACATAGAATTAGTAGTTGCACATGTCTTAAAAATAACAAGTCTTTATTGCTGTTGTCAATGCAATATAGTTGTGAGAACATAAGAGCCCTACTGGATCAGGCCAAGTTTTTGATTTTTAAACAGATGTAGGCCATCACAGTCCAGTGTAAAAGAATAATTATAAATATTTCAATGAGCAAACAAATAAATGTAGAACAATTCTCTGAATTTGCACATCAGCTGTTAATGCAGTATCTTGGTCCTCATGATGGATATGGCATTACAATATAAAGTTTGTATTTCTATTCTCACTTTGAAAAACTGCATTTTAAATTATAGAGTTGTGTCCACTTTTCTACCAAATTTAATTCTGATACCTGATATTAGAGGGTGTTACTGCATTGTGAACAGACACACAAATAGAATGTGCTATAGGCAAATTAAAGGCCACTTGCTCTATAATGTTATTTGGGAATGAAATAGGAGAATCAAGAAATATTGATCTAGCCTATTCTGATCCCACCATAATCTCACACTCTTACAGAGTTCGGGGTATGCTATCCTGGAACCTTAATTGTGGACCAAGGACAGAAATTTTCATCTTTCAGCCTTGGGAGGAAGTGACCATGTCCTCTTGGGGTTCATTATGCAGAGGAAAGGGAAAGCAGAGTGTAAGCAGATGTATACTCTGGAATTTAGGAAAGCTGATTTCAAAAACCTTAAGGAAATGCTGGGTGTGATCCCATGGTCAAAAATACTCAAAAGAGAAGGGAGTTCACAATGGATGGGAGTTTCTGAAAGGTGATACATTGAATGCAGAATTGCAAACAATTATAACAAGAAAGAAAAGTTGGAGTCATCTAAAGAAACCGGTGTAGCTATATAAATAGTTTTTAGATGACCTGAGATTTCAAAGGGGATTATATAATAAGTGGAAGAAGTGGCAAATCATGAAGGAAGCATATAAATGAGTTTCCAAATCTTGCAGGCTAAAATTCAGAATGAGCTCAGGCTTGCAAGGGGTGGAAAATAATAAAGGAGGGGCAGTGGTGTAGGAAGGGTGGGGCGATGGCTCTGAGCCCCGGGTTCCAGCCTGTGGGGGCGACACTGCGCCGCCACCCCCCGCGAGTGCGACTCCCAAGCCGCCTTACGAGTTGCCGGGCTCGGGCAGCCGCCGAATGGAAGGGCTGCCGGGTGGCATGTCCGTAGCGGCCTGGGCAGACTGCGCTCCGTAGCACATGCGTCGTGATGTCACAACACATGCGCTACGGAGCGACGCCCCACCCCCGGGGGTGCCACTTGGCTTGCCGCTCCTGGCAGCCAAGCGGCTCGGTACGCCTGGGGGGGCGGGGTAGCTATATGTGAAGCGAGAAGAAGAACAAGCAATTAGGTCAGGCTTCCTCAACCTCGGCCCTCCAGATGTTTTTGTCCTACAACTCCCATGATCCCTAGCTAGCAGGACCAGTGGTCAGGGATGATGGGAATTATAGTCTCAAAACATCTGGAGGGTCGAGGTTGAGGAAGCCTGACCTAATTGCTTGTTCTTCTTGAATTAGGTCCTCTGCATCGAGAAGCTGGAGAAATGCTGAGTGGTGACAGAGAGAAGGCGGAAGTACTGAATACCTGTTTTGCTTTTGTCTTCACCTGAAAGGAAAACAGTGCCCAACCTGGTGATAATAGAATAAATGATGCAGGCAGGGAGCTACATCCCAAGATAGGAAAATGCGGTAGGTGGTAAGGGAACACCCAGCTACTTTACATCTATTTAAACCTCTAGGAACTGATTAACTATGTTGTTGTTGTTCAGTCGTTCAGTCGTGTCCGACTCTTCGTGACCCCATGGACCAGAGCATGCCAGGCACGCCTATCCTTCACTGCCTCTCGCAGTTTGGCCAAACTCATGTTAGTAGCTTCGAGAACACTGTCCAACCATCTCACCCTCTGCTGTCCCCTTCTCCTTGTGCCCTCAATCTTTCCCAACATCAGGGTCTTTTCCAGGGAGTCTTCTCTTCTCATGAGGTGGCCAAAGTATTGGAGCCTCAGCTTCAGGATCTGTCCTTCTAGTGAGCACACAGGGCTGATTTCTTTAAGAATGGATAGGTTTGATCTTCTTGCAGTCCATGGGACTCTCAAGAGTCTCCTCCAGCACCATAATTCAAAAGCATCAATTCTTCGGCGATCAGTCTTCTTTATGGTCCAGCTCTCACTTCCATACATTACTACTGGGAAAACCATAGCTTTAACTATATGGACCTTTGTTGGCAAGGTGATGTCTTTGCTTTTTAAGATGCTGTCTAGGTTTGTCATTGCTTTTCTCCCAAGAAGCAGGCGTCTTCTAATTTCGTGACTGCTGTCACCATCTGCAGTGATCATGGAACCCAAGAAAGTGAAATCTCTCACTGCCTCCATTTCTTCCCCTTCTATTTGCCAGGAGGTGATGGGACCAGTGGCCATGATCTTAGTTTTTTTGATGTTGAGCTTCAGGCCATATTTTGTGCTCTCCTCTTTCACCCTCATTAAAAGGTTCTTTAATTCCTCCTCACTTTCTGCCATCAAGGTTGAAAGGTTGACACCACCAAGGTTGATTAACTATGTGCAAGGGTACTAAAAGAACTTGCAAATGTAATCTCAGGGCCCCTGCAAATAATCACTGAGAATTCTTAGAAAACAGATTAAGGTCTCTGTGGACTGAAGACGGGCAAATGTCCCCCTCTTAAAAAATGGGGGGGGAGAAGACCCTGACAACTATTTGGTGTTGATACTAAGAAAAGTTTTTGAACAGATAATTAAATGGTGCATGATGACTTAGAAAAGACAAAATGAAAAATAAAAAAAAATTCCTTCCAGTAGCACCTTAGAGACCAACTAAGTTTGTTCTTGGTATGAGCTTCTGTGTGCATGCACACTTCTTCAGATTCTTCAGATAACACTTCTTTAGTTGAGGGAGTTGTGTGTTTTGAGAAGACTCTGAGGTGGTAAGATATCTATCGTCAAATATCTGATGGGTTGTCACATGGAAGATGTAGCAAGCTTGATGTTTCCTACTCCAAAGGGTAGGACTGGAACTGATTCAAGTTTCAAGAAAGGAGATTCCAAGTAAATATTAGGAAGAACTTTCTGAGGGTATGAGCTGTTTGACAGTGGAACAGACTATCTTAAAAGGTGGTTGACTCCCTTTCATTTGATGTCTTTAAAGAGAGGTTGGCCATCTGTCAGGCATTATTTAGCTGTGATTCCTGCATTGCAGGGGATTGGACTAGATGACCCTTGAGGTCCTTTCCAACTTTACAATTATATGATCTGTCAAGGATTGCTTAAGTCCACGAACTGATTACAGAAAGTTAGACTAGATTATCATTGAATGCTCCTTGAAACTGTTCAATTGTGGCAGACCTAACACTAATTGCTTCTGAGTATCGGTGATAAAGAGGGTGGATTTAACTACGGAATGATGATTCACCATAGTGACTAACAATCCAGAAACCTGGCCAGGAAATCAAGTCATAATTTTCACCTGCCTTTAAAGATGTATTTACAGTAATAAATTATGTGCAAATTGTTCCAGACCCTTTCTTAAATGATCCAGTGGTCAGCCAATGGAACTTATTACAAAAGAGTCTGAATGTAGATAATTTTTTTGGCATAAATGCAATATATTAATAGTAGATTCCAAGTCTGTTCACAGCCCCTACAGCCTGAGACTACTTTGTGCAAGCATGATTTAGACATGAAATATTTACACACCAACACCAAACGGAATCAACTGATAACCATTTAATTTTTGTTAGGTGACTTTAAAAATATACTCCACAAATTGAAACCTCAGTTCAATTTATTCATTCCAGATACTGACCTCTAGATTGCCAGGAGGCTTGTACCACAATGGGTTTAAATAGGTTGTTTCAGGATCTATATAATATATTTTACTGGGTCACTTAGCACTGAAGACCATAGGAAGCTTTTTTATTTCATGAAGTTCTTTGCAACTTAGAAGCTTGCCACTTTTACCAAAATAATTGTTTCAATAAAAATTGAGACATATAATTTTAACTATATTAAGTTTGATAACTGAGGTCAGGAGAACAGCTATACACAAAACAGATACAGTTTTTGTATAATGGGAAATTACAAGGGAGTAGTGGCCATTTATAAATAGGTGGGGCCCCCCCCCAAATGCCTATTTAAAAACTCAGTGTGAAAATAATTATTAATGGAATTCTCACTTCTGTTCACAGATGGTGACACTGAACTACAAAAGTGACTAGAATGTTGATATTTTGCCTCTAGAGACACCTGCTCCAGTCGTGCACAAATGAAAGCTCATTATATCTATCGTATAAACAAGGAGATAAATGCCTACTTGAGAACTGGTGAGTCAAAATGAACTCCAACAAATCAGCTCTTCTTCCAACATCGTAATATAGTTTGCATTTTCTTCCCCCGTCTGAAACTAGGAGGTGGCTGAGCTAATATTTGAATTTGAACCATAGAAGTATACCCTGAACATGCGTATCAGATTGTATTTCGGTGCCACATGATAGCCAGCAGAATGTGCAACTGGTCCACAGCTCTCTTGAAGACAATTAAGCTTTCAGTGAACCAAAATCTAGGTTTTCAAAAGTTTCCAGTGTTATGGAAATGACAGGGGCGGGGCACATCTTTAAAGTTGTTACAAAGTTACAAATATTACCGTATGTCTGAATGTATCCTTTCGACTTGACAGCTCCGGGAAGATACCTAGCTTTATAAATTCATATAAAATCAGTAATTTGACCAATTCTCTTCATTCCAATGCCATTTTGGTTTTAGAGGAAAGGACTCCTTTACCTTTCTCTCCTGCCACAATCCCTCAAGCGTGAGGGCACATACACAACACCTCACCCAGGGAGTGCCCAAGGATGGCCATCGCTGAGCTGATAGCTGACCATAAAATCCCAAGAGCTTATCCCCAGGACAAGAATATGTAAAGAGTTCTATTGTTCTTTGGTAATAGGTACTTGAGAGGTGTTAAGAGAGATGTCTGGGCATGTTTGCCAAGGTTGAACTAGTGTAATCCCTGTCTACCCCTCCCCTTTTGTGACATGTCAGTGATGTAAGGATGATGTATCAGTGATGCTGTACGAACTGTATTCTGGGATATTGTGGGAAGTTTTAAAAGTCAATGTTACCCCATGCTCAGGGTTCTTACTCCTGTGGGGACCTGTTGCGCAACAATAAAGATCATGATCTACTGACCGCTGTTTTGCTCCAAATTACTTGGCTGGAACTTATGCTACTTCTTTTACTGAACGCATGAACCCATGGAGGACTTGCACCTCAGCGAGCTGGGCTGTTGAATAGTCTCTCACCCTGGAATTTTTCCTTATCACCAGATGCTTTAAAGTTGATGACCAAAGTCAGATTAGCATGACCAGATACAAGGGAGGACATGCTCATGTATCTTTCACAGTTAAAGCATTAAAAAGGATTTGAGCAAGTGAATGGATGCCAAAAGCTACAGGTCTGGAATTTCCTTCCTTTACACACCTGGTTAAGCCCAGGAGCAAAGTCCTCTGAAACTGCCCATCCCAGGTGTGATTCTTACTGACCATAAATTAACAGTATTAAAACTTCTTATTTGCCATGGTGGCAATGGTGGGTGCTGCCTCTTGGGCCTTAGCCATGCCTCGTTGCCTTAAAAAGCAACATTACCGTAACACATGGTTGCAGCCTGAGAAGGAATAAAAGCTGTTGCCATTGAAACAAACATTTGCTCTATGCTCTGTCTCTCAGCAACAGCATTTGTAGCCAAAAAGCAAAAACCCAAAACTAAGGGCTGAACTTCAAGGAGCTGCTTGGCAAACCCAAGACAGTGGTATATGGTGCAAACAGAGTGACAAAGCAGTTTTTCTGCACTGGGCAAGTTTGCAACCGGATGGCCAAGAAGGAAAAACTGGCCAAGCAATAGATGTAAAGTTACTAAGCACAAGTATCAGGAAGGAAACCCTTCCTGGGTGAGATTATCAACTTGTCCCTTGGCACGGGGACTTTCCCAGGGGAGTTGAAGGAAGCAGTGGTGCGTCCGCTCTTAAAGAAAACAGCTCTAGATCCTTTAGATCTATCCAATTACCGCCTGGTTTCGAATCTTCCGTACCTGGGTAAGGTAATTGAGAGAGTGGTTGCTGAACAGCTTGGTGGATTTCTGGAGGAAACATCGGCTCAGGATCCATTTCAGTCCGGCTTTCGCCCTGGTTATGGGACCGAGATGGCTTTGGTCACGCTAACAGATGATCTCCGTAGACAGCTGGATCGAGGCGGGTCGGGACTGCTGATTCTTTTAGATTTGTCAGCAGCCTTCGACATGGTCGATCATGAACTTTTGGACCACCGCCTTGCCGACGTGGGGATTCAGGGCACAGTCAGACAATGGCTGTGCTCCTTTATCTCAGGTCGGGGACAGAGAGTGGCGCTAGGGAAGGAGTTGTGACCGCGGCACTCCTTGGTGTGTGGAGTCCCGCAGGGCGCAATCCTTTCCCCGATGCTTTTCAACATCTTTATGTGCCCCCTTGCCCAGATTGCCTGGAGCTTTGGGCTGGGTTGTCATCAATATGCTGATGACACCCAGCTTTATCTGTTGATGGACAGCTGCCCTGACTCTGTCCCAGACACACTGACCAGGTGTTTGGAAGCTGTGGCTGGATGGATGTGTGGGAGCTGGTTGAAGTTAAATCCTTTGAAGACAGAGGTCCTCTGGCTGGGTCGGGGCGACATGGGGTTGGGGGGCCAACTCCCATCTCTTGCGGGGGCCCAAGAGTGCCAGCGCCTTCTGTCAAGAGTTTGGGTGTAACATTTGATGCATCCCTTTCCATGGAGGCACTGGTTGCAGCCACAGCAAAGGTGGCATTTTTCCATCTTTGACGTATCAAGCAGTTGGTCCCTTACCTTTCTCTCCCTGATCTGGCCACAGTGATCCATGCGACGGTCACCTCCAGGCTTGATTATTGTAACTCACTCTACGCGGGGCTGCCCTTGAAGCTGACCCAGAAACTCCAGCGGGGGCAGAATGCCGCGGCGAGGCTCCTTACGGGGTCCTTGCTGCGGGACCACATTCATCCAGTGCTTTACCGGGTTTAAGGTTCTGGTTTTGACCTTTAAAGCCCTATGCGGCCTAGGACCCTCGTACCTACAGGACCGCCTCTCCTGGTATGCCCAGCAGAGGACCTTAAGGTCCACAAATAACAACATTTTGGAGGTCCCGAGCCACAAGGTTGTTAGACTGGTCTCAACTAGGGCCAGGGCCTTTTCAGTACTGGCCCCAACTTGGTGGAACACTCTGTCACAAGAGACCAGGGCCCTGCGGGATTTGACATCTTTCCGCAGGGCCTGCAAGACGGAGCTGTTCCGCCTGGCCTTCGGGTTGGACTCAGTCTGATGTTTCCTCCCCTTATGGTTTTGATTATGGGCGATAAATGAAGCGGCATTTTAAATTTTAAATTGTATTTTAACCTGTATTTTAATTAACGGTTTTTCTTTTATACTTTATTGTAAATTTATTGATGTTAGCCGCCCTGAGCCCGGTTTCGGCTGGGAAGGGCGGGGTATAAATAAATATTATTATTATTATTATTATTATTATTATTATTATTATTATTATAATACTTAGGCCTGTCATTGATTTGCAGGCGGGATTCAACTACATTCATTAAGTGGATTGGGTGCTCTTATACAACAAACCCTACAAGAAGGAAGATAAACAAATTGGACTTTTTTGAAGTAAGGAAAGTTATACAAAAAATGCACAAAAAATACAAAAAAGTGGTGGGATTACAGTTGCAGCATCATATAACTCCCTGCCAAAAATAAATTGGAACACACTGAACAACAACAAGCAACACGTCGGCTAATAATATACTGACAATATTTTTATAACACTATACTGTTTCAAAGTTCATAAACAGAAGACATATAATATGTGCATGGAGTCACAAACTAATAAGAATCAAATAAATGTTCCATGGACAGGAATGGTAGGAGTGGTAAGTCACTGTCAAAGATCACTGAAATGGAGGCAGAATGCCTTTCCACAGTCAATATATTACAAACGTGAGATGATGTGGTGATCCAAACATTGCAATAGGGTGCTCTAAGCACAGCAGCAGACTACAGTTCTTCCAGGATAATGAACTGTTTCAATAATAAATCTTCATCAGCAAATTAATTAAAGTACATCAAATGGCCATGGATCAGCTATCACTAAAAAGTGTAGTAAGCTGATGGTGTAAAAATAAATTGGAATCAATATTCAATAAACAACTGCTGTCATGTGACCTCTCTACAAACCAATTGCAGTGAATGCTTAACATGCAGGTCATCTAGAAGTGACTCTTGTGCACTGGCGGAAGAAGAGGAGTGCGGGGGGAGCGCACCGCCCCCGGCAGCGCGATCCCAGTGGGGTGCCATTGCAGCTGCTCCCCCACCCGCTCTGGGCACCACGCCCCCACAGGCGCCACGCCAGCTCCGCCCCCGCCTGCTCTCCCCCCCCCCCCCGTTGCCGGAGCATGAAGCTCCGTCACTGCCCTATGTGCAAAGCTGGGCAGCCTCAGGCTTTGGGACCAAATGCAGCTTCACCAGGCCTTTTTACACAGCCTCAAAGGCCCATCTTTGCACCCCAAGTGGTTTTTTGCCGGGGTGCAACATGTCCTTGATGACTCTTGCTTACCTGGATGGAAGATATAGAGGGGTGTGCAAGTGTGTATCGAAACTACTATCTTGCACAAATGTAAACTTTATATTCAAGCTGTGAAAAAGTTTGTGTCTGGCCCTGCCCACCACTGGCACATGGTTCCCAGAAGGTTGCCCAAAAGGGAATTCATGTCTTGGGGCTGAAAAGGGTTCTTCATCCCTGCCTTAGTGGAATGTATTGCTGGGCCTATGTCTGCGGGAAACACTGTGTGTGCATGTGCCTCCCCAGTACACTGTGTGAAGCTTTGGTGATGCACGACTGCCAGAAATTCAGTAAGTGAAGAGATGCCTGTCATTACACCCCCTTGCTGGAAAAGTTGCACCCTTTGAAAGTCCTCTTTCTGGAAAGGGGGGGGGGCAGGGAATCACCAAATTTGAAATTAAAGGTGAAGATTCTTTTTGAATTAACCGTCTGTTTTATTTTTCTCTCTTTGTGCAAGGTCTGTGAGATCATGGCACATAGCTGTCTTACACGCAGGACAAGTTTAGTCACCCAGGGCTTCCTGCTTCAGAAGCCAGCATTCCCCACTTGGTTTTTATGAAAGTTTAACTCTCTTCCACTCCTCCATTTCACTTTCAGCTTCCTCCAGCTGCATTTCTGACTCACTCTACAAAACATGTTGCGAAGCAGGAAGTATAATCTTCCTGACACATGTCTTGGGGTTCCTCCTCTGCACCCATTTCAAATAGGTGATGCTGTTTCACACTCTTAAGAAGAAGGGGCTGGGGGAGAATGTTCCTTTGTTGTCGTAGGGCCTCATGAGCTCTGACTGATAGGCTCACCTTGCTTCCTCTCGTCTTTCTCACTCCATAGTTTCTGTGTGGTCTACTCAAAAGATAAAACTCTCATATTCTTGAGTGTTTGAGCCTCTGCACTTCCCTGCCCTGCAATGCATTTGTCTGGCTTTCAACCCCATTTTACATCAGATTAACCAAATCTGCTGCTTTCCCAAGAATGAAGTACAGGGCTAGCCAATGGTGAAAGATGCAGTTAAGAAGTATAATCAATCCATTATCAATATCAAAACCAATATTAGACCGGTCAGTTATTAGATTAGATCTAATCACATTTTCCACTTTCTAGTAGCATCTCATTGTGAACTCTCCCCACTCGCCTCCAACTGCCATCATGAAAATTGCTTGTGGACTATGGGAAAGTATATGCAAGCAGCATCTGCACCGCACAACTGCAATAAAAATATGAAGAAAGAGCACTAACATTTACTACATCAGAATTCCTTAAGTACTGTAGTATGTGATCAAAGAAACTGGCAATATTTAGTGGGCCTCTTCTGCCCCCTGGTGTCTAATCTTTATACAACAATGTGCAACAAATTGCCTGTTTCTGACTTGGGGGGTTATAAAGTAGCTTTTGGAAGCTACCTAGCATGATAATTATAAAACTAAAGAGAGGTGATGTGTCCAATTTAATTACTGTAAATGGTTCCTAAAAAAAGAATGACTCATATGGATAGTGAAAATAATTGGGGGATAAAAAGGTAAAAAGAAAGGTAGGTAAAGGTAAAGGACTCCTGGACGGTTAAGTCCAGTCAAAGGCAACTATTGGGTTGCGGCGCTCATCTCACTTTCAGGCCAAGGGAGCTGGCATTTGTCCACAGACAGATTTCCAGGTCATGTGGTCAGCATGACTAAACCACTTCTGGTGCAATGGAACACTGTGATGAACGCCAGAGTGCACGGAAACACTGTTTACCTTCCCGCCGCAGCAGTACCTATTTATCTACTCACACTGGTTGGCTTTCAAACTGCTAAGTTGGCAGGAGCTGGGACAGAGCAACGGAAGCTCAGCCTGTTGCAGGGATTTGAACCGCCGACCTTCCAATTGGCAAGCCCAAGGGGCTCAGTGGTTTAGACCACAGCTCCACCCACGTCCCTAATTGAGGGATAACCACTATATCTGCAAGTCAGTATGCAAACTGTCAACTTACACTCTGAATATACAAACATTGCTGGCTTTTGATACTTGCTCTTATGGTCCTGCACCCTTCTAAACACTACAAGTGGCCAAATATTTATTTTAATCAAGAGCAGCTGTTATGGCAAAGCATAAGCAACTCCAAGGGATTTCAAAATAGCAGCAAACATTTATAACTTATCTATTGTCTAGGGACCCAAGCAACTGGTTTATATCACCACCCAAAACTGCCATCAGCATGGTGTGCAGTTACTATATTTGGTAGACTAAAATGAAACAAAACAATGGAGAGATGAATTGGCTGGGCAGACAAGTGAAAACATGGATAATTTCACTAGGCCAATATGGCACTTGGCAACAGACACATACTTGAACATCTGTCCCTAGAAGTACATGAGACGCTGGCCCACTGATAAAGAGTTATTTTAACCCTTGGTTCTCATATCTAGCTGGTCATTTGGCATTATGGTGCAGGAAAGAGGTGTATAGCCCAGTTTTTGTTTTTGTTTTTGTTTTAACCTATGAGCAAATTTGGAGTGTGTCAGTTTCTCTCTTGTTAAAGGGATTGCCCTGCATAACCATGCTTCTTAATGTGCACTTCGGGAAGGTATGTGGGGGATTTGCACCTTCTGTTTAAACAGCTTAAGAGTTGCAAGGCACAAATGGGGAGAATGACTGGGGAAAGTTCTGTTGTGCAAGCAGAAATCATTGTGCTGAGAAAATTAGTTGATGAATACTGATAAGACCCCCACTGCCACTACCTCGGGAATCCTCATGTCGAGTTAGATCATTATATCTTGAGAGTAGGGCTGGGCGATATCTCGATATACGTATATCCAGTTTAAAGTCCATAATGTGATATCAGTTTCATAATTTTTGACCTGGCAAAATATCACAAATCATGATATGTGTGTGAGCGCGCGCTATGCAAAATCGCAATTTGGGGAAAAACATGAAGCTAGCCAATGCTTCTCTCGATTCCTGCAGCCTATGGCTACAATTCACCCTCAGGATTGCAGATGCCCACATGCAGGCATGTGACGTTGCACGCTGCGTTGTGGCAGCTGGCGGCAGCTCCTCTTCCTCCTATCCTCAGCGAGTGAAGAACCCTTTTCTGCTGGAGGGGCTCTGGGTTCGAGCCCCATCCCCTGGGAAAGGATGCCTTGCTCCCCAGCTGCGGAGGTTGGAGCCTAACTGCTTCTCTCTTGGAGGCAACGCCACTGCCACCTGCCGGCTTTTTTCATTCACTTTGTGGGTGCCCACCCCCCACAATTATATTATTGTGGGTGCCCAAGCACCCACGGCCACCTGGAGTTGGCACCTATAATGCAGCCCCTGTTAACTCCAAATGCTCAGCTCTTCCCCCGTCTCCTGCAGGGGGCAGCAAATCACAAGAACAGGCGCCAGCAAAAATCACGATGCAGGAAAAATCGTGAAGCCAGCCAATATACAAAGCGCCATCCTTATTTCAGACATTGTGATGTATTGGTATATCAGTGTTTAGCTGGGGATATATCATGATGCTGTAAACCAGATATCACCCAGCCCTACTTGAAAGGCAGCCAAACCTTTGTCAACAATGGGTGAAGTCATGAGAAAGTGACGCTTCAGTCCAAAATCTTGAAAATGTTGACCAAGATCACCGCTTCCATCTTGGGAACCTTCATGCCAAGTTTGGTGACAATATCTCAAGGTGTCCGAACCTATAGGGACCTAAAGGGACAACCCACTTTCAAAAATATATAGCAAATAAACTGCCTTGTGAATTTGCTGAACTGAGAATGCAGGGTGTGTTATATACATAAATATCTGCCCAAATTTCTCTCAACAGCCAGATCCACTAGCAAACAGAGGAGTAGATAGATCAGTCACTGAACAATGAGTTAATCAAACTACCAAGAGCAAGTATCTGGGCCAAAGGAGGCAGGCAGGGAGGCTGCTGTGTTAAAACTTCATGGGCATTGGGCAGAGTCAGGAGGCAATAAACAGCCAAAAAAAATAAAATTCCACAAACTTGCAGGGCCACAGGAAACAGGGTCTTTTTAAGCAACAAAGACACCAGTCTATTAAAAAATGTATTTATTCATTCTTTATATAAATAGATCTTTATAAAAAACAAAACCAGAGCACACAAATATTCCAAAGTTTACAACGCTTGGGCAAAAAGGTCCCTTGAACTTGTCTAACAGTTTGCAACAAAAGGACAATTTAAACATCAATTCAAAGATGCTACAGGAAGTCCTTGACACGATTTTGGCCAGCATAACGTCAGAGGGCTCAGTCTTTTGGGTTGTGTATTTGTTGCAAAAGGGGTTGTGTGGGCCTTTGCATTCATAAACCATTTGCAAGTCTTCTACGATGACATGCTTGTGACAAACACGACAGGTAAGCTAAGACTCCAAAAGCAAGGCATCAAGCCCTGAGCCAAGAACGAAAGCAAGCATCACCAACCTAGTCATTCCACTAAGTTCTCTCCTAGCCACAGTGGAAGGGACATACCGGTAAGTAGTTTTTGGTTTAGCTTGGAGAAGCTCACTAGAACAAAGTTTGACTAGACAAAAAGAGAAGCCTTGCAAGATTTGTTGTGAACATTCCTGCTGTTCAAGTGTCAAAAAAAGAAAGCAAAAAACAAATCAAAACACCTGATAGAAAGAAATAGTCCTCCAGAACTAAAGCTGCTTCACAAATGCCAGTGTAAGATTTTATCTTCACAATTTTCGGTTGAAAACATCGTCAGGTGAGGAAGGCCATTTGATTCCTGTTGCCTGGTTGTTGTTGCTTTATTTAAAAATATATATATTAAAAGGTTGATAATGCTTTAATCTCCAAGTGGTGCAACACAGATTAGTCAACTGATGCCTGGGAACAAATGTTGTCTGCAGCAGGGCATTGCCAAGAGATTCTCCAGCAGCTAGAAGCATCAGTCCCTGCCCCAAAAACCTCTGGTTTACATTCAAGAGTCAACTGATGTAGACAGTCCCCTCGTTTCCTCAGTTCTCATTACAAGAAGGCTGTATGAATACCAACAAATAGGTTTGCTCATCCTTGATGGGGTCTTCGGGGGGAGGTTTCTGGAGACAAAAGAGAAATAGCAGTCTCTTAAAACAATGTAATGCAGTGTTTCCCAACTGGGGGCCATATGGCCCCCTAAGGACCCCAGGATATTCCAAGGGGGCCACAGGTGAAAATCACGTAAATGGGGGGGGGGGGTTTCCACAGCACAAGGCCAGGGGGCCACAGAGGGAAGTGAGAAGTGAAGGGAAAAAACATTATTATTATTTGTTTAAAATCCTGATTGTCAGGCTATCTGCTTGGCCAATCAGAAGTGGGTAAGGGGGCAGTCCACCAGGGCCTAGCGCTCCTTTTTTGCCATGTGTGTTTTCTTGGCGCAGTCCTGGTTTGTTTCCGGTGGGATTGCTGATTGCTGAGGCTCCCATTTCAACATGTAGAGCCCATGATCCAGAACCCCCAGGTCAGGTAAGTGTGGTGGTTGGGTGGCAATGGGTAGGGCTGGGTGAGCCAGAGCTGCTTATTGCTGCCTGGTGGCAGCCTGGGCCTCACTCTGCAAGGTGCAGCATGGTGCAATCCGCCCCAGCGCCTAGTGGATTGAGGCCTTTGGATGTTGCCGAGGGGTGCAGGACCAGTCAGCAGCGTCGGCTTGACTCTGCAAGCCACTGGTTGAAATCTACCCCAGCGTCTAGCCAAGTGGGGTCATCTGGTGCTGCTGACTTTCATCTAGTAAATAACTAAGTGTCTACTCAGAAGAAAGCCATACTGAGTTCAGTGGGCCTTATTCCCAGGTAAGGGTGTGTGGGGCTATAGTGTTTTATCTAGGCAGCCAGGGCTCCTCTGGATGACAAGATACACTCGCACCTTGGTTGACGAATGCTTTGTGAGTCGAACATTTTAGCTCCTGAATGCCGTAAACCTGGAAGTGGGTGTTCTGGTTTCCGAACGTTCTTTGGAACCTGAATGTCCGATGCACCTTCCGATTGGCTGCAGAAGCTTCCTGCAGCCAATCGGAAGCCATGCCTTGGTTTCTGAACATTTTGGAAGTCAAATGGACTTCCATAACGGATTCCGTTCGACTTCCGAGTTACGACTGTCTTTTTGTACCGGGCCAGTGAGAACCACTTGCTTTTTAAAATTCTCCCATATATACAGAACTCCCTGTGCGCCTTTTGGACTATCTGTAGGTTTCCCCCTCTGTGTCAAATGACTGGGGTCACATAAGTGTGGTTTACTTTTTTATAACACATGGAAGATGGATCTCCCTCGAGAGGTTCTGGACTCTCCTTCCTTGTAGGTTTCGAAGCAAAGGCTGGATGGCCACCTGTCATGGATACTTTAGCTGAGTTTTCTACATTGCAGGGGGCTGCACTAGAAAGATGACCCTTGGGCTCCTTTCCAGCTCTATAATTCTATGTTTTTCTGCTTCAACAATATTTCATTATGTTCCTATCGTTTTATGTAATTGTATTTTGTATAAATTATAAAAATTATAAACATGTTCTATTTACAAACCAAACATTTAAATAGCTACCATTCTACTTGTAGGACGGGCGGGGGGGGGGCATGGGCATAGCCAGGATTTTTGTTAGGGGTGGCAGAACCTCATATTTGTATTTATTTGTATTGGTTTTTTCTTATGGGGGGGCCACGGGAAGGAAACAAGGTTGGGAAACACTGATGTAATGAATCAAATGGTTGTATTTTTTTAGGAGGGAGAAAAAACAACACGGAAATAAAATGAAGGAGACTTCAGAAAGTAATCTGTTTCCCAATACATTTTAAGTACTATAAATCTTCCTTATGGGCAACTCTGATTAAGTTATTTCAAGGAGAAACTAGAACCATCTGCCACACCATTAAAAGTGTGTGTGTGTGTGTGTGTGTGTGTGTGTGTGTGATTCTGACCTTGTGCTTCTTTAACTCACACATTAGGTTGGCCTTGGATAGACTAGGATTGAGTGGCCAGTACTCACTTGAAGATCTTCAATGTGCTCTTCAAACATTTGTTTCAGAAACTTTCCAGGCTCAGGAATTGTAGGAAGAATCAACATCTTAATCCTTCAATACATTAAAACAAAGAAAAGAATTAAGATACCAAATTTTGTTTAACTCATTCAACGGTATTTCAGAATTGTTCTCAGGATTTATTTAATATTCTACAGGCTTTTAAATGTGTCTGTGGGAAGAAGGGGTTTTGTTTAATTATTTGCTTGTTTTTATCTTGTATTTTGTTCTGGGAACCACCCTGAGATCATATGATGAAGTGCAGTATATAAATCATAATCATAATGAATTTACACAAAACTGCACCATGCCAGAATGCTCATGTTGTTGTTGTTTAGTCGTTCAGTCGTGTCCGACTCTTCGTGACCCCATGGACCAGAGCATGCCAGGCTCGCCTATCCTTCACTGCCTCTCGCAGTTTGGCCAAACTCATGTTAGTAGCTTCGAGAACACTGTCCAACCATCTCACCCTCTGCCGTCCCCTTCTCCTTGTGCCCTCAATCTTTCCCAACATCAGGGTCTTTTCTAGGGAGTCTTCTCTTCTCATGAGGTGGCCAAAGTACTGCAGCCTCAACTTCAGGATCTGTCCTTCTAGTGAGCACTCAGGGCTGATTTCTTTAAGAATGGATAGGTTTGATCTTCTTGCAGTCCATGGGACTCTCAAGAGTCTCCTCCAGCACCATAATTCAAAAGCATCAATTCTTCGGCGATCAGCCTTCTTTATGGTCCAGCTCTCACTTCCGTACATTACTACTGGGAAAACCATAGCTTTAACTATACGGACCTTTGTTGGCAAGGTGATGTCTTTGCTTTTTAAGATGCTGTCTAGGTTTGTCATTGCTTTTCTCCCAAGAAGCAGGCGTCTTCTAATTTCGTGACTGCTGTCACCATCTGCAGTGATCATGGAACCCAAGAAAGTGAAATCTCTCACTGCCTCCATTTCTTCCCCTTCTATTTGCCAGGAGGTGATGGGACCAGTGGCCATGATCTTAGTTTTTTTGATGTTCAAATGCTCATAATGCTCATATTCTCCCTTATTTCATACCCCTATTCCATGAACCTTTTTACAGCGAAAGCAGAGCTTTTTGGAAGATAGATATACCATACACAACACACTCAAACAGAAGTCATTAATAAGTCTCTTACCTCTTCAGGTGTATGAGGAATATGATAGTCAGGACTGCCACACATAATGGAAGGAGAATGTATAGAAGGAGATAAAATGGAAAGTCTCTATCATCTGAAAAAACAAAGAATAAGAAGTAGTCAGGCATCTGACTCCCATTTAGGAATTTAAAAAGCTGTAATAGAAACAGAGTAGCTTTCCTTTCTATTCCATTTCATGTATATGATTAATATTACCCTTTAATCTCATTTTCTAATTCCCTTCCAACACTATTTCTGGCCTTCTCCCCTCAGAAAAGGGGAAGTTGATGGAGAAAATTATAATCATAATTACCATTATAATCTCTTTCCCCAGCTGTTTGCTAAATGCATGCATGTTCTATCAAAACCTCATTCCTGCCTGAAAAGTTGAGTGAGCACAAAGGGGTGTAAGTGCCCAGAATGTTTGTTTTCCTCATTCCCTCACTGACCTTTTCACCATTAATCTATAAAAAAAGATATGCTCTTCTGTTGGTATTTGCGCTGAAAGGTCAACAAGAAAACTTTTGCTGTTTGTTAACTCTATGTTGGCTAGGATTAACATTCAACATTTGACAGTGACCAAGTTCTCAAAAACTGCTCAATGAAAAATTTGCTGCTTCTTCTCTATAGAAACAAATTCCTGCCCTGCTTGTCATAGCATGTTGTTTTAAAACAATGGATTTCGAGGGTTGTTTTGCTCTCACAATAGGTAGCAGTTGTGCCTTGAAATAATAAATGTAAAAATGTTTTCATTGCTTTGTCCATTTTTGGTGTTTCTATTAGAAGATGATCATGAATAAAATTTTGTTGTTTCTGATGCAGCAATGTATTGCGTTAACTATTCAGAATGAAAAGTTGCATTCTATAAAACTAACCTTGCTGTTTCTTATGCTGTGCAAGTTTATACAATCGAACCAGATTCAATATATATTTCCAACCAAAGGCAAAATAAATTAAAAATAATTTTAGATCTATTGAAAATTTTCCTCCATGAAACTTTCATGAATATTCATTTCCTTATTCTCCCCCAACCCTGATTTGATTTATATATTAATAGCTCCTGTAAAAGTAACAAACACAGGTGTATCTCCTTCTACAATTCGCTGCCACACCAGATCTTAATGATATTTCTTTCTTCGAACATGACTTGATTCTGTATATTGATGGCTCTTGTAAAACAAATGACCATGATAATTCATGCCTGATTATGTTGTGGTATCTGATTATGAAATTCTTGAAGCTTATTTCCTTTCAGTTATTGAAAGGTGCCCCAATTTGCTAGGCCCAGATGGCTGAATCCTTTACAAACAGCTGTTTGGAAGATAGTAGGTATCAGAGTGCAAGTGCTAGTAACCAGAACACTTTTGAGCATTCATGCCCACCAAAGAAAAAGCCTAGAGAACCTGATTCCCTATTATTTATTTATGTTCATGAAAGACCAATGTCGTTTTTGTATTCCAGTGACTGCTGAATTGCAAACTTTGCCGTCCTGATTCCTGAAGAAGACAGGAGAACCATAAAAATTACCTGAAGAAATATTACCAAAGCGGTGAAACTCTGAGAATGAACCCATTCATGGATCTATCGAGACCCATCTTGTTTTTCAATTAGGTCTCCTCTCATACCAAGTTGTGGCTTCTCTCTTGATAATGCAAAGACCCCACAGTAGAGAGTCAAACTTATACATTGTTAAATCCTTTTTAGGATGGTATAAACAACCTACTGTATATTCCTGCGTATAAGACTACTTTTTAACCCAGGAAAATCTTCTCAAAAGTCGGGGGTCGTCTTATACGCCCAGTCGTCTTATACGCCGGAATATACGGTAAGTCATTCAATGTTGTTCAGCCCTGATACAGTTGCCACAAACTACACATTGTTGACAGGCCGCTATTGGATATGTAGAGAGTGAGTCTGACTGTTTCCCCCATATTAGTATGGTACTTGTTATGTGGGATCAGTACTTTCTCCTGTGTGAGTAACGAATATTCTGCCAAAACAAGGTACCATGTGGAAATGAATCTGGAGCTATCTCCCTTTCAAAAAAAAGGAGGGAATGTTGGAGAAAATAGTAATTTCCTAAAACTCTATCATTTTGCTGGTTCCATTTTCTTTTGAGTTTATGGCCTAGCTAAAATGAAAAGAATTGTGCCTGCCTACCTTTTATGGTACACTGTACGTAGTGAATGTTCGTTCCAGCACATTTGGATATGATTCTTTACAGCCTCCTCTTTATTTTTGAGGCTGTCCCTATGCACATTTGTATTTCACTTGTATTTTCTTTTAGGTTTCTGGGAAGAATAGCCCCAGCCTAGAAACTCTTTTAAATTTATCCAGCAGACCTTCCCTGCTCCAGGTTCTCTTTACTCAACATGCAAGGAGTTGCTGGTGCTAGCATGGGACCAACTAAGAGGCAGTGTGTGGTACAGCCGGGGGGGAGAGCATGCAAGTGAGGAGGCCCTGGGAAGTCTGCACACAGTGGCTCATCTGAAAGTGGCCCACTTTTTGAGATACCCTGGGTTAAGACACTAGCAATTTCAGGGAATTTCAGGGGTACAGGCACAACAATTTTAATTAAAGGGTTTCCAAACACAGCTTTGCCAGACGTCAGCAAATGAAGTTGTACTGGATGAAAGAAAGTTGGGTCTTTACCAAGTAGTGGGATGCACTGTGAAGCACTGACCTTCTACTAGATTAGAATTTATTTGTAACCTATAAATATAAAATCTGTGCAGAGAATTACCGTAGTTCTTTTGATTTGGTAAATACAGTCAGCTCAGCAGTTCATTACAAACAGCCTTACAAAGTTTCTTCTCACCTACTACTACTGCCTCGCTCCACTCGCTCCAGGGTTCAGATGTGAGCTTACAGTTGGTCTTAGAAGTCCTGGCTCTCACCCGGATAGTGTAGTATTGTTTACTCTTGAGAGGGATTGTTACATTGTTACCCGACCTGTAAATCTTCAAACAACAAAAATTTGTTTCTGTAATCTATTGGTGATATTGTTTATTTTATTTTAATGAAAAATAAACTCACAACATAATACAAAAATGAAAACCAACAGTCTAACACATCTAACCCACTAAATGGGTTGATGTACTGTAGATTTAAAACAGACAAGAGCTTTGAAGAATTGCTTTTGATTGAAACGGATTTCACATATGATACTTCTGACAGGACTGCTTTAAAATATAAAACAGGAATTCTCTGTTTGCCTATGTGACAACAAATGTATATTCTGGCTCCTTTCCATGTGTCAGATTCCCGCCCAGGAAACTGAACAAACTCATATGAACAGAGAGGCAGCTTAAAAATGGAGGACTGGCCTTAACTGTGAGTATTCCTTCCACCTGGAAGTGGGAGGGCATCCTGCAAAGTGTTAATTGGCCCTCTGGTCTCTGGGGGCAGGGCTGTGTCTACCACTTTTTTGTTCCAATCCCACCCGTCCAAAGGAAGGAGAGTTGCACATGCCAAATGTGCGTAACCAAAGGTGCATTCTATCTTAAGGGAATGACACAGGTTGGGCAACCACCCTTACTTGTTGTGACAAGCAGTGAGATAAGTGCAGAAACCTGCCATTTGAGAAGCTTACGTAGTTCTCCTGTATCAGATTTCTGTTTGCTGCCTGTTTGTGCCTGCAGCACCATGAGAATGCCTTCCAAGTGGTTTCATAGATTGTTGGTAGACTGCTTCTGTGAGGCTAGGATTGTATTGATCAAGTGTGGTCTGTAGCCTTGAAGATAAAGTTGGTCATGTGTTTGAAGGTGGGGGAGGAGTGTGCTTTGTTTAGGTGCAAAATGTCTGAGTACCAAATTTCCTAGGTCACTAGTATGAGGGCTTGATCTTGCCTGACTTTGTGTAGCACCTATGTTATGAGTAGGAAAGGTGGGAACACATACAATGATCACTGAGTGCATTGGCAGTTCATTGCGGCTATCTCCTCGGCAGCTATCTCCTCTGCTCATTGTATCTGGAAAAGAAGCGTGGAGGTTTGCTGTTGCAGCTTGTGGCAAATATGTCTATGATTGGGTGGCCCAGGTGTGCCTGGATTAGTCTGAAAGCTTGCTTGCTGAGGGCCCACTCCCCTAGCTGTAGCTGGGTTTTGCTATGTTCGACTCCCCACTGAATGGCTCACTCGTCTGCCAGTTGAAAATGGCTTGTTCATCAAATCTTAGCTGGCGGACTCAACACTGCATATATATAGCCTACCAAACTCAACACTGACCTCTTCCTAAGGGTGTAACTCTCAGTAAGGGGCTGAGACTTCAGCTGCCTTTGCCTCAAAACATCACTGAGAAATATTTTTCAAGGCATGATAAGATCAGTCTTTTGTATAGTCTTGTCCAGAGGCAGTTCCCCACCAAAGATGCGGCAACACTCTTGGCTGCACCCCTTCACAGGATGTGCTTCCACTTCAACAGTAAAGAAACACTGAACTCACCATAAACATTTCTTAGAGAGGAGAGGAGAACCTGACCCCATCCAATGAAGGGGCTGCCACAGACAAATATTATGTATCCTGTGTTGTATGAACTTGTTCATGGGTTGGCAAACTAAGGCCCGGGGCCCAGATCCGGCCCAATCGCCTTCTGAATCCGGGCCGCGGACGGCCCGGGAATCAGCGTGTTTTTACATGAGTAGAATGTGTGCTTTTATTTTAAATGCATCTCTGGGTTATTTGTGGGGCATAGGAATTCGTTCATTCCCCCCTTCAAAATATAGTCTGGCCTCCACAAGGTCTGAGGGACAGTGGACCGGCCCCCTGCTGACTCCTGAACTTGTTCATTTGAGATACAAACAAAAACAAGGAATGTTTATTTCTCAGATACTTTCTGTCCTTCTTGTTTCCATTATTTCAATAGTCTATTATTCCAGTAGACTTTAAATAGATATTATAGCTTGGTTTGAACTGGGAATATATTCCCTCCACTAGTGGAGACAAAAAGTTTAATTTAGGCCTTTCTCCAGAAATGATTGGTTAGATTAATCCTTCACAAGACATCCCCCCCACTCCAGTGTAGAATACTGAGCTATTCACGTGAAGTTGACTAAGAAAATGATTAAATGTCAGTTACCAAGGCAAGGCTATTTAAGTCCAAGAACAGCTGGAGCTGGGCATAGGCACTGCTTGCTAATAAGGCCAACGGAACCTCTAGTCACAGTTTCAAATCAAGTAGAACCCCTAAACTAAATTTCTGTTTGCTCAGGTGAAATGCATCCGGCCTACCACTGTCCCCAGACACTAGCCCAGAACTGCCTAGCCTCTCTTGACTCAGACAGAATGCAGAGAGGGAACTGTGTATCATCTATATATGAATGACACTGTGCACCAAGCCAGAAATTAGGGTTTATTTGTCAATGCTCACTCACATCAGATCTAGTAACTTTTTTAATAGTTTCCAGAAGTGTAACTGCTTTGGTCTACTGCAGCAAA
This sequence comes from Darevskia armeniaca, assembly GCA_034641395.1. Lineage (NCBI taxonomy): Eukaryota > Metazoa > Chordata > Lepidosauria > Squamata > Lacertidae > Darevskia > Darevskia armeniaca. Next base: position 1,277,483 of record JAWWNF010000473.1, on the reverse strand, counting down.
ACAGTCATGTCACCTTAAAGGATTTAACAAAGTTATCAAGGCATAAGTTTTCATGGACCAAACTTTAGCTTCACTAATGTATGAAGTGTGATCTTCAGCTGGCAGGTGTGTGTGTGTGTGTGTGTGTGTGTGTGTGTGTGTGTGTGTGTGTACACACACACACACACACACACACACACACACACACACACGTAGAGGGGGAAATGTAACCAATGACATGACAAGGAAATTAAAAAATAGACAGACTTTAAGCTTAGATGTTTTAAAATAAACATAGCAACCATGCATAAAGCAGTACTGAGGACAGCACAAATATCCTGGCACTGGATGTATAGGTGTTAATTATTATATAATTGTGTGTGTGTGTGTGTGTGTGTGATAAGAAATCTCTTAGCCTTCAAGGTGCCACTAGTCTGCTATCTAAAGTACTGTATTTTTCGCTCCATAACACACACTTTTTTCCTCCTAAAAAGGAAGGGGAAAAGTCTGTGTACGTTATGGAGTGAAGGCACTGGCCGGCAGCGGGATCCCTCGGCTGCCACTGCAGTCGTAAGCAGAGGGATGCCTCTACCACCGGAGCCATGGCTCCCGGCGGGGCGGCAGAGGAAAGGACAGCCCAAAAGCAGCACTTTCGGGATGTCCGTTCCTCCCCCGCCCCTGGAGAGCACAAGGAGGGAGGGAGATGCTTCCCCCCCCCCTCTCCTTCCATCCGTCCTTCTTTCCCTCTCTCTTCCTCTCTCTCTCTCTTCCTTCCTCCTCTCTCTCTTCCCTCCCTCCCTCCCAGCCTTTAAGAGGAGGAAAACCAGAAAAAAAATATTTTTCTGGTTTTCCTCCTCTAAAAACGAGGTGCGCGTTATGGTCCGGTGCACGTTATGGAGTGAAAAATACGGTAGATTAAATGGTAGATACTGGAGCAACTTACTTCTGAGTCCAGTTTGTTATTAATTTCTAGTTGATAGCACATGTCATTCAAGCTCCTTGGTTCAGTCCACTGTAGATTAACTCTTTCGTTGCTCCTTTTGGGCTTTACATTCAATGGAGGATCAGGTTTTACTCGAAATTCTGAAGTCAAAAAGAAAACACACACACAATTATATATTTTTTAAATCCAACATTAACTCAATGGTGGCATATTTGTGAGCTGTAAAATAAAACACACTCCAAATATTCTCTACGTGGTGCCACCCACCTAGTACCGCAGAGTGAAAGAAGACACAAACTACAAACCATTGGACAGCAGCTCTCCAGAGTTTCAGCCTGGAGTCCTTCCCAGCCTTACCTGGAGAAATAGGTGAGCCCTTTCCCTGCAGGGAGTTCTAATGTAAGTATATCCTCTACTCATCCAGACTCATCCAAGTCTTGCCTCTTGCATATAACTTCTCTCAAGCTCTTTCCTCCTAACCACGGTGTTTTATTGTGTAACGGTCACACTTTTTGTGCCAATTTTTCCTTTGCATAAAGGGGGGGGGTGCACAACCATTACACAAGGAAAAACATGATGTCAGGAAAAAACCTAAATAATAAAAAAAATTCTTCCAGTAGCACCTTAGAGACCAACTAAGTTAGAAGCTACTAACATGAGTTTGGCCAAACTGCGAGAGGCAGTGAAGGATAGGTGTGCCTGGCGTGCTCTGGTCCAGGGGGTCACGAAGAGTCGGACACGACTGAACGACTGAACAACAACAAAAGTTTGTTCTTGGTATGAGCTTTCGTGTGCATGCACACTTCTTCAGATACACTGAAACAGAAGTCACCAGATCCTTATATATAGTGAGAGGGTGGGGAGGTGTATTACTCAGAAGGGTGGTGGGAATGGGTGATAGGCTGATAGCTGTGGTAAACCTGTTGATGACTGTTAACGACTGCAATTAGTCTTACATTAAAAAGCAAGGGGTGAGAAGGTTAAAAAACTGGAAGGAATTTTTTTATTTTGTTTTGACTATGACAGACCAACACGGCTATCTACCTGTAACAGGAAAAAACCTGCGAGGCATGGCCATTATGGAAACAAGTTTGTTTTGCGTGTTAATCTATCCACTGTACAGTTTAGATCCCAGTCTCTCATGCCTCACTGATGGCAGCGTCTCCTACCAGCTTGCCTGATTGCCTGCTCCTGTTGCCTTTGGCCAGTAAGAGAATGCACAGTGAAAATACCCCTGCGACTATTATGCAGGGAATGCTCTGGGACCATTTTGGGGGTCAGAAAAAGTGATGGCGACTTGTTTGTTGTGGACGTATGCCAGCAACTCCTCAAATCAGAGGCAAGGGAGCCGGCCTTTCTTTGGGGTGATTCCCCTGTCCTGGCTAATTTTTTTTCAAAAGCTCCTGGTTGCCTATTCAGTATTTTGACATTTATATCCCACCTTTCTTCCATTGGAATCAAGGTGGAATACATTGACTTCCTAAGTAGTCTCAGCCAGGCCAGAACCAAACCTGCTTAGCTTCAGCAAGGCTACCTTTGGGCCATGTTCTGGGAGTTGAGGGACCCAGGTGGCGCTGTGGGTTAAACCACAGAGCCTAGTGCTTGCTGATCAGAAGGTCGGTGGTTCGAATCCCTGCGACGGGGTGAGCTCCCGTTGCTCGGTCCCAGCTCCTGCCCACCTAGCAGTTCGAAAGCACATCAAAGTGCAAGTAGATAAATAGGAACCGCTCTGGCGGGAAGGTAAACGGCATTTCTGTGTGCTGCTCTGGTTCGCCAGAAGCGGCTTAGTCATGCTGGCCACATGACCTGGAAGCTGTACGCCGGCTCTCGGCCAATAAAGCGAGATGAGCGCCGCAACCCCAGAGTCGGACACGACTGGACCTAATGGTCAGGGGTTCCTTTACCTTTACCTTTTAAATTAGAGTCTGGAAGAAACATCATCCAGGAGCTCTATTGCCTGAACTTCCAGTTGTTTTGCAGGCTCAATGTGAGTTAATGGCAATGGCTTATTGATAGCCTGAGCCCAATGCAACTAAGAGATCATATCCACCACTAAGTTCCATCAGGACTTAAAGATAAGGAGAATTCTTCTCAATCTACTAGTTGGAATTCCCGGTGGAGAATGGCCACCACAGCATCATTCAGAAGGCTTTTAAAAGGGGGAAAAGGCTATTTTTAAATATGCCAGCAGACCATTAGAATCTGCAACATCATTTCCAATCCCAAACCTTTTGACATGAAACAAGACCTATAACCAAGCAGCTTGTAAACTTACCATATTCTTCTGGTAATTTATTCATTATACACACAGGCTGAATGTCTCTGGAATTGCCCTGGATAGAAATGCTGAGTCCTGGAGGCCAATGAAGGTTTGTGTTGAAAGTGCATTGAAAGTCATCACCGTTTTTAGTGTAGTTTGTGCATGGCCCTCCTCTTTCCAGATCAATATACCTTGGGGGCAAGAGGAAGCAACATCAGCACACTTAAAAGTCAGGATGGTGGCAGGTGAACATGTTTGCACTCCTATACTATTAAGGCAGCAGAAAACAAGGATGAAGTGCAGTGCTGCTTTGTGGTAGCCCTAGATTTTGGATTGTTATTGGTGCCACCTGGTCCCCTCCCCCACCTTTATATTCAAGGTAAAAGGAGGCTGTAAAACAGGCACTGTATCCAGTCACTCTCCATCTACTTGAAAAGGGAAACTCCATTTTTCCCCCTGGCCATTATTACTTATTTTTTTCCTGTGCATTATTATTAGCTTATGGAGCTACTGGGTGAAATTCCATGGTCAGAAATACTGAAAGAGAAGGGAGTCCAAGGTAGTTAGCAGTTTCTTAAAGGTGAAATATTGAAGGCTCAAATGCAGACAATTCCAACAAGAAAGAAAAGATGTCTGATGCGGCTGCATGAGGAGCTTACAGGTGAGTTGGGACAGAGGAAATCAAGAAGGAAGAGTATATAGAGTAGCCAACAGTTACAGGGGAGCAGGTAAGTTGCAGAAAGAAGGCTATAAATAATAAATGTTTCTTCCACTATGTTCGAAGCAAGAGGAAGAAAAAGAAAGCAATAGGTCCTCTGCATAGAGAAGATGGAGAAATGCTATTGAGAAGGCAGAACTGCTCAACACCTATTTTGCCTCTGTCTTCACCCAAAAGGAAAGCAGTGCCTAACCTGGTGATAACAGAATAAACAATGCAAGGAGGGAGCTGCAGTCCAAGATAGGAAAAGAGGTGATAAGGGAACACATAGCTCCTTTAAATGAATTCAAATCTCCAGGGCTTGATGAGCTGCACCCAAGGGTACTAAAGGAGCTTCCAGATGTAACCTCTGAACTTCTGTATATAATTTTTGAGAATTCTTTGAGAACAGGTGAGGTCCCTGTGGACTTGAAGTGGGGAAATGTCCCCATCTTCAAAAGGGGCAAAAAAATAAGAAACAGGTAACACTACTGACCAGTCAGTAACATTGATACTAGGAATAGTCCTAGAAAGGGTAATTAAATGGTTGGTCTGCCAGCACTTAGAAAAAGGCTGCTGTGATTACTAAGACCCAGCATGAGCTTCTCAAAAACAAGTCATGCCAGATGAATCCGTTTCTTCTTCTGGTAGAATTACAAGCTTGGTGGATCAGGGGAGTGCTGTGGATGTAATGAATCTTGATTTCAGTAAGGCTATTGACAAATTCTCCATGGTATTCTTGTACAGAAGCTGCTAAAACGTGGATTGGATAAGGCAACTGTTAGGTGGCTTTGTAACTGGTTGACTGACCAAACCTAAAGAGTGCTCATTAATGATTCCGTGTCATCCTAGAAAAAGTGACAAGTGGGGTGCAGTGGGGTTCTGCCGTGGGCCTGTTGTTATTCAATGCCTTTATAAATGAATTGGGCAAAGGAATGGAGGTGACACTCATCCAATTTACAGATAACATCAAACTGGGAGGGGTAGCTAATGCCTCAGAAGACAGAATCAGGATTCAAGATGACCTTAACGGGTTGAAGAACTGGGCCCATACCAACAAAATGAATTTCAATATGGACAAATGTAAGGTTTTGCACTTAGACAGGAAGAACAAAATGCACAAATATAAGTTGGGGGGCCCCTGAGAGAAGGATCTAGTGGGTCTTGGTAGACCACAAACTTAACATGAGTCAACAGTGTGATGCAGCAGCAAAAAAAGCTAATGCCATTCTAGGCTGCAGAAATATAGTGTCCAGGTCAAGGGAAGTAATAGTACCACACTAGTCTGCCTTAGTAAGACCACAGTTGGAATACTGTGTCCTATTCTGGGTGCCACAATTTAAGATGGATATTGACAAGCTGGAAGGTGTGCAGAGGAGGGCAACCAAGATGATCAAGGGTCTGGAAACCAAGCCCTTATGAGGAACGGTTGAGGGAGCTGGGTATGTTTAGCCTGGAAAAGAGGAAACAGAGGAGACATGAGAGCCATCTTCAAATATCTTGAGAACTGTCACATGGAAGATGGAGCAAGCTTATTTTCTCCTGCTCTGGAGGATATTACTTAAACCAATGACTCAAACCAAGTTACAAGAAAAGAGAAGGAAGAACTTTCCGACAGTATGAGCTGTTCAACAGCGGAACGGACTACCTTGAAAGGACTCTGGGGTTGCGGCGCTCATCTTGCTTTATTGGCCGAGAGCCGGCGTACAGCTTCCAGGTCATGTGGCTAGCCTGACAAAGCCGCTTCTGGCGAACCAGAGCAGCGCACGGAAACACCGTTTACCTTCCCGCCAGAGCGGTTCCTATTTATTTACTTGCACTTTGACGTGCTTTCGAACTGCTAGGTGGGCAGGAGCTGGGACCAAGCAAAGGGAGCTCACCCCGTCGCAGGGATTAGAACCGCCGACCTTCTGATCAGCAAGCCGTAGGCTCTGTGGTTTAACCCACAGCGCCACCTGGGTCCCTTGAAAGGTGGTGGACACCCCTTAATTTGAGGTTTTAAAGCAGAGGTTGGATAGCCATCTGTCATGGATGCTTTAGTTGAGATTCCTGCATTGTAGGGGGTTGTGTTAGATTACCCTTGGCGTCGCTTCAAACTCTACAATTTTATGATTTTATGATTCAAAACAGTTTTCATCATGTTTCCCAAAGGGATTTCAAAACTGAGGAATGTTTGATTAAAATCCCTCACAGCTCTGCGCTGAAAGAGAGAGGGTTGAGTTCCCAAATTCCCTACCCAATGGAAATAAAAGAAAAAATTTAAGTACGAACCAGTAATTCAACTTGTAGGTTGTGTTAGGACTTGCATTCTCTCCACGCTGCCATGAGCACATCATGTAGTTCATATTGTACCACATACATTGGATTTTAGTGGCTCCTGTACCTGCAATACCTAGAAAGCAAAAGCATCAGAAGCAGGATTGGTTGCATCAAGTACCTGGCTTTTACTAAGCATTCCTCCTTCTTCACTGAGCTTCTGAAACTGTGGCCCTAACTTGCCTGCAAAGCAGTACTGCTGGAGGCCAGAAATTGGGTTTCAAGCACAGCATGACTCAAAGGCTTTGAACTAGCAAAATTCCGCAATTCCTTATTTAGGCTAGGTCATGCAAATTAAACCCACCTGAAAACATTTACTTTGTGTACTTCATTCTATATTAATGATTGGTGCTTGAAGGCTTAATTTAGGGGTGGGGCAGGAAATTATCAGATATATGGAATGGGAAGGTTCAACCATCCCCAGCCCTTTCTTGCAGCAGAGAATTCACCAAGTACCATCCATGTATTTCAGAGCATTTTGTCAATTCTGAAAACGTGTTGGGATGTTTTAGTCTTAACCATCACACCCGTGCCAAGCCCTTGGGCCCCCAGGGTGACTGCTGACTGAAATGGAGATCAAAATGGGGCAAGGGAGAAACAAAAGGGAAGCATCAGTATGCCAGGGAAAACTCCTATGTTTGCAGAACTTGGCAAAAAGCCCATGAGGGTTGTGCACAAAGCACTTTCCTGCTCATATTTCCCAGCAACTGATATTCCTACTTGACGAATACACAGCCATCATGACAAGTAACCACTGAGGGCCTTAATTTTCCATTAATTTGTCTAAGCCCTTTTTAAAGGCACCTAAGTTGGTGGCTACTACTGGATCTAGTAATAGCAAGTTCCTTAGTTTACCTAAGTGCTGTATGAACAGTACTTCCTTTTCCCTATCCTCAATCTCCCACCATGCATCTTAATTAAATAATCCCAGATTGTTCTATTGAGAAAGGGAGGAACACGCCCCATTCTACATTTTCTCCATACCATGCATGTAACCTGCAGTTTCTTTGCAGCACTGCCAGCCAGAAGGGGTTTAAAGAGTGCTAACAAACAGTGTTCAATCCCTGCATGTCTAATGCACATGGTACTTCTGTGGCTGGTTGAGAATGTGCAAACTCATGCTGAGAATGAAAAGGCCTAAGGCAACGTCTCTCAACTTCATGGCCTCCAGATGTATTGGACTACATATCCCACAATTTGTTTATTAGCCTGACTGGTTTAAGCTGATGGGAGTTGTAGAATGAAACATCTGGAGGCCACTGGGTTGGGAAGGACTGGACTAAGGGAAATGTAGCACTTGGTGCACAAATTGGGCAGGGGATCTCAAGAAGCTTTCTGGTTTGGAGTACAAATATGGATTTGTTAAGTTGATACAGATATTTGTGCAATATTTGATAAATAAATGTCTAATACAAATCTGAAGAGACAATGCATGTACTTTTGTAAACCAAGAACATCTTTAATAAAAATTATTTTTTAAATCTATACAATGCAGTGTCTGAAAACTTACCATTTTGACAAAGAGTGATATTAACATAATCTCCATCACCCCGTCTTTCACATGAAGTGGCAACTCCAAAAATGACTTTTTTACCCAGAGGTACGAACACTGTCCGGAAATTTTGAACATTCCATTCCTATGTTTGGAAGGAGGGAAAATCATATATATATATGTATTAAAAACTACTAATCTCAAACAAAGTACAGTTTAAACCCGATCCCATAAGATAAAAATCATAAGGCTTCTACTGGTAAAACACTCTATGTGTACAACTGCACTATGTTTACATTCATTCCATTCATTCAAATAAAAACTGCTGTTAAAGTGTACAACTGTACTAGTAGCAGTTTCCTTGGAAGCCACACACTCACCTGGGAGAAAGCAAAGTAACTTAAGTCACACACAGATGTACACAGATTACATCTATTTCTGGTCTCAATTATTCTGCTTGTTTTTCTTTATTTGCACTTTAATCAAATTGCATTCCTATATTTCCCCCCATTTATTACCGGTATTTTGTATTTGTATCTTTTTATCTGTCTCCATTGCTTTCTCTCTATGCTCCTGACAGTCCATTTGTGGAATACTCATCTATTAAACCTTTACTCCCTTGTGCTATTTATGATCTCTTTTTCAAAATCACCATAATCCTTTCCTACTCTTGCTAATTATTGCATTCTCTTTTACTCTGTCTTCTTGCTAGCACACAATATTCCCCTTTCCCTCACTGTCTTCTTAGATTTTGAGCCTGTGGGCAAGGCCTTGGAATTTTTTATTTCTGTACAGCACCCGTTAGGCTGAATGTGTTGTGAATAATTTAATTAGCAGCAGAAATTGTGGTGCTCCCCTCGTGTGTCTTTCCTGCTATCACTAGTCTTTTCTAGTTTAGTTTTCCACATCTTACTTGAAATGCACACAATCCAATCACAGAAATCACTCCAAAGAGTTAAATGTCCGTGAAGTTATACAGAAGCCTCTCCATAACTGTGATGGCAATGGTACACTGCTGGAGCCACACAAATGCAACTCCTAACAGTATGGTCAATGGTCAGGAATGATGCCACACACACACACAAATGCATGTGAGAACACCACTCAGGACATCATGCCAGTTTAACTTCCCATGGTTACAAGAAACACCACCCATGCTAACCTATAAAGACTGTATTTAATGCAGCATAAGAGGTTGATTGACCCTCTTCTCCTTATATACCACCCCTTGGCAGAGCTTTAGTGTCATGCCACCATCAATTCAATCAGATCAGATTTCTAGATTCCACAAGCCTGGTCTAAAATCACTGATTTGCTTCTCAATTCCCAAAGCCCTACTTTTCATCACAATTCTTGTATCCATCACAATTCTTGTATATAATAATCTTGCTGTGTCCCTGCGTCCATTTTCTGTGTGTCACGGAAGTGCGCTACTGCGCATGTCACAGAGGGACGCAGGGATTGGACAGCAGAGACCACTTCCGCCGCCGCCTTTACTGGAGGCTCCCGCCGCCGCCATTACTGCTACTGCGTGGAAAGCGCGGGGGAAGCGGCGCGAAGCGCTGCCGCCGCCGGCCACCGCCGCCGCCTCTACTGCGTGGAAAGTGCGGGGGAAGCGGCGCAAAGCGCCGCTGCCGCCGCCTTGGCCGCCGCTCCCCCCCGCCCCCGGAAAAAAGAAGAAGAAGGGGGAGGGAGCCCCTCTCCACCCCCCAGCGGCCTGAATCGACCCGCCTCGCGGAGCGCCGGTGCTCCGGAGGCCAAAGAGGGTCGCCGCACACCCACCGCCATCATCGCCGCCGCTGCAGCCGCCCCCGGGGAGTAAGGAGAGGAGGGGGGAACCCCTTCCCACCCCCAGTGGGTGTGTGCGGCCACGCGGCAGATGCGCGCTGGGCTGGGGGCTTTTCCTGCGGGCGGCGGCGTACCTCTGCTGGCCCGGGGCAGCCTCTGCCTCGCAGCCGCCTGCTTTATAAAGGAGCCGCGGAGGGCAACCCGAGGGGTCCGGGGCAGGCGAGTCGGGGGCGAGGCGGAGCTGCTGGAGGTAAGGCGGCGAGGAGGTTGGCACGCTGCAGCATCAGGCGCCCACGTGGCGCACGAGCCGGCCGACCTAGGGCGCTCCTTGGAGAGCAGCCTCTGCCCAGGCCGAGCGCGCATTTTCCGCCCGTGCGTAATCCCGCCGCGCCGCCAGGAAAGCCCCCCCCCAGCCCTTGCGCCTCCCTGCATTGCAAGGCCACCCCACGGTGGCCAAATGACCCTCAGAACCTAGGCGCCCGTTTTTTAAACGGGCTTAATATACTAGTGTGTAATAATTCAGCAGGGCAATTTCTGACTTGGAATCAGAAGACCCTGAAAGCTTACCTTTTGGCCCCACTCTCCACTGGTGGCTATAGCAGTTACATACCGTAGATTGCAGTCATCTTCTATTCTTACAGAAGCCCATGTCACATTCAGCTGGCAGTTATTTTCATTGATAGTATATGTGATGTTAGTTGGGCGAGGCAGATCCAACACGACTCCTATGAAAAAAAGGAAGGGAAATGGGGGAACCATCACTTTCTATTCTTTTAAGTTGTTGACTTTCAGGATGAATCCAAGCAGCAACTGGAAATGCAGCCAGGTGCACACCCACTGCCACAGAGTTTGAGCCCTTGAGGTCTAAGGAATGCTACTGCCTTTGGGTGACAGAGCACCACAATGTAGGCAGTTGTCAAAGGTTTGCCATCCCTTGGAATTCTGTCCCACATGCACTGTGCTCAGCTTATTGTGCATGTATGTCATGCACATAGGGCAATATCTGAGAGGCATCATTATCCCCACAGCTCAATACTCCACACCCTGTAACTGCCAACGGCTCCCCCAGGCTTGAGATAGGACTCTCTCCCAGCCCTACCTGTAGATGCTGGGAACTGTTTAGGGAGGTTTTTAATGTTTGATGTTTTATTGTGCTTTTAATTCTGTTGAGAGCCGCCCAGAGTGGCTGGGGAAATTATTTATAAATAAATAATAATTATTATTTTTTTAAAAAAATAATTTCATTCATTCAAATTCAAATTCATACAAAAAAGAAACAGAAAAAATCAAACACAAAAACAAAACAAAAACAAACAAAAATCCATTCCATAAATTACATCTATCAAACCCGTCATTCCTAATACCTTTTCTGATCTTGCATTAACTAATTTCATTTCTTCTCTTTTGTCTAACATTTACTCAATTAATATTTTTATACCAATACATTTCCCATTATCTTACCCCCAACTCCCCCTCACCCATGCGTGATCTCATTGACTCAATATCTTACTTTCTCTTCTTTAGTTGCATTAATACTTTTTATCTTATCATCCAATACCTTTTATTTTCCTTCTTGTTTCCCCCTGCACGTTTTACGCCATATCTACCAAAATGTCAATTCCGGAGCAATATACTATCATGTAATCCTTCATTCCTTCCCATTCCTTTATTATTTCTTGATTTGAGCGACCTCTAATATTTGCCGTTAATTTCGCCATCTCTACGAACTCACACATTTTATTTCTCCACTCTGCTATTGTTGGGATCTTCTCCCCCTTCCAATTTTTTGCAATTAACAATCTGGCCTCAGCCGTGGCATAGAGGAATACATTTTTACTATTTTTAGGGACCTCATCCCAAATTACTGTATCCCTAATAGAAAAGACTCTGGTTTTTTTATGAATGAGATCTTAAATAACTTTTTTTAACTCATCATATATCGCATTCCAGAATCTTTTTATAACTTTGCATCCCCACCATAAATGATAGAATGTACCCACCTCCTTTTTGCATTTCCAGCACAAATTGGATTGTTTTTTATATATTTTTGATAGTTTTTCTGGAGTGATGTACCATCGATAGAACATCTTCAACATATTTTCTTTTACTATTGAGCAGGCCGTAAAATGCGTATCTATCTTCCATAACCTCTCCCATCTTTCAAATAAATAATTACTACTACTACTACTACTACTGGACCTTAGGACCTCTATATGCAAAGCATGTGCTCTGCCAATGCCCTATAGCTATAGTCTGAAAAAGGAAAACAACAGTCAGAAACTTGTCAGTACAGCAAGGACGCATCTGATAGGGGAGTCTCAGGCATGGAGAAAAGTGGGTCAGAAGACTGAGAGCTGGTGTGTTATATCACAAAAGTTAAGAACAAGATATTCCTAGAATCAGTGAAAGTTGCCAAGCTCCTCCACCAATGTCCTTCATTACTTTCAAGTTGCACCAAGTTCTTTGAACGCATCACAAAGAAATATTAGCTTCTCCTTCCAGATGTATGCAACTAGCCAACTAGTTTAGAAAAATAACCTTAAATGCACAAGTAATTCAAGATCAATGGTACTGACCACCCTGGCATTTGACAAAGCACCTATTTTTAAAGCTTCATTTTAATCTTTAATTAACAGAGGATTCAACCCATTGGTGCTTCCAACTGGATTATGCCCATATAAGTTTTTGCTGCTTTTGTATGCCATCAAAAAAGTCTTATCTGGAAATTATGCTTCCACTTCTTTAGTCCCTATAGCAAGCTTTTGGTGAGTCACTAGGTGCTACCCACACACTTTTAAGATTTCCCCCTCAGCCTCAAGGGAAAAACTGAGAGTGTCCAAGATTCTTCTTTCTTCACCAAATAGCTAACTCTATGTGGAAATGCAGTGTAACACAACGTATGCTGTGTTGCTCAAAATCTCAGACTAGCTCTCTTAAACAGCTAAGCTGGCTTCAGCCTATTGCATACTGACATGGAAATATCACATACCAGGTATCTGAAAATTAATTTTTAAAGAATGTTAGTTTTGTATTTGTTAGCTAATAATGCAGGAAGGGTTCATATTTATGTCAACTGAGCTATCTAAATAAATTATTGGGTTTTTCTTTTTCTTTACGCATATGTATATTTTCCTTCTTTCTTTGTAGATTGCATTTAAATTGGAGGTATAGATATGGCAATCATTTAAACTTCCCTTCCTCAGTCTCTTTTATTATTTTTGACTGCATGTGCCTGAAGACAAGTTTCTTCTACAACAACCCTAAACTAGCAGCTCCAGGATAGGGGAGACCTCTTGGGCAAGGTATCCCAAGGGTCCCCTTAACTTAAAAGAAAATTCTCTCATCCTGCTGCTTCAGAACATTGCAGGCATTCCATGCAAAGCAAGGGTTGTGCATCAACAGGTCCTTTGGTAGTCTTACCTGAGGTCATCCTACAAGGGCTTCCAGGTGGCTAGTCACACTGACCAAATGTAGCCCTCCAAATAGCTTGTTATCTTGCAAATATGAAGTACATGGTGTCACAAGCATCTGACTATACATATAAATACTAGATTTCCTCTTGTTGCAGCCCACAATGGTATTTTTGTTAGCTTGCTGCACTGTTTATTTTGCTTGCTAAAAATACATCAGGAGGGATTATATCTGTGGGTCAACAACTGAAGCAAACCCTGAGTTTCCCTGGGCAACAGATTGCCAGCCAACTCCTTTCTGCCCCTGCCTTTTAACAAATAGAAAATATACGGGCACACATGTAACATACTCAGGAAACATAGAAAAGAGGCCACCTCACAAATGGCAAAGGCAATCCTTTTCCACTCACACATAGGCACGTAGGCAAAGGGACACTAGGGTTGATCAGTAAGACTGGCAGCTCCTCCATCATGCCGCCAGACAGGCAGGTAGACAAGACGGCTCTGATGGGCAAAGTAGGTGGACAGCTGCTGCTGAGGTGAAGTGAGCCTGTTCAGAATGCGAGATTACCATTACTAGGAGAAGAGGCACATAGCTTCAGCAGCACACAGACTGAGTTATGCTCTGATGCCATATTGGGCTGGGCACGGAGGAGTCAAGGAAACCAGCCAGCCTGCATGCAATGGAAGAGGCCTGGCTAGAGATTATTTAAACTGTTCCTGTGCTAACAGAACAACAGCAGAAACCCTACTTAATTAGGAAGGTGGAAGGAAACAAATCAAACCCATTGTCCTCTTATATAGGACACTAATAGAGCAGGAAAAGGTCTACTCCTTCTGGACCCAAGTCTACATAAGCCTCCCTTTCCAAAATGTTCCTTATTTGGTTTAAGGTCAAGTTCATGCAACTTGGCCAAGTTTTGCTCCCAAGCACCTAAAAGAAATTATGAAAACGACAGTAATTTGGGATTGCCCCAAGTGTAGTAGTGATCAGCGCGCTGCAATTTGGACAGCAACCCGGCTGCAGATCAAACAGCCTTGCTGTTGACTTGAAGACCTTTGTATGTTAACAGGCCTTTGTAACTTTTCCTTTTTTTAATTAGCCTGACACTTGAATGATTGCCTGTATTGCTTTCAATGGTGTTTCATATTTCAATGTTGTACACACGCACCCCCCCCCCGATATTTTATGACGTGGAAGCACATCAATACTTTTATAAATACAAAGTAAATAAACAGAAGGATGGGGAAAAGGGATCTGGGGTTTTCTTCAGCACGACGAGCTTCTGAGGGAAGAACTAATAGGAAGGTCAAAACAAAACAAAAGAATTCCTTCCAGTAGCACCTTAGAGACCAACTAAGTTTGTTCTTGGTGTGAGCTTTCGTGTGCATGCACACTTCTTCAGATATGACAGACCAACACGGCTATCTACCTGTAACTGGAACTATGGAAGGCACCACATTTAGCCGAATGAAATGGAAGTCCATCGTATCTGAAGAAGTGTGCATGCACATGAAAGCTCATCCCAAGAACAAACTTAGTTGGTCTCTAAGGTGCTACTGGAAGGAATTTTGTTTTGACTATGACAGACCAACACGGCTACCTACCTGTAATAGGAAGGTGAGCAGCAAGGAGCGAGAGAGGACATGATGCCAAGCATCGCCCTGCTTCTGAGGGAATTTAACTCCCCTCTCCTTCCAAGGAAGCGTTTATGAATCACCATATTCGTATCTAACCACCCAAAGACCATCGCGACCTAAAAGTTGACCGAGGTAACATCAACATAAGATAAATTCCGCCCCAAACAAACCCCCGCGCCTATTTGGGATGCCGAATTTTAACGAGAGAAATTCCTTCCTTCTCCAACCTGGAGCGGGATTACTTGTGAGGAAACAGAGCTCCCTTTCCTCCTCCTCCTCCTCCAAGTGACTCTTCCGACTAAAAACCCTCCCTGACTTCCAGGAAGGCGTTCCCCTGCCTCCCTCCCTCCGTCCGACCTCCAGGGACCGGCCCCCTGCCCTCAAGGGACCCTCTTCCGAGCAGGCCTCACTCTCGAGGCGCCCCGTCTTCCCCGCCGCCTCACCTCCGCCCACGGACACCGCGGCCAGCAGGAGCAGCGCGGCCATCTCGGAGACCGGCGGCTCCATCACATCCCCGAGGCTCGAGTGGCGGCGGGGGCGGGCGCTGACGGGAAGAGCTGTCGGCCGGGACCGCCTCCTCCTCCTCCTCCTCCTCCTCCTCCTCGCGGCCTAGGCCCCGCCTGGCGGAGGAGGGAGGAGGAGGCGAGGGAAGGAGGGAGGCCTCCTCTCTCTCTCCTCTCCGGCCCCTGAGCATGGGCAGAGGGCTCGCTCTCTGGCTCTCCGCAGTAGCGGGGCCACGTGGGTCACAGCCCTGGTTGTTGGCTCTACTCAGAGGAGACCCATTTGCCTGAAAGTGGCTGACGTAGTGCAGTCGGTGAGGGCGCCCCACGCTTCTCTCTTTCTTTCTTTCTTTCTTTCTTTCTTTCTTTCTTTCTTTCTTTCTTTCTTTCTTTCTTTCTTGTGTTGCTGCTACCATCAGAATAGAACCTAAGTGAATGGCGTGACTGATATAAGTCCATTAACAGGTAGATAGCCGTGTTGGTCTGTCATAGTCAAAACAAAATAAAAAAATTCCTTCAAGTAGCACCTTAGAGACCAACTAAGTTTGTTCTTGGTATGAGCTTTCGTGTGCATATCTGCATATCTGAAGAAGTGTGCATGCACACGAAAGCTCATACCAAGAACAAACTTAGTTGGTCTCTAAGGTGCTACTGGAAGGAATTTGTTTATTTTGATAAGTCCATTAAGTTATATGTAGAGAGAGAGAGGTGAGGATGAGGTGATTTTTTTTAAAAAAAAATCATTACTTCACTTTTCTCATTTATATAAAATAGGACAATTGCAATAGGCATTTTAAAATAAGTGCCATTACATACGGGTTAAGTAGCAAAGTCCAGATCATGACAGGATATAGATAGATAGATAATTATTTATAAAATATCCATTTGTTTTTTTGTTGGTTTTTTAATGTAAGTATTTGAATACCCAGTTCACCTTGCAGAGTGGAGGAACTTTTCTTTCCTGGTAGCATAGAAACAAACAAAAGGATAAAAGCAGCCATACAGTCAAAATTATAAAAGACTGTCAGAAAGGTTGTAAGGATAAAAATGGGGAATACAAAACTCAGGATATATATGTAGCAAATGGGACTAAAGAAAAATGGGGGTCTTTCCTCCCTCTTTCCTTTTTATTACTGGTACTTTTTAACAGCTAAAAAAAAACTTAGAAGAAGAATAAAAATAAAGCAAAATATATACTACAATATATTTGTTGCTGAAATATAACAAAAGTTGACAGTAGCCCTCTCAAGCATGTCTATCTACCCAGAAAGAATTCTCACTGAGTTAAATAAGTTTACTCCCAGGAAAGTGTGTAGAGGTTTGTTGCCTTAATGAATCTTGTTCTGTTACACAACTGAATAATTTGCAAAAGGTGTTTTCTTCTGTTAAGACAAAAATAGCCCAGACCTCCTGCACACACAAAAACACACCCTCCCTCCCTACCTCAAGCAACCAAGCAACCAAAACCAACAATTAAAATGTTAAGATAAAACAACTAACTTTTTTAAAAAGACAGAAGAAACAAACAAAGAACCCCTGTTTTTATTAATACTTATTGCCTTCACATTTTTCATGAATAATTAGGAATTTATTGCTGCATCAATGATTTGATACTTAATTTTAAAAAGTTTATGTTTTAGTACATTTGCAAAAGCTCCAATTGTAAATACAAAAATATACAAAGTAATCAACTTATTTGACAAAGAAGAGAGGGAGAGAGGAGGGTTAAAAGAGGATTTTTAAAAAATGGTTCCATGGTTCAGTGTTATCCTGCATTTTATCACACCAATGCCTAAGAGGGTAAAAGGACTCCATCTCTCAACAAAATAATTACCCACTTGCCTTCCCTTACTCTTATGATACTTGTCAGTTTTAGCATTTGAACTTACCGGTAGAAACAAATCCCACTGAGTTCAAAGTAAGTGTGCATCGTATTCCAGCATTACTTGCTATTTAGGTTTGCAGCTTTCCTTTACCGTACATGTATTATAATGGCATTGGGGTTGGACTAAATGGGTTTTTGGGGTCTCCCCCAAGTCTAGAAAAAGAGACTGCTGAAGAGGTTAAGCATGGTGGGCAAGTTTCGCCTGGTAGATTCCTTGTTTTAACAAACCTTTTCATAACTAACTAGATGGCCAAGTACATGTGATGTGTTGCCACAGAAACTAAGTACTGGTAACTGGAGATCCTGCTAGAAGGGGCATGTATTTCACCTCATCCACCTACTGATCATAGTTCTCACCAGCTTACGATGGCTGCATTCACAAGTGGCATGAAGCCAAGCCATGGTTTTTTAGCATGAACACGTGGGCTCCCAAGGAGATCACAGTTGCTTGGCTTCTCCTTGGTCCTTTTAGCTCAGTGCAGTAACTTAGTAAAGGTTTGGCTGAGCATATGCTGTTAACACCCTGGCTCATAGATATCTCTTTTCTGAGTTGGAGGAGCCAAGGCTTGTTCTTGGCTGCAGCTGGTGGTTAAGGAGAAGAGAATCTCCGTTGGGAGAACAACCGTGTGAGATCCTCTCCAGGAGCTGGCATGTTCACACAATCCCAGAAAGCCTGGCTCACGGTGACATGCAAACCAAGCCCCTATACTTAAAATACAAAAAGAAAATAAAAAGATGGAAGTTACTATGGGGGGGGAGGTATATATAGGTTTCTGCCTGTTCCTGTGAGTTCATATGCCACTGGATCTCCTGGCATGGGTACAGCCAGGATTTATGTTGTCTGTGGGCAGGACACCCACCTGTCATCATCCTCTGGCTCTGTCTAGCAGATTCAGAATGAAATGTCTCAACAACAGTTGTTTTAAATTACTTTCTTTTGACTCCAAGTGCTCAGAAAATCCGTCAAAATCTTCAGTCATTTGAAAACTAGGAAGTAAAGTAGAAATTAACATCATGTGGTTAACGAGTATATTTTGTAAAAATTTCAAAGAACATGCCTTTTTCATTTTATTTTTTAAAAAAATCTAAACCCAAACAAGTTTTCTTGGATTTGCTGGAAAGCTTTTCAGTGCTTCCTTCTCAAATTCCTCCTCTTTTCCATTGCAGCTCAGTAAGCAAAGCCCACTGAGATATTCCCTTGTCATCCTCAACCTTAGCTAGGTCTTTATTCTCTGCCAGGGACTGAATGGCTGCTCCAGGGCACAAGTGGTGCCTGGCTGAGCAAGAGATGGTCAGTTAGAGACCCACTGCTGTAGGGTCCTAAATTCGGATGTTCTGCAGAGAGTGGCTCACACATTTAAATGAAGTAGTAAATTATATGCTACATGCATAAGTGTAGCAAAAGCAGGCACTGACTTTTTATAGGGAAATGCTCGTTAGGAAGGGAGATTGCGGTATCTCAGCGAGCATTTCAATCTCAAATATTCTAATTATTTCTGCTTTTAGCTAGGTATTGCTGTTTATGTACTTAATTTAGGGGAGGAGGAGCTGCCCCTCCCCGCGGCTACACCCATACCTCCTGGCTTAATATTCTAAGTGCCAAATGTAGAGGCATTCTTCCTGCATTCCCCTGACATAGGTATATTATATGATGTTTTGGTGAGCCTAATAAAGATATGGCCCTAATATGGACTGTGGGCAGGGCTTTTTTTCCCCCAGGAGGAACTCACAGGAACTCAGTTCCGGCACCTCTCTGGTGGATGTCATTGCCATTCTAAAAGAACGAAGGAGGTGTTCATGATGAGTTCTGGCACCTCTTTTTCTAAAAAAAATTAGCCGTGATTGTGGGATTAGTCATCCTCAAAGTACAAGCATCCAAATGAGTGGATATGACTAACTTAGGTCCAAACCACAGATTCTCTATATTTAATGATCATTTATTTTTCAGTGTTAGATGAAAGTGGAGTTTATTTTGTATTTTAGATATTTGGTGTGTGTGTGTGTGTGTGTGTGTGTGTGTGTGTGTGTGTGTGATCATCACGAATTGCTTCAGGTAATATAGTTAGAAAGACAGTACAATTATTTTGTT
Source organism: Darevskia armeniaca (assembly GCA_034641395.1). NCBI lineage: Eukaryota > Metazoa > Chordata > Lepidosauria > Squamata > Lacertidae > Darevskia > Darevskia armeniaca. The sequence goes on along the minus strand of JAWWNF010000473.1, from coordinate 1,258,483 downwards.
TTTCTTTAAGTCAGTAAATTAGCATTGTTGCAGGTGCACTTGAAACCAATGAGCCTTCACCTCTGTGTATCAGTGTGCCTAGAACTCTGGCTCTAGCCTTATTAACATTCACAATTGCTATTATCTTAATGGCGCCACTGGACAATGGTAACAAGTTTTCTAAGATTCTTTTATCTCAGGTGTTGCTGCTATTCCCCTCTCTCTTACGAGTGTTGCCGTTTTGTGCCCAGTTCGTTGTTCATGATTAACATCTCTTACAGACTCTGTGGTGTGTTCGTGGTTGTGATAATATCTGGAGAGCCTACTAATTTCCACGTAAATGTGGGTTAGCGGGTAGCTTCTTCGCAGTATCTAATCTCTAGGTGGGTCTCTTTTTAGAACTTAGGTAAGACTCTAACCACATCAATGAGTACAGCCAAAAATCCAGATGCCCTTAACACCACCAAAATTACCCCATCTTCGCATGCTTTTAAAAGGGTGTTTTGTACATTTTTTGTTGCTCTAAAAGCCAACTTTGGGGGGAGAAAAAGGAACTGATTCATTTCTACCAGGAAGTGCAGTTCTTCCCCACCTTTATTTGAATAATCACCATTGGCACAAAAAAGAAAGAATAAAGAGCCACAAGCAACCTTTATACAAAGCTCAGGGCATTTGCATAAAGGCACCTTGCTGACTTTTCTATGAAAAAAGTACCTATTTAATCTACCCTAAGAAAATTATTATAAGGATGGGCTAAAAATGAAGCCTGGTGCGGCCATGCATATCGTACTTTACAGAGGACAGGCCTCTGTTTGGAGGGGGTGGTCTGCCTTAAATTCAGTTTAAGAATAAAGAAGTCTAAGATCTGAGAGCTGGGGAAGCCTTGGCTGGATTTAGGACTCAGCTAGACCGGTAAAGAAAAAGCGATTTATATGCTTCTAGCGTTTCAGTTTAAAGCGTTGTAAATTTAAACAGGGAAACATGGGCGTACCCGGGGGGGGCAGAGGGGGCAGCTGCCCCCCCTAGAAGGCAGCTGCCCCCTCCCCCTAGAAGCAAAAATGATCAGCGTCCATTCAAAGCAAACCTGAACGACCATGGCTTGCCCCCCCCCCTAGTTTTGATCCTGGGTACGCCCCTGCAGGGAAAACAGGTAGAGAAAACTGGGACTCCACGTCACCATCTGGTGGCACAATGTTATATTGCACATACAACACATACAAATCACTTTTTCTTTACTGGTTTAGCTGTGTCCTGGTCCATCAACATTTGACACCTGAACAGCAGGTGAACTTAGGGCACAAGTCACCTGCGAATAATCTTCTGTGTCTAGACTGTAGCTCTGTTTAAGTTGGGGATGGCAAACCTGTGACCTCCAGATGATGTTGGACTATAACTCTCGCGATGATCCCTGGCTATTGGGCATTCTGGCAGGAGCTGGTTGGGGCAGGAGTGATGCCTTTTTTGGGGGGGAGGTGAAAGGGTGTACCCCATGTGAATGATTTACCATATTGGCCTGAATATAAGCCTCACTCCCCCCCCCCCCAGTGCGGTTTATATTTGTGACCTTATGGTATGTAGCCAGGAGCGCGGGGCAAACAGTGTCAGGAGCACGGCAAAGCGACGCCCTCCCCGCGCATAGTCCCTCGTCCTCTCCCCCAAGGACGAGAAGGGAGAGAGTGAGGAAGGGGAAAGGCCACTGGCAACACAGCGCGGCTCCCCCCCCCCCAGTATGCAGCCAGAAGCAGCAAGAAATGGAGCTGCTTATATTTGAGTATTTTTTTCTTTTTTTTCCTCCCCCTCCCCTCCAATTTTAAAGGTGCGGCTTATATTCAGGTGCGGCTTATATTCAGGTGTGGCTTATATTCGGGCCAATACAGTAAAATGCTTAAAGCAAAGGTGTGTATGAGGTTTTGTTTTTGTTTATTTCAGGTAGCGTCTGCATATATAATCAGCTATGTGAAATGCAGCAAATCACCGCAAGAATCATCACCATTCTTTCGCATTTACTACATCCAGTGCTTTTTTTCTGGGGGTATGCAGGGGTACGCATACCCCTAAACATTTTGTGAATCTTTGTACTTTTGACAATTTACTGTAATTATTTTTCCTGATTTGAACTATAAAATGGTGATTTTCTTGAGTCAAAAAGAGAGTACCCCTAAACATTTTTTAGACAAAAAGCACTGACTACATCCCTGTGTTGGGACAGGAGAGGAGGGTTGTCTGACCTGCTTCTGCAACATTCAAGAAAGATGGAAACAGAAAGATCAGATGAGTAGTGCTGCCTGCCAGTTTTGCATATTTTCCCATAACATTGCAAAAGCAGCTTGTGCCAACCTGCTTTGGGAGAGAGCTATGCAAGCTCTTTCTTTGGGGAACATTCTCTCTCCCTCTCTCTCCTACAAACAAACAAACAAACAAACAAACAAACAAACAAACAAACAAACACACTGCTTCCAGATAACCTGTTTATTAAGCATTCATCCTGATTCGCTCACAAAGTGTTCAGGGAGGCAGGGGCGGAGCAACGGGGAGAGGGGGCGGGCCGCCCCTGGCAGCGCCCTGGGGGGGTGACACTCTGAGCGGGGCCCCGCGATTGGCGCTTCCAAAGCCGATCACACAGCGGCTGGCTTGCTTGGCCCAGGCGGAGGCGAGGGGCGGGCCAGCGAGGAGGGGTGACAAGCTAGCGTGACACCCCTCCTCGCTGGCCCACCCCTTGCCTCCGCGCTGTGGCTCCGCCCACCCAGGGCCAGCCCCAGCCTTTTTTTTTAAAGGGCTTTTTTTAGCGCTGGCCCGGGCAGAGCCGCAGAAGCGAGGGGCGGGCCAGCAAGGAGGGGTGACAGGCTGGCGTGACGCCCCTCCTCGCTGGCCCGCCCCTTGCCTCCACGGCTCTGCCCAGGCCAGTGCATGTCCATGTGGGGTGTCGCTCCGTGCGCATGCATCGTGACGTCATGACACATGCGCACGGAGCAACGCTCCGCCCCCGGGGGTGCCGCTTGGCATGCCGCCCCCAGCAGCCAAGCGGCTCACTATGCCCCTGCAGGGAGGTTAGGCACTAGCCATCTATTGAGCATTAATTTTGTTTGATCTCTTTGTGGGGAGGTTAGATGATATTGCATCAAGGAAATCTTATCTTGGAACAGGTTTGTTGAGCAAGAGCACCAAGTCAACTTCAATTGTGCAACCTGAATTTGCTTGTATACAATTAAATCCCACCCAAAAATGGAGATAGACCGGAACAGGCTAGAATCCTGTCAGATTTCAGAAAGCAGTTTCTATCCCTTCTAGCACCTGATGGTGTCATAATAGGGATGCTTACCTTCCATGCCCAAACCTCTTATTTCAGTGATGGCTGTCTTTTGGGGTGAACGGACTGATTTAGTTGGGCAATGATCTATTGGCACATGGATGATTATGTAAGTAAAGGCATTGGGTGGGGTTGTAACTGTTGCAGGTGGACAAGGATGTGCAATTTATGGCAAAACAACAAAAAGAAGTTCCTCTGTGGCAATTGTTGGGGTGGGTGAATTGTCAGTTGTAAGCTTTCCGTTTACAAGATTGCAGGTTCAACCCCCAGGAAAAACCTATTCCTGAAGCCTCAGAGAATCACAGTTAGTCAGATCAGGCTGGGCAAGATGGCTAACAATCTGCCTTAAGATACAGCAGCTTCATTTCACTTTTGGATTAAAATTCCAATTCATTTGGTAAACTCAGGCCATGTGCACTTGGAGTCAGCTGAAGTTTCCATTTAGGGTTGTTGTGATGAAAAATTGTGGGCATGGGCAGAGAACTATTTACACCCCCAAGCAACTTGGTGGAAGGTGTGTGTGTGTGTGTGTGTGTGTGTGTGTTTATAATACTGCTCTTCACTCGAGGATCACAGGGCAGTTTACAGTATGAAAACAATAATGGGGTCCTTTACCTTTATGTATCATTTAAACTGATAGCTCAGTTCGTAGAGCATGAGACTTAATCTCAGGGTCGTGGGTTCAAGCCCCAGATTAGGCAAAAGATCCCTGCAGGTTGGACTAGATCATTGTGGTCCCTTCCAACTCTACAATTCTATGATTCTATGTACTACTAGCGGGCCCGGCCACGCTTTGCTGTGGCTGATTTTATGCTTATTACCATCAGCAGCAGCCGCAGCCAGGATAAACCCCCACCTACCCCCGCCGGCGTCGTGTGCACTCTGCACGCGCTCAGGTGCCCTCTCGCAGCCTGTGGCAGAAAAAGCCGAGGAAGGAGGCCTCTGACGCCGTCTGAGGGAAAAGCACCATGGAAACGCACAAATAAAAAACACACCTCGGGAGATCACTGAGGGACGATCAGGGTGGCCATTTCCCGGCATGCCTTGCCTGTGGCCTTTTCAAGGGGAAAAGTGCTAGTAACCCTCAACAGAGAGGATTTGATTCCATTTCCCAGAGTGCCTTGAGCGAGCAGTTGGTTGGGATAATAAGCCCACCGTTTCCCAGCATGCCTTGCGGTTTGGGCGAAAGAGCTTAGTTCACCCACAGGGCGCCTTGACTCCATTTCCCAGCATCCCTTGCTGGTCTGGCCTAGTTAACTGCGAGAGGCGGCGGCCTCCATTTCCCAGCGTGCCTTTGACAAAAGAGATATTTACATTTCCCTGTATCCCAGCCAATTTAATCACATCCTTGTCCTGCACTCAGGTACCAGGAAGCCACTAACACAATCAACCCCTCCTTCCTTGCAGAGAAACAGTTTGTCAGTTTGGGAGTGAAAATAGAGACAGGCCTGGTTTTGCTGTGAGGTCATATTTGTGCACCAATGTCTTGCTTTTTTAGCTGTAGTACCAGCATAGCCGTCGCTAGAGGGCGCTGTTTTGCTGGTGGTGTCATATGTGTGGGACAGAATTTTTTGCAGTTTTTCTTTATTTTAGGTATGACAGGTGTGGTTTTTCTGAATTTTTATTACGCCAGATCCTTCCTTGATGGTCATGCTACGATGTGTCCTAAATTTGATGCGATTCGGTCCAGCGGTTACGGAGCACGGTTGGGTCCGCCGCGCACGCAATGGGAACATTTATATATATATCCTCTCTAGAGGATACTCTCTAGTTAAAGGGCCATTCTGCAGCAACAAGACTGACAGGACCTTTATCTGCCTGATGCCTTGGAGAGCAAGTGCCCATGTGACTAGGGTGTACTGGGATGTGCTTTGGTGCAAGATAAGGCAACTTCATTTATTCATACAGTGAACTAGAAAGTCATATTTTTGTCCCCTGCCCTCAAGGTTCAAGCTGTTCATAAGGAGGAGTATGTCCTCTGCAAAGCATTGTTCATAAAGAGAAGGAAGCTTTGCCAAAAGCTGAAGTACAAATGATCTGGCTAGGGTGGGATGGGGGTGTTGCTGAAACAATTGAGAGCCTTTTTGGAGATCTTATATGTGTCTGCTGTGTCTTAATCCTCACTCAGTATAGCTTAAGTAAAACAAAAAACTTGTTCCTTTCTTTCTTTCCATCTTCTTTCCCACTTTCTCCCCCTGAAGATGCGACACCTTATCATGCCTATATTAAACAGGAAATCCTCCATGCTCACAAGAAGAAATTCTCAGGCCCACATGCCCAGTCAAAGGAGAAAAGGGGCAGGATCCCCTCAGTACTTCCCTCTTTGGCTGCTTGTCACACTGTTGTGCAAGAATCCATAAAGCCTGCGTGGGTCAGCTTCCAGTAAACATGACAAAATGACTCAAGCTTTCCAAAGCCAGGGAAAACTAAAGATACAGGGTTTGACTATAGGGCTTTTCGTTTTTGGCCTGGGTTTAAATAATTCAAAGGGAGCAGAGGAGAGAGGAGGCGGCAGCCTATATTACTTAGGGAATTCTAAATACAAGTCAACCCCATCCTCCAGCAGTTGCAGGGTAAGTTGAGTCAGTGCACTGGTTATTTCTTTGTTATTCCTCCACAGCCAGCAAAAGTCAAACAGTGCAGAATGAGTAAAAGCAAGCAAGTCTGAGAATCTTAAATGAGACACTTTTTTACCTTTCTTGAGGGAGTATGAGATGGAGTATCTTAAGGAAGGGGTAGTACCTCTGGTGGGGGACATTTCCTTCTTGGGGTTGTTTGTTACCTTTGGTCCCCACCCTGCACCCAGCTCTCTCACCTGTGGCTCTTAAAAGCTGTCTGGATGTGGCCACCCACCATAAATGGCTTCGACTGGCCAGCTAAACTAGGCGAGGGTAGCCAACGGATCTCAAACCCTATGTGAGTTATGGACTTCCCCTGCATGGAAAGATAGGCTCCGGTGTATTAAATGGACAAGATCAATTGTGGGTCTAACGGTCAAGAAGGTGGCTTCTGCACATGCTGTAGAGGGAAGTGAGGTGCAGATGGAGCTCATCAGCCTGGGAAGTAGCTCATCTAGAAGAAGGAAAATTCTGATCCTAAATCTCTATTGCCTTGTGGGATATCTTCAGGAGAAGAAATGGGTAAGGAGTGAACGCTACATATCCAGAGTGGAGTTCCTTCAACAGTTGGATGGTGCCTGGTATGCCTCCTTCCGGCAACTCCTGCAGCCAAGTAGGTGCCAAACAAATTGCTCTGCTTTCTTTTGGACTACATCCAAAAGATGAGCCCAGGACCTCCATACACACCGCCTAGGCATGTACCCCAGGGAGGTCACTTTGGTGCTGCTAAGGCAGCATTTTGACTCCACCCCCAGAGGCACACTCCATTGTCTCTCGACAGATGAATGCCAACAACCTGAGGTCCAAATTCAGTCCAGTTCATGGGACTCCGTGTGGGCCAACCCCATCTTCAGTCACCCCTCATCACTGGCCCTGCTTCATATCCTACTTCACTTGGTTAGATAGTACTTTGAACTCTCATTGCTGACTCTGGCTCACCTGGGTTTAGGATAGAAAAACAGGTGAGAGAATTTATTGTAGAAGCCGGCCCGCTGTGCAAAGGAAAAATAAACATTAATTAATTTAGTCTCTTTCAACCTCTGGCTCTGCCCACCCCTGGTGTGTAGCCCCCAAATGGGTGCCCAGAAGGGAATGTGACCCTCAGGCTGAAAAAAGGTTCCACAACCTTGCACTCTCTCTCTGTAAAATACCTGTACTTTGACATAGAGGCTGCAGGGAATTCTTTCTGGCTTCTGCTTTTAAAATTGAGCACAAAAGACATGTTCACACAACCACCTTATTTACAAAGCAGTTTTACATTTTATTATATTCCATTGTACAACTTTACATGGTACCGTATTCAAGTTCATTCTTTTCAGTACAAGGTGATTTGATAAATGCATTTTGGTGTCTTGTATAGATTTTAAGAATGCAACAACAACAACAAAAGATACAAGAAGGAAAGCATAGAGGCACTTTCACGGTCTCTGAATTAAGCAAGTACCCTGTTTGAAAGCCAGTTGATTCTGCTTAAACAAAGAAAAACATTGAGACTATTTTGTTCACGTGTTTGGAGGTTAACATCTTTCAGGCAACAGTCCCAAGTATTCCTGAGAAAGATCTGTAGAATGTCAAGAGTCATTCCCAAGTTTCTTTTTAAACGTCGAAAGTAGATCTAAGCGAGCCATAGCCATTGCCCGAAGTTCCACTTATTGCACAGAACACATGTAAGGTGTTATGCATCCATGAGGAGTGAATGGTATCTTCTTGGTACATCTAAAAAAACAAACCAAAGCTGAGTTAGCAAATTAAGCAAAAACCTTATCTGTTCATAACAGCAACAAAAGTTGTTTCAACAACACAAAAGGAAATGTAGAATGGTGTTACCCAACCTGGTCTTCAAAGCTGTTATTGCAAAGGCAGCATTAAAAGAAAACAAAAGAGAATGGGAAAGAGAAGTTATTTAGCAATGATGTCTACTATGCTTTCAAAATAACCCCAGAGCTAGAAGGGGTTCAGAAGATCATCTAATCAAAACACTTGTAAGATTAAGACATTATTAATTGTCCTGAACGCTTCCAACAAAGGAAATCCCATAAGTGCTCTAAACAGCTTGTTCCACTTCAGGGGCGTAGCAAGGGGGGGCGGGCCGCCCCGGGTGCCACCCTGGGGAGGGTGACAAATTTGGCGTTTTTTATTTTTATTTTATTTTTTTAAGGCTATTTTCGGCAATGCGGGGTGGAGCCGCAGGGCGGCCAGCGAGGAGCGGTGTCACCCCCCCACGCTAGCCGCCCCTGCGGCTCCACCCCGGCAGCGCCGAAAATAGCCCCCCCCCTTCCAGCGGCTTTTTCCGCCGCTGGCTGGCTGGCTTGCGGAGCCGGGGCATGGAGAGGGGCGGGGCGGGCCAGCGAGGAGGGGTGACACCCCTCCTCGCTGGCCCGCCCCTCTCCCTGCCCCGACTTGCGCTCCACCAAAGGGGTGCAGGCTGCAGGCGGAAAATCGCTTTAAAGAAAGGAAAAGCCAAGGCAAGCTTGCCTTGGCTTTGCTCTTTTTAAAAGCGCTTTTCTCCCCGCTGCCGGGGCGGGCAGCGAGGAGGAGACGGCGCAGGGGTGTCACCCCATCGCTGCCCGCCTCTCCCCTCGCCCCTGCAGGCGGCTCCGCCCGGCGCCCGGCAGCGGGGAGGAAAGAGCTTTAAAAAAGAGTGCTTTTCTTTTAAAGCGCTCCCCCCCCTGCTGGGGCGGAGCCGCAGTGACGTTGCGTCGTGACGTCACGACGCAACGTCACGACGCCCCGCCCCCAGGGGTGCCTCCTCCGGTCGCCGCCCCGGGTAGCGAGGAGGCTTCCTCCGCCCCTGTTCCTCTTCTAGTTCTCAAAATTAGAAGGCGTTTCCTAATAATTAGTTACAGGTAGATAGCCGTGTTGGTCTGTCATAGTCTAAACAAAATTAAAAAAAATCCTTCCAGTAGCACCTTAGAGACCAACTAAGTTTGTTCTTGGTATGAGCTTTCGTGTGCATGCACACTTCTCCAGATACCTAATAATTAGGTTTGTGTTCTTGCTGAATTCTGCCTTAGAATTGTACAGGGTCACACCTAAAGGGTCAATGGAGCATTCCAGAACCAAGAGATTGCTCTGGAAGTGGTAAAAACCACTTTCTTTTATTTAGGAACAAAGGAATACCCTTCTACTGAGTCAGACCATTGATTCATTAGCTCAGAAGTTGTCTGCATTGCATGCAAGTGGCTCTCCAGGGTTTCAGACAGGAGTCTCTGTGTAGCAGGACACCCCACCACCAAATTGGATCATGCTCAGTGCCTTTATTCTTCACAAGTTTCTATCGCACCCTGTTTCAAAGATTTGTGGCAGGATAAATCATGTCTGGGAGCCATTTTGGAGTGCCTTAAGCATGGCACCTGGACTCCTGGTTAAAAGCATAGAGATTTGCAGGGCAGATCAAAGCAAACACAAACCCAGTACTGACACTCACACTCAGCCCCCTGAAATATTCCCCTGTCAGACTGCTGAATTTCCAAAAAGTGTGGCATCCATGCATGGGCATAGCCACAGGTGGGAACGGCATGGGAAAAGAAAATCTCTACAAAGTCACTAATTCCTTTTCTGTCTGTCAGGAGTATCTATGTATAAGATAGTTCATAGCCCCAGGGGCGCATAACCTGTGGCCCTCCAGATGTTGCTGAAATAAAACTCCCACCATTTCTGACCATTAGCCATGTGGGCTGATGAGAGTTTGGAGTTTAACAACATCTGAAAGACCACATGTTCCCTACCCTGTCTTAACCAAGCACCTCCTGCCTTACTAGTGTTCAAGATGGTGGAGGGGAGGTGGAGGGAGCACACCTCGTCCTGGCCAATTTTTGCTAACTCTTGGCCTCCAAAAAATAGTCATTTAAGGGGGTCTCTCTGCCCCCCGGTAGGGCAAGCACTGTGTGTCCCTACTAACCCTTACAACTAGCAGAGGAAGAGAAGTGAAATACTATTTTGGTCTTTTAGAATAACATACATGAAGAACAGAAGTTAGAAGGAACCTTCTAATATTAACAACCTGATGGAAGAGAAGAAAAGACAAATAAAATGTATCCTTTTTTATTTAAATTATTTCCCCCCTCTGTGGTGGGTGTAACAAATTATTCTCATCTTGAATTAACTAATTAAAAACTGGGATACCTTTTTTTTAAAGTGGGACATGTCCAGATATTTGCTATTTTCAGGTGGAAATTAATAATATATGGCAAATTCTAATCACACAGTTATAGTAGATTGAGAGATCTTGCAGACTTTCTGCAATAAGGAAAGTGGGGAGCAGGGAAAATGCACTGGACATAAATGTCATCTAACCTCTCTGCAAACACATCAGAATGAATGCTCAATAAATAATCAACGTTGTCTGATCTCCCTTCAAACGAATCAGGATAAATGCTTAATAAACAGGTCAACTGGGATAAGTGGAGCTTACTCTTTAAGTCACCTGGGTGCTAATATTGTGAGCCATTAACTTCCCTGTTCAACACACTTGCATTAATCAAAAGTACCAGAAAGATTCTTTAGTGCTCTGGTTCATGTCAAGATTTGCTGTAGTTCAAGGAGAAGAACAGTCTGGCATTTCTTTACACAGTCCAGAACTGTTATTTGGAGCAGTGCAACCAGATATTAAGGAAGCTAGACTTTCTGGTAGAGAGTTATATTTCCACTAGGGATGCTACCAGTGCTGCTGCTGTTGTGATATTTATCATTTCTTTATGGTTCTCCCTCATCTTTCCTCAAAGGACAGAGCAACGTACATGGCTCCCCCTCTGCCCAGTTTTGGGCTGGAATGGTGGGCTGGACTGGAAGATTATGACTGGCCCAAGTTCACCCCATGAGCTTTGTGGCCAAACAGAGATCTGACCCTGGGTCTCCCTTGTCCTAGTCTAACATGCTCACCCATCTCTCTCCACCCTGGTGCCTTTCAGATGCTTTGAACTGCAACTCCGATCATCATAATCCCTGACTGTGGGCCATGCTGGCTGGGGCGGATGGGAGTTGTAGTCTAAAGGATCAGGAGGACACCAGGTTGGAGAAAGCTGCTCTATCTGCCACACTCCTGCTGGTTTCTGGTGACAATGTTCCAGATATGCTGGGACGTGTTGTACAAAAGAACACCAGTCCAAAGTTCAGAGCAGTAAAAGAGCAACCGGCTCCACACCACACCAGCAGTGGTGAGGGCAAATGGTGGACTCCCTGGTTTTCTTCAGAATACCACATATTTCAAGTTGAGACACAGTGTGGTCACCCATCTGCTGGGCTTGATTGCCAAATCAAGGAACCTGTCCAAAACGGTGCAAGACTTGTGCCCCAGACCTAGTCATTGTGTTTTTCCCTGTACATGACCTCTTGAGGGTTTTCCCCCACCCTACTAATAATTTTTAAAACCAAGTATAGTTTCAAGAAACTTCAGGGGTAACTAACAGCCACCCAACTGACTAGATTTTTAAGGCCCAAAACCTTTATTTCTGATAAGCCCTTGTGTGGCTTTTTCTGTAACCCTGTCTTGGAGCCACAGCTTGCTCCAAGAATGTGCAGCCCCACTTCCTGTTTTGCAAGTGTGGTTCAAGAGTTCTCCTAAATGACAACAGATGCTCAAATCTGGGCTTTGCAGGATTTGGGTTTTTTGTTTTAAATTAAAGTAAGACCTGAGTGGGGTTTGGGAAATGGATGATTTGTATTAGGGGAACAGAACGAGAGGGGCTTATAGGACATGAATAAGAAGACTGTGGCCTTCAGAGATGTTGGGTCTTTCAACTCTCATGAGCCCTACAATATCTGGAGGGACACCAATTCCCCATCTACTCTAGGAGGGTAGGTGATCTGCCATGCTGAATGTTACACAGTCTGTGAATGCTGGAATCAAGAAAATCCAGCACTTTTGGTTTGGAGCTTGAAGCAGACACCGCCCACACGATTTCCAAACTTTTCAAATCCAGGAGGAGGACTAGAAGTATACTTGCTTTAAAACATTTTTTTTAAAGTTCGTTTGGAATCTTGCGTTGCATATGTACAGGGTATATGCCCTGTACAGCACCCATCACAACCGCCTTCATTTTTAAGACTTAAAACTGCAACTGGCTATTTGCCCAAATGCTGTTAGCTTTTTCAGTTTCTCTAAAGTTGTTCCTTAGTGTTCGAAAGAACTCTGTGGATCTTTGACGCTTCTTGAGCATCCTCTTTTAAGTATGTAGCTACTAGGATAGGCTGCATCAGATCATCTGCAGTTTTCCCCACCCATCAAACACCCAAGACAGGGAAACTATGGGAAGCTTTTTTGAATAACAATCTGGAGTGCATCAAAAATGACAGCCTGTTGTTCCAAACTGACTCCTAATGGCCCCATTACTTAAGAGATCTTTCTTAGAAGTTTGTTTTCCCTATTTGAATATTAACAGAATGCAGAAGCTGTCCCAGTCATCCACATGCAAATAAAACAGCAGAAAACTGGGAGGGAATTGTGGGTGCGTTACCACAGTGTGTCTCTGGGGATATGTCCAACCTCTAAATGCTTTCAGTACTGAGAAGCCAATTTGCATTGTTTTAATTTTGTTTATTATGTGCCCTGAAGGCTATGTGCAGAAGGGCAGGGTTATAGATTCCCAGGCAGGCAGGCCCTCTTCGTGGATTTCAGGGGAGGGGGAAAGGGAGAAAGTGAAAGCTGACTGTCAGTCAAGCAGGCCAGAAGAAAGGCCATGGCCCCAAATTGACAGTGGCTGGTGTTCACATGCCAATCATGTGTCCCAGTTCTGCACTCCTGTCCAGCCTCCAGCTATTTATTGAATGTGGGTGCCCGTTTTTCGTTTTGTTCTTGCTGCTAATGGTTTGCTTTCTCTGAAGAACTCTCAGCTTTCAAACAGCAAAGGAACCAAGCATGTCAGAACCAAAGTTGAGCCAAAATTCAGCAGGGAGGTATGTGCGCAGTTGTCCTAAAATCACCCTCCGAGCATACCTTTTTCCACATTGTCATTTTTGCAGTGGTGACAGCATTTCACTTGGCTGGTGTTGTCTGTAACCCCCCATCCCCTAATAAAGGCACTACATGATAATGAGGTGCTGTTCCTAGGCCCCCATATTTAATCCCCGCAGCACATGTTGGAGGTCACATCATCATAACCTTCAGTCACTGTTTGTGTGCACTGTTTATTCTAACTGCAGATTCTAGATTACCACATTGTAGAGTATATGGATGGTGGTGGTGATGATGATTGCTGCTGCTGCTGCTCTGATCCTGAAAGGATATCCAATTTACACAAGCACATACCCATTTAAAAATCTGCCTAGTGTTGGCATCACAGCTGCTCAGTGTTGGCATCAGCACTGGCCAGCTGCCAGGAACTTCACACTTTGCCAGGGTCCATGGCTTATGCCTCTCCTGTGGTTTATTTTGTTTTCTTTTTTTTTAAAGGCCTGGTCCTGCACTATGAGCAGTGCCAGGTAGCTGGATCAAGCTGTCATTTTAAGTTTCCCACAACGCTGATGTGACATCATCATTCTAGGGGATTATGGTAATTTTAAATGATGGCTAGAGCCATCGGCTGGACTCCTGCCCACTGACCAGGGCCCACTGACATACCGGCTCAAACCTGGTGTTGACTTTTGCTACACAATAACAATCCAAGGAACCTTTGACCCTTTCCCTAGATTACAGCTTTAACCAAGCTTAATAAACTTGTGTAAATGGCATTTGCTCACATCCTCGCTCCTCTTTTTTCTCCCTCTGTGGAACAGGGACTTGTTCATGTTGCCAAGGTGCCAAGGAGACTGATAGCATAAGTATAAGGATTCTTGTTAATCATCATCATAATAATAATCATCATAATAATGAAAATCAATGGCCACATATCTTGATGCCTTGGCTGGGAGACGGTCTGTGTACAGCCTGCCTGGACTCTCTACCTGTTCGTGGATGATGTCTGAAAGCTCTTTCACCATGTCCCTGAAGTTGGACTTCAGCTCTTCATGGTATTCTGCCTGGTCTTCCTTGATTAGGCGTTCGTTGAGCTCAAGGGCAATTCCACAGGCCTGAATAAACTTCCTGTTGAGAGAAAACAAAATTTATGGGGCCCCGGCTGACTCATGTTGGCAGTGAAGCTGCAAAACAAATAGGCGTGTGCATTGACTTTGGCACTTGCGATACTGAGACGGCCTAGTGCACAGGTGACTGATGAAGACCTGGATTCTGGCAGCTGACAACCTTTTCTAGTACTGTACCTTTGTCTAGCCTAGGCAAAGGAATATGGGTCATATTCTCAAAACATTTATATCCTGTCTTTTGGAATGCCCCACAAGGAGACATCTAATGCTAAAATAAAATAGCATGCATAATAAACTTGGCACCATTGTTGTCACTCTTCAAGTAGATTGGATTTGCCCTTATTATTTTATAAAAATATTTATATATTGCTATTTATATAAAAAAATCAAAGTGGTTTGCAACAATTATAATATAAAACCACACAATAAAAACCATATAAAAAGTTAAAACCAGTATCAGATCTATATATGGTTTTCGATGAGCATTGTATGTAATTTTTTAATTTTTTTTTCTGGTTTTAAATTGCTTCTATTTATTGTATTTTAATTTGTTAGGTTGCTTGGAGACTTTTTCTTTCTTATAAAGCGACTTACAAATGTAACTATTATTATTATTAAATTATAATGATAATAATTCTGAGTTATGTGACTGAAATGTCTCACCACTTTTAATTCAGGGAGAAAGACTGCTTCCCCACAGCTGTCAGGAAAACTGCCTTGGAGTCAATTATGTAAATCTAGCCCAGGGGTCAGCAAACTAAGGCCTGTGGGCTGGATGCGGCCCACCAGGATTGTAAATCTGGCCCACAGACCCTGCCGCCTGCTCGGTCAGTCCCTGCGCTGAGCTAAAGCAGTGCAGCGCGGTGCGACGTTTCCTTGGAAAGAAGCCACGGACGCCTCACCACGTGGGGACTGACTTCCGTGATGCTGGCACGCCTTCGGATTGGCTGCAGGAAGTTCCTGCAGTCAATCCGAAGCCGCGGATGTCTCTGGTGGGCGGCGACATTGGCAAGGCTTCGGATTGGCTGCAGGAACATCCTGAAGCCAGTCTGAAGCCTCGCTGCCTGTGCGCTGAGGTAAACCCGCGTGGCCATGGATGGAGAGGCCGGCGGGCAGGCGGCGGGTCTGGGTCATGGGCATCGTGATGGGCGTGGCACGGGGCTTCAGCCAGAGCTTGGCACGCTTGCTGGCCCCGCGCCTGGCGCCCAGCTTGTCGCTGCTGCTGGTGGCGCACTCGGCAGCCATGCTGGAGCAGCTGGAGGGCGAGTTGTGGGCCCCCTGCCCGGTGCTCCGCGTGCGCAGCTTGCCCGCCAAACTGGCCTTGGACGACGGGCCGCAGTGCGTGGTCACACCGCCTGGGAGCTCTGCAGGGATGGTCCGATGGAGTGGTTGCTGCTCGTCAACAACAATGGTGGGTGAGCGGTGCCAAGATGCGCTCCTGAGCGCATGCAGAGTGCATTCCTCCTCCAGGTCTGGAGGCAGCTGTGGGACCAGCTTGCAAGGTATTTATATTTTTCAAAATATAGTTTGGCCCCCCACAAGGTCTGAGGGACAGTGGACCGGCCCCCTGATGAAAAAGTTTGTTGACCCCTGATCTAGCCTCTTATATTGTAGCCTGTTATACTGTTCAAAGTCAGCCATTCCAAACCTGGTGTGCTCCAGATGTTGTTGTTTTTTTTACTATGGATGCATTGGCTTGGGCTGATGGGGATTATACTCCAAAACATATGGAGGGCACCAGGTTGGCAAATAAGCAGTGAAATAAGCATTGATGTGCAGGGCAATGTGTCTCAGTGGTGCTGACATCCGGACAAATTCCACATCCTGAGAATCTTTGCATTGTTGTTACCGTATATTTTACAAAACTAATTACACATTCCATAACGTGTAAAGATTAGCCTTGGATCCTAGGAAGCCCAGGAGGTTAAGGGGATGTTCCAGGGGTGGTGGTGGTGGAATTTGGAACACTGCTTTCCTCTACACCCTTCTCCACAAAAAAAAACAATAGAAGAGACAAGTACATGTTCCTGCATTTGATTTGGCTATGTTTTGTGTGTGCAGAGTACAGAAGGCCCTTGGTATGTTGGGATTATGCCTGCTTCCCCGCAGAGTAGTGGGAAGGACACTGTCCCCTGCAGTTTCACAGAAAAGTCTGTTAGGTGAGCACCCAAAGTATCATTTGAAGGCACAGGGGACAGTCACCTCACTCCAACTATGGGCAATGCTTGGATGGGAGTCTGCTTGAGATCCCTCCTGCACACTGCCCTGGGTCCCATTGCAGATGAGAAATAAACGTAATAAATTAAAATAAAATGTAACTACCTGAACATTTCTTTCAGTTCGTTCACCTTCTTGCTGGGATATTTGCTGGAGTGCTTGTCATCTAGGAAAGCCCGTGCATAGGCTAGCGGGCCAGCATTGACCTAAGAAAAGTTAAAACACAGAATTAAATTCCTACAGATTTCAGACAAAAACCAGAGAAATTTCAGAGAAAAAACAGAGAAGATTCTAGGAGGACCCTTTCTGGGTTGAAAGGTCCTTCTGGTCCAGTGCTCCTTCCTCCCACAGTGGCCAGCAACAGCCATTTCCTCCTTCTGTCACTGTTATTCAGAGGTTCCATTTTGCCATCACCACTAATACATAAAGCCCCCTCCTCTTCCTGCATTGATTTGTCTAATCCCCCTTTTAAAGTAATCTAAGAGAGGTCATCAACACATCTTGTAACAGTGCATTCCATAAATTATTACAAGTTGTGTAAACAAGTACCGTCTTTTATCTATCCTCCTCCTCCTGTCAATCAGAATACTCAAGAATTCCAGTGATGATGGTGGAAAGGTATGAGAGAAATGCCCTCCACCCCATGCATGTATTAAAAGCATGTTAAAAGCATGGACTGCTTCACAAATTGATTCCCAAACCTTCATGGCCTCTTGTTCTGGTTCACATATGCCAAGTACAATCACTCATGCCTGTATCCTTGGTGCCTGGACACTGAATGTGGAAATCGACTCCATCCAAAAAAAGCATTTGCACTTAAGGCAATGCAAGGTAACTTGGACGTTCTATCCATGCTACTAGATCTGCAACAGGTTATTCACCCACACAAGGGAACATCATCCCTGGATGCTATTATGTCCAGTTCTGTACACCACAATTTAAGAAGGATATTGACAAGCTGGAAGGGGGGCAGAGGAGGGCAACCAAGATGATCAAGGGTCTGGAAGCCAAGACTTATGGAGAACGATTGAGGGAGCTGGGTCTATTTAGCCTGGAAAAGAGAAGACTAAGAGGAGATATGAGAGCCATCTTCAGTTATCTCAAGGGCTGTCCTATGCAAGATGGAGCAAGCTTTTCTCCTGCTCCAGAGAGTGGGATTTGAACCAATGGCTTCAAGCTACAAGAAAGGAGATTCTGGTTAAACATCAGAAAGAACTTTCTGACAATAAGAGCTGTTTGACAGTGGAACAGACTCCCTTGGGAGGTTGTGGACTTTCCTGCATTGGAGGTTTTTAAGCAGAGGTTGGATGGCCATCTGTCATGGATGCTTTGGTTGAGATTCTTGCACCTAGATTATTCTTGGGGACCCTTTCCACTGAGCCATAGCTGTGCCTGTATCAACCAGCCATTGGTGCCTGGCACCTAGGGATGTTGAAAGACAGAAAAGGGAGAAGAAATTGCCAATGTTTGATCGTATGTTACATGTCTGGGACAGAAATTAATCCAGTAAATACAATTAGTATTCACTGCTGTTGTTGCTTTTAGCTCGGAAATGATATGTAATTGATTATACATGTATTACCGATGCGCTTTGCCTTGCCTCTCCTTTGCACTGAAATGGATGGGGTGGAGTACACAATTTCCCTGCAGTAGACAGCAAGATGAATATTGTAGTTTTGGGTGGAATGGAAAAAGGGCTGCATATGACAAATCCAGGGTGGAATGGAAAACAATGCATCCCAGCTAGCAGCTGAATGCATGAACTGGCATCATCAAAAAGTAATTTGGGAACACGCACTTGTGTGAAGGCACCCCCAACAGAGGAAGACAAGAAATGCAAGAATTCTAAACTTCAGAGAATCAAGTCTGGATGGGAGTAAGGAGATCACAGAGCCTAACCCTCTTGCTCTGAGGCATGGACACCTGCTTATTGCCAACCCCTCACCTAGATCAAGTGATGAAAACAAGACCAGTTTGACAGATGAAAATAAGAGGTGAGCGCTGTATAATAAATGCAAAATCTACAAGGTACAAAGATTTTTTGTGGGGTGTATGGGGTATCAAGGGAGGGGGTAGTACCTCTGGTGGAGGACATGTCATACTCCTTGGGAAGTTTGTCACCTTTGGTCCCCACCCTGTACTCAGTTCTCACCTGTGGCTCATAGAAGCTGTCAGCATGAGACGGCGACCACACCCTGGGAAATGGCTTTGACTGACTAGCTACACCAGGTGAGGGTAGCCAATGGGTCTCAACCCCCCGGTGAATTAGGGACTTACTTCCCATGCATGCGAAGACAGGCTCCTGCAGACTGAGCAGACAAGACCAACAGCAGGTCCAACAGCCAAGAAGATGACAGTTTCTGCACATGCTGTAGAGGGAAGTGAGGGGCAGATAGAGCTTGTCCACCTGGGAAGGAAGCCCATGTAGGAGAAGGAAAACTCTGACCCTAAACCTCCGCTGCCTTGTGGGACATCTTTGGGAGAAGAAAAGGCTAAGGAGTAAACCCTACACAAATCCAGAGTGGAGTCCCTAAGAGGGTTGGATGGTGCCTTGTACACCTTCTTCCAGCAACTCCTGCAGCCAAGCTGGTGCCAAACGTATTGCTCTGCTTTCTTTTGGACCACAACAGTGAGGCCGCGAGGGAGGGGTCTTGCTGTCTGGGCAGACTAGGACCTTCATATGCACTGCACAGGTTCAGTATCAACCTTCTCCGGTCCTACAACAGGCACATAAGGCCCAGGGCAGCAAACAGATATCTAAGTTGAAACCAACGGAAAAGCAAAAGCATTCTGAAACAGATCAAGACGTTCTTAAAACAATTGCAGTTTACAAACATGTAAACGCCATCACAGTTAAAAACAATCTAAAAACAATTGCAATTAAAAAACCTTCCATCCAATGATCTCGAGGTTGCTGGGAACTGATGTCAGTTGGCGGTTTCTGGAAAAGCAAACTGGCCTCCAGCCAGCACACTGTTTCTATCAAGGGCATGAGGGTTCCAGTCTCATTTTAAATGAATTTTCTGGAGTTTCTTTTGTGTGTGTGTTTAAATATTTTATTATTAAATTTATCAGTCCCCCCCACTGCAAAAAGCAACTCAGAATGACTTAAAAGAGTCATGTGGCAAAGCAGCCCCTGATGTGATGGTTGTTTGAAGGCGATGAATAAATTGATGATGGTGATGGTGATTTATAGTGTGCCCAGCCACCAACCTGCACTGAAACGGAGCCTTGAAGCTTCAGCTGAAGTTGGATCATGTCAGCATCTGCTGAAGTACACAGTTGCTGCAGCTCGGCCGTCTTCGCCTTGATTTCATCAGTTGCCACATCGATCGGCTTCAGATTGACCTGGTGCTCATGACTGACGGGAATCCTCTTTTTGACATAGGGGAAGGAGTTGGATGCTAGAAGGGGGAGAGCAAACAAAAATGGTGGCACGTGCACAAGGAGCTACATACCCAAACTTGTGACATTAACTTTAGATAAACACTCCTTGCATGAATGGCCCCACAAGGTTCTAATTTATTTAGATTCTTTTCAAACCTCTTTTATCTATCAAAAGCATTTTTTCCTGCTCTTGTGCAAAACACACACACACCAAAAAAACCCCAGGCTCCCAGGGCAACTCACAAATGCACTGGTAAGGCAGTCCCTGCCCTTATGCTTATGATCTATAAACACATGGCATGAAAGGAAAATGGATTGAGAGGAAGGAGGAAAAAAAGCAAACTCAGATGGGTGTTATCTTTTGATCCCACATTCCTTCTCATGAGGAATTAAAAGCAGCTGAATGCATGATGATAATAATAATAATAATAATAATAATAATAATAATAATAATAATAATTTATTTATACCCCGCCCATCTGGCTGGGCTTCCCCAGCCACTCTGGGCGGCTTCCAACAAAATATTAAAATACAATAGTTCGTCAAACTTTAAAAGCTTCCCTAAACAGGGACATCATCAAAACAGAGTTTTGTTGACATGCATAGCATGGCCCCCTCTCCCTGCTGTCTGTACCCTTTCCCAGCATGTTAGAAGACTAATCTCACTGGTAAGGACTGTTCGTCTCTTGCATTGCTCTTCCACACTCCCATGTTTTTTCCCAGACAAAGTATACGGTGTCTCGAACACAAATCGGTTGATGTTGTGGTTCCTTTCAAAATCTGTCTTCCTCTCTGAGAGCTCTTTCTCATCAAGGTAGGGCTTCAGATAAGTCACTTGAATGTGCGCATACTTGGAGTCCAGGTCTTTGGCATTCACCTGAAGGAAGGAAACGAGGAAACTAGCAAGAGGCCCAACCTAGCTCTGCACCTCAGTCAGGGATCATTGACCAAGAATCTAAGGACCACATCACCTGCTGCTCTCCTACTGCTTTTCTTTCAGTGGCAGAAAATGAGTACTAAATATGCACTATATCCCACTTTTTTCTAGAAGTGACTTATGTCATGTGAAAGCTCAAACATGTGGAACTTAACCATTTGGGAAATGTCATGGAAAGGGAATAAACTCTCATGTGAATGCTGCCTTCCACTATGCTGCCTTCCACTATATGGCTTTTATACCACGTGAAATCTAAATTATAGTGCTGACAGAAGTCAACTGTTGGGGAAATGTGAATAAATAAACAGAATAAATTGTCATATGAATGTACCCAATCTTAGAAGGTTTATTCTTGCATCGTTATTGGATGACATCCCTGGCTAAAATTGGCTTTTCCTAGCCCAGCCTTCCAATCGGCCAAGAACTGTATACAAATGCTTCCAAAGCAGCAGCTTACAGCCAGCAAGGCAACAGCTGCCTACCTCAAGCTCTCTTATTTGTTTCCCTGACAAAAATGGGTCATGGTTTGTGATCTCCCTTGATCACAAGTGAGAGGCAGATCTCAGAACAACATCTCCATTCCTTTCTGCAATGCCTGCTCCTACATTGGCGGCGGGCGGCGCTGTGGTTTAAACCACAGAGCCTAGGGCTTGCCGATCGGAAGGTCGGCAGTTCGAATCCCCATGACAAGATGAACACCCGTTGCTTGGTCCCAGCTCCTGCCAACCTAGGAGTTTGAAAGCACGTCAAAGTGCAAGTAGATAAATAGGTACCGCTCCGGCGGGAAGGTAAATGGCGTTTCCGTGCGCTGCTCTGATTCGCCAGAAGCAGCGTAGTCATGCTGGCCACATGACTCCCTCGGCCAATAATGCGAGATGAGCACCGCAACCCCAGAGTCATCTGCGACTGGACCTAATGGTCAGGGGTCCCTTTACCTTTACATTGGCTGAGGGTGGGGGCTGCCAAGAGAGGGAAGGACTGCATGCATTTCTGTGTCACCTTATTTGAGTCCTGGATGATTTTGACATTCTCTGCTCCAAATTTGTCCCCATAAAGTTTCAGCAGTCGGAAGGAGATCTCTGATAGACCTGTTAGCTTAGGCTCTTTGTAGATGTATTCCTTGCCATCCTCTTCTTCAAAGAAAGCCTTTGTTGATTGGAAATGCACAACAAACAACATGATTGGAAGGAATTAAAAAATGGTTGCAGTGACTACAAATCAAGCATCTACCCTATGCTCAGAATTGCATTCCATGGGAGTGCATAGCAAGTGATGAATGTAGTGCTGGGTGCAGAATTTAGCTTTCCTAGATTCCACTTTCATAAAATAAGTTCCTAGTCCTCGTGGCTGTAAAGATATGCTTGAAAGTGTGCAGCCAATGCCTACTGGAATAACAGATGTTAAAGGAGTAGATTAGTAAGAGTGAGTGGGAAAATAGAGAGGATTTAGCTCCCTTTCCCATCTCACCACTAGACAAAACCAGAATAAATTATGCAAAGCAGCAAGCAAAAGAGTGCAAAAGTGGTGCAAATTTCCCCAATCTGCATAATTTATAAAGGTTAAAGAAAGCAGCTTGTCCAGATGTAAATTTTGTATTCTGAATGCAGGTTTAAATTTCCTTTGCCAAGCATAGCTACACCATTCACCTGTGCCTGTGGACAGCAAGGTAATTTCTAAAAACAATTTTTTGCGATTTCTAACACAGAGGGGGGAAAGGCTAGTTTGCAAAGGCCACTCAAGATCAAGGCTTTTGGTGCTGATCATGTCAGCTGTCAGTCTGGGGAACAGAGGAGGCAGCTGCTTTATACTAGTCAGACCAAGGGTCCATCTCTGCATTGGCCGGCACCAGCTCTCCAGCAGCAAGCCCTGTGTGGAGATGGGGTTGGGGATTGGATCTGGGACCTTCTGCAACCAAAGCAGATGCTCCACCACTGAGTGACTCCCCAAGCGACTGAGACACTTACCTGTCCATAGAAAGCAACTCGGAAATAAGTGCCCAGCAGCCTTTTTTTAGTCTGCATCACTTCCAGGATTTTAGTGTAAGCGCCGTGAAGTGTTCTGTACACTTGCGTAAGTTTCTGGAGACGAAGCAAAAACAGGATTGGCCAAATGGTTCAAGCCATGCTGAAGCTCAAAGCCTGCTTATCACCACCTGCAAACTTTGATGTGGGGCTGAGCACCAACCCAAGGAGCTGTGCTTTGGCATCAAAGATGTACTTGTGATACTTTCACTGGAGAGTTGAGGATGGCTGTGTGCACCACTGGCTCAGAGATGGGGCTGTTTCTGCGTCAGGAGCAGAGCTCGGGATTATACCTTTCTCCCAGTTGTTTGACAAATTGGGAAGAATGAACCAGTGTGCGCGCACGCACACACCGCACAAAGCCCTGAAGCAATTGCTCGGCTGTTTATCCCTGAACACCCTCATCCAAACGCTGGAGCGTTTGGTCTCCAGCATTGATTTTATCATTCTTGGATACTGGGGACTGCCCGGTTGGCACTGATCCATGACAGGGTCTTTTCTGTGGTAGTTCCACAGTTGTGGAATGCCCTCCCTAGTGAGGTACACCTGTCACCATCATTAGTAACTTTCAGGAGGATTTTGAATACATCCCTGCTAACTTAGATATGTGGAGGCTGAATAATGACATACATGGCAATCCTAAGATCATCGGATGGAAAAATGTTTTTAATTTCAACAGCTTCTAGGATCTTTTAAGCTTTAATTGGTTTGAGATGTTTTTAATTATAATTGTTTTTAGAATGTCTGGATTTGTTTGCTGAATTTGTTTTGTGACAACAGGGAATAGCCCTTCCCCCAGATTTTCATTGCCCTATATGGACAGGTATTATACCTAAACATTTTGACCTATAAATTAAATTTCATAAATTATCTCTGTGGGCCTTTCATATTGCTGATTCTACATCTTCTCCATGATTGTTTGGGACTTTCCTTTTTTTGTGCATCCCCAAGCAGCACTGGAATTAAATTTATAGTCGAGTTATGTTATATGTGTCTTGTTTGTTGTTGTTGTTTCTTATTAACCTAAAATATATATCAAGAAACATCATTTATTTTTATTTTTTTAAAGAAAAGAACCATCTTTCACTGCTAATTCTTTTCGTGTTCTTGCTATAGGTTCTCGTTTTTGTCTGAATTTATATTAAAAACACAGAGAGGTTCATTAAGAAAATAACACCCAAATAAAGGTAGCAAGCAGCTGAATATTACAAAGCAGCGAGTTAATTTTTTGAGTTCTAGAGGGCAAAATAAAAAAGAGAATGTGGGGAGGGAAATATATTGTTGGTGGAGGGGTGTAGTGAAAAACATGCCTGCAATCTGTTGCAGTCTTAACATGCTCTACTTGTCTAATCAGGAATGTGCATGCTTCATTTGTGGCGAGGAACAGATCTGGGTAAGAGCCAAGCCTTATGCTTTCAAAAACAGAGAGAGCTGTCAATCCTTCTTTATCACAGAATCTTAGGAGTGTACCTGGAGAGCTGCAGCACCTAGCCAAGGCAGCTTTGCCCTTCTAGAAAATCAAAATTAGAACAGTTTGTAAACTCTTTCTATAAAGGATGGAGAACCCAGTTTTCTCCAAAGCCCTTGAAATGCATGTGTATTGCAATAAAGATCTAAGACTTTAGATTCTAAGAGATCTCTGGGCTATAATTAGTCAGGAACTTAATTTGAGATTCAGATTAAGGTGAATCTCAGTATGATATGGAGGAAAAGATATGTTGTTCCAAGAATAAAGAAAGGAGAACCGAAACCCTAATTCCTTAGACAGAGCACTACTGTGAGGGACCTTTTTATTTTCAGAGTGGATGGAATTTAACTCTTTCCTTATTTCTGCTTCTGCTTCATGTGAAGAGGATGTATTTGCGTGCCTGTAAGGTTTCTTGCATCTTAACCTTTCCCCTAAGAACCACTTTTTATCTTTTTAATGAACTTTTAAATCTTAATTTAAAACCTTGGAGTCTCCTTTAACATGCCATGCTATATCTAGTGCCAAGTTCTGTACTTCCTTGAGAGAGGTCAGGAGGCACTAAGGGAATTTTTAGGCTATTTGATGAAAGGCAGCTGGGATAAAATATCTATTTCACCTGGTGACTGCAGCAGGGTCTCAACGTGGGCATGGGGTAAACTCTGCTTGGCCAGGAACTCTCCTCCTCACATGGCACAGGTTCCAGGGTGCAGCAGGGATGCTGTCACATGTTAAGCTTCCCAGTCCTCATGAAGTTAGTTATGACCCTCAAGTCACACTTTTGGTGGCCATCCCCTATATGGAGGACTGCTATAATGAAAGGCTGATTTGGATTCCATGCCTTCCCTCCTGATGCTGTCCAGATGTTCCAAGGGGACAACTCCCTCCAACCCCAGCCAACAGCCTCTGTGGCCAATGGCCAGAGCGAATGGGAACTGCAGCCCATCAAACATCTGGTGGGCACATGATTGGTGAAGGCTATCCACTGAACCTGAGGCAAATTTCCACTGAACTTAATGGAGCTTACTTCTCAACAGATGTGCTTATAGGAATGTGTTGTGAGCCAGTACCTCAAACTCGCGTCGTTTCTCATAGATTGGAATGATCAGCTTTGAAATCTCCGAGATGGTTTCATAACGCTCTGCTTTCCACAAGCCATCAACACACTGCTCCAATAGCTCTACCAGGACCTCCTGAAGGCAGAATTATTATTATTATTATTATTATTATTTTAAAAAAGATTAAACAAGGGGGAAGTTGCTGGGATCATGGTGCTTTTTCTGAAGGGACAGAAATCAACACAGCAGAAAATGCAGAACAAGATCAGATGACTGTTTGGACCAGTTCCATCCTAAGAGCACAACCAGATGTTATTCGAATAGTGCGATCACCGCCGAGCACATCCAGTTGTTTTTTCCACTATTAAAAAAATAGCAGGCAGATGATGGCAATTTTCATTGAGACCACAGTAAACGTGTGGTGTGTTTGTGAACCTTAACCTTTCCCTCCCAATAACAGCCTCCCTCCAATCTTACAATTATCACTGGAGGTGAGGGCAGGGCGGGGGGGGGGAGCTCTCACTAGGACGAATATAAACCTCCCACCCTGCATGCTGGAGTCTTGAAGAAAACTGCACACATGCTCTGCTGTCAGTGTGCATTAGCCTCCCTTACTTCACTGTAATGAACGTCCATCATCCCCGCATCTTCTTTCATCGCCCCCTCTTCATCAATATTGGGTGTAATTTTCTTGAAAGTTGAGCATCCGGCTGGAAATAGTTCTACAGTCAGAAGGAGAGAGATCAGTGGGAAGGGAACAAACCACATGGAGATTATGCCTCTCACATTTTACCTTCCCCTGGCATCACTAGCATTGACTGCTGTCTGTGTGTTTGCATTGCAGGGCATGGAATCTAGCTGCCTCATGCATGATTTGCTCATTATTTCATTTATTTACTTTAATAAATATGCCCACAGCTTTTCAAGAAAAATGCCTCTTAAAGCAGTTTACAAGCCAGGAACAATGAAGTACAATTTACAACCATATGAAATCCTGCAAAAATCTCTTTTTCTACATTTCAAAATAAACATTTTACAAACTTTAAAATATCCAATGACTCCCCTCTTCTCCTTCCATGGTTCATATTACATATCATACATTCCTGAATATTTTACTATAACCATTCAAATCATTTCCCCACTTTTACATCAATCCAATATTGTTTACTCTGATTAATTTCTCTTAATGCTGCCAGCGTTTTCAGCTGTGTACAATAATTTTCCATATATTCAATAAATATTTTCCACTCTTCTTTAAATATACGTTCTTCTTGCTCTCTTATTCTGTGTGTTAAGCCTGCAAGTTCTGAATATTCTAACATCTTAAGTTGCCAATCCTCAAGGGACCTTGCTCACTTTCCATTTTGGGGCTAACAGAACACGGGCTGCTGTTGTTGCATACAGAAATAAACTTTTTTGGCACCTGGGGATTTCTGTCTAGGTTATTCCCAACAAAAAGGACTCTGGTTTTTTTTTTGGGGGGGGGGAGGTAAATTTAAACATTTTTTCCAACTCGTTATAAATCATTTCCTAATATTCTTTTACCTTTCTACCTGCCCACCAAATATGAAAAAGTTCCTCCCATTTCTTTACATTTCCAACACGTATCTGATTCCGCATAATACATCTTTGCCAACCTTCCCGGAGTTAAATACCATCTATGAATCATTTTCAAATACTTCTCTTTCAGAGAATAAATAACACACGGTAAATTTCAAATCACTTTCCCAAAGTTTCTCCCAGAGGTTTAGGTCTATATTGTGTCCTATATCTATTGTATGAGCCCCTTTCTCCCTCCTCATGCCCTGGACTAGAGAGTTAGGCTCAGTTTGGCAGAAACCATTGTTTGCCTTCTTTGAAGTACTACAGTCATGAATTCAATTTCTGACATTGCAAGGCGGAAGGAATGGTCCCTGGAAAGTCCATTTTAATCCAGTGCAGTAATGAACCGCAAACCACATTTGTTTGTTCCTTATTCTAGTCCAAATCCACAACAAGGTTGGCAAGGGTCCCACTTCTCCTTTTAAGAATAAATAAATGGCACCTACTTACGCATTTTTCCAATACAAGTGTGTGTGAGGACAGAGAACTGTATCCACAAAGTGAAGGCATCAGGTGATGACAGAAATATCATGTACATTTTCCAAAAAATACTGGGTCTTAGTCAACTCACTTTCCTTCAGCGTAGACCCATTGAAATTAATGAACCTAACTTCATTAATTTCAGTGGGTCTACTCTGAGGAAAACCTAACTCAGTACCACCCACTATGTTGCCGAACAACTCTAAGCATGCCTGGAGGATGCGGACCATTTGGATCCCTTCCAATCAGAATCCCTTCCAAGGAAACTGCCTTGGTCGCACTGGTCGGTGATCTCCAGTGGGCTAGGGACAAAGGTGAGAGCTGTTTCCTAGTTCTGCTGGATCTCTCAGCGGCCTTTGACACCATCGACCATAACATCCTTCTGGACCGTCTAGAGGGGTCGGGAGCTGGGGGCACTGTTATACAGTGCTTCTGCTCCTTCCTCCTGGGCCGTGTCCAGATAGTGGTGGTGGGGGATGAGTGTTCAGACCCCTGGGCTCTCACTTGTGGGGTGCCTCAGGGTTCCGTCCTCTCCCCCATGATTTTTAATATCTAAATGAAGCCGCTGGGAGGAATTATCAGGGGGTTTGGGCTGGGTGTTCATCAGTATGCAGATGATACTCAGCTCTACCTCTCTTTTAAATCAGAACCAGTGAAGGCGGTGAAGGTCCTGTGTGCCTGGAGGCAATTGGAGGATGGATGGTGGCTAACAGATTGAGGTTGAATCCTGACAAGACAGAAGTTTTTGGGGAACAGGGGGTGGGCGGGGGTGGGGGACTCCCTGGTACCGAATGGGGTAACTGTGCCCCTGAAGGACCAGGTGTGCAGCCTGGGAGTCATTTTGGACTCATAGCTGTCCATGGAGGCGCAGGTCAATTCTGTGTCCAGGGCCATCTGGTACGCAGGCTGAGACCCCCCCCCCCTGCCCGCAGACTGTCTCGCCAGAGTGGTGCATGCTCTAGTTATCTCCCGCTTGGACTATTGCAATGCGCTCTACGTGGGGCTACCTTTGAAGGTGACCCGGAAACTACAACTAATCCAGAATGCGGCAGCCAGACTGGTGACTGGGAGCGGCTGCCGAGAAAGTTCTGCACACTTGAAACTTATTCAAAAACACTTACTTTTTCGATGAAGGAACTCTGCCACCAAAGCCGCAATGTGAATGTAACACATGGCTGCCTGCAAAACAAGGCCAGAGTTTAGTGCCATGAATAACCCCCAGCCCCATATGCCTCATCCAGGCAGCCCAGGGCCAGCCAAAGCAATGAATTACCTCGGAGAAATCTCCGTTCTTGAAGTGGATCTTGGCCATGCTGTCCAGCCAGGTCTTCCTCAGCTCTGGTGTGCTAGCGTAGGACTTGGCCAAACTGTATTGCAGGTCAATCAGCATCTCGGGGTCCTTCTCGTGCTCCTTCATCTGAGCTGTGGCCATCAGCACTGTCCGGATCCTCTTGGTCAGGTCTTTCACTTCGGACGGAAAAGTCGTCGACTGACATGAAAAAGGCAAGAGTCAGGGTGAAGGCATATGTGAAGTGGGGGGCTGGGGGGGGCCTCTTTACTGTGTTTGTGGGATTCAAGCACATTCTGGAACTTCTGGTTGGCCAATGTGAAAATTAGATGCTGGGCTAGATGGGCCACTGGCCAGACACAGCAGAAGCTCTTATGAACTTTGGTTTGTGCATTTGAAATGGATGAATTGCTGCCGAGCAAATCACACTCACTTAAAAAAACCCAAAACACAGAGACTTTTTGCAGTTTGGAAAGTGATGGGGAAATACAAAGAACAGTCTCCTTTGTGAGGTTGTGGATTCTTTTTAAGAAGAGGTTGGATGGCCATCCATCATGGATGCTTTAGCTGAGATTCCTGCATTGCAGAAGGTTAAACTAGAGGACCCTTGGGGTCCCTTCCAACTCTACAATTCTATGATATAAAAGCTTGAGCTAAATTAATTCCTAACAGGAAGATGTGTAAACTCCCCACAAGCAGATCAGGATGAATGCGCAATGAATACTTGTGGTCACAATCGCCCAATAAACCATTAAGAACTAGTGCTCAATAAAGTGCATGCTCTAAGAATATAGGAAGCTGCTTCATGCTGAGTCAGACCCTGGATCCAACTAGCTCAGTATCGTCTGCACAGACTGGCAGCAGCTCTCCAGGGTTTCAGGCAGAAGTCTCTCACATCCCTCCTTGGAGATGTCATCAAGGATTGAACCTGGAATCTTCTGCATGCGAACCAGATACTCTAGCACAGAGGTACGGCACCCCTTCCTAATTCGCTGCTGCATAAGCTTTGCACAAGCGAATCAGGGTAAATGAACTCTAAATAGGTTGTCTGGAGAAGCTTCTAGGGTCAGATAAGAACATAAGAAGAGCCTGCTGGATCAGGCCAATGGCAGGATTCAAGCACAACCGCCTTCTCCCCTTCTGTTGTTTCCAGCAGCTGGTATTCGGAAGCATTGCTGCCCCAAACAAGAGATCTTCTGACTTCCAGAAGAGTTTATCTCAATGTAAAAGCAGCAGTGCCTCATGCCAGATCTGCACAACAGGGAGATGCTTACCCCTCTTTGCAGTTTCCTGATCTAAACCGCACCCCTCTTCCCAAGCTGGTATTAGTCTACCTATAGTGAGGGCATTGCATCCTCCTGTATTACCTTAAGCCAGGGGTCAGCAAGGTTTATCTTGCCTGGGCCGGATTGGTGCCGCAGAGATCCCTCCATGGGCCAGATCGTGTGCGTGCGTGAGCAGGCGCACCAGTGATTTTTGGTGTCTGCGCAGACATGATTTTGGGCACTGCGGAAGCGAGTCCCCGTGCCGTGCCGGTTTAGCACAGTGTGCAAGCAGGCAACTTAGTTCGGGGGTGGCTCGGGAGCTGGTCAAACGATGTCATCAATTGGTGGCATGACACATGCAGTTGTGGGAATGAACAAGGTGAGGTGTGGTCATAGGTTTCATGAATCTGTCCATACCCCCAAACCACAACTTTCCAGCAAAAAAATAAAAAATAAAAAGTTATGGCTCAGTTCTAGATGAAGGTCCAGATGTGATATTTTGCAGTGCCATTAAAAATAAGTCCAGATAAAGGAGAACTTGAGAAGGTATCCTCAGGATGTTTTGTTGCAGAGGCAAATGCATGCAAGGCTGTCACTCAGGGGGGTGAGTTACCCCCTCACCCATTACAACCCTGTCCCATCCTTTGCTGGACTTGCACTCCTGGATCTGTTCCTTCATGCCATGGACTTCAGCTGAGGTTCTTTCCAACCATTCATAAGCAGGATAAATATGCTTCTGCTTTGCATGCAGAAGGTCCTGGGTTCAGTCCCCAATGCATTCCCATGAAGGGTTGGGAATGTCCCCTGCCTGAAACCCTGGAGAGCTGCTGCCAGTCATGGTATGGGGAACTGAATAGGCCACTTGTCTGACTTGGAATATAGCTTTTTATGTTCCTATTGGCCTCACCTCCCTCTTCTTTTTGATTCGTTGAATCAACCTTACCTTCACTGGCCGGTCACTGTTGGCAAAGTTATTGATAATTGAGAGCGATTCCTGGAACCTCGACCCTCCGCTAAGTGCCACATCAGCTATCAGCTGGCTCACCGCAATAATGATCTATTGAAGAAGCAGAAGGCTTTGTTTTCAAACTTATACAGGCTGGAAAACCCACATAAGTAAACTGGAAATCAAAGGAATGCCAATTTTGCACACATGCACCCAAGTTTCCCCCAGGATGGTAGTCCCTAAACTGAGCATTGCAAGAGAATGACCACTTAAATGAGAACCTCCTGTGAGCAAACTGTGAGCAAACAGGGGAGGGTGCCCACTGCAGCTCTGCATGGGATGATGCTCTGAGATAAGCTCCTTCCAATTTGTGCTTGGTAGGGGCAGATGGTTCCACTGGGTTTCTGCTTCAGGCATGAATAACTCCAGGTGCAGGGACGACACACCTGCTCTTGGAGAAGGCTGCTTGTTATTACCTCTGGATGTATCATCATTTTAGATTGGCCTCCTTCTGATCAAGGGACATTGCAAAAATGGTGCCTTGTGCAGCTGGGAATCAGTGTGATGTACTGGCTAGAGTCCTGGATTAGCAGGGAGAAGACCTGGCCTCAAATCCCCACTCAGACATGAAGGTTGTGGGTGGGCTTGTGCCATCACTCTCTCTGAGCCTACCTAGCAGTGTTTCTGTGAGTATCAAAGGTGGGAGGGGGCTGTCAAATGATGTACGTTGCTCAGAATTCCTTGGAGGGAATGGAATAGTAAACAAATATGCCCACTCCCCAAACACCCTCCTAGCACATTCACAACTTTTTACTCTGGAGATTTAATTTACAAGAACAGCAGAATGATTCATGTGTTTGAACTGCATTTAAATATTTCACGTGAACCTATTCCATACCCTGCCTTTTCGTTTTTTGAAGAACTCACCACACACAGGGGAAATAGATACGAAACCTCCAAGTGCCACTGAGGGAGCGAAACAGTTAACATAAAAGTCGCACAAACAAACCTGCAAGGGATCTGAGCTCTTTGCATGCAATGCTGGCCGCCTGTGCCAGATCCTGCATTCAGCTCAGCTCGTCTGCCTTCGCTCCCTCAACCCCCCCCCCACGCCCTGCCAAGACTTCCCCTTTCACTAACCTGGAGGTGGGTTCTTAGAAAGGTTTTCCGCTTAGTGAACTCAAAGTTATTTCTCATGAGGAGGTAGAGGAGGGCAGAGGCCTCATTACGGGTCGAGCTGAGCTTGGACGTGCAGCACTTGAGGACCTCGTAGCAGAAGGCGGCACACATGTTGACTCTCCCCTTGAAGAAGGCCGAGGGGAACTGGATGGGGTGGAGGGTCAGGCAGAGGTTAAAGGCAGGGCAAAGGTGGGGGCAGCAAGAAGAACAACGTTCCCTCCTTAAAAAGTATGACAAGTTTCAGTTGACCGTGTGCCCATCATGGTGGAAGTGGTTATAAGATATTGTTAATGAATTAGACTGATGAATCAATTTTTATTTTTAGACAAAAGTAGCTCAAAGCAGCTTAACAACAGTAAATGAACAGCACTAAAACCATCATAAAGAAAAACCCCAAACTTGTTCATAGTTTTAAAGGGCAGGACTAAAACATCCCACTCACTGATGGAAGCCACAGGCAGCTAAAAGCCAATGGCCTGGTGGAAAAGAAACTTTTTTTTTTGGCCTGGCGCCTAAAGATATGCAAGGATGTTGCCAGGCAATCCTCCTTGGGAAGAGCATTCCAGAAATGGAGAGCCACTGCAGAAAAGGCCCTGTTGCCACCCTCTGAACATCTTGTGGAGGAGGCACACAAAGAAGGGCCTCAGATGATGATCATAGGGTCTGGGGAGGTTCATATGGGGAGAGGTGGTCCTTGAGGTATTGCGGTCCTGAGCTGTTTAAGGCTTTATAGGTCAAAACTTCTCAATGCAGGAGTAAAATAGGAACCCCTCCACAAAGCTGGTGAATCAGCTATGGTAAATAGAGGCTAGTTCACATCTATCTAGTCAATTGCTTCAGGATATCTCTTGGGAAGCAGTCCATAAATAAATAACAACCATCAAGAATCACTCTCCTTCACCTACCTTGTTGATGAAAGCTCTCAGAGAGGCAAAGACATGCTTAAGGGCTGCTTCCGACTGCCCGTTTTTGAGGAAGGCAAGATGAATATCGAACACCTTCTTCATCAGTGGGTTGTGCCCATCGTTGTTTAAGAGCTGGTTCTGGAAAAGAAGGTTGAGGGTTCATTTTGGTGGGCTGGCACAGCAACCATGTTTCCAGAAAACAGCTTATGGCACTTGCCCCTGACTGAGCAGGCAAATAACATACCTCTGAATGCCTGCACCAAATTAGTGCTGAATGAGTTACATAAAGTAGGGGCCACAAATGGTAACAGAAAATATCATCTGTTTTTTGGGAGGCAGCATTTTCTGGAACCAAGGTGGTACTGCTACAGTACATCACAAAAATGTAACTTAGAATCTGAGCAGCAGCATAAGCATACTAGACTGGCCACCAATGCTCACCAAAATAAAACTGGTGCCACTTTTAGAAGGCTGGCAAGGGTCCTCTCTTGTTTTATCCATTTTTATAAGGGCATTAGACTCCTTGGCTAATTGCAAAGGAATGCCAGACAAGCAGCGCTTGTTCTTCCGCTCGATAAAAAGCACATTAAAAACAAAAGCACAAAGGGAAATATTAAACACCCCTGGTGGGAGCGGATGCTCCAGTTGCACAGGGCACCGTTGGCTGGCAAGCCCACTTTCTCCGCTACAGACAGATATATAGAAGGCAATCAGACACCGTTCTATCACCACAGGAAGCCTCAGTGAGGGCAGGAAGTCTTTCTGACAGCATGGTCCCTGTGCATCATGCTAAAAGATAGTAACACAGGAGGATGGAATACAATACATCCCTGTGCTAACAGAGTGATGGCAAGATGTGCCCCTCTTTGGCCTCATCCAAGAGACAGGCTCTTCCTAAAACATGCATGCCCAACAGCAAGAGTAGGGGTGGCCAGCAAAGGGAACTCTTTGCACAGAGCCCAACACTTACCTTGAAGCAATGGGAGAAGAATGAAATGGTGTCCAGGACAGTGAGAGCAACCTCCGTCACCGTGTTGCCCTCCAGCAAAGCCTGGTGCACAATGTCCGCCTCTGACGTGCCAGCACCTGCGAAGAAGGAAAAGCAGGATGCTGAAAGTGGCATTGACAAGTGTTGCTCTCCAGCCTTTTTTCATTGCACAAATCCAGAAGACAGCAGAAATAGATTTGCAGGCAGGGTTTAAATCCAGGCTTTCTGGAGAGCTTTGGCAAGGGCTATTGGTGGTTTGAAAGGAGAATGTCTTGAAGCTACTATATGTGGGAACTGGGTTCAAGTCCCAGCACATCCACAGATGACTCAAGGTCCTGACTTGGGCTCCCAACTGTAACATGGAAGTCAGAGGCTGGAGGCTGAGTCTCCTGGGTGTATTTGCCGTATTGTTGTTTCTCAAACACACAAATAGTCTAAGGCAGGGGGCCTTTGTTAAGGGTGTTGGGAACTGTAGCTCAGCTAAGATGCAGCCAAACATGTGGTGGAAATTCAGGGCCCCCTCTTTCCTGTGATGCACATAGCAGCCACAGAAGCTCCCAGAACCTTCCAGGAATGATGCTGCAGTCCAGCTAGTGGCCACACTGCTTGACCCTCAGCGTCTTCTCAACACCTACTGTGGTTCAGGGTGAAGGAGCTGTCCAGGCTGCTCAAGTGCTGGAGACGGGATTGCATGGCCCCAGCTCTGCTGCGAAGGGCTGGCATTGTCTGGGATTTCCGGTCAGCGCCCATGTGTTTTGACAGCCAAGCATCGTTGACCCTGAAAAAGGAGAAAGGGATTTTTGCCGCGTCGTGTCATGCCTACCTGGTGCCAAACACAAAGTCCCCAGAGGACAAACCAGGCACCCCCTTGAGTAGCAGGCAATGATTGAACCAGTGCTGAGGAACCCTAGGAGACGAGCACATGGGGAAAGACCTGCTGGGCAACCCTTGGAGCTGTCAGAGGAGCAGGTGGTGCCACCACCACCCAGTCCTTGAGAATGCCAGTACCGAAAGGTCCGGGCCGAAATGCAATGGAACAGCATTTGCTTATGGACCCAGAGTCAATGTGTAGCTTCTGAGTAAGCAATCAGTGGAGCTCCTTTATGACTAGCATTTGGGGCTAGGTAGGGGGTGGTCTAAGGCGCTGCAGTATATGAGGTCTCCCTCTTGAGCCTTGCAGGTGCTCAAGAGCCACCGGCTCCTTGCCCCTTGCAT
Organism: Darevskia armeniaca; assembly: GCA_034641395.1. Taxonomy (NCBI): domain Eukaryota; kingdom Metazoa; phylum Chordata; class Lepidosauria; order Squamata; family Lacertidae; genus Darevskia; species Darevskia armeniaca. The sequence continues at coordinate 1,223,607 of JAWWNF010000473.1, read as the reverse complement.
CTGGTTCTGGTTCCCCCTCTACCGTGTTTGTGCCTTGCCTGTGCTTTTGGCCTTGAGCTGTTGCTTGACCTAGCCTCCGGGTCACATTTTGGACCTAGGCCAGTTCCCTGAGCTGCACCTTGGCTCAGAGGCCAGGCCAAACCTTGTGAGTACCCTTCACTTTATTGAGCAATTCCCCCAATTTGTTTGCAGAGAGGTTATATTAATCGGCCATGAATCCTACCCATTTTAGTGCCTCTCCCCATCACTTTCTTAACCACAAATGCCAATACAAAAACCCAGCGGCAATGGTGGTGCCCTCTGGTACAATGGTGGAGGTTTTTAAACAGAGATTGGATGGCCATGTGTCATGGATACATTAGCTGAGATTCCTGCATTGCAGGGAGTTGGACTAGATGACCCTTGGGATTCCTTCCAACTCTACAATTCTAGGATTTTAGGATGTTGCTTTTCCAGTTTGCTTTATCCATTACAAAGGAAGGAAGGAAGGAAGGAAGGAAGGAAGGAAGGAAGGAAGGAAGGAAGGAAGGAAGGAAGGAGGGAAGGAAGGAGAGAAATGGTTCACTTTCCCGACTCTGCAGATTTAACACTCAAATCATACCTTGCAATGTTTCTTTTCCCCACATATCTGAAGTGAAATAAACATACTCTAGAGAGAGAAGGAAAAAATCCATGTAAATGTCATGTGCAAGAAGCAAACTTAAAGGATTATCTGCTTGCTCCCCACCCGCTCTGAGTCAGACCATTGATCTATTTGGCTTGGTATATATATCACAATACACACGAGCATTTATTGTAAAGAGGCCAAGGCACTTTATTCTGGTTGATTAGGACACTCTTCTATTTCCTCCATTCTGCTCTCTTTTAATTTTCATTTATTAGGATTAGGAATGGACAATTCTGTCAATCTTTGTTTTCTCAGTACCTATTTTTCCCAGTCTTAAGTTCAGTTCCCCACATTTCCACAACAGTTCATGCTTTTTTTTTTAAAGGCCCACATAAAAATTCATCATCATTTTAGTGCTGATCGCTCTTAACATACACGTTTAATGCAATTTCCCCTAATATAATGCAATTTAATATATGCAGTTTTATGCACATTTTACCCCAGTAGGTGCATTTTTGTACACACTATTTGGCTGGAGAACTACGTTGCCAACATTGGAGAAGTGCAGATTTCAAAAGACAGCTGCATTTCTGTTTGCATGTATTGTTTCAGAAAGAGGAAATTAAGTAAATTCGCTTTTAAATGTGAACTGAATCGAATTTCGCCCATTTCCCTAACTAGGACACTTTCCTTCTTTCTGCATCCATTTCCAAAGGCACCACTAGAGGATATCCAGGAGGCTACCTGAGCAGTTTCCCAGGTGATGGAAAGCTAAAACCTCAACAGGGGAGGGTGCTTAGTGCTCCCCCCCCTTCTACCTGCCTATTAATTTATTGTTGTATGTAACATACTTACAACCTGCTTTTTAAGAAAGGTATTTTTACAACACTGCTTATAAAAATACATAGCAAAACACAAGGAAATATAGTTTTAAACCATTTAAAATATCAATTCCATACTACTGCTGTTGCTTTTTTTTTTTTAAAGAAACACAGCACAAGAACAGGAGAAGCTAAACACACATGGAGCCAGATTGCAGCACATTTCCACAGCCCAATTTACATTGACCTCTGAAGGCCACAGAAAAGGACCACATTTCCATGAATGCATCCAGGAATGAAGCTTGTCTAAATGAAGTTGCAAACAATACATAGGCCCTGCATCACTTCCCCTAAGGGCAAGAAAAGAAGAAGCTGGCAGGTGGATTTTGAGCAGGCAAACAGCAGGTTGTCAGCAGTTCCTTCCTTCCTTCCCCCTTGCTGTGCCTCTGCTAAATTGGTAGCCTCCCACAACTGCTTTTCAGTGTTGCTTTAAAAAAAAAAAAGAAAAAGGAAAAAAACATTTAGCAAAATTTATAAACCATTTGACTGTAAAAACAACCACCTTGACATGGTTTAAAGGTAAAGGTAAAGGGACCACTGACCGTTAGGTCCAGTCGTGACCGACTCTGGGGTTGCGGCGCTCATCTCGCGTTACTGGCCAAGGGAGCTTCCGGGTCATGTGGCCAGCATGACAAAGCCGCTTCTGGCGAACCAGAGCAGCGCACGGAAATGCCATTTACCTTCCCGCCAGAGTGGTACCTATTTATCTACTTGCACCTTGACGTGCTTTTGAACTGCTAGGTTGGCAGCAGGGATCGAATGACAGGAGCTCACCCCGTCGCGGGGATTCGAACCGCCTACCTTCTGATTGGCAAGTCCTAGGCTCTTTCCTTCTAGTAGCACCTTAGAGACCAACTAAGTTTGTTCTTGGTATGAGCTTTCGAAGTGTGCATGCACACGAAAGCTCATACCAAGGTATCTGAAGAAGTGTGCATGCACACGAAAGCTCATACCAAGAACAAACTTAGTTGGTCTCTAAGGTGCTACTGGAAGGAATTTGTGTGTGTGTGTGTTTTGACTATGGCAGACCAACATGGCTACCTACCTGTAACTAGTACTAGATGTCTGGACAGCCTTGCTTAAACAAGTGTTTCAAGAGGTGTAAGGCGAAGGCAGCTGCCTGATGTCAACAGTGGGTGCTGCTACTCTAAAAGATTGATTTCTTACCAGCGCAGAACTAGTATTATGTGGCTCCTGTAGCGGTGCTGGTTCTGCAGATCGAAGCTGTCAAGTGGGCACATGTATGGGTAAAGCAATCCCACAGGTAAACTAATCCAAAGCCATTAAGGGCTTTAATTACTAGTAGTGACATATTGAACTTGGCCTGGTAGCCAATTAGCAGCCAGTGCAGAGTTCTGAGCAGAGGTGTTATGTATAGACAGGTCCTGCTGGCAACCCTGCTGCAGAATTCTGCACTAATTGCCATTTCTGGGTCAAGTGCAAGGGAAGAGCCACCAGTGCCAGAACAAACTGTGGTTAAGCTCTACCGCACTTCTGGTCACTAAGGCTACAAGCGTCTCCAGCACACGCTGAATGCAGAAACACCCCCAATCTGTGTACCTGTTTAGGGAAGTTTTTAATCTGTAACATGTTAATGTATTTTAACATTTGCTGGAAGCTGCCCAGAGTGGCTGGGGAGACCCAGCCAGATGGGCGGGGTACAAATAATAAATTATTATTATTATTACCTTTCCCTCAGGGAGAGTGCAATCCTGCCCAGGGCAGGCAATTGACCAACTTCCCGGACACAGAAACCACTCACCCACAGTGCCTCTGCATTGCCAGGATTCAAGCTCAGATTACTTTCTCTCATCCATCCCACTACTCAGTCCAGGCCCTGCACAGCCTCTCCTGATTCAAACGTTATGGAGAAATAGAGCTGAGTGTCTCCTTGCCCCCAACACTCATAACAACCTCTCCCAGTGGCCTCATGTAGATATAAAATAGCAGTGAGGATAAAACAGCGCCCTGAGGCACCCCACATCATGGGGCCAAAATGTCCTCTACCAATGCTACTCTGTGGACTCGGTCTCAGTACTCTGTGGACCACTGTGTCACAGTTGCACCAGTTTCCATTCAATGTATCTCCAGGAGGATACAATGGCCAATGGTATCGAAAGCCACAGAGAAGCAGGAGCAAAGTCCCTCTCCCCCTGTAAAGGACATCTATCCAAGGTCAACTCAGTCTTGGGCACAGGCCTGAGCTCAGATGGGAGCAGATCTCAATAATTTGTGTCATCTAAATATGCCTGCAGCTGCCCCACCACAGCCCTCCCCCTCCCCCTTTCCCAATAAGGGGGTATTTGAGACTGATCCATCGTTATTCCTGTTATCGGTTGATGCCTCCTCCCATGTGTACTGTTGAACTTAGACCTCTGATTTCCAGACTGGGAATGACACAAGCCATTGACTTCCCAGTGGAAGCCCAGAGGGTTGTAGTCTGGGTGGAATTCTTCCACTTGGAAATATCAACCTTCTCGCCCCACATCGACCTTTCTTTTTTCTTTTTAAGATGAAGACTCTCAAACAATGAATAAATAAAAACTTACTCTAGGAGAACGAGGACGTTCATCAGTTCCGGGGGGGATATTTTGTTCCAGTAAGATAACAAGGTATCTGAAATAGAAAGGAAACACAGCTCAAGGCGTCTGGTGCCCTCCCTCAAGCCCAGAGTACCAATTACTGGGAGCCCTCCATGAAACGGAAATTATCATGAGTGGTGGAGAGGTGTGACCAATACACCCCTGCATGAGGCAGAGGAGTAAGGCCTTCAAACATTGGAATACTCATGAGCCCCATGGGGGCATCTTAGGGAGGCTAGTTGGATTAGGATGAGACACGGGAGGAGCTCAAGCCCAATGATCTGGGGGAGGGAACGAGCAGGGTGGGGACAGAACGCGTCTGGTCCATTGGACCTCTGAGCGTCCTCTGAGCTTCCATGAAAGGATGCCACAAGCATTGACTTGGACCCCGGAGAGGGACCCAGCGAGGTGTCTGAAGAGAATCCTGGTCCAATGTTGCCTCATGTTCCTTTCTTGCCTCTTTAACTCCCTCCCCTACTCCTGGGTGCTCCTCTCAGTGAATCTCCATCCCCAGAGGGCAAGTCAGAAGACAAGACAGACTTCGAGCAGGTGCCGTTTCCTCCCCGTTGTCCAGGATGTGGAGACACCAGTTCAGAGAGACGTCCCAGGCCCAACCCACTAGAAGGAGTTCTGATCTGCTTGGCTAGTGCAAAGGCGCTTCTCAGTTGCTTGCTACACCAGTGCTGTGCTTGTCCTGCTCCTTTACAACAGGAATTCTGGGGAGAGGTCAACTGTTGGAGGAGCATCTTAGCCTGCTTAGCTTGTTGTGACTTTAACTGCTTTGAGGTTTATTAAATTTTCTGGTCAAAACTGCAATCTGAGTTGAAGTTCTTTGCCTAGCAACAACCAGGAGTCACCTTTGATGTTACTTTTCAGCCAACTCACATATCAGAGCCCTGTATTGACTCTAAACTCTAATGAGCAAATGTATGGATCCCGGGAAAGGAGATCACGGTCACTTTGCTCTTCTTCCTGTCCTGCTGCTGTTGCGTTGAGTTAACACATGGTTTGGCTTAGAGGAGGGGCTCCCAAACTGTGGTCCATGGACTACCAGTGATCAATGAGCTTCATTCATGTAGTCTGCAGTGTATCTGCATTAAATAGTCATACTGATTTTTTAAATGCATTTTAAGTGCTTTTTAAATTTCATTGTGTTTTATTGCATTATCGCTTGAATTTTATGGAATTCAAACTGTAATGCAATAAAATACAATGTAATAAATAAAAGAAACAATTGAATACAATTAAAAACCACCCAGCACAGCATATTACATCTGCTGCAACAGGCAGAAAAATCACTAAGTGGCCCACCTGTGTTGCAGTGACACTGGGAAAGGGCAAGATACCCTTCTTGGACACAGCAGAGCAACTGACCTTCAGAAACCATTTTAATGATGTAAAGGTAGCAGATCAGGAGGCTCCGGATCTCGTACTGGTCCAGCCGCCCGAACTGGGAGATGCTGCTGCGCGTAGAACTTCTCCGCATCTGTTTTAATCATCACATGCCAAAATTGGAACAAGAAAGACAGAAAGAAAGAAAAGAAAAAGGTTGTTAGTAATGAAGTCCCAGAAGACTAGCCACACTGATCTGAAGCATTGTTGAGATTTTAGGGCTTGAAATGGACTCAAAGGCTGAGGCAGAGTCCTAGTCTAGTGAGCTACTTGGGGTGGTGGCATGCATTCAAGGCTCAAACCCCTTTTTCAGGCACGTATGGGGACAAGCATGGCAACATGGGCCCCTGTGATTGTTTGGAGGACAATATGGAGCCAGTGGACTGGCCAGGCCTGGTATAAATACAAGGGGCCTGTTCTTCTACAGAGAGGGCCCTTTGGTGTGCCTAGGCTCCCCTAAGGCTCCTACCTGGGGCCTTTCATCTCTGGCTCAAGCTCCACCAAGTGGCTTCAGAGACACTGCCATGGAGAACATTCCCTCCAGCTCTCAATTCAGGCCCCAGCGGGTCTTGATAAGGGCTGACCCCAACACTGCTCTGGTAATGCCTAGCTGAGGGGGAGAGGAGGGATAAGCCCCTCTCATCCCCTCATGACATGCTTCCCCTTCAACCTTCAGACTCAGCAGCTGCATTGCACAAAAGGAAATTAGAAGAATTGCAGCTCAGCATGGAGCTCTGCTCCAGAGCAAAATCTGGAGGGTAGGAAGCAGTGTTGTTTACAAATTTCAAGAGCCACTGCAGAAGAAGAAGAAGCCACTGTCTGAATTCTCCACAGCTATGGTGGCTGGTCTCCAATTGGTCCTGGAGGGGTGAAGGGCAGAGCAGAGAACGGTAGGTGGAACCAAGGTTCACAAAGTGAGTTCTCGCAGAGAGGTCCCGTTGCGGGGCGGGCAGAAAGGCATTTCTAGTTTGGGTTTTGACATTCGGCGCAGCTTCCAGGACCTGCCTGTAGTAGGGCAGAATTTTATGTTGCAATTTAAGGACAGCCTAGCCTCCTTATATATTGGATCCCCATGTGGATCTCTATTCACTCGTTTAGAGCTACGGATCTGACTCGTTTAGAGCTACGGATCTGAACGTTGGCACGGTGGTATTGCTCTGGCATTGCGCCGAGGCTTTTCTTGCTAATTGTTTGATTATTGCTGTTTAATTGTTATATATATATATATATATATTGGTTCTGTTCTAGTTAGTCCCCGTTTATTACTTCTAAGTTTTACTGGTTACCCCTTACCCCCCCCATTGTCCTTTCCCCCCAATTTTCCCCCTCCCCCCCTCCCCCGTTTTGGGCTTTTTCGGGACATCCTGTTGTAACTTGGGTCCGTGGCTTTAGTTTATTTTTGGCCTTACCTTCTTCTTGAGGGCTTGTGGCTGCCGGTTGTCAGGAGCATCGTTGTTCCGTGCCTTGAAGCCGGTTTTTTGCCTGCCGGCCTGTTTGCCGGCTGCCTTCCACGCCGCGTTGGCGTTTGATCGTGCCGCGGCTTTTTTGCTGTGGTCTCCGGCCGCCATTATCCTGTGGGTCCCTTGGGTCCCTAGCCGTGCCTGCCGGCCTACTGCCGGCCGCCATCCCTGCCGCAGCGGCTTCTACTCGCCGCAGCGTTCTTTGTGGGTCCCTCCGGTCCCTGGCAGTGCCTGCCGGCTTGTTGCCGGCCGCTATCCTCTCCGCAGCGGCTGCAGAGCCGCCGCGGCGTTAGTCCCGTAGGCCCTCGCTGTGCCACGCCAGCGGGGGCGAAGGCATTGGGCTTCCGCGCGCCCCGGGTTCGGCGGGACGCGCCGTTGCGTCGGCGAGTGCGGTCGCCCCCGCGGGAGCGCCTGCCCTCGCGGGAGCGCCTGAACTGAGGAGTGGCTGCTAGCGCTTGGCGGCCCTCCGGGCTTGTGGAGCCAGCGGTCGGTGGCCTCTCAGGGCCGACTGGGCTTCGCCGCTGGCTGGGGCGGGCGCGCCGTGCGGGCGGCGGCCTCGCCGGTAGCGGGTGGCTGTGCCGCGCCCCTTTCCGCTCCCTACTGCAGCGTGGTGGGGCCTGGCCTGCTGGTGCGCACTTAGGCTCCGTCGCTGCAAAGGCCACTAGGATTGGCCTGTCCGGTGGGGGGGGCTTGTCACCCGAACAGGGCGCCATTTTCTGCTTCGTTTGGCGGAAACCGCCATTTTTGCCTTGTTCCTTCGCAGGGGTCTAGCGCACCCTGCTGGTCAATAATAGTGACTGCGCCCAGCTTTTCCATAGGCTTTGCCTACTGCTTATTTGGAGCTGAGCCCTACTGTTCACTGCTACCTTCGTTTTAAGCGATTTATTTTATTTTATTTGATAGTTGCATTTATTAGTGGGTTTTATCTAATTTGGTGTTTTATTTGATTTGTTTATAGGATAAAGTTTGTTTACTTATTTTAGCTATTTTATTTATTTTATTTTATTTTTAGATTAATTTAATTTTGTTTTTCTTTCTTTTTACACCTTCATTGCTTGTGGTATTTTAGTTCTGCTCATCATATTGTAGGGTGGAGGTGTACTGTTAGTTTAACTTGAATTTTTGAATTCCGCTTCATTGTTTTCTCTCTTCTTCACTGGAGGCAAGATGGCGCAGAAGGCTGATGCGGGGCAGTTGCCAGATGTGCATTTGGACCAGGGCGCTGGTCAAGGGTCAACGCAGGTTTCGCAATCTCCTGGTACTGACGCAAGATTGGAGCGCATCGCCAACGCCATGGCCGGCCTCTCCAGTGATCCAACGGCTTTGGCCCGCTTTGAGGCAGGGCTAGATGGGCTCCTGCTTTCTGCCTCACAGGAAGCAGTGTGTGGGGAGCCGTCCCGGCAGGCCGTCACTGTATCCCCTGCCTTGGAATCCTCTTCATGGGACGATGAGGACATTCCCCTCGCTCGGGCCAGAGCACTGGCCGCTGCCAAGCGTAAAGCAAAGAAGGGGGCGGCGGCTAAGGCGAAGTCAGCTGGGGGGAGCCGGGTAAAGGGAGCTGCGGCAGAGAGGGGTACCCCGCGTCGGCAGCGGGCGTCTAAGAAGGGCAAGGTGGCATGCTCACGTTCTGTTTCTTTTTCTGAGTCTCCACAGGCTCGCCGGAAGGCGGCGGGAGTGGACCCCTCTTCCGAGGAGGGCAGCCCTCAACCTGGCCAAGGGTCCCCGGCGGATGCTCGGTCCCACGTTGCTGCTCGGCATGGCCATAGAAGGAAGCAGTCTGGTGGGCGCTTCCGTCACAGGGTCTCCTCTGAATCGTCAGCGGCTGAGGAGTTGATTGCGCCACGGCGTGCCTCTCCGGTGGCTTCGACGTCGCGTCAGGCGGAGCTTGACTCCGAGACATCCCCAGATGACGCCTTACCGGTTCCTGCCAAGCTATCATCGGGAGGCAAACGGCGTCGACATCACGTTTGTTGCGGGCATCGAACAAAGAGGCACCGTCATGAGTCGTCTCCATCTACCTCAGGTACCTCAGATTCCTCGGACGTTGAGTCTGGGGACGAATTGAAATTGTATTGGGGCTATGGGGAGGACGTTCCTGGGCTTCCTAGATGGGCCTGGCAGCGTCGCTCTAATGCTCATCGAGCACGGTATGGGGCTCCCCTCGAATATCTAAATGGTCGTCCCGTTCCGGAGGTGAAGGTGTCTACTAATAAGACCAGGGACATCGTGCCTGGCGGTCATTTGTCCTCCAGGATCCGGAACAGGATCCTGGAGGGTCGCTACGTTGATATATTCAAATTGGCCCCACCAGACGACGCTCGCCCCGAGGCTGAGAGGTCCAGCTCGGGTTCAAAGAGGCGGAATTCTGCACTTAAACCTGAGAAAACATTTGAACGCTGGCTGGACTGTTTTCAGGTCTTTGCCAGTGTCGTTTGTTCATGCTATCCTAAACGTTCCCATCACCTTTTTATTTACCAATCGATTGTGCGCATGGCTTATGCCGAAGCTGGGGAATTTGCGGCCCTCGCTTATGATAAAAAATTCAGATACAGGGCTAATAGAATTACCTCAGCGCGATGGGACAGGAGGGATATGGATATTTGGGCTACCTGTGTGGCGCCATATGTTCAAAGGAAAGCTCCGGAGCAAAGACCTTCGCGGTTTCCCTCCTTTAAGCCGTCTAGGAGGTTCTGTTGCTGGAGCTACAACAAGGGCAGTTGTGGGAGGTCCCCTTGCAATTTTCCCCACATCTGTGAGAAGTGTGGGGGGACTCATCCCGCTCTGTCATGCCAGCGTGGCAATCGGCCCTTTCGAGGGGGGAAGGGAGGTGGTCAGCAGTCCGCAAAACAGGCCCCCTCCCAATCCACCTCTGGATCCGCAAAGTGAAGTTATTAGTTCCTTGGCGCCATCTCCTGTTAAACTCCAACCTTTGCTACATTGGCTCTCCTTGTACCCTAATCGGGAAGCGGCTTTTTATCTGCGGGAAGGCTTTTCCCATGGTTTCAGGATTCCCGTATCATCGGAACCCGTGTCCGGTAATCCTGTTAACCAGAAGTCTGTGAGAGAGCTGCCGGATGTAGCTAGGAAAAAGATCGGGAAGGAGTTGGCTTTGGGGCGCATGGCGGGCCCATTTGTTGATCCCCCGTTTCCTCGCTTACATCTTTCCCCCTTGGGTGTGGTGCCTAAGAAGGCGCCGGGGGAATTTCGGTTAATACATAATTTGTCCCATCCTAGGGGTACGTCGGTGAATGACATGATTCCCCCTGAGCTTTGTTCAGTGCGCTATGCTTCTCTGGACATCGCTGTTAAAATGGTCAGGAAATTTGGTCGGGGCGCCCAGTTGGCCAAGTGTGACATAGAGTCCGCTTTCAGGCTATTGCCGATTAATCCTAAGGATTTTTGGCTGCTGGGCTTTAAATTTGAAGGTTCATATTATTTTGATAAGGCCATGCCCATGGGTTGCTCGGTAGCTTGTGCGGCTTTCGAGGCTTTCAGCACTTTTTTGGACTGGGCCTTGCGTCATAAGACGGGCTTGCGTGGGGTCACTCATTACCTGGATGATTTTTTGCTGGCCTCTGGCGGCGATTCAGGTGACTGTTTGGCGCTCATGCAAGCCTTTGCTGCACTTACGGATGAGTTGGGGGTCCCGTTGGCAACGGCCAAGACGGAGGGCCCGGCTACCCAGTTGGTTTACCTGGGCATTTTATTGGACACGGTGGCTCAGACCTCCAGTCTGCCATCGGACAAAATTGTCACCCTGATTTCTGTTATCGAGAGTGTTTTGCCACTGGCCAAGGTGACACTGCGGCAACTGCAGTTGCTGCTGGGCCATCTGAATTTTGCCTGTCGAGTGGTGGCGCCTGGGAGGCCTTTTTGTTCCCGATTAGCCAGACTCACCTCTGGTCTGCGGGCGCCCCATCACCACACCCGTTTGCCCCAGGAGGTGAAGGAGGACCTGAGAATGTGGTTGGTATTCCTTAAGGAATACAATGGAGTGTCTTTGTGGCAGGATACTCTGAATCTCCGCAATGATTTCCAGGTTCACTCCGATGCCGCGGGTTCCCTGGGCTTTGGACTGTATTGGCAAGGGCGCTGGTGTGCTGAACCATGGCCGGCAGCTTGGCGGGGGGAGGCGATTACGCGGGACTTGACTTTTCTCGAGTTTTTTCCCATTGCAGTGGCGGTGCACATATGGGTCGAGGAATTCAGGGACCGTCGTGTTTGCTTCTGGACTGATAACCAGGCGGTGGTGAGCGTGCTGGCTAGGCAGTCCTCGCGTTCCGCCAGGGTGTCAGCCCTTCTCAGGGCTTTTGTTCTCCAATGTTTGCGTGCTAACATTGTTTTTTCTGCACGCTTTGTACCGGGCCTGTCTAATGATATTGCTGACGCTTTATCCCGATTTCAGATGGCCCGGTTCAGATCTTTGGCTCCGGAAGCGCGAGAGCATCGGGAGCGCTTTCCAACTCATCTTTGGAGCCTTGGAGACAGTTAGCTTTGAAGGGAGTAGCCTCTTCTGTTGCCCCGTCCACTTTTTCTTCGTACAGGAAAGCCTGGGCTGATTTTCTTTCGTTTTTTGGCCTGCAAAGGGCTGGCCAGTTTGCCAAGCCCCCGTCTTCTGACATGGCGTTGGAATATCTTACCCATCTTTTTGCCCTTGGTCGTGCGCCTCGGACCATTCGAATCCAAGCGGCCGCCATTTCTTTCTTTAGTAAACTTTTCTTTAAAAATGACCCGTGTGATGAGTTTCTTACTCGCCAGGCTATTAAGGGTTGGGCCAGGATGGCTCCGTCTCGGGTTCCGGCGCGGCATCCTATCACACTGTCTCTTTTAACGGACATGCGGGCCAAGCTTCGTCTTGTTTGCTGGTCGCGTTTTGAGGCGCGCCTTTTTTCGGCGGCATTTTCTTTGGCATTTTTTGGGGCCCTGCGGGTTGGTGAGGTGGTCCTCGAGGCTTCAAGTAGCTTGGCTTCTCGGGGTTTGTTGCTTAGTGATGTTGACCTGTTGGCATCTGAGGTGATCATCACTGTGCGTAATTCGAAAACTGACCAACTGGGTCGGGGGGTGGTGATTCGGCTCCCGGCCACGGGTAACAGGGGTCCCTGCCCGGTGAAGGACACTGCACGTTACTTAGCAGTGCGCCCCACAGGTTTCTCCCCGTTTTTGGTGCATGAGGATGGCTCGCCCCTGACCAGGCAGCAGTTTTCAAAAATTATGCGCAAGGCTATTACCGCTTGTGGTCGCTCTGCCTCTGGTTACGCCCCACATTCCTTTAGGATCGGTGCGGCCACATCGGCCGCTCGTTGGGGGCTCTCTGTTGAGAGGATTAAGGAATTGGGGCGGTGGAGGTCGGATGCTTACAAACGTTATGTCCGACGCTAATGTGTTTGTTTTATTCTTGTTGTAGGTCCTGCACCCGTTCGAATTTGGATCGTTGGGCACAGCATTGTGTACTGGGCCGGCGCCAGAGTTCGGGAGGCAGGGCTTTCGCCCAATTTTGGACTTCCACCTCATATTATTGTTTCATGGTGGGGCAAAAGGGGTATGGTATGGGAGGAGTTGATCCCTTTTTTACAGAATCGTGCTGCTAGGGCAGGCCTGCCTGATGCTTTGGTCCTGCAGTTGGGTGAAAATGACTTGCCTGCCACGCAATCTTTTTTGCTCCGTGAGAGGATGCGGCACGATTTGCAGGAAATTGCTGTTCTATTTCCCCAGGTTCGTTTATTTTGGTCGCACCTCCTCCAACGGCGTTCTTGGAGGGGTGCGCGTTCCCCTGCTGCTGTGGAGAAGGCACGCAGTCGCGTCAACAGCGCAGCTTTGGGGATGGTTCTCAAGTTGGGAGGTTTTGGGGTTCCTCACCCTGCTATTTCCTTCAAAAATGTTTCCCTGTTTCGCCCTGATGGGGTCCACCTCTCTCCTGCCGGGAATGATTTATGGTTGGGGGACGTTGAGGGAGCCCTGAGGGCTTGGCTGGGCTTGTGAGTGGTTTTGGCGGTGAGCCATTGGCTCGTGGCGGTTAGGCATTGGTTCCGTGATTGGGTGGGCGTTTCCCACCGAAAGTGATGTGGTTTATGGGAATTCCGCAAAGGAATCCGGGGGCTCAACTTTGCTGTCCGAACCCTGGCGGGTGCAGGGCCATGCAGGAGTCCCTGTGGACCCCTGGAGAGGGGGAGACACGTTGGATCCGGTCCCGCTAACTCTCTCCAGCTAATGGTCTCCCTTCGCTGACAAGTGGTCAGCTCTGTCCCGCTGTGACAGCTAGTCTTGCTGCTGACAAGTGGTCAGCTCTGTCCCGATTGGACAGTTGGTGTGCTGACTAGGGTCAGCTCTGTCCCATTGGACAGTTTGAACCAATGCCTACGCAACCACTCACTTGATTTGTAATTCAATAAAAGTTGTGGCCAAAATAGTGCCAAAAACCCAAACCTAAATTATTGTCTCTTGTGTGAGTGATTGGGTGAAATGACTGGAGCCCTGCGCCCGCAAAGTGAGTTCTCGCAGAGAGGTCCCGTTGCGGGGCGGGCAGAAAGGCATTTCTAGTTTGGGTTTTGACATTCGGCGCAGCTTCCAGGACCTGCCTGTAGTAGGGCAGAATTTTATGTTGCAATTTAAGGACAGCCTAGCCTCCTTATATATTGGATCCCCATGTGGATCTCTATTCACTCGTTTAGAGCTACGGATCTCCCACCCCCCCTTCCCTGGTATAGGTTGCCGTTGGCCTTGCTGTGCCGGGTAGGGGTCGCCTCCCCTTGAGAGGGGCCTGGTAGGAATTTTGTCCAGTTGGCAGATTGGCCGAGCCAAGTGGTTTTTGCCTACCATGCAGCAAATAGTCACAACTTGTAAGGTTGGCGGTTAGGCATTGGTTCCGTGATTGGGTGGGCGTTTCCCACCGAAAGTGATGTGGTTTATGGGAATTCCGCAAAGGAATCCGGGGGCTCAACTTTGCTGTCCGAACCCTGGCGGGTGCAGGGCCATGCAGGAGTCCCTGTGGACCCCTGGAGAGGGGGAGACACGTTGGATCCGGTCCCGCTAACTCTCTCCAGCTAATGGTCTCCCTTCGCTGACAAGTGGTCAGCTCTGTCCCGCTGTGACAGCTAGTCTTGCTGCTGACAAGTGGTCAGCTCTGTCCCGATTGGACAGTTGGTGTGCTGACTAGGGTCAGCTCTGTCCCATTGGACAGTTTGAACCAATGCCTACGCAACCACTCACTTGATTTGTAATTCAATAAAAGTTGTGGCCAAAATAGTGCCAAAAACCCAAACCTAAATTATTGTCTCTTGTGTGAGTGATTGGGTGAAATGACTGGAGCCCTGCGCCCGCAACAGATGTAACTCAGTGACTCAGAGCAGGGGGACAGTGTGGCTGGCCCTGTTCTGCAGAATAGCATTCTTCCTGAGATACAACAGACATCTACTATCTGCACTTTACGGGAGCAACTGAAAGTGGTTCTGTTCTGACAGGCTTTCCAAGATAACTGAGTCTTTGCCACGAGTGCCCACTAATTAGGGTTTTAGCCTTGTTTTAAATGTACTTGCTGCTTTTGTGTTCTTATCTGTTTCTAATCAGCATGTGCAAATTGTCTTGATAATGGTGGTTTAGAAGGTGATTAATAAATAGATGATGATGAATCATAGAACTATAGAGTTGGAAGTGACCCCAAGAATCATCTAGTTCGACCTGCTACAAGGCAGGAATGTTGATATTAATAATAATAATAATAATAATAATAATAGGAGCCAGCTCTAGATGGAGACACTTCTCCCTGCATCCCCACTCTCACATTTTCCACTGGTCCCCCTCCTGCACCTTTGACAGCATGCAGAAATAAAACAGGTGAAGCTATTCACAACATACTCTATCAATGCTGGGAAAAGCCTGCAGCCTGAGCTCCTGTGTGTTTACTTAAAATAGTTCTGGAATATTGGCATTACATTTTCGCTGGTGCTGCCTTGCTCCGGAGAGGCAGCTGCCCCTTCACTGCTGAGGGATCCTTTGGAGTCTTCCCTCTTCAGGGCAAGCCCATTCTGGAGAGCCGTGCCATAAACTGTAAAGAGAGGAGAAGGTGGTTGCAAGTCAGTTTGCAGGGCGGTGCTTCATCCCAGGTCAGTCCAGAAATGAAACAAGATTCTTTCTGAGTTGGAAAAAGTCCACATTACACAGCTGTGAAGTGTCCCGTTCTCTGGGCACATGGTCAATCCCCTTGCAAGCACTCAGTATTCTGTGGCCACATGGCCGAGTACTTAATCTGTTCAAGACCAATCATTGAGTGTACGGCAGAAGTGGGATTTGAGATCTGGAAGCCAATGCTCGTATCTACATCAATGCACACCAGTCCCTTTTCCCAAACTCAGGAGCCTCCTCTGGTGGACAAAAATGTACCTTAATTCTATATCCCCAGAGCAGTACTCTCTTGCTTACGTGAATCTTTGTCGATGCTTAGGCTTGACCTGTTGGAAGGCAATGTGAAACTGCACATAAACTCATCTCTGGATGCCTGGTGGGGAAATGAAAAGAAGGAAAGGTTCTGGAGGAGGAGGAGGAGGAGATGTTGGCTCATGTTCATGTCCAAAGCATGAAGAGAGTCAAAAGAAAACCCGCCACCCCATCAATCTTGGGTTATTAGTCATGGCAGAGAAATGGAAACCCCACAGACTGACTGGATTGCTGTGTGATAAGAGCAGAAGAAGGCTTTTGCCTCTGCCTTTAACCTTCCCAAAGGGAACTATGTCACTGCAGCACGATGAGCCAGATGGCCAGCAAAGCTCTTCTGAGGTTCTGCCTCCCTTCCATTTAATGTGCACACTTCCCACATTGCCGGTGCTGGAAAATGATAAAGTGAACTCTTCCTATGTTGTTTTGACAACAACAACAACTTTTAACCCAAGAGATTTTTGGGCTGCTTCTATTTCTCTTGCAAATCGGCAGAGCTGAAGTGCGTGGCACCAAGCAATTCTGAATAACACAGCTGCTGTTAGTGTAATAGCTCCACTCTGAGCCCAGTTTCTTGCTCATGCTGCTCTGGATGCTTGGCTCTCAAGCCCTGTTCTGAAGTTGTGCCTGAAGACAGAAGGGCCGCATGAGTACAGGGGCCAGAGTCACATGCAACTGCCACTCCTCCACTGTCCCCAGGAACATCGGCTACAACCGCTCCACCCTCTGTTGAATAGGAAAGGTCTGGAAAGGGTTTCTAGACACCTCTTTGCCAGTGGGAACTCTGATAACACAGCCTAGCACTAAGCCAGACCATTGGACTACGCTGACTGGCAGTGGCTCTCCTGGGTTTCAGGCAGGGGACAATCATCAGCCCTACTTGGAAAATGCCAACCTGGGACCTTCTGCAGGCAAAGCCAATGAACCCCAGCCCTTCTGTAATGCAGGGTTACTGGTCTCAAAGAGACTCCCAGATGCACCTAGAAATAACTTGCAGAACTTTGCACTCAGCAGGAGCATGAAGGGTGGCTGCAGCCCTGCCAGATGCACCAGTGCTCCCGGCATGGATGTGCAACAGAGGGGAAGGTTGTTCGAGGAGGTTCTGGCAGGGAAGCACGTTCACCACTGGGCTTCTTATGCACCCTTAGAAAGCAACTGTATTGTTTGTAAACAGAGCTAAAAACAGACGTTCTCCATTAACTGGGGGGAAATGCAAGTCATTATTACTACAAGATTACTCACAGAATTTGACATGGTGCTGCCAGAGTACAGGGTGTCCCGGCCGGCCAGCCGCTGGATGTTCTCCAGAAGAAGCCCAGCCAAGGGCAAGTACAGCAGAGCTATTTTGGCCTGCTGGTTCTGCAAGAGAGAAACAATAACTAAGGGCCAAGCTAGCTGTGATGTATATTTCCTTGTTTTATTTATTTATTACATTTGTAATAAATAACCAGGCAGAGGGCCTTCTCGTTGGTGGCACCCACCCTGTGGAACGCCCTCCCTTCAGATGTCAAAGAGAACAACAACTATCAGACCTTTAGAAGACATCTGAAGGCAGCCCTGTTTTGGGAGGCTTTTAATGTTTAATAGATTACTGCATTTTAATGTTCTGTTGGAAGCCGCCCAGAGTGGCTGGGGAAACCCAGCCAGATGGGCAGGGTATAAATAATAAATTATTATTAATTAATTATTATTAATTAATTATTAATTATTAATTATTAATCGCTTTATTGATGGAGCCATGCCATGAGCAGCTTCACCTGTTTAACTTCTGCATGCCATTGTTGCTGTTAAAGATACAGGAGTTGGACCACAGAATCATAGAATAAGAGAGCTGGAAGGGACTGCAAGGGTCATCTAGTCCAATCCTTGCAAATGCAGGAATATTTTTGTCCAATATGGGGCATGGATCCAGGACCCTGAGATTAAGAGTCTCTGGCTCTACTGACTAAGCTACCTGGCTGGTGGGAGTGGAGGTTTGGGGAGAAGTGTCTCTACCTGTAGTTGGCTCCACTTATTATTTTACATTATTCATTCATTAAAACCAAGGGGTGGGGGGAGGAAGAAATACATCATAAACATCACACCCACTTCTAAAAGGCCACAGATAGTTGAGGGCCAAAGGCCTGGTTATAAAGGAATGTTTTTGCCTGGTGTTTCAATGGGTCTTGTCATCTAACATGCAGGTTTTTAAAAAATGTATCAGCAAGGTAGGGTGGGGAATTGAAATGCAGGAGACGTCCAATTCAGCTCACGTCCAAAGGCAGATCTACTAAAGCTGCACTTCTCAAAACAATAAGCAAACTGAAGTCTGGCTGTCCTTCAGAATTTGCACTTATTTGAATTTCTCGATGTGGTTCTCCAAACAAGCAGTGTTTACAAAAATGCATAAATTAGGGGAAATTGTGTATAAAGATGGATATATTAGTGAGAACACTGTATTGCCTTTTACTGCATTAGGGAAACTATGTACTTAAGTGGAAACTCAATACAAAAATGTATGGGAAGGAAGGAAGGAAGGAAGGAAGGAAGGAAGGAAGGAAGGAAGGAAGGAAGGAAGGAAGGACGGACCACTTTCGGGGTGTTTGCATGTTTTCCAATACTAACTCTACAACTGCAAGACCTGGGAATACACTATTTTCTTGAAGGAAAATAAAAGCAGGTTCCCATGAGCCCAACTTCTAAAAATAAACCAGAAAAAGGTTTCCCACGAGTCCAATTTCTATGCAGGACACTGAATTTGGTACGTGCAGAACTGGCGGAAGCCAGACAGACCTCAAGGGAGATCATGACTGCAGGGACTGAGGGTTTGATGATGGACAGTCCTGGTAGCAATTACTTCTGAAGCTGGAACCAGGGAGAAGCTAAACGTGCTCCAATTGATCAAGAAGCAGCTCTAGATACCCCTGGACTCCAGCGTAGGAAGGGATTAAGCTCCCCATATTCTCAAGGCTGCAAATCTTCTTGCAAAGACCATCTTGGGTAGTTTGCCATGGTTGGCTTTCTCTACAGAACAGACAGCAGCGCCTGAAAGATTTTCAACCCTAACACATTGCTAGCACGAGAAGTGTGATTCCCCACCCCCAAGGTTTCCCCCATTCCCTGGAAATTTCCTACCACTACCATGCCTTCCTGAGACCCAGTGTGGAAAGCCAGTCCTATGCCTGGTCCCACATTTGCCAGCAACATGGACTACCAGTGGGTGAAGCCCCAGCTGGCTGTCTAGAGAGAAAACATAAGCCCAAGAGCCTAATGAAACAATAAGGAGTTCATATCTGGGAGAGCAATCAAGTGGGCAATTTAAGCATGCTTGACAACTCTAGTCAATTCCACAAGGATTGTAAATATGCTTCTCCTGGCTTAGCACTATCAAGCAGGCGGGGTGGGGGTGGCAGCACTGATCACCTCATACTGCATAACATCAGGTGATTCAAATTCAAAGGAGAAATCTGTTTTTCCTTTGCAGACCTGGCCTGAATTTAAGCTGGGACTGCAAAGGAAGGATTTTTATTTTTTTTGCAGTTGTGGTTGAACTGAAAATTCCTGCCAAAAGTAGGACCCCACTTGGTGCTGAATTTAAATTCAGGGCTGACCACATGCCCCACTTTGTAAAGAAATAAGCAGGGGTTGACTTTGGGCTCTCAAATTTCAGTGGCACCCAGTGTGATGCTAAAATTCAGTGCCCACCAGTGTCTCGCACCCCTGCAGCGGGGCACCCAGGGCAACCACACTGGTCATGCTACCCCAAAACTGCCTGGGAGTTCCTGAGTAGAGCTGATTTTCAGTCAGGGTTGCAGTTGGGGACAAATTTTAATTCAGTGCTGACCCCAAGTCCATTTTAACCAGGGATCGACTGCTCAACTGGGCATCTGAGCCACGGGGGGCCATTAACAGTGACTTCCCCAAAAACCTCAGTGATCAGGCTGGGATATTATGAATCAAGCAATCCTTGAAGCATCCTGGACCCAGGCAGTCAAGGCCTTGTAAATTAATAAAAGAACCTTAAACCTGGCCTGGTAGCTAGTGTAACTTTTGAGTACAGGAGTTATGCTCTGGTGACAGCCTGCCTCCATCAGACCTCGTCTTTCCCCAGCGATGGAACCTGGGACACCTAGAGCAGGGGTCGGCAACCTAAGGCCCATGGGCCACAAGCGGCCCACGGGGGTTGTTTAACCGGCACATGAGCCGCCCCCAAACCGAGCCACCAGCTCGTTGAGTCCCTGTGCGCAATGGCAGAGGAAGAGGAGTGCGGGGGGAGCGCACCGCCCCTGGCAGCGCAATCCCGGTGGGGTGCTATTGCAGCTGCCCCCCCACCCGCCCTGGGTGCCATGCCCCCACAGGCGGTGCGCCACGCCCCTGGGACGTGCACCAGCCACGCCCCCGCCTGCTCTCCACCCCCCCCCCCCGGTGCCGGAGCATGAAGCTCTGCCACTGCCCGTGCACTGTGCTAAACTGGCATGGTGCAGCGCGGTGCGGGGACTTGCTTCCGTGACACTGGAAATAGCATCTGCACAGATGCAGACACCGGAAATCACGGGCACGCGCGCTCATGCATGTGTGCAATCTGGTCCACAGAAGGATCTCCGCTGGAGTGAACCGGCCCAGGCAAGGTAAACCTTGCTGGCCCTGACCTAGAGGCAGGGAAAGTGGATATGATGCCTGATACCGGTAGTGGAAGCCAGGCCAGGTCTCTGCCTTCCAAGGAAACGCCTCCTTTCCTCTTCCCTTCTCACAAATGCGACCAAGAACCTGGTTATGCACTAAAATGGGTTCAGAGGCGGCTTTTGCAGTGGACAAAATAGAGCTGGCTTCGCCAGGCATGGGGATCCTTTTTTGGCCCTAGGATCACATTCCCTCCTGGAAATCTTCCAAGGGCCACATGATAGGAGTGGGCAGAAACCAAAAGCCAAAGTGGGCACAGCAACAGATCCAAATGTTTCCTTTGTGCCGGTGGCTAGTTTCTAAACACACACGCTCACACACCCACCCCTTCATTCAGGTAAGCAAGATGCATACTTCCCAACCTGGCGAAAACACTCAAGGAGTGTGAGAAGCAGCACCAGTGAGGAGTGTAGCCTGGAGAGAGTTTCGAGGGCCGGAGAGAGAAGCCTTGAGGGCCTGAGTTTTCCCACCACTGGAATACACCATCACTCAATATCACTATACCTTATGCTGGTATCTGTTGTCAAAAGCATGTTTTATCAGAAGGCTCTTCAAGATGCTGATGGCCATGGATCTAATGTCGTAGTTGTCATGCAGAGCCACAGACGTCTCTCTCAGGAGCAAGCCCACTAAGTAGTGGTGGCGGCAATATTCATCGGATAAGCTGTATTCAAGGTTTGCATCTGCCGTGGAAATGAAAAACAAGGGTCATGTTTCACTTTCTGTTGCTGCAATGCATTAAGTGCTTGGGTGGCAGCGATGGCAATGAAGTCTCTCAAGGCAACGGGCTGAACTGCCATGTGGGTCACACAGGGGGATAAGGCAAGTAGGAGGGACTCTGGCTGTTGTTGGCTAGTTTGTGCGGATCTCGTTATGACAGGCAGAAGGGCCCAAGGGAAGATGAAGGGGCCTAGGAAGTTAGCAAGTCAAGTGGAGGTGGGTGGGTGATGGAGACAGCACCACGAGTTGGCATGGTAGAACATGAGAACTTAAAAAAAATAAGAAGAGATATTATCAATCAGGATAATAGCCCATCAAGTCCAGCATCCTATTCTCACAGTGGTCAAATGTTGTAATCCGCCCTGGGATATTGGGTTGAAAGGCAATGAATGAATGAATAGTAATGATGACAACCCTGTTCTCATAGTGGCCAACCAGATGCCCCAGTGGGAAAACCTACAAAAGGATTTGAGCACAAGAGCAGTTTCTGCGGTTTCCAGCAACTGGTCTTCAGAAGCATTACTGCCTCCCAGTGTCGAGGCAGAGCATAGACATCATGGCTATTAACCATCAATAGCCTTGTCTTCTGTGGATTTGTCTAATCCCCCTTTAGGGAAGCTTTTAATGTTTGATGAATTATTGTGTTTTAAAATTTTTGTTGGAGGCCGCCCAGAGTGGCTGCGGAAGCCCAGCCAGATGGGCAGGGTATGAATAATAAATTATTATTATTATTATTATTATTATTATTATTATTATTATTTAAATGGCATCCCTGCCTCCTCTGGGAGGTCTTGAAGTTCATCTGAGGAGATCCTGCTAGTTGTTTCATGACAAGTGGATTTCAGTGAATTATGTGGAAGCAGGCCTCCTTGGAGAGAGCAGCCCCCATCGGGAATGCCCTCCCTTGGGCCATTAATCATTAAGAGCCTCTTAAGAACATATGTTTATCCTAGCTTTCCTAGATTCAGGACTCTTTTAATTTTATTTCTCTACTGCTCAGTTTTATTTGTGCCTGGTGGCAATGATTAGGGCTGGGCGATATATCGTCCAACACCAGTTTGAAGTCCATATTGCAATATCGGTTTCACAATACTTGACCTGGCAATATATTGTGAATCATGATGTGTGTGTGCACGTGCGCCAAACAAGCACCTGCCAAAATTTTATTGTGGGTGCCCAGCACCCACACTGCAGGGCCCCCAGCGCAAAGTCTGGTGCCTCGCAATGTCACGTCTGAGGCCTCGCAAGACCTTGCAACCTGACTTCCAATGCCAGAAACTCCACTACCGAGACGACGTCCTTCGTGTTGAATCTGCCTTATGCTGAGTGCACCTAGCTCATTATTTTCTCTCTAGGGTTTGGGGCAGGGTTTCCCTCAAACCTCTGCAAGTTGCTCCCTTTAATGCTGGGGACTGAACCTGGGACCTTCTAGATGCAAAGCATCCCATAACAACCACCAGCAATTATATTGTCCTTGGAGGGTTGAAATATGTGCACTCTATTTGATGGCTTGGCCTACTTGAACGACAGTTTAGTCCATTCCTTCTTCCTGAATACTTCTCGGTGGTGGCACCCACTCTGTGGAACGCCCTCTCACCAGATGTCAAAGAAATAAACAACTATATGACATTTAGAAGTCATCTAAAGGCAGCCCTGTTTAGGAAAGTTTTTAATGACTGATATTTTAATGTATTTTTAATCTTTTGTTGGAAGCCGCCCAGAGTGGCTGGGAAAACCCAGCCAGATGGGCGGGGTATAAATAAATTATTATTAATTATTATTATTATTATTATTAAACTCTTGAGCAAGAGCGAACTGGAGCATACAACCCCATGTCTAATCCAACCTCTGTGGCCGTGGCCTGAGGTCAAGGATAAAGGTTCCATGATGGATGAGCAGTTTGGATGTTTATGGCAACTCTTTTGTACACAGATGTTAGTCCATAAAAAGATAATGTTGCTATCAGTTCTGTGCTTTTGTTAAGAGTCACACGACAGTGACCTAGATATGCACCCTCATAACCCTGAAATCCTGAAGGTCCACAGGGTGCCGTTTACAGAGGGGGGAAACTTGCTGCCCCAGATGTTCCAGCTCAGCATTATCTTGGATTCAGCAAAAGCAGAAAGCAGCTGTCAGAAACTAAGTTAGTTGGCTTAGGAATCAATTCTACATGCTTTTAACTGAAATGCATTGGGTGCTAATAACAAGCTGATCAGTTTAAGAAGCATTGGCTGCTGGCAGTGTTTGTCAAAAAAAATTACCGGGTACAGAATGTACCAGCTGATTTGAAGTTGCAGTTGATTTGTCATGAAGCTTCCCAGCAGGGGTTTCCCATCCCCATCCCGACCCCAGACGTACCTACTGAAGTGAACCGTTCCAGAACCACGGAAAAGAAATCTAATTAATGTGTAAAAGGGAAACAAAAAGGAATCAATAATATATATAGTCAGTTTTCAATTAACACGGTACATATACCGTGCAACACAAATGGACACAGGAGCTTTTTGAAGTAAGCTGAATCCCAAAGGACCTTGAAGAAGCAACCTCAAAATGAGATCTACAAGCCTGTGGATCAGCTCAGGTGCCTCAGAGCTTTCTGGTGAAAAACAGACAGGCAATGCCTTGTGTTTCTGTAAAGGTAAAGGACCCCTGGATGGTTAAGTCCAGTCAAAGGCGACTATGGGGTATGGCACTCATCTCGCTTTTCAGGCCGAAGGAACCAGCATTTGTCCAGACAGCTTTCCGGGTCATGTGGCCAGCATGACTAAACTGCTTCTGACGCGCAGAGGACCGTGTTTCTGTACATCGCAATGAAGGAAACTTTTGCAAATGAGTTGAGTGTGCAAGTGTCTATACATTCTAAACTCTTTAGGAATGTGAGGTGCAGCAAAGGGTTTTAGTGGGTTTCAAAATGTTAGTTGCTTCCGTTTAGTAAGACTGTGTTTTGGAGTTAATTCCATGCTTTGCTTTTGACGAAGAGGACTGTAGCCCACAGATGCTCATGCCGTAATAATTGCGTTAGTCTTTTAAAGTACCACAATATTATTTTTAGTGTTTGAAGCCTTCCTGTGATGTGTTAAAATGTTAAAATTATGTCTGCCCCCTCCCTGAGTGCTTAGGAGTCACAGAATGCACAAAAGTTATGATGGATCAATAATAACTAAATAAATATCAGCCTTTTAAGCCACTCAGCTGAGGACTTACCTTGGCCTCTCTGAAGTTTCGGTTTGGCAAAAGTCATTGGCAAATTTAATGGAATGTAGTGCTCATGGTTACAGATTGTCTGCAGGAATTCAAACTTGTATTCCACCAACAGCTGGATGTGGAGGAGGGAAAAAACAAAAAACCACAAACATAGTATTAATGCACACTAATCTGTGACACTAAGCATCTTCTTGCCTCCACAAGTCTGGCCATGTTACCTTTGGGTCTTTGGGACTGAATCCAGAAATGTAGTCATTGATCAAGTTGAAAATAAATCCCCGGTCCATGAATGTCAAGCATCGCTGCAGAAGATTTAAAAAAAGAATGTGATCTATCACAGTCTGCAGAAAAACGGCTTCCAACCTATTTCACAGCATATCCTGAAAGCCCCCTGGAGCATCTTGGAACTTCTATCTGTGGGGCTTAAATCTTGGGAGTGAGGATAACGAACTGATAGGTTCAAACAGGCGAATCTACCAGCCTCCCACAGGCTCTTTACCTGCGCCCTTCAAGGACAGAGGAAGCGGGGGGCCTGGCTTTTCCTTCCCTACAGTACCACCTTTGGAAGTGGTTGGGAAGATACGGTAGCTATCCTATCACCTCTGTCTTTTCTTCACCAAGCTAAGCATCCCCAACTCCCTTAAAAATTCTTCATAAGGCTTGGCATCCAGACCCTTTATCATCTTGTCATCCTCCTATGCAGCTTCTCAGTGTCCTTTGCAAATGTTTTGCAAAGCAACACACAGTTGCTATCTTCTGCCTGCCCTGACCGCCCCCACACTCAACACTGAGTGTTTCTGGATGACTCAAGAGTTCTAGTACCGGTATAATGAGAGAGGAAGTCTTCACCCTATCTGCAGGTCCAACACTGTCCATAATCAGAGCTGTAGCTAGATGATCTTGCGCCCCTGGCAGAACCATCCAGATTGCGGCCCCTAGCCATGGACAAATTGGTTATTCTTTCCGCCTCTCCTCCAAACCCCCCCCCGCGCGCACAAAATCAATTCACCCTCTATTTAAAACCATTTCTTATGAGGCAATAATTGATATTTAAATTTATGGACTTTTTTAAAGCCAATTTTGCCCCCCCCTGCATCGCCTGCACCCCTGGCGGGGGCCCACCTCACCACCCCCTATCTACAGCCCTGTCCATTATCTAATACACATCTGTCACACATGCCCTGGCTATTAAGGAAAGGCTAGACTGTGGAACTCTAAACGAGCTATTGCTTCAGCAGTTATTCCATTCAAAAAGCTTATGTAAGATCTAGAGCAGTGTTCCCCAACCTTGGGCCTCCAGCTGTTTTCAGACTACAATTCCCATCATCCCTGACCACTGGTCTTACAAGCGAGGGATGATGGGAGTTGTAGTCCAAAAACATCTGGAGGCCCAAGGTTGGGGAACACTGATCTAGAGGATCCACCCCTTCCTGGGCCTTCAGCCGGGCCCAGGAGGTTATTACATGTGCTTCTTCTCCTTCCAACTAGCCTCATGTGAGGCTAGTTTTACACTTAATTGGATGCCCTGAAGATCCTGCTTGGCACACAGTCTCTCCTCTCGAGTCCCTGGAGTGGGTTTGTGGGGCTCAAGAGCAAGCCAAGGACCCAGGGAACTGGTGCAGAGACCAGTTGCTGGAATGGTGGGGGGGGGGAAGAGTCCTTCTGACAACTATTCAGGGGTACTGGCGTTGTGGGGCTCTGTTACGTGATCCTGCTCCCTTTGCTCCTCCTCTGAAGACCCCAGATTCCAAGTCTGAGCAAAGCTGATCCCTGACTCCTTCATTAATTGTTCCCCACAAACCAAAACCCCCAAGGCTTAGAGTTTCTCTCCATAAGGAACTTGTTTGAACCCTTTCATCAATTGGGGTTGCCCTTTTTCTGCACCTTTTCCAGTTAAATTTTTTTGGTTCGTATCCAACAATAATTAGTGCAGACCTATTGAAACTAATGACCATGACTAACTTAGGCTGATTAATTTCAACGAGTCTTCACTTGAGTAGAATTTAGTTTGCTACAACCAATTTCTTTTTTATGAGCAGGGATGCCCAAAAGCTGAACACAGTATTCCAGATTTGATTGCACCTCAGATGTGGTCCAAGATATTCTTCTTAGTTCTTGTTTTCATAGTTTATATATATATATATATTGGGGGGGCGGGATTTGAGGGGGACGGAAACAGCAAGAGAAACGACCAACCTTCAGGAAGTTGGCCAAGCTGAAATTGACATTTCTGGACTCCTCTGTAATCTCACTGTAGCGAATGTTCACGTGAGGGATGATGGCGAGGAGCAGAGAGTGCAAGGCGTGGTTGTAGGACTCTGGGAACCGCTGGACCCTGGGGAGCTGAAGCGGCACAATGTGAATGAGAACAAGGGAAAGATTGGGAAGAGACCGGGAGCACCATTTTAGCGTTTGCAGGATAAAATGCATTACTTGCTGCATTTATACCCCACTTTTCCTCCAAGGAGCTCAAGGCGGCACACACAGTTCTCCTCCTCCCCATTTCTTCCTCACAACAGCCCTGTGAGGTAGGTTAGGTTGGGAGTGAGTGACTGGCCCAAGGTCAGCCAATTAGCTTAATGTCCCAGTCCAATGCCCTAACCAATACACCACTACTACACCACTACTGACTCTCACCAATAGTAGCCACTTATTCAAAATTGTTTTTTTGTGCTTTTGGTTTTTCCAGGCTGCTTTGTTTTTAAGTTTGTCTGTAAAACATATTGAAATTTTAATTAGCACTTCCCCCCCTTTTTTTTACTGTGGTGTAATATTGGGGCAATACTGAACAAATATAATAACCGTGAGTTGTACCCATCAATAAAGTGAACCAAATCAATTTTTGTAAGGCAGGGTGAGGAGCCTGTGGCCCTCGGGATGTTCCTGGACTGCAGTTCCCATTATCCCTAACCATTGGAGATGCTGGTAGGGGCTGATGGGACTGGAGTCCAGCAACATCTGAAGGGCAACAGGTTCCTCAGCTCTGGCATATAGGTTAAAACAGTAATCCTGAAGCGTAATAATTCTTCCTTCAATGCTGCAGGGATACATCTTAGCAGTTTTTGCCTTAGAAGGTATTAGAGTAACTGCTTTGCCTACAGAGGGTTCCAGGCTCAACCTCCTTTCTCTTCAGGTAGAGCTGCCAGCCAGTGTGGGTAATACTGAGCAAGATGGAGCCATGATCTGACTCAGTGTGCATGACACTTCCCATAGAATGACTTCCATTTAAATATACTTGGTTTTATCTCTATCTCTATCTCTATCTCTATATCTATATCTATATATCTGTATCTGTATCTATATCATCTATATATATATATCTATCTTTTGCCCTGTTAAAGTGGGAGACACCTTTCTAGTTGATCCAAAGCATTAACTGATTAAGATACCTGATTTAAAGATGTGATGCTGCAGCCCTAAAAATAATGGAACTAAAGCCACACCTCTCCTCAATATTTCTAGTTGTCATTTATGTTGGGAGGAAGATTTGTGATGTGGAGCCAGAGGAAGCATAATTGCACTACAATTGCTAAACGCCTCCTGCCAGCCCTGAACCAGCTGCTTTTGTCTTTACCTTAATCTTGTTCTCATCCAGGAGGTACATAGCCATTGACTTGGCCAGAGCTTCAAAGAAAAACCACGAATACTGGAATAAACCAGGAGAAAAACAGAGATACATTCACCAAGCAAGAGCAAATCACAGTGATTCTCATTGGGAATCTGAGCCTGAAAGAATCTGGATTGGCAATGGCCACACAATGAGTGCTGGGATGCATCTTTCATGATCAAGCCCAGCACCCTTGGCCAGAATGGCCTTAGTTGTTACACTGGCAAGATGTGCCCATTGGGGCTGGTAGGGTGGAAGGCAGGGAGGCCAACAGTAGGTGGCGCCACATCCAGTGATAGGCAGAGCTAACCCATTCTGATTTTGCCTCCACTTCCTCTCTGCACCGTGGCGGACTTTGGGCTCTCAAATCTCAGCAGAGCCTTGTGCAATGCTAAAATTCAGTGCCCCCCCGCCTCTTGTGCTCCCTTCTATAGCAATGTTTTGGCACCCCTGCAGTGAGACCACACCGGTTGCGCCACCGTAAAACTGCCTCTGCTCTGCAGAGTTCTACAGTGGCAACACTAAGGGAGAGGGAGCTAACAGCCAGTGCCCCTTCAGGCTGAGGTTAGTGGGGCAATGCCCCATTCACGCTAATGAACCAGCTTCCACTGAGTGGGTGCAAATAAAATCCTGCCTTGTCTCACCTTCAGCATCTTATTGATGGCCAAGAAATCTGCCGACTGCTTCAGAATTGTTGCCATCGCGACAGCCAAGATTTCGTGTGTGGTCTTTGCATGAGGCACAACAGGCTTCTCGGGCCGAAAGCAATACTGAAAAAGAGTGTGTGTGTCCCATCATCAGAGAGGGCTCCCCGGTCACAGAGGAGAGGGTGATGGGGCAGAACACACGGACCTAAGAATAGACTGCATTCCAACCAGTCCAGCATCCTATTCTC
Organism: Darevskia armeniaca; assembly: GCA_034641395.1. NCBI lineage: Eukaryota > Metazoa > Chordata > Lepidosauria > Squamata > Lacertidae > Darevskia > Darevskia armeniaca. The sequence goes on along the minus strand of JAWWNF010000473.1, from coordinate 1,195,173 downwards.
ACCCAGATGCCCCAATGGGAAACCCAAAAGCAGAACATGAGCACAAGAGCAACCCTCTCTACTCCTGCGTCTTCCAGCAGCCGGCATTCAGAAGCACTACTGCTCCCAACGGTGGAGGCAGAGAGCAGTCACTGATGGCGCTCTCCTCCATGAATTTGTTTAAACTTCTTATAAGAACCTAAGAACCGCAGCTGGCGCTTACCTTTATGAAAGCCCTCAAGTAATGGTCAAGACCTTCCTCATGGCATCTGGACACAATATGGAGGAGAACCCTGAGGAAGAACAGCGAGTTTGAATGTGAGGCAGGATTTGCGAAGGAGAGCCGCTTCTGCACGTTTCTTGTGGAAAAGCAGCTCCACCTACTTATTGGGTAGGTACACTCCCAAGTTCTCTCCTGGGGGAGAGGTGAGGCAACTTCAGTCAAGATGCCTTTTTGGCTCCTCCCAACCCCACCACAAAAATGTCCCCATCTGTTGCCAATCCATGGGGCTGTATTCGAGGGAGACGTGAAAGGCAGCAAGGCCCATCCACTGACTTGGCTGCAGACTCTAACAATGTGGGTTTCTCAAAGCTTGGGATTATGGCTTCACTGATCTATGACGAACGGTATACTATCATCAAAAACTTGCATGGTACAGTTGACAGCAATTTCTTCCTCTTGCGTCCGGGTGGTGAGGACTCTAAAGAGTTGCATAAGGACCACAGGCAGAAACTGTATCATCACTTGGATATCCATGGCATGCAGGCACTGAAACACACGGGTTTATTTTAAAAGCATTTGAAAATTGTAAAATTTGTATTTTAAAACCTCTAGGCAGTTTACAAAGACACAACATGAAAGCCAGTATCATATACACAGGTTCACAACATTAATAAACCAGTAAAACTAGTATTATGAAAACAGATAAAAAGAGAAATTCAGCAGTGACAGAGTACAATAGTAAGGGGCCAGCGAAAGCCTGGGCAAATGAATATACCGGTAATAAAATATATACTTTATTTTTATTTCACAAAAGTTATGTACCACTTGACAGTGAACAAACAAACAAGCAAGCAAGCAAGCAAGCAAGCAAACAAACAAACAAACAAACAAACCAACCAACCAACCAACCAACCAACCAACCAACCAACCAACCACAAAGCGGTATATGGGGGGAGGGTAATGAAATTGCCAGGAAAAAAGAGCTGGACTATTTTAAAAAATAAAAAATAATTAATATCAATGATAAGCTACCGGTAGAACCCAGATTGAAACACACGTCCACATTATGCAGCAATGGGATGCCGTTAGTGGTGGGTGCTCATGGACGGGCCAGAGGAACAGTTCCAGCTCACCTTGAGATATTTAACAAGTTCTCCTGGGACTTCTTTGGCACCTGCTTGAATCATCTGGCAATACTGGAAGAATTTATGGAGGTGGAGATCCTGAAAGGAACAGAGAAGCTCAGTTCACAGCCTTCTCTCTCTCGTGCCTTATTCATCCCACTGATTTTCACCCAAGGCCAGCAGCCTTCAGACGTGGCAGATGGTTATTGACGGAGCCTACGGGGCACACAGTGGCATCTCCTATGCCACCTCAAAGTGGCAATTGTGCAAGGGAAGGGCTGTGTAGAGCATCCGCCTTACATGCCAAAGGTACCAGGTTTGATCCCCAGTGACATCTCTAGGTAGGGCTGAGAATGTCCCCTGCCTGAAACTCTGAAAAGCCACTGCCAGCCAGTGTGAATGGCACAGATCTAGATGGGCAAATCTTGTGACTCAGTATAAGGGAGTTTCCTGTGTTCCTCTGCAGAGGAAGGGCCAGAGTTCAGTGGTAGAGCATGTGCTTTGCCTGTAGAAGGCCCCTGGGTTCAATCCCCAGTGGATTCTCCAGGGAGGACTGGGAATGTCCTCTGTCTGAAACCCTAGGAAGCCACTGCCAGTCAGAGTAGACAGCACTGAGCTAGATAGACCAATGACTCAGCTTACTATGTTCCTATGCTTTGAAGGAAACATCTCAGAACATCAGAAGAGGCTGCTGTGTCAGCCTGATGCTTCATCTAGTCCGGTGCCCTGTTCTCACTGTGGCCAGCCAAGATGACTATGAGAAACCCAAAAGCACCCTGCCCATCTGCGATTCCCAGCAACTGGTGCACAGAAGCATGACTGCCTCCAACCGACTACAGTGTACTTGGCATTTTATTGGTCTACAGAAATGGACTAATATGATTAAACATCCTGAAGGAACACAGAGAAGGCTATTCAGATGGAGTGCAGTCCAGCCCCACAAAGGTTGGAGGCTCCTAAACATACAATATGGCGCACATCTCTCTAGGCAGGCAGGCAGGCAAGAGGCACTATTGTTGTCGTTCCTGCCAAGCCTGAGGGAAGGGGTGTGGCCTGTGGAGGAGAGGTGGCTTGTGGAGCTGTGGCCACCAGAGCACCCCAAGGGCCAAATGTGGAATTTTCCCACCCAAGCCTTGGGAGATGGAAAAAATGCCGCTTCAACAGTTACCCTTAGAATGGTTATAGATCCTTCATTTAAAAAAAAAAAAAGAACCCATCAAGCAAAGGCTGAGTTGCACTTACTTGGGTGTAAATGGTTGACTCCAAATGGAGCTTGATCTTGAAGAGAGCCTTTGCCCCATCGACCCATTTAATATCAATACTTGGCTGCAACAAAAGTGGGGGAGAAGAGGAGAAAGTGTCACGTTTAAATTTGGCTAAAGAGGTTCAGTGACACCTCACAAGGCAGCTTTGCCCAGCCTGGCATCAAAAAGTATAAAAGAGTCATCTTCATGCACAAAATACAGAAAAAAGATTGAAAGAAAGTGTTGATGGTGGGGAGAATTTGACCCAAACCTCAAACTGTAGTTTGGTATCTCAACCTTTTCCAGTAGATTTTGGATCCAAAAATCTGTGGGTGGTCCATGGGGTGCAAAATTAGTGCCTTTACTCTTCAGGCCAGAGGGCTGGCCTCTTAAGAGATTGCAGTTTCCCACAAAAAGGGTAGGGCCTAGGGGAGCTGAGATGAGCCTCTGGAGCCTCCTGTTTGCTTGTATCCATCCATCTCTGCCTGTTAGTGCTAGCAGATGGGCGAATTTTAATACTACGCAACAGTGGGCTCCAATGCAACTGCTGCACTTGTTGCATGACAGATTCTGCGGTCTATTGCACCACAAAGTTATTAGCAACCTGCTCATGCATTCTCTTGTGAAATTATTGTCAACTGGCACCAGGTGCGCCAGCTACCGGTAGGAAGGGCTGAAGCCCTTCCCCTCCACCACCTGAAGTTCCTCCAGGCCCCCTCAATATTGAGCGGCGATGTGGCATACCACATCAGTGTGTTGCACAACATGGTGTGTGCTACATCAGTGCGTTCTGCGACATGATGCATGACATCAGATGTCAGCCCCCTCAATAGTAGGGGCAAGCCAGTTCTCCTGGCTGGCGCAAAGCATTTTGCCAGTGGGTTGAGTATACTGCTAAGTGAGTAACTTGGCACTACAATATTATTTATTATATTACTACTACTACTACTACTACTACTACCACAAGAAGTTTAGGTGTGGTCAGGGTTGTTGCAACGACTGAACCTTCCAGTGAGCTCCTCCTCTGCAGATCCATTCACAAAGGTAGACATCAAATTGTATTAATGATTAAGGTGCCCCTGACTTGGACCATCATGTTATAACAACATGTGTTTTGAACAACAACAAAAACCCAGCACCCCTAATCCTGCAGTTAAGAAGTCTGAATGATTTCTGGTCAGAATAATTATGCAAATTAAATTTTTGCCTTGGCTTTACCTAATGCATTCTGCTTGATCAATTGATGGGGGGGGGAGTGTCTGAGGAGAGGGGATACTAATGAGCAGGGCACAGAGAGTTTGAATCTTGCTTTAAAAAGGAATGATGTTCTCAGATGATGAATTGCACACCACATCATTTCCAAGATCATTTGGTGTACCTTCTTTGGTGCATGGAAGACATACAGCACAGGTAAAATACAGTCCAGCCCCCCCCCCCCCCGATTCACTTATTAGGTCTCCCTACCTTTCGAGCCTCAGAATCCCCGACATTCAGGTAGCCTGCTGGCAGATTGGCTGAAACAGGCAAGTGCTGCTCAGAGGTGATGATCCGGCCATCCTTCAGCAAAGGCAGCCAAGTAAACCCAACTGCAGAGACAGCAATGCACACAGCTGTGTAAGCATCCTTTTTAGCATGTAGGTAGAATCATGATCATGCACTTGCTTTGGGAATCACTTATATGCTACTGGAAACAAACCCATTTCTTTTTTCTTCTTTTAATTTGCTGAAATGGAATTGCATTTGCCCTTTCATCACCCATTCACTCAGCTTGGAGAGGGTCCTTTTTGAGCTCCTTGAGATCTCTGTTTGTTTTAACCACCCTCAACAACTGGGTGTCATCAGCAAACTTGGCTACCTCACTGCTCACCTCTAACTTGATCATTTATAGTTACAGGTAGGTAGCCGTGTTGATCTGCCGTAGTCAAAACAAAATAATTCCCCCCCCCCTTCCAGTAGCACCTTAAAGACCAACTAAGTTTGTTATTGGTATGAGCTTTCGTATCTAAAGAAGTGTGCATGCACACGAAAGCTCAAATCAATAACAACCTTAGTTGGCCTCAGGTGCTACTGGATTTTTTTAAATTTTGGATCATTTATGAATGCTTGGAAAGTATCTGTCTGGGGGGGGGGGACTCCACTTTCTACATGAACTATCCACTCATTCCCCCTCTCTGCTTGCTGTTTTGTAATCGGTTCCTGATCCACAGGACAACATCTCCTCTTATCCCATGACTGCTATGCTTACGCAGTCTTAGGTGAGACACTCTGTCAAAAAATGTCATATTGTAAAGTGAGGGGAGGCAATAATAGGGTAACTATCACATTTTTGCTTGGGAAGACACACCTATTTCTAAGGATCATTTCACATTTTGCTTTTCCCAATGCCTAAAACACGCGGCCCAGTTTTGAGCTAACCACCTGCACACTAGAAAGACAGGTGAGGAACAGGAGAGCAGGTATCCAGTCTTGTAGTATGTGAAACTGCACTTGACAATGGCAGTGGTGGTCCATGGAATGGATAGGGCAACTCCTTTCTGACACACCTCATGCTTCCTGGATCTACCCAACACAGACTGCTTTGGTGGGAGGTGGGGAGAACAAAGGAGCAGGTTCAAGTTGTGAGCCTACCTGTTGTCTCAACGGCATCCTGCTTTTTCGCTGTCCCCTTTGTGTTAATTTCGCAGCTGACATGATAGAAGGTGAAAAGCAGGTGATGCTTTTGATGGAGGTGGATTGGGAGTTCGACTTTAATCTAAAATAACATAATGAGAGTGATGCTGCATTTGTGAGTGCTGAGATGCAGTTTAAATACTCTTTAAGAAACAAGAAAAAAATGGGGGGAGGGGCATAGCTGTCAACCCTCCCTTTTTTTGCGGGAAACTCCCTTATTCCAATGCCGTTTCCTGCTGCTATCCGGGATTGTTGATATCCCTTAAATTTCCCAGATTTCAAAGGAAGCAGCTCCTCTCCCTCCCTGCCGGCCAGGGAGGCTCCTCAGCTGCGTTGCTCGGCTGCCAATAAGGAGTCTGAGACCGACTGGGGGCGGAGCTTGCATGCCTTGTGCAGCCAGACCCTCACGCCCAACCAGACAGACAGCCTGCCTGCCGTCTACGCGCTCGCTCTTTCGCTCACCCGTTCGCGCGCAGCCTCTGGAGCGCAGGGTGGTGAGGCTACTTGGTGCCATTGCACCGCCCTCGCTGCACCCCTTATTTTCAAATCCGAAAGTTTGGGGGAAATCCCTTATTTTCAAATCCGAAAGTTGACAGCTATGGGGAGGGGGAAGGACCAACATGGCATTGCATTCATTATCTCTCTTGTTAATCTGGAAATCCCTCCTAAACTGACTTCCTGCCCAAATTTCTTACCCTGCAAAGCCTTCAATGGTCTTCCCATCATTAGAAGAGTCATGCTGGACAAGGTCAAAGGACCGATCTTGTCCAGCATCCTTTTCTCACAGTGACGAACCAGGCTCCCATTGTTGTTGTTGTTAAAATCTGTATACTGCCCTATACCTGCAAGGTCTCAGGGTAGTTACAACACAAACTCACAATATAAAAACACAAAATAAAACAACCCAATAAGCCCACCCTCCCCAAACACATTTTAAAAGGGCATTGGATATCAATCAGCCAAAGGTCTGGTTAAAGAGGAACGTTTTTGCCCATGCAATCATGATCACTGACTTCCTTCCCCCCACACTTCCGTGGCAGGGGCGTACCCAGGATCAAAACTAGGGGGGGGGCAAGCCATGGTTGTTCAGGTTTGCTTTGAACGGACGCTGATCATTTTTGCTTCTAGGGGGAGGGGGCAGCTGCCTTCTAGGGGGGGCAACTGCCCCCCCTGCCCCCCTGGGTACGCCCATGTTCCGTGGTTCTATATATTTACCCACTATGGCTGCATATTCTAATAACTCTATAGGTTTTGTTCTCCTCCCTCCTCATCGTATATTTATATACTGTAAACTGCAGAATTTACTCCAACCCTGCTAATGTTTTAACCTGTTTAACAAGATTCTTCAGCTATATACAGATATTGTTTAAAGTATCATGCCTTCTCTAAAACTCTAAAACCTGTAGCACAGATATCAAAGGCAAAGGTGAGAGAAGGTCCCCTAATAGGCACGAGGGGGAAACAGACTGATGCAGGGGAGAAGAGAGGAAAGATATTTAAATAACAGGACAACAGTTTAATTCTTTTAACTCAAAAGCAGCATCCCAGAGCCCTTGCTCCCTGCTCCCAAAGATGGATATGGATAAAATGACTGGACTTTGGTCATTTTAACAGGGCCACTATTTGGCACCCTCAAATGAATATTATCAATTCTTCTCAATTATGTTCTACATCGGCTCAGCACCCTGTGCTGGAAAGCTGCTAACACACTGGCTGTGGGAGGGAAGCTCCTAGGGTCCGGCAGGGTCCTAGAGCCCTTCACTCTTTCCCAAAGCAGGACAGTGCCAGGGCATCATCCAGGACCCCTTGCGCCACCCTTTCATTTTCTCAGTTATGGATCTTCTCATTTTTATGCCACCTCGGGTAATGTCGGGGCAACTGCTATAACTTAAGAGGTCTAAATCATATAAATTCGTACTTATCTACAAAATACGGTTAAAAGTGTTTTATTATATACAAATGATTTTTAAATTAGCATGCTTTCTCTAAAATGACACCTGTAGAAGTAATTGGTAGAATAGATATCAAAGGTCAGGGAATAAATAGACATGAGGGAGATGCAGTGCAGGCACAGGATTTATTTATTTATTTTTAACTCAGGGGTAAAAAAAAATTCCCAGTAGTTTCCCCCGACTAGCTGCACTTCCAAGCAAGTTTCAGCTGGGGGCAGCAGCCATTCAAAATCCAGGGCTGGCGAGCAATTTGGGCTTTTGGAGGCAGTGCAGAAAGGGCTTCCTGCTTTTGTGTTGCCAGGAGGGAGGGGAGTAAATAACAGGGGCGTAGCAAGGGGGCAAAGGGCGGGCTGCCCCGGGTTCCACCCCAGAGGGGGGTGACACTTTTTTAAAAAAAAATTTAATTTTTTTTTAAAAAAAATTTTAAATTTTAACTTCATTGAAAAAAAGAGATAATAGACACACACACACAACCCCCCACACCTCACAAAGTGGCACCATCAGAGGGGGGGTGACACTTTTTTTTAAAAAAAATTTATTATTATTATTTATTTATTTTTTATTTTAACTTTATTGGAAAAAAGAGATGATAGACACACACACACACACACACACACACACACACACAAAACCCCCACACCTCGCAAAGTGGCACCATCAGAGGGGGGTGACACTTTTTAATTTTTTTTTATTTTTTTAAAATTAAAGTGGTGGGGGGGGTGACAAAAAAAAATCCGCCCCGGGTGCCACCTGGGCTTGCTACGCCTCTGGTAAATAAATAAATGGAGAGCAGATGAAACCCACTTTCCAATTTTTTATTCCTCCCACCTCCACCCCACAAGTGTGCAAACATGCAATTGCAAAAGATTTCTTTTTTTTCTTTGACGATCACTTTTACTGATTGTCTTCCATGAACATGATCTGTCCGCAGGTGACTGTGGAGGCCAATTCTGGATCCACAAGAAGCAATGATTCTTCAACATCAACTTCGTTGGACTGGTCATGTTGTGCAGATGCCTGATTACCGTCTTCCAAAGCAACTACTCTATTCTGAACTTGAACATGGGAAGTGTAATGCTGGTGGTCAACCAAAGAGGTTTAAAGACTTTCTCAAGGCAAATTGAAAAAATGTAGTATAAGCATAAGGTTTGCCTGGTGTCGGGGAAGGCGGTGCCAAGGCTCTGACAGCCTCCAAAAGCCCACCCTCCCAAAGTCAGGAGGAAGGAGAGAAGGGCTCTAGGACCCTGGACACGAAGGTTTATGTAGGATGCTCATTTCAGTTGGTCCATCTCCATGTCTTTTCAAACAGCAGAACCTCATATATGATAGAATACATGGCCTGTAGGACATCCTTTTCTTCTAAGGTACATTCCTCCTGAGGTACCTAATGTTCCAAATCCATTTTTCCTGTTCTCATTGTTAAATAGTGCAATGCTATTTCACATATACAAAAATCTGAGGTGCTGCAAAACTGAGATGATCCACTTGGGGGCTCCAAACATTGGACTAGCACAGGGAGCCATTTTGTGAAAGATAACAAACCGTGTCCATTTTGTGTGGCTTTTGGAGGGCGGGTTCTGGAATGTTGCCAGCACCCAGGCACCGCCTTCCTTAAGCTGGAAGTCGAGCAAGCGCTTGTCCAGCTTTGGGAAGGCAGGAAGGGCTCTAGGACCCTGCCAGAGAGCTTCCTTCCCACAGCCAAAGTGGTGCTGGGCAGTTTTCCTACTCAGGGCACTGGGCAATGAACCGCAGTGGCACAAAATTGAGAAGGTCCATGACTGAGAAGATTCATTTGGTGGATGCAAACCAAAGTCTGTCCACTTTGTCTTGCATTGGGAGGGTAGTGAGGGCTCTGGGGTGCTGCCAGAGCCCTGACCCTGCCATCCTAAAGCCAGGTTAACTTTATGTTATTACATCTTTGTGCAGGTGTCGGTGTTTTTTTTGGGGGGGGGAATAAATAAATGGAGACTTTGTTTCCTTTGCTCTCCATTTATTTATTTATACCCCCCTCCATGGGCGAGGGGAAGCCTCCTCCTCTAAATCAAGTAAATAAATGCAAATAACTAACTGACCAACTGCATCGCAGATAACTCAGTTGCCCCCCCCAACATACAGCCTGACCACTATAAAATAAATCCTGGCTACATCCATGTCCTCCTCTCCATCACATGCCAAGCCGTCTATGCTGCAACTTGCTTGAAAGAACAGCTACTGGAAAAATGAAGTGGGGTTATTTGCTTCTGAGTTAAATAATAATAATAATAATAATAATAATAATAATAATAATAAACATTGCCCTGCTGTTTATGCCTCCTTCTCCCGTTCTGTCTGCCTGTGTCTTGTTATTAAGGGAGCCATCTCTCACCTTACCTTTGACATCTATGCTACTAATTACTTCTACAGGTTGAATATTTTTGAGAAAGCATGCTAATTTAAAAATTATCTGTATATAAAATAACAGTGTAATATGTTCAATATATATAATAATGCATATGTTTTCAACCCCTAAGCAGTAGCAGTTGCCGACATTATTCCATTCGCCTCTACATGGTTCCATCCTTATTTCAGACATGGTGTTATATCAGTATATCATGATGTTTAGCTGGTGACATATCGCGATGTCGGAAGCCAGACATCGGCGAGCCCCAGTTGCAGCCCGATACGTTTTGGACCTTTGTTTATGTAGGAAGCTAATTTCTGTCTGTCCATCTCCATGCCTGTCCAATTAGCAGAACCTTATTATATCATACATGGACAGAAGGACCTGCATTTCTTGTAGGGTGTATTCCTCCTGAGGTACTTAACACTGTTTCCAGTCCATTATTCCAGTTCTCATGGTTATATAGGCAATGCCATTTCACACATCCAAAAATCTGAGGTGTTGCAAAACTAAGAAGGTCCACCTGAGGGCGCCAAACACTGCACTAGTACCCGGCGCCATGTTGTGAAATAATACAAATGCCCTCCATTTTGTGTGGCTTTTGGAGGGCGGGCTCTAGGATGCTGCCCTGGCACCAGTCTTGTTTTCCTCTGCAGGGCGCCGAGCAAATCCACAATTGAGAAGATTTATTTAGGAGCCCCAAATATTAGTCTTGTTAAGATTACGAAGACCAAAGTGCTTCCCCTTTTCTCCATTTTTTGGGTGGTTGAAGAACTCTGGGATGCAGCCGGAGCTGTGGCACACCTGCCCAAAGACAAAAGGCTACAGGACTCTGGGCAGGAGGGCTGAAGGACCCCTGCCCGAGCCCTGTAGTAGCTTCCCTGGAGCCAGGGTTTATTAAGATCACCACCGTCCCTTGATTTCATGGGGCAGTATGAGGACTCTGGGAGCAGGAGTGTTTGTGCATGGGATAAATGAACAGAGAATAGGTGTCCTCTGCTCTCCGCTTATTTATTCATTTCACACCTCCAAGCACCGCACGAGCAGGAAATCCATTTCAACTTGCATCCTGTAAACCCCAACCCCTCCTTCTGAAGGGCTGCTGCCTGTTGTGTCTATATAAAAAGAATAATTTTTGATGATACGCAACGTCCAAAATCTTTTTGTTAACCCCCCCACAACAACTTTACTTTCATAAACATGTAACTCAGAAGAATATATTTACAATCTCATCCTCCAGTTTCTCCCTATTAACGTTTAGGGGTCTCCTGTTTCACTTCAGACTGATCACACTAACGCACAGTATCCTGAGGAGTCTCTCTCAGCAGCAGCTAAAAACACCAGTTAAATTGAATGACAATCACAACAGGATATGCGATGCCTCTCTCATGTGGCTCACAGTCAGCCATCCAGATGTGAGCTATTGTCAAAGGAAAAACCCCATGCTAAAAATAAACAGCCATTCAACATAAGCAAACATTCCCATTTCAGTTACAGGTAGATACCAAGAACAAACTTAGTTGGTCTCTAAGGTGCTACTGGAAGGAATTTTTTTATTTTGTTTATTCCCATTTCAGACCATCTTAGGATCATCCCTAATGTTGCCCCCAGGTGGAGCTTACTTGGAAGTGCAGCTAGTGGAAATATGAACTGGGATCAGTTACTTCTGAGTTAAGAAAAATAAAAATAAACGTTGCCCTGCAGTTTAAGCCTATTTCCTCCCTCTGTGTCTCGCTCATGTCTATAAGAGAACATTATCTCACCTCACCTTTGATGTCTATGCTATTAATTACTTTTACAAGTTTAATTTTAGAAAAAGGGTGCTAATTTAAAAATGATCTGTATGGGAAATATTCCTGCTGACTTATTCCAGCCCACATCAAAACATCTGAGGTGCTGCAAAACTGAGAAAATCCACTTGGGGGCTCCAAACATTGGACTAGCACAGGGAGCCATTGTGTGAAAGATTAAAAACTGGATGTGAGGGCTCTGGGATGCTGCCACAGCCCTAGCACTGCCTTGCCACGTAAACCTTATGCCATTGCAGCTTTGCACAGATGTTTTGTGGGGGGGGAGTAAATATCACCAAAGTCTGTCAATCTTTCGCAGGGCAGCATGAAAACTCTTTAATGGTGCCTTATTGAAGCCAGAAGCCTACTAAGTGCTTGTTCAGCTTCAGGAAGGAGGGAAGGGCTCTAGGACCCCGCCAGAGCCCTGGCGTTTCCTTCCCACAGCCAAAGTGGTGCAGTTTTCCTGAACAGGGCACTGAGCTGCAAAATTGAGAAGGTCTATTTTTTAAAAAATCCATTTTGATACTCCAAATATTGGAGACATTAAGATTAGCGTCCTTTGGGAGAGCGGCCCGAGGGCTCTGGGATTCTTCCAGGAGCCTGGCACTGCCTTCCTGAAACCAAGTAAACCTTTTGCAATTGTATCTTTCTGCAGGTATTTGTGTGTGTGTTTGTTGAGGGTGGGGAATAAATAAATGGAGCGAGGGTTTCCATGTATTTTACTTCCTATCCCACCTAACACTGTAAGAGCAGGAAGCCCTTTTCATCTCTCCTCCCAAAGCTTCCCATGTTGCTGCCCAGCCCATAAAAATTGTGTAAGCCACTTTCCTCCCTTCTCCCCTTCTGTATGCCCTTTTCATTTTTGACCTGTCTTTATGGAGGATGCTCATTTCAGTCTGTCCCTTTCCATGCCTGTTCAAGTAGCAGAACCTCATATATAATATAATAATATAATATAATATAATATAATATAATATAATATAATATAATATAATATAATATAATATAATATAATATAATATAATACATGGCCTGTAGAACCTGTGTTTCTTGTACCGTAGGGTATATTCATCCTGAGGTACTCAATGCTGTTTCCAGTCCATTATTCCTGCTCTCACTGTCGCTATCAAAAAATCTGAATTGCTGCAAGATTCAGAAGATCCACCTGAGGGCGCCAAACACTGCAGTAGTATCCCAGCACCATGTTGTGAAATACTACATACCATGTTGTGGTCAAAAATGAGATGGCAAGAATAAACATTGACATCCTGGGCATCAGTGAACTAAAATGGATGAGAATGGGCAAATTCAGTTCGGATGACTATCACATCTACTACTGTGGGCAGGAATCCCGTAAAAGAAATGGAGTGGCCCTCATAGTCAACAAAAGAGTGGCGAAAGCTGTACTGGGATGCAATCTCAAAAATGATAGAATGATCTCGATACGAATCCAAGGCAGACCTTTTAACATCACAGTAATCCAAGTTTATGCACCAACTACCAGTGCTGAAGAAACTGAAATTGACCAATTCTATGAAGACTTACAACACCTTCTAGAAATGACACCAAAGAAGGATATTCTTCTCATCATAGGGGATTGGAATGCTAAAGTAGAGAGTCAAGAGATAAAAGGAACAACTGGCAAATTTGGCCTTGGAGTTCAAAATGAAGCAGGGCAAAGGCTAATAGAGTTCTGTCAAGAGAACAAGCTGGTCATCATAAACACTCTTTTCCAACAACACAAGAGACGACTCTACACAGGGACCTCACCAGATGGGCAACATCGAAATCAGATTGATTATATTCTCTGCAGCCAAAGATGGAGAAGCTCTATACACTCAGCAAAAACAAGACATGGAGCTGACTGTGACTCAGATCATCAGCTTCTTATAGCAAAATTCCAGCTTAAACTGAAGAAAGTAGGAAAAACCACTGGGCCAGTAAGATACAATCTAAATCAAATTCCTTATGAATACACAGTGGGAGTGAAGAACAAGTTTAAGGATTTAGATTTGGTGGATAGAGTGCCTGAAGAATTATGGATGGAGGCTCGTAACATTATACAGGAGGCAGCAACAAAAACCATCCCAATGAAAAAGAAATGCAAGAAAGCAAAGTGGCTGTCCAATGAGGCCTTACAAATAGCGGGGGAGACAAAGCATGCAAAATGCGAGGGAGATAGTAAAAGATACAGGAAACTGAATGCAGATTTCCAAAAAATAGCAAGGAGAGACAAGAGGGCCTTTTTAAACAAGCAATGCAAAGAAATAGTAGAAAATAACAGAATGGGAAAAACCAGAGATCTGTTCAAGAAAATTGGAGATATGAAAGGAATATTTCGTACAAAGATTACCACAATTAAGGACAAAAGTGGAAAGGACCTAACAGAAGCAGAAGACATCAAGAAGAGGTGGCAAGAATACACAGAGGAATTATACCAGAAAGATATGGAGGTCTCATACACCCCAGGTAGTGTGGTTGCTGACCTTGAGCCAGACATCCTGGAGAGTGAAGTCAAATGGGACTTAGAAAGCATTGCTAACAACAAGGCCAGTGGAAGTGATGATATTCCAGCCGAACTATTTAAAAATTTAAAAGATGATGCTGTTAAGGTGCTACACTCAATATGCCAGCAAGTTTGGAAAACTCAGCAGTGCCCAGAGGATTGGAGATCAGTCTACATCCCAAACCCAAAGAAGGGCAGTGCCAAAGAATGCTCCAACTACCGCACAATTGCGCTCATTTCACACGCTAGCAAAGTTTTGCTAAAAATTCTACAAGGCAGGCTTAAGCAATATGTGGACCGAGAACTCCCAGAAGTGCAAGCTGGATTTCGAAGGGGCAGAGGAACCAGAGACCAAATTGCAAACATGCGCTGGATTATGCAGAAAGCTAGAGAGTTCCAGAAAAACATTTACTTCTGCTTCATTGACTATGCAAAAGCTTTTGACTGTGTCGACCACAACAAACTATGGCAAGTTCTTAAAGAAATGGGAGTGCCTGATCACCTCATCCATCTCCTGAGAAATCTCTATGTGGGACAAGAAGCTACAGTTAGAACTGGATATGGAATAACTGATTGGTTCAAAATTGGGAAAGGAGTACGACAAGGTTGTATATTATCTCCCTGCTTATTTCACTTATATGCAGAATTCATCATGTGAAAGGCTGGACTGGATGAAGATTGCCAGAAGAAATATCAACAACCTATGCTGATGATACAACCTTGATGGCAGAAAGTGAGGAGGAATTAAAGAACCTTTTAATGAGGGTGAAAGAGGAGAGCGCAAAATATGGTCTGAAGCTCAACATCAAAAAAACTAAGATCATGGCCACTGGTCCCATCACCTCCTGGCAAATAGAAGGGGAAGAAATGGAGGCAGTGAGAGATTTCACTTTCTTGGGTTCCATGATCACTGCAGATGGTGACAGCAGTCACGAAATTAGAAGACACCTGCTTCTTGGGAGAAAAGCAATGACAAACCTAGACAGCATCTTAAAAAGCAAAGACATCACCTTGCCAACAAAGGTCCGTATAGTTAAAGCTATGGTCTTCCCAATAGTAATGTACGGAAGTGAGAGCTGGACCATAAAGAAGGCTGCTCACCGAAGAATTGATGCTTTTGAATTATGGTGCTGGAGGAGACTCTTGAGAGTCCCATGGACTGCAAGAAGATCAAACCTATCAATTCTTAAGGAAATCAGCCCGGAGTGCTCACTGGAAGGACAGATCCTGAAGTTGAGGCTCCAGTACTTTGGCCACCTCGTGAGAAGAGAAGACTCCCTGGAAAAACCCTGATGTTGGGAAAGAAGGAGAAGGGGACAACAGAGGACAAGATGGTTGGACAGTGTTCTCGAAGCCACCAACATGAGTCTGACCAAACTGCGGGAGGCAGTGGAAGACAGGAGTGCCTGGCGTGCTCTGGTCCATGGGGTCACGAAGAGTCGGACACGACTAAACGACTAAACAACAACAGGATGGGGTGCAAATTAACTGAAGAATTATCCAGGGTGATTAGGGTGAGAAATCAGTTGGTTTGTTAACTTCTAAATCTTCATCAATATGTATACAGTACATTTGTATATTTACCTTTTATGCAAATTTGTGTCAATGGCCCT
Source organism: Darevskia armeniaca (assembly GCA_034641395.1). Classification (NCBI taxonomy): domain Eukaryota; kingdom Metazoa; phylum Chordata; class Lepidosauria; order Squamata; family Lacertidae; genus Darevskia; species Darevskia armeniaca. The sequence goes on along the minus strand of JAWWNF010000473.1, from coordinate 1,179,692 downwards.
GGGTCCCAAATCCTTTAAGTGCCTTTTAAAACCCATTGTTTGCACTGAAACTTTATAACCTGCCTCCTTGTTCAGCTGCTATCCCTGGTTTTACCATTGTTAAGGGGCATGGATCATTTCTGCAGCCCCAGACCCTCCATTATCTTACTTGTTGAAAAGGGATACACCAGGTCTGGTTAAAAACAGATCTTCTAGTGTGGGGGCACCTATTCTTTGGAACTCCCTGCCTATTGATGATAGGCAGGTGCCTTTATTGGCACTTTCTTTATACAGGACAAGATGGTTGGACAGTGTTCTCGAAGCTACCAACATGAGTCTGACCAAACTGCGGGAGGCAGTGGAAGACAGGAGTGCCTGGTGTGGTCTGGTCCATGGGGTCACGAAGAGTCAGACACGACTAAACGACTAAACCACAACAACAATTTCTCATGGTTACATTGTGCAATGCTATTTCAGACAACCAAAAATCTGATGGGGTGCAAAACTGAGAAGATCCACACGAGGGCGCCAAACACTGGACTTGAACAAAGCGCCATTTTGTGGAAGACAAAAGTCCAAAAGACAACATCCATTTTGTGTGGCTTTTGCAGGGGGGAGGGAGGGCTCTGGGATGGAGCCAGAGCCCTGGCACTGTCCGTCCCGTTCCCCCACCCCCACCCCGAAGCTGGAAGCCTAGGTTGCATCAGTTATCCTGCACAGGGTGCTGTGGTGACACAAAATTGAGCAGATTCACAATTGATATGATTTATTTGGGAGCCCCATATATTGGTCTTACTACAAAAACCAAGTCTATACCTCTTCTCCATTTTTGGGAGGGTAGTGTGAGGTCTCGAGGATGCTGTCAGAGCCCTGGCTTTCCTGCTTTGGAGCCAGGGTGTATGTGTGTGATAAATAAAAAATCAATGGGAGGGCGAGGTCTAGTATGCTGCCGGAGCCCTAGCTTGGAATCTATGCTACTAAGTTCTACAAATTTAATTATATAGAAAACATGCCAATTTAAAATTTATCTGTATATAAAATAAAAAGGACAACAATATATTAAAGATATGTAATTTAATATGTTTTAGACTTGCAAGTAGTAACAGTTCTGCAAACGTTATTCTGTTTGCCTCTACATAGTTTCATAATTATTTTAGACATTGTGTTATATCGGCATATCACAATGTTTAGTTGCTGACTTATCACGATATTGAAATGGTGGGAAAGTGATCCACTTGGGGGCGCCAAACATTGGACTCACACAGGGCGCCATTTTATGAAAGATTAAAAAAACGGCATTCATTTTGTGTGGCTTTTGGAGGGTGGGCTCCGGATTGCTGCCAGAGCCTTGGCACAGGCTTCCCTGAAGCCAGAGTCCTAGAAAGTGCTTGCTAGGAGTTTTCCTAAACTGGGTGCTGAGCACAAAATTGAGAAGGTCCACAATTGACAAAATCTATTAGTAAAAATTACTAAAATCCGTCCATCTTTGGGAGGGCGGTGTCAAGGCTCCGGGATGCTGCAAGAAAAAGCACTGCATAGTTCCAACCTTATTTCAGACATGGAGCCATATCAGTATATCACGATGTTTGGCTGGTGACATATCACGATGTTGGAAGCCGTTGGAGCTCTAATCATTTCAGACCTTTGTTTATCTCCATGCCTTTTCAAGTAGCAGAATCTCATAGAGGACCTGCATTTCTTGCAGGGTGTATTCTTCTCGATGAACTTAATGCTGTTTCCACCCCATTATACCTGCTTTCATTGTTACATAGTGCGATGCTATTTCACACACACAAAATCTCAGGTGCTGCAAAACTGAAAAGATCCACTTGGGGGCATCTAACATTGACTTCCACGGGCGCCATTTTGTAAACATTACAAACGGGCATCCATTTTGTATGGCTTTTGGAGGGCGGGCTCTGGGATGATGCCAGAACCCTGACACCGCCCCCCTCAACGTGGAAGCCTAGTCAGTGCTTGCTGCTGTTCCTGCAGTTTTTCTGCACTGGCGGCATGAAATTGAGAAGATCCATAATTGATAAATCCATTTGGGGACTCAAATACATGATGTTATATCAGTATATTGCAATGTTTAGTTGGTGACATATCACAATGTTGGAAACCAGACATCACCAGCCCTTCTAGCTCCAGCCCTTTGCATTTCTGATCTATCTTTATGTAGGATACACATTTCGGTCTGACCATCTCCATTGTTACGTAGTGTGATGCTATTTCACACATCCCAAAATCTGAGGTGGTGCAAAACTGAGAAAATCCACTTGGGGGTGCCAAACATTGACTCACACGGGTGCCATTTTATGAAGGACTACAAACGCCTTCCATCTTGTGTGGCTTTTGGAGGATGGGCTGTGAATGCAGGCAGAGCCCAGGCACCGCCTTCCTGAAGCCAGAATTCTAGTAAATGTTTGCCCAACTTTGGGAAGGCGGGAAGGGCTCTAAGACCCCGTGAGAGCCCGGGAGCTTCCTTCCCGCTGCCAAAGTGGTGCATGCAGTTTTCCTCAAGAGAGGTGGAACAAAATTGAGAAGATGAATTTTTTCAACTATGGAACTTGGGGGGGCACAAACCAAAGTCCTTTCATTTTGTCTGGTTTTGGTAGGGCAGTGCAAGGGCTGGGAGATGCTACCAGACCCCTGGCACCATCTTTCCGAAGCCTAGTAAGTGCTTGCCCAGTTTTGGGAAGGTGGGAAGGGTTTTAGGACCCTGGGCACAGGGGCTCTGGGATGCCGCAATAGATCCCCCCCAAAACCTTTGTGCTTGTTGGTGCAGGCACTTTTCCTGCACAGGGTGCTGAATGGAGGTGGCTTGGGCCAGGGCCGTAGCTAGGAGGAGGTGAGGAAGGCCCCCGCCAGGGTTTCAGATGGGGGGCACAAAATCGTCTGCCCCTTCCGCTGCTCCCTCCACCCTCTCGCTCACTCGCTTCCACAGCCACAACAACCACATCTTAATCCCACTCTCTCTCTCTTTCTCTAATTCACATGCACCCAATGATAAAGCACACAAGTGTACTCGACTGAGCAGTGAGGGGGGAGACCTCTCATGTTGGTGGCTGTCATGGGAGACTCTCAGCGAAGGAGGAAGGGGAGCCGATGGGTGCTTTCCCTCCCAGGAATGGAGGGGAAGTGCTGCACCCGTCTGCCTGCCCTCCCGCATCAAAATGTTGTTTTCCTGGCCGAAACCTTTTATTAAGAAATATTAAAGTCAATATTGGATTTTCTGTGAAAGAATTCATTACAAGGTGAAGTGTGGGAAGAACTGAATGGGTGGAGGGGGGTTGGAGGGCAGGCGGAAATAGAAGCTAATTTGTCCGTGGCTAGGGAGCGCAATCTGGACGGTTCTCCCAGCTACGGCTCTGGCTTGGGCACCCAAAATATTGCAATTGTTAAGATTCGCAAAGACCATCTCTTTTCTCAATTTTTGGGAGGGCTGCATGAGAACTTTGGGAGGCTGCCGGAGCTCTGGCACACCTACCCTAAACCAGAAGGCTCCTTTCCATCTTTGGAGCAGATGCTGCCAGAGCTCTGGCACTGCTTTCCGAAAGCCTAGTCAACCTTATGCCATTGCATCTTTACGGGTAGGTGTGTCTGGGGGGGGTTTTAAATAAATGAAAGTGGGTTTCCTCTTCTCTGCACTTATTTGTATGCTCCCCCCTTCGTTTGGAAGCCACTGCCTACACATGGGGCTGCAGAGGTGGTGCAAAATTGAGACTTCCTTCACACAGCCCTGGTGCATTAAAAATGACTAAAGTCGCTTGATTTCGGATGGCATTAGCGAAAAGGCTGTTGGCAGTTTTCCTGCCCATCTTTGTCAGGTTGGTTTGGGGGCTCTGGGATGCTGGTGGAGCCCTGGCAGAGCCTTCCCAAGGTAAATGTAAATTTTGCAAGGAGGAGACATATTGCCTAGTTGCAACTCTTTTCGTTTTCTGACCTGTCTTTATGGACAATGCTCATTTCAATCTGTCCATTTTCATGCCTTTTCAAGTAGTAGAACCTAAAAAGCACCTGCTTTTCTTTCGGTGTATGTTCCTCCTGAACTACTTAACACTGTTTCCAGTCCATTATTCCTGTTCTGAAGGTTACAAAGTGCAACTCTTATTTCACACATCTAAAAATATGGGGTGGTGCATTTTGCCTGGTTTGGGAAGGGAGGAAGGGCTGTGGAATGCTGACAGAGCTCTAGCACCGCCTTCATGAAGCCAAAAGCTTATTAAGTGCTTGCCAGCAGGGAGTTATCCTGCAGAAAGTTGAGAAGGAGATCCCTCCATTTTATCCTTCTGTGGGAGGGTGGTGTAAGGGCTCTAGGACCCTGCTAGAGCCCTGACACTTCCCATAGCTAAAGTGGTGACTTCAGTTTTCCTACAGAGGGCACAGAGCTGAAGTGTTGCAAAATTGAGAAGGTCCGTAATTGATTTGGAAATGCCAAATATCGGCCACGTTATGATTAGCGTCCATTTTATCAATCTTTGGGAGGGTGGCATGAGAGCTCTGGGATGCTTCCAGAGGCCATCCTGAAGCCACCCTTGTGAAACCATGCTGTGTGCAGGGGGGAGGCCCCCAATATTTCTGATGAATGGACCCCATGCCCGAATAAAGATTAGCACATGTCAGAACACCCCAGGCCGTTTGGGCAAGACGACAGCCCTGCTGCCCATCCCTTGCTTTGGAATGCCTGCTGCCCCCAGGTGGATCTTGCTTGGAAGTGCAGCAAGTGAGAAAATATAGTGGGATTATTGTTAGTTTTAAAATAAAAATGAACGTTGCCCCGTTGTTTAACCCTCTTTCCTTCCTTGTCTCCTGTATGTTTCCCTTGTGTCCGTTAGGGAACAGTCTCTCACATTACATTTGATTTCTAAGCTAATAATCATCTCAACAGGTTAATTTTGGGGGGAAATGTGCTAATTTAAAATAGATCAGCATGTAAAATAGCAGTTGTAACAATATGTTAAAGATAAGAAGACATTAATATGTTTTAGATGCCTAGGTAGTAGCAGTTGCGCAGATGTTATTCCGTTCGCCTCTACATAGTTTCATCTCGGTGTATCACGATGTTTAGCAGGTGACATATCACGATGCCAGACATCGCCTAGCAAAACTGGACTTGCACAGGCGCCATTTTGTGAAAGATTACAAACGGCGTCCATTTTGTGTGGCTTTTGGAGGGCGGGTGCTGGGAAGATGCCAGAGCCCTGGCACCGCCTTCCCAAAGCCAGAAGCCTGGAAAGCGGTTGCCTTGCCAGCAGTTTTGCTGCACAGGGGGCGCTGAGCTGAGAGGTGGTGCAAAACTGAGACAAGCCGTAATCCGAACGATCCCAGTTCTTCCTTTGGAGCAGTTGCTGCCCCCACCTGGGATGTGCTTGGAAGCGCAGTTAGTAGAAAAAGAAAGGGGGTTATTCTGAATTAAAAACCGGGGTTACGAAACACTGGACTTGCACGGTGCCATTTTGTACAAGATTACAAACGCCCTCCATTTTGTGTGGCTTTTGGAGGGAGGGCTCTGGGGTGATGCCAAAGTCATGTCACCTCCTTCCCAAACCCGGAAGCCAAGTAAATGCCCAACTTTGGGAAGGAGGATGGGCTCTAGGACCCTGCCAGAGGCTGGCAGCTCCCTTCTGTAGCCAAAGTGATGCCTGCATTTTTCCTACACAGGGTTCTGAGCTGAAGCGGCATAAAACTGAGGTCCATGATTTTGAAGATTCATTTGGGGTCCCAAGATAATGGACGTATTAATATTAGCAAAGACCAAAGTCTGTCCATTTTAGCCATTTTTGGGAAGGCAGCTTGAGGGCTTTGGGATGCTTCCGGAGCTCTGGCATCGCCTTCTGAAAAATCCACCCTTGTTAAACCACAAGAGCAGGAAGCCCCTTTCAACTCCACTCCAAAAGTTCCCCATGTTACTGCCCAGGATAGGCGTTGAGTGGGGCGTACAATCCTAAATATTTCTGGTTAAAGCCCCACCCCCAGTTCTGAGGCTGCAAAGGGGGACATGATGGGTTGGCAGGAGAACTCAGCAAGCCTCAGGATATGAGGGGGCAAGATGGCATTTCTGGTTTCCTGCCTTCATTTCAAATGGCTGCATGGAAGCACAGCTAGTGGAAAAATAAACGGAGGTTATTCCTATTTTAAACATTTTAAATTAATATATTCTTGTTCAAGCCTTTCATCCTTTGTCCTTTGTGTATCTGTGCTTCATTTGTTTCTTTTATAGAATACTCTCTCACATTACCTTTGATATCTATGCTCCTAACCACTTCTACACATTAATTTTTTGCAGAAGCATGCTAATTAATAAATGATCTGTATATAAAATAACAGTTGTAACAATGTGTTAAAGGTAAGTTAAAATTTGTATGCTTTAGACCTGCAAGAAGTAGCAGTTGCCAGGCACTACCTATTCACATCTACCTGGTATTATGTCAGTATATTCCAATGTTTGGCTGGTGACTTTTCACACTTGCAGCACTTTTAGTTTCTGATCTATGTTTATGTAAGATTTCAGTCTGTCCTTTTCCATGCATGTTCAAGTAGCAGAACCTCTGATCTGCTACTGTAGGACCCGCTTTTCTTGTAGAGTGTATTCCTCCTGAGGTATTTAACGCTGTTTCCAGTCTATTATTGCTTTTCTCGTTGTTACATGGTATGATAGGATTTCACACATCCAAAAATCTGAGGTGCTGTAAAACTGAGAAGATCCACTTGGGGGCACCAAACACTGAACCGGGAGCAAAACTGAGAAGATCCACTTGGGGGCGCCAAACACTGAACCGGGATGTAAAACTGAGAAGATCCACTTGGGGGCGCCAAACACTGAACCGGGATGTAAAACTGAGAAGATCCACTTGGGGGCGCCAAACACTGAACCGGGATGTAAAACTGAGAAGATCCACTTGGGGGCGCCAAACATTGGACCGTGATGTAAAACTGAGAAGATCCACTTGGGGGCGCCAAACATTGGCTCAGGCGCCATTTTATGAAAAATTACAAACGGCGTCCATTTTGTGTGGCTTTTGGAGGACGGACTCGGGAGGACTTTTGGAGGACAGAGCCCTGGCACCGCCTTCCTGAAGCCGGAAGCCTAGTTTTCACCCTAGCATGGCTTTCCAAGGCGGAATTAGGGCTCTGACGACATCCCTCCAAAAGCCCACCCTCCAAAAGCCACACAAAATGGAGGCCGTTTTTAATTTTCCACAAAATGGCATCCATGCAAGTCAATGTTTGGCGCCCCCAAGTGGATCTTCTCACCTTTACATACATCATCAGGACTTGGCAGAATTCCAGAGTGGCCTTTATTCTCAAAGCTGGGAAAGAAGGCGGTGCCAGGGCTCTGGCAGCATCCCAGAGCCCTTGCACCACACCTTTTGTAATCTTTCATAAAAAGGGGCCCCATGCAAGTCCAATGTTTGGTGCCCCCAAGTGGATCTTTTGCACCACCTCAGATTTTTAGATGTGTGAAATCCTATCATATTGTATAACAAAGAGAAAAGGAATAATAGCATCACACTGTGTAACAAGGGGGAACAGGAATAATGGTCTAGAAACTGCTTTAAGTACCTCAGAAGGAATATACCCTACAAGAAATGCAGGTCTTGCAGGCCATGTATTATATCATATATGAGGTTCTAATCTATGCTAACTGAAAAGATGTGGAAAGTGACAGACTTAAATGAGTATCCTACATAAACCAGGGTCGGAAACGAAAAGAACACACCGAAGGGGAAAGGGGGAGAAATAGGCTTAAACAGCAAGGCAGACTTTATTTTTTAACTAAGAAGTAAATAGGGCTGCCACCTGCCCTGAACAATACAGTACAGGATTGTCCCCTATTTCGATGTAAAATGCTGTGTCCCCATTTCTGTTCTGATGCTCTCTCCCTCACTCCATAGTTAAGGCTCCTCTTCAAATGCCTACCTCTGGTCCCATAGAGAAGTAATTGCTGGCTTGATTGGACAAACCACCTCTTGGTTCTTTCCTTCCCCCCCCCCCACGTTACTCTCCTCACTTGATCCTTAGATCACCACAGAGGGGCAAACTAGGGCAACCTTGGAGCCTCTGTCCCTCAAAGTGCAACAGGTTCTGAGTCTTAGAAACAAGCAGCTTTATCTCAGTGTAGACTAGAAGCCCATTATCTGCAAGATATTTGAGAGGTGAGGGTGAGGGAGACGTAGCTCCCCACGCTTGCCTTCTCCCCACACCGCCTAATTTCCACCTCTCTCTTTCAGAAATTTAACATGTGGGACAAAGCTCATCTCCTCATCAGATTAACGCTCTATTTATTTTTGCCCTGGTCTGCATGCATTGCTCTACAGCATTGCATGTGTGAAAGGGTGTGTGAGTCATGTATTTCAGTTCTGGGTAGTAAAGCAGAGATGGATTTAAAAAATTGTGTGCATGTGTGTGACAAACCAGGGACATCCATCCGGTTAGGAAAAAAATATGCCTCCACCTCCACCATCCTGTCCTATATTTTGCCAGAGAAAAGGTGTCAACCCTAGAAGTAAATAATCCAAGTTTATATTTCCACTACCTGAGCATCCAAACAAACCTCAGCTGAGGGCAGTGATCGGGCTGAGGGTGGGGGAGAATTCTCCCACCCCCCAAAAGGTAGTGGTTTTCAACTTTTTTAAGCCTCCCTTGAGCAACCACATTCTTCCTGTGACTCCCTTGTGGGAGCCGCATACACTGGGGTCTGGGAGGGAAAGCACCATAACCCTAACCCTCCCAAAACCAGACAAAATGAAAGGACTTTGGTTTGCACCCCCCAAGTTCCATAGTTGAAAAAATTCATCTTCTCAATTTTGTTCCACCTCTCTTGAGGAAAACTGCATGCACCACTTTGGCAGCGGGAAGGAAGCTCCCGGGCTCTCACGGGGTCTTAGAGCCCTTCCCGCCTTCCCAAAGTTGGGCAAACATTTACTAGAATTCTGGCTTCAGGAAGGCGGTGCCTGGGCTCTGCCTGCATTCACAGCCCATCCTCCAAAAGCCACACAAGATGGAAGGCGTTTGTAGTCCTTCATAAAATGGCACCCGTGTGAGTCAATGTTTGGCACCCCCAAGTGGATTTTCTCAGTTTTGCACCACCTCAGATTTTGGGATGTGTGAAATAGCATCACACTACGTAACAATGGAGATGGTCAGACCGAAATGTGTATCCTACATAAAGATAGATCAGAAATGCAAAGGGCTGGAGCTAGATGGGCTGGTGATGTCTGGTTTCCAACATTGTGATATGTCACCAACTAAACATTTCAATATACTGATATAACATCATGTATTTGAGTCCCCAAATGGATTTATCAATTATGGATCTTCTCAATTTCATGCCGCCAGTGCAGAAAAACTGCAGGAACAGCAGCAAGCACTGACTAGGCTTCCACGTTGAGGGGGGCGGTGTCAGGGTTCTGGCATCATCCCAGAGCCCGCCCTCCAAAAGCCATACAAAATGGATGCCCGTTTGTAATGTTTACAAAATGGCGCCCGTGGAAGTCAATGTTAGATGCCCCCAAGTGGATCTTTTCAGTTTTGCAGCACCTGAGATTTTGTGTGTGTGAAATAACATCGCACTATGTAACAATGAAAACAGGTATAGTGGGGTGGAAACAGCATTAAGTTCATCAGGAAGAATACACCCTGCAAGAAATGCAGGTCCTCTATGAGGTTCTGCTACTTGAAAAGGCATGGAGATAAACAAAGGTCTGAAATGATTAGAGCTGCAACGGCTTTCAACATCGTGATATGTCACCAGCCAAACATCGTGATATACTGATATGGCTCCATGTCTGAAATAAGTTTGGAACTATGCAGTGCTTTTTCTGGGGGGATGCATACCCCTAAACAATTTGCATGTTCTTTGTACTTTTGGGTTGACAATGTCTGGTTTTCGACAACATCTTATGTCATCAGCTAAACATTGTGATATACCAATATAACACAATGTCTGAAATAAGCATCGAACTATGTAGAGGCAAACAGAATGGTGTCTGCACAACTGCTACTAGTTAGGGGTCTAACAGATAAAAATTTTTTACTTTAACATAGAATCATAGAATCATAGAGTTGGAAGAGACCACAAGGGCCATCCAGTCCAACCCCCTGTCAAGCAGGAAACACCATCCAAGCATTCCTGACAGGTGGCTGTCAAGCCTCTGCTTAAAGACCTCCAAAGAAGGAGACTCCACCACACTCCTTGGCAGCAAATTCCACTGTCGAACAGCTCTTACTGTCAGGAAATTCTTCCTAATGTTTAGGTGGAATCTTCTTTCTTGTAGTTTGAATCCATTGCTCCGTGTCCGCTTCTCTGGAGCAGCAGAAAACAACATTTCTCCCTCCTCTATATGACATCCTTTTATATATTTGAACATTGCTATCATATCACCCCTTAACCTTCTCTTCTCCAGGCTAAACATACCCAGCTCCCTAAGCCGTTCCTCATAAGGCATCGTTTCCAGGCCCTTGACCATTTTGGTTGCCCTCCTCTGGACACGTTCCAGCTTATCAGTATCCTTCTTGAACTGTGGTGCCCAGAACTGGACACAGTATTCCAGGTGAGGTCTGACCAGAGCGGAATACAGTGGTACTATTACTTCCCTTGATCTAGATGCTATACTGAGTACTCCTATTGATGCAGCCCAGAATTGCATTGGCTTTTTAGCTGCTGCATCACACTGTTGACTCATGTCAAGTTTGTGGTCTACCAAGACTCCTAGATCCTTTTCACTTGTACTGCTCTCAAGCCAGGTGTCACCCATCCTGTATTTGTGCCTTTCATTTTTTTTTGCCCAAGTGTAGTACTTTACATTTCTCCCTGTTAAAATTCATCCTGTTTGCCTTGGCTCAGTTCTCCAATCTGTCAAGGTCACCTTGAAGTGTGATCCTGTCCTCTGGGGTATTAGCCACCCCTCCCAATTTGGTGTCATCTGCAAACTTGATCAGGATGCCCTCAAGCCCATCATCCAAGTCATTGATAAAGATGTTGAATAAGACTGGGCCCAAGACAGAAACATATTGTTACAACTATAATTTTGTGCAAAGATAAATTTTAGACTAGCATGCTGTCTCCAAAAATAAACCTGTAGAAGTAATTACTGAAGTAGCAGGGAGACTCAGACATGCACACATGCACACACACAAGTGGCAAGGGAGGAAAGAGGTTTAAACAACAGGACATTCATTTCTATTTTTTAAACCAAGAATAAGCCCAGTTTATTTTCCACTAGCTGCGCTTTCAAACAAGACCCAGCTCGGTGGAGGAGCCTTTCAAAAGGAAGGGCTTTGGAGCAACATTGTGGACTTTTGTAGGTGAGGTGGAGCGAGCTTCCAACTCTTGAGGTGTCAGGGGGTGGGGAAGTAAATAAATCAACACAGAGCCGACTCTCCATTTATTTATTCCCCCACTCACCTGCACAAAGTTGCAATCCACTGAGGTTTACCTGGTTTCAGGAAGGAACATCCCAGAGCCCTTACACCACCCTCGCAAAGCCAGAGAAAATGGACATAGTTTGGTAATAGTCAGTGCTTTTTTATGGGGGTATGCAGGAGTAAGCGTACCCCTAAACATTTTGTGTTGGGAGGGGAGTCTGCCATGGATCTTCCTGTCCACTCAGCGCTGCCACCTCCGCCTTGAGTCCCTCATCCGGGGGGGGTTGGGGGGGGAGGAAGAGGACGAGGGGGAACAGCCAAAAGGAGAGTACCCCTAAACATTTTTAAAGAAAAAAAGCACTGATAATTGTTATGGACAAGGTATGCCGGCGGTGCCTTTCTTCCACTATCAAAGTGACAGCAGCCGCGCCTGAGCGCTGCGCTCAGCGGTGGAGCTCAGCAAAGGCTTTGCTGCACAGGTAAAAGAAGAAGACAGGTACGCCATGCATTGTCCACCTTTTCACGCCATAAGAAATGGCCAGAAGCAGGGCTCCAGAGCCATTACAAGGGCAGGAGACTTCGGCTGGCCCCATTCTCTCCTACTAAACAACGGCTGACCAATCAGAGGCTGCTCTTTTTGACAGCTAGCCAATCGCATGAAAGATCTATACTGGAAAACAGCGCTGGAGAAAAATAACATTAGCAGCCTGTGCAACCATTGCATCTTGCAAACCTCAGCTAATTGACTCCCTGCTAAGCTGATAATGGGAGCCTCCTGCCTTAACTAAACAAGGGAAAGATTCCATTAACAGTTTCACCCTGTGTTGCCACCCTGTTAGCCTAGGCTAGTGGGGGCGGAATCCATGGCACATGTGCCAGAGAGGTCACTCAGAGCCCTCTCTGTGGGCATGCGTGCCTTTGCCCCAGCAGGGCAGTAGTTTCCATGCTGGGGGTGGGGGAGGAGGAGAGGAGGGTTCGCACACACTGTCCAAAGCCTGCGGCACCAGGGCCTGGCGAGTGAGCGAGGGCTGAGCAGGCATTGGCTTTTTGATGTGCCAGGGGCTACCGCCAGTCTCTTTTTCCTACTTGGGAGTAAGCCGCCTTGAGTTCAGCAGAGCATAACTCCCAGGTCAGTAAGCATATACAGTGGTACCGGTACCTCTGGGTACGAACTTAATTTGTTCCGGAGGTCTGTTCTGAACCTGAACCTGCTCTAAACCTGAGGTACCATTTTAGCTAATGGGGGCCTCCAGCTGCCACCACGCAGCCAGCGTGCGATTTCTGTTCTCATCCTGAGGTAAAGTTCTTAACCCAAGGTACTACTTTCGGGTTAGCGGAGTCTGTAACCCGAAGTGTTTGTAACCCAAGGTACCACTGTAAAGACGGCAGCCTAAGAAGGGGCTGTTGGGTTTACATGTTCACTGGACTTTCCTGTGAAAGCCAACAGAGAAATTCATTCCGTGGAGGCTGTGATCAAATGGCAGCCGAAGAAACGGCAAACAACAACAACAACAACAACAACATCTTATTTATACCCCGCCCATCTGGCTTTATTTATTTATTTATATTTATTTGTATGTGCGCACACAGACAATCATTATTATCTCATATTAAAAATTGGGAGAGGGTGGCTCTTAGTACAGCCCTCCAGTGTACACTAGTGGCCAAAATTGTGGAACTTTCTGGAAAAAATGTACCGGTATTTCCAAGGTTTGATGGCTCATAACATCACTTTGTTTTGGAGCAATACCAGTGCTTTTTTTCTGTGAGGACACAGGAAGATGCATACCCCTAAACATTTTTTTACTTTAATGGGAGAAAAAAATTCACTGTATTTATTTCCCCCAATTTGGACTGTATTTATTTTTCCATCGTGGTGATTTTCTGGAGTCAAAATGAGAGTACCCCTAAACATTTTTTTTTAGAAAGAAAGTACTGAATTATACCATAGAATTATATATCAATGGAAATATAATTTAATGAAGAATGCAATGCAATAACTTTTATGAAGGATTATTTATTATAACAGCAGTCATAAAGAAGAAACGTGAAACACAGAGAAAAAATGAGATATATAGGTTAAATTGCCATGTTGGCACTTTGCAATAAATAAGTGAGTTTTGGTTTGCAGTTTGGGCACTCAGTCTCTAAAAGGTTCAGCATCACTGGCCTAGGCAGAGGTTTTCAACCTTTTTGAGTCCGCGGCTCCCTTGACCAACTACCTTCTTTCTGCAGCACCCGTGTGGGGCTCAGGAGCCCAGTTATGTCCCCCCTTGCCTGCAGAACTGGCAGCCCCTCAGCCCTTTTTGAACACCCTCCCTTGTGGCGTGTTCCCTCAGCCTCCTCTCCTCTCCTTGGAAGTCCTCTGGGCAGCAGCCCCTGGTCTCTGAGCTGCACCTCCCAGAGGCACCATTCACCTAGCGGAGCTTGTAGCCAGGGCTGCTGCAAGAAACAGCTGTGCAAGCCCTTGGGAGGCAGAGATGCCAGAGGGCATCAGAGGAGGGAGGGAAGGAAAGAGGGACAGAGGCCAGGTTATCCTGACTTCTGACCATCATTCAAGGCACCCCAGGGTGCCACACCACACTGCTTGGAAACCACTGGCCTATGGGGAAACTTAACAAATTCACTAAAAATCAGCCATTTAACCAATTCTCTTTGTTCAAAGGGTGTTTTCTCCTCTTGGAGAAGGGGAGGGGAGGAGACAGGCAGGGCCGGCGCTTCCATTTAGGCGAACTAGGCAGTTGCCTAGGGCGCCAAAATGGAGGGGGCGCTGGCCAGCCTGCCCCCTGCCCCCCCGCCGCCCGGTGCCGCCACAACCAGCGGCAAAAACCGCGGTGGCGCGGGGCACCCAGCAGGGCAGGGGGCGGGGCACCTTACATCATGCGCAAAAACCGCGGTGGCGCGGGGCACCCAGCAGGGCAGGGGGCGGGGCACCTTACATCATGCGCAATGACATCACGTGGCCCACCCCCTCGCCTAGGGCACCGAAATCCGTGGCACCGGTCCTGGAGACAGGAACCATAATGCAGGCAACCCTCAGTCTGCCTTAATCCTTCAGACACGTCATTGTGTATTCAAGGTACCCCTCCCAGCTGTCAAACCAGGTGTTACCAGTCCTAACAAAGGGGCCAGGTAGGGTGGAGAAGGTGTTATGAGGATCACAAAACTCCAGAAGGGAAAACCCATCTCCTGAGTGGAATGCAACCAAACCTCAACATGTTTTCATGACAATGGGATATATAAATACTTTCTTTAGTCTGTGTGAGAGAGGTGGGAAGATAATATGTGATTGACAAGCGCATGTCCGGATCTTAGACTTCGGCCTGACACACCTCCTCTTCTGTGACAAATCTGTGATGTTTGGATGACACTTTGGGAAACGTATTATGGGGAAATTGAGAATTTTGTAAACTCAGATAACCTTTGTTCCGGGCTTCTTCTTTGCTTCCTTAAAGGTTGGAACCTTTGTTGCAACAAATAAATAAAGATCAGGCCTGTCGGCTGTTAATTTGCTTCTTCAATGCTAGGATGAAGTCTCTCGTTTCCTGACCTATCCAGAATCTGCAGGGCTAGACTCAAGTGAAGTTGGGAAATGCTTCAAGTAGCGTACCCCAAGGTTTTGTCCTTTTCAGTAATCTTAATATTTGTGGCCCTGAAAGTGGATATTTTCAATTATGGATCTTCTCAATTTTATGTCAACTCGTCTCAGCACCCAGTGCAGGAAAACTGCAATCACTTAATAGGCTTCCGACTTCAGGAAGGTGGAGGCAGGACTCAGGCAGGATCCCAGAGCCCTCACGCCACCCTCCCCGAGAGAAAATCGAATAGACACAAGGGGGAGACACAGATAGAGGAGCACGGCACACAAAGAAGGGGAGAATAGAGGAAAAAGACTCAAACAACAGGGCAACATGTATTTTGTTTTTTAACTAATAAGTAAATAACCCACCAGCTGAGCTGGTGCCCCCAGTTGGGAGCAGCAGTCATTCAAAAGGGAGGGGAGTAAATAAATGGAGATCAGAAGAAACCCCATTTATTTATTCCCCCCTACACCCACCCACCCCTGCACAAAGTTGCAATCCTATAAGGTTTACCTGGTTTCAGGAAGGCTTAGGTAGGGCTCTGCCCTTGCTGCCACCCTACCAAAGGATTTTCCTGCGCCACTCTGGCTGTGGGAGGAAAGCTGCAGGGCTCTGGCAGGGTCCTAGAGCCCTTCCCTCCTTCTCAAAGCGAGGCAAGCATTTATGGGGCTTCACAAAGGAGGTGCCAGGGCTCATCATCCCAGACCCTTCACTGACCTCCCAAAGATGGATAAAATGGATGGACTTTTGTAATCTTAATATCTGGGCACCAAATTGATTTGCTCAATTATGCATTTTCTCAATTTGGCACCACTTGGCTCAGCTCCCAGTTCAGGAAAACACATATTTGGCTTCTGATTTCAGGAAGGCGGTGCCAGGGCTCTGGCAGCATCCATTTTGTGTGGCTTTTGGAGGGAGGGCTCTGGCATCCCAGAGCCCTCCCTCCAAAAGCCACACAAAATGGATGCCTTTTGAAATCTTTCACAAAATGGCGCCCGCGTGAGTCCAGTGTTTGGCGCCCCCAAGTGGATCATCTCAATTTTGCTGGGCGATGTCTGACATCGTGATATGTCACCTGCTGAACATCGCGATGCACCGAGACAAAACAAGGTCTGAAATAATGACAGAACTACGTAGAGGCGAACGGAATAACATCTGCATAACTGCTACTACTTAGGTGTCTAAAATATATTAATTTCTATTTACCTTTAACATATTGTTATTTTATATACAGATCATTTTTAAATTAGCATGCTTTCTATAAAATTAAGCCTTTAGAACTAATTAGTAGCATATATACCAAAGGTAAGGCGAGAGAATATTCCCTAATAAGACATGTTTTTGGAGGCAAGGTGAAAAGGGCTTCTTGCTCTTGTGGTGTCAGGTGGGGGGATATTAAATAAGAAAATGGATAGCAGAGTACACCCAATCTTCATTTATTTACTTCCCTCTCCCCACCCACCTGCACAAAGACCTCACGCCCAGGGTCCTAGAGCCCTTCCCAAAGTTGGGCAAGCACTTGCAAGGCTTCAGGAAGGCGGTGAGGAGAACTGTTGGCACTGGCAAGCACCTGCTAGGTTTCTGGCTTCAGGAAGGCGGTGCCAGGTCTCTGACAGCAACCCAGAGCCTTGGCACCACCCTTCCAAAAGTCACACAAAATGGACCCCATTTGTAATCTTTCACAAAATGGCGCCCTGTGTAAGTCCCATGTTTGGTGCCCCCAAGTGGATCTTCTTGATCTTACACCCCCTCAGATTTTTAGATGTGTGAAATATCATTGCGCAATGTAATAATGAGAACAGGAATAATGGAACAGCATTAAGTATCTCAGGAGGAATATACCTTACAAGAAAAGCAAGTCCTACAGGCCATGTATTATCTCATATATGAGGTTCTGCTACTTCAAAAGGCATGGAGTTTGACAGGCTGAAATGTTCAACCTACATAAACATAGGTCAAAAACGAAAAGGGTTCCAACCAGGGCAGGGTGAAGTCTGGCTTCCAACTTATGCCAGTCACCAGCTAAGCATCACAGTATATACCAATATAACAAAATGCCTGAAATAAGGATGGAACTATTTAGAGGTGAACAGAATAATGTCTGCACAACTGCTACAACTTTGGGATATAAAACGTATAATTTTTTACGTGTCTTTTAAATATTGTTACAACTGGTATATTAAATGCAGATCATTTTTATATTAGCACGTTTTCAACTAAAATTAAACCTGTAGATGCTGTTAGTAGCATAGGAATTAATAGTAAGATGAGAGAATGTTCCCTTATAGACACAAGGGAGAAACAGAGCACACCAACACACAGAATGGGAGAAGGGAGGAAAGAGGTTTAAACAACAGAGCAAATTTTAATTTTTTTAAACCCGGAAATAAAATAATCCCAGTATATTTTTTTCACTAGCTGCACTTCCAGGCAAGTCTCAGCTGGGGGCAGTAGCCGCTCTAAAGGAAAGGCTGGGGAGCAACTTGGGGGGTCTGGGAGGAGAGATGGAAAGTGCTTCCTGCTCATTAGGAGGTACAGAGGAAGTAAATAAATGGAGAGCAGAGAAGACCCCACTCTCCATTTATTTATTTCCCTCTCCCCCAGCTGGGCAAATCTCCAATCCCATAAGGTTTACTAGGCTTTGGAAAGGCAGTGTCAGGGCACTGGCAGGGTCCTAGAGCTCTCCCAAAGACGGACTCCTAATACTTGGCACCCCTAAATGAATCTTCTCAACTGTGAATCTTCTCAATTTGGCACCACCTCAGCTCAACATCCAGTGAATGAAAACTGCGGCACTGGCAAACACTTATTAGGCTTCCGGCTTTAGGAAGTTGGTGCCAGGACTCTGATGGCATCTCACAACCCCTGCGCTGCCCTCCCCAAACCAGACAAAATGTTTTGGGTCCCTGAAATGAATCCTTTCAATTATGGATCTTCTCAGTTCTGTGCCACATCTGCTCAGTGCCCTGTGCTGGAAAACTGACAGCACCACTCTAGCTTTGGGAAGGAAACTCTTGGGCTCTCGCAGGGTCCTAGAGCCCTTCTCTCCTTCCCAAAGTTGGGCAAGCATTTACTAGGATTCTGGCTTCAGGGAAGTGGTGCCAGGGCTATGGCAGCCTACCAGAGCCCGCCCTCCAAAAGCCACACAAAATGTTTTTTTTAATCTTTAATGAAATGGCGCCCTGTGCGAGTCTAATGTTTGGTGCCCCCAAGTGGATCGTCTCAGTTTTGCACCAACTCACATTTTTAGATGTCTGAAATAGCATAACGATATGTAAGAATGGGAACAGAAAAACGGACTGGAAAATATATATTCTAAAGTATTTAAATATTTGCTTATCTTTAACATATTGTTGGGACACAGGTGGTGCTGTGGATTAAACCACTGAACCTCTTGAGCTTGCCGATCAGAAGGTCAGCGGTTCAAATCCCCGCGACGGGGTGAGCTCCCGTGTCCCTGTCCCTGCTCCTGCCAACCTAGCGGTTCAAAAGCACACCCAAAAGTGCAAGTAGGTGTTTCCGTGCACTGCTCTGGTTTCAGTGCACCAGAAGCGGCTTAGTCAACCCCAGAGTCGTCTGTGTCTGGACTTA
This sequence comes from Darevskia armeniaca, assembly GCA_034641395.1. Taxonomy (NCBI): domain Eukaryota; kingdom Metazoa; phylum Chordata; class Lepidosauria; order Squamata; family Lacertidae; genus Darevskia; species Darevskia armeniaca. Next base: position 1,161,171 of record JAWWNF010000473.1, on the reverse strand, counting down.
ACTGTCATGGGTCCTTTACCTTTACCTTTTAAACATATTGTTACAAGCGTTATTTAGTATATAGATAAAATTTAAATGGGCACACTTTCTCTAAAATCAGTAGCATAGAAATCAAAGGTGAGGTGAGAAAATGTTCCCTTATAGACATGAGGGAGTATTAAGACCTGCTCTTGTGGTACTAGGAGGTACAGAGGAAGCAGATAAATGAATGGAGAGCATAGGAAACCCCGCCCCCATTTATTTATTCCCCTCCATCCTCCACACACCTACACAAAGCTGCAATCCTGTAAGGTTTACCTGGCTTCCGGAAGGCAGTGCCAGGGTTTTGATAATATCCCAGAGCCCTTGCACCCAGGCACACACACACAAAGGCTGGGAACCTCAATGGTGCCCCTCCAGAAGATTCACCCAGGATAGACATAGCTAGCCCCGATCCCACCCAACTATGACTCTGCCTTGCATCAGCCTCCCAAAGCTGAATAGGGATAAAACGGAACGACTTTTGTAATCTTAACCAGACCGATATCTGGCACCCCCCAAATGTATGAGCTCAGTGCCCTGTGCAGGAAAACTACAAGCTGGGCTCAGTGCCCCAGCAGCAAAAAATGTCTGCACCAGATTCAAAGGGTCCTAGAGCCCACCCTTCTTTACTTGGCTTCCGGCTTGGGGGGGGGGGGGAGGCAGTGCCAGGGCTCTGGCAACATCCTAGAGCCCGCCCTTCAAAAGCCACACAAAATGAAGGGCTTTTGTAATCTTTCAGAAAATGGCGCCCTGCGCAAGTTTAATGTTTGGTGCCCTCAAGTGGATCTTTTCAGTTTAGCACCAGCTCTGATATTTTGATGCCTCGCATTATGTAACAACAGGAACAGGAATAATGGCCTGGAGACAGCTATAAGTACATCAGAAGGAATGTTCCCTACAAGAAAACTAGGCCCTCTATTATATCATATTTGATGTTCTGTTACTTCAGAAGGCATGGAGATGGACAGACCAAAGTGAGTATCCTGCATATACATAGGTCAGAAACAAAAAGGGCTGCAACTACAACTGGGCAATGTCTGGTTTCCAGCATCAGGCTATATGTCACTAGCTGAACTTTGCAATATACCAATATAACACAATCCATCTGAAATAAGGATGGAACTATGCGGAGACGAACAGGGTGATTTCCTGGTAACTGCTACTACTTAGGGCTGTAAAATACATAATTTTTAAATGCATATTTAACATTTTGTTACAAGTGCAATTTTCTGTACAGATAATGTTCAAATTCCCATGCCTTCTCTGAAATTTAACCTTTAGAAGTAATCAGTAACATATATATTAAAAGAAAAGTGAGAGAGTGATTGCGTATAGACACAAGGGAGAAACCAGCACACAAACATGCACAGAGGAGACAAGGGAGGAGAGATGCTTACACAACAGAGCAACGTTAATTTTGTTTTTGTTTTTAATTCAGAAGTAATTTTTTACTTTCATTTTCTACTAACTGTGCTTCCAAGCACATCCCAGGTGGGGGCAGCAGCTGCTCCAAAGGAAGAGCTAGGCAGCATCATGAGGAGGGGGGGGCATTAGGAGACAAAAAGTGGGGAGCAAATAAATGAATGGAGAGCGAACACACTCTCCTCCACCACCGTGGCAATAGTCCCTCCCCCCTGTTCAAAGAAGCAATTGCATAAGGGAAAGTGGGAAAGCAGGGCTAGGAGTCTGGCAGCATCCCAAAGCTTTCATGCTGCCCTGCGAATGATGCATAAAATGAACTGAGTTCGGAAATCTTAATATTGGGGCTCTCAAATGGATCGTTCAGATTACGGCTTGTCTCAGTTTTGCACCACCTCTTGGCTCAGCGCCCCCTGTGTAGCAAAACTGCTGGCAAGGCAACCGCTTTCCAGGCTTCTGGCTTTGGGAAGGCGGTGCCAGGGCTCTGGCATCTTCCCAGCACCCACCCTCCAAAAGCCACACAAAATGGACGCCGTTTGTAATCTTTCACAAAATGGCGCCTGTGCAAGTCCAGTTTTGCTAGGCGATGTCTGGCATCGTGATATGTCACCTGCTAAACATCGTGATACACCGAGATGAAACTATGTAGAGGCGAACGGAATAACATCTGCGCAACTGCTACTACCTAGGCATCTAAAACATATTAATGTCTTCTTATCTTTAACATATTGTTACAACTGCTATTTTACATGCTGATCTATTTTAAATAGGGCAACATCTATTTTTATTTCTTCAACTCAGAAGTAAATAACCTCAGCTGTGAGGAACCATCCGAAACAACCCATCCGAAAGGGTGGGATGAGCAGAAACATGGGGGGCTTTAGGAGGCTAGACAGAAAGGTGTTCTTGCTTCTGGGTGTTAGGACATACATAGGAAGTAAATAAATAAATGGAGAGCAGAGGAAACTCATTTTCCATTTATTTATTTCACCCAGCTACACCTGCACAAAGCTGCAATCCCGTAAGCATAGGAGCCATAGCTGACTAGGTAAAGTTGGGCAAGCGCTTACGAGGCTTCCGGATTTGGGAAGGCAGTGCCTTGGCTCTGGCAGTAGTCCAGAGCCCGCCCTCCAAAACCACACAAAATGGAGGGCTTTGTAATCTTTCATAAAATGGCACCTTGCGAGTCCAATGTTTGGTGCCCCCAGGTGGATCTTCTGAATTTTGCAACACCTGAGATTCTAGGATGTGTGAAATATCACTGCACTATGTAGCAATGAGAGGAGAAATAATGGATTGTGAACAGCATTAAGTATTGCAGGAGGAATATTCCCTACAAGAAAAGCATGTCCTACAGGTGATGTATTCTATCATATATGAGGTTCTGCTACTCAAACAGGCATGGAGATGAACATTGTGATATATCACTAGTTAAACATCACGATATACCGATATAACACAATGTTATATCAGCGGGGTATAAATAATAAATTATTATTATTATTATTATTATTATTATTATGTCTGAAATAAGATATAAGGCAATGTCTGAAATAAGTATGGAAATTTATAGAGGCAAAGTGGGTAAATCCAGGCAACTGCTGCTACTTAGGGGGTGTGCAACATATACTTTTTAAATGTATCTTTCACATATCTATGATTTCTATGAAGTTCTTGATCTTGTTACAACTGTTACTTTATGTACAGATCATTTATAAATCAGCACCCTTTCTCTGAAATCAAACCTTTGGGGGAGAAACCGAGACACACAAAGGGAAGGAAGGAGGAAAGGGACTTAACCAGCAGGGCAACATTCATTTTAATCTTTTAAACTCATAAGTCAATAGCAGCAAGACCTGGGTGAGGGCAAAAACTGTTCAAAAGGAAGGGTTGGGCAGCAACGTGGGAAGGATGGGCAGAAAAGGGCTTCCTGAGGAAGTAAATCTATAAATGGAGAGCAGAGGAAACTCATTCTCTGTTAGGTGTGCAGGAATTGTGGGCCAGGTCCATGCTGTATGCATGCCCTGAATCTCTGCCTTAGTCATGATTGAACCATTTATTTATTCCCCACTACTACCTGTGCCAGATGCAATCACATAAAGTTTATTTTTGCTTGGGGAAGGTGGTGCCAGGGCTCTGCAGAACTAGGTAGGGACTGGTGGTGCAGGGCAGGGCAGGAGGAGAGGACCACAGACTCCCTCTTCGAATGCACACCCAAGTGTCCCTTGTGCCTCTCCTTGCTTTCTGCCTGGAGTTCCTGCAGCAAAACAGCTAAGGCGCTGGCTGAACAAATAAAAAGCAAGGGGAGAAATGTTTTCTGCTCCTGGGAGGGGAAGTAGGTGGCAGGCAGGAGAGAGATTGGTGTCCTGCACTGAACGATCTCTGCCCTGATCTTGCAAGGCTCTTCTTGAGGTCTTCTGTTCAAACAAACCAGAATGCACAATCCCATTTTCCCAGCAGCTTGAATGAATGAATGAGAAGCCATTCACTAACCTAATGAAACTAATGGGACAGTCCTGCCTGTCTTCAGTTGAAATCCATTTCTGAAACAGCAAGCACGTTTGCTTTTGCTTTTTTTAAAAAAAGAAACCTAACTGTAGCAAATCCTTAGGGCTGCCACACACCTGAATTTTGGCAGTGCTTTGTTGACATATTGCTACAACTGTTGCATACAGATAGTTTTTTAATTAGCACGCTTTCTCTGAAATCAAACCCGTAGAAGTTATTAGTAGCATAGATATGGTGAGAGAAGGTTCCCTAGTAGACATGAGGGAGAGGCTACACCCTTTCACAAATATACAGTCACTTAAGTCAGACCTGATTTTGGGAAGGCAGTGTAAGGGCTCTGGCTCCATCCAAGAGCCCTCACCCTCACTCTCAAAGACAAGCGCGCGCGCGCACACACACACACACACACATGCGCGCAGGCGCGCGCGTGTGAGAGAGAGAGAGAGGGGGGGAGGGGGAGGGAGGGGGAGGGAAAGGGAGGAGGGGATAGAGTAGGGCAGTCAGATTTCAAAGGCGGGGGGGGGGGTCTGAAAGGCAGTGCTTTGTCCTGCATCCTAGGCAAGTCAATCAAAAAAATCTTTTGTAAAAAAAAAAAGCTCCACAACTTTTGGGTTGGCAACCCTACTTAAGCATAAATCTGTGGAAAGAAATAAAAGCACTTCTAAACAAAGAAAAGTCAAAACTTTGCTGCTTCCCTTCTTCATCCCCACCACAGTGCATAGAATGGCATGGTCCAAGGCATGCCCTGTGCCTTCATGCAGAGGGGAAGGGTGGCAGCCTCTGCATGCCCCTTCCAAGCTCAGCCCTTCACGTCCCTCCTGGTGCCATCAGCTGGCCCTGGGATACGTGGAGTGACCTGCACACACAGTAGGTCCACACCCTCCAAATGTCCCTATTTTCCAGGGACGTCCCTGATTTAGAGAAGCCATCCCGGTTTCTGATTTGATCCCCAAATGTCCCGCTTTTCCTTGTTTTCATTGGAGAAATGTTGGAGGGCATGGAGTTATCCGGCTCCCGAGCTGTCTGAAGGCAATCCTGTATAGGGAAGTTTTCTTAACCTTTTATTATGTTTTTATTTATGTTGGATGCCGCCCAGAGTGGCTGGGGCAACCCAGTAAGATGTGTGGGGTATAAATGGTAAAATTAACATTACGGAATGGGACGTCCCTATTTTCATAGGAGAAATGTCGGAGGGTAGGTAGGTCCCTCCTTGAGCCAAGAAGACTGGGGGAAGGAAGGGCCAGCTGATTGCAGGTGCAGGCTATTGTGCCCCAGGTTCTGTTTCTGTGGATGGGGGACTTCCTTTCCTGAGCAGATCTTGCCCTATGTGAGGGCAGGGGGTGAGGGGAACAGATGTTTTGGTTGTTGTTGTTGTTGTTAACATGCAAAACTGCCTTGTACCAAGTCAGGTTATTTCTGCATCTGTCCCAGTATTGTCTGCTCCAGGGTGTAATGCAATGCCCCCCCCAAAAAATATTCGGGCCATCCCCCACCCCTCTTAGTTCCACAAACTCATTTGGTATAGTCCAATCTCCAGGTAATGAAGGTAGGTGTATTAGGATAGGTCTGCATCCAGCCAGGGCAAAGGAGGAAGGAACTGAGACTCCGATTCAGGAGAGTATCTTGTTCAATTAATTCACACTGCCTCTTTTTATACCGAAGGCAATACTTTCACCACGTATCTCAATCAGAGATTAAGATTTTTAATAGAGCACAAAACTGCTCCTCTGCAACTGTCTCTACTAAAAATGATTTATAAAAGAATTGTTGGCCCTTGGCTGCAAATCCTGGCAAATTCCCAATTATGTGCCCAGTAGGCTGGTAGCAAACATTAGCACCTACAAAAACCATTCATTTTACTAGCAGTTCCTAGCTGTGGGTGGTAGGATTGTCTCTTCGCCTAAATTCATTGGGATATTCTGTGTAATAAATCATTTAAATATGCACTGTTGTGTATGAAACATTTTGCACATGTATATTTAGCCACATTGTTATGGATTGGTGTTAGATGAATGAATTTTATTTACGAGGAAATAGGCAACTGAAATAAATGGGGGGGGGAGTTTATTTATTGTCTATAATAATAATTTAATAATAATTTATTATTTGTACCCCGCCCATCTGGCTGGGTCTCCCCAGCCACTCTGGGCGGCTTCCAGCAAACATTAAAATACATTAACACATTAAATTCTTTGGGTGTTTCCACTTTCAATTGGTGACTTTTCTAAAAGTGGAGGTGAAGACTTGGCCAGAATATATTAGGCATATGTGCAGTACATTGACTTATTTATTTATAAATTGTTTTACCCCAACCTTTAGTTGGGTTGCCATATTTCAAAAAATGGAAGTCCGGACACAAAAGTTGAAGTTTTTTGGCAAAGTTATTTAACTTTTTTTGGGGGGGCTAAATAAATAAAGTTTTTGAGCTATTTTAAAGGAAATTCGGCAAAATATAGACTTCCAAATATAGACTTTGGCAGCCAAAGGGCTTCCAAAACAGTTTTACAGATCAATGGGAAAAAACCCTGAAAGACAGGACATAAAAAGAAAAGGGAAGGAGGAGGAAGGAGGAAAGCAATAGGCTCAGGCACTAGTTCTTAAAGTTATAATGACCAGTTTGGGTGAAAAAAGTGCAGGGAGCTTGATGGAATGACAGCTGCTAGGTGACAGTTGCGGGAAACCCAAAAGCAACTCTGAGGAGCAGTGATAGAATAACCCGGCTTCCTTTCTCTCTCTTTCTGTTCTGCAGCCTGGGGAATTATTGGCATTTACTCAGTACCAATGGACATCTATTTCCAGCATGGCCTACTTTCAAAATATTTCAATCTAAGCCCTGATGTTTCACCCATAGTGCCATTTAAAGTCACACTGTGTTGTGCACCTTCAAACAGCCTTCTTATACAAGCACATTTCTCTCACTGTTTATCTGCATTCTGACTGCAAATACAAGAGAAGCGTATTAGGAACACAACCAACAACATTTGGGCTTTGTGTATATTCTGGACAAAATGGCCACCTTATACCCGGAGTTCCCAATGTGGCACCATGGCAAACCTCATGCAACTCCTAGGTGCAGGCCCAGATCATTTGCTCTCCCATTTTTAATGATTTTTTTTAGGGTTGCAGAGTAACTGGAAAGGATGTGCGGACACCCAATGAGTTTTCCCATAATGTCTCTGGATAGGGAAGGAAGAGAAGGCAGACAGACAAGCTAGAGGCCACCAGCAACCCTCTTCCACCCCAAACTTTAGAAAGCAGCTTATTTTAATGCTCCTATCTGTGCTGCAGGGGGCAGTCGCCGAGAAAAGCTTATGGCCAGATCCCCGTAAGCTCTGTTCACCCTCCGTGAGGGCTCTATGCACGCCTTGCCAGTGCGCACCTCCACTCCAACTTCCCCGTCCACAAGGAGGGCACGACACTTGCTCCGCCCCAGGTGCCAGAAACCCATGCTACGTCACTGGTTACAACTGTTATTTTATATACAGATAAATTTAAAATTAACGTGCTTTCTCTAAAATTAGAACACAAACAATGGAAAGTACCGCAGTGGTGCTAAACAGCAAAAGTAACAACAAAACCACTGCACATCGGCTGAAATAATAATGACAAAAATAATAATGATAATAGACTTCCGGTTGGCGTGCCGGAGATGGCGGTCGGGGGGATATGTCGCTCTTGACATTCCCCCGTCGGACCGGGCAAAGGGGAGCTCGCGCCAGCGCCGCGACCCCCAAAACCCCCGGGAAGGGCGTCCCGGGGTCCGGAGGACCCGCAGGAGCTCGGACGCCGGTCCCGATCCCAGGGAGCTCTTAGCGGGGCTCCCGGGAGCGATCGGGCGGCGGAGCTCTAGGGTCCGCTAACAGCCCCGGCCGGCGAAGCTGCAAGACCGTCACCTCTGAGCGCGCTGATTCCTTCTAAATCTTCAATTTGGAACTGTAAGTAATTTTCAAGAAAAAGTTTTAATTTTGAACCAATTGGAACCTGGCTTGAGGACGAAAATACGGAGGTCCGTCCCTTGCCATTGTGTAACAACGACAGGGCATTGTTGCATAGCTTTGAGAAGTATTGCCTGGAATTTGACACTTTGTTTCGGAGATTTAACCCTTGCGCCCCCCCCCCCGGTCCTAGGGGGCAGACGAAGCTAATTTAACTGTTATAAGCAAGAGGATTATTTTGGAGCTTTGGAACTTTTGAAAAATTTGCAAAAGTTTGGAAAAGTCAGAAAAGAACTGTTTGCTAAAAATGGCGGTGAAACAGGATGTGGATCTGACAACATTGTTGGAGAAACTGAAAGAACTTAGAATGGATTATAATGCTGGAGTGAAAGAACTGAGAGCTGAACTGGCTGCTGCTGGGAACGGCATTGTGACTGAGATAAAGCAAAGCAAAAACAATGGTCTGACTGGTCAGGATTTACAATCCAATTCTGTGAACAGTGTACTTGTTGAGACTAAACAGAGGAAGCCTACCCAGAAGATAACCAGCTGCAAAAGATTCATCCACTTTAAGTTAAGAGCTGTCGTCATCATCAGGAAAAAGAGAAATACTAAGAGAATGGACAACAAACCACAGCTCAATGATAAGCAGCGGAGAGGAAGTCGTGACAATCTGGACCAAATTTGGAAGGGAAGGCCAAAGATCTTAATGGATATTGTTTTGGATGTCACCCTGCAGCAAAGACAATGGGTTCCAAAGTTGGATCCTGCAGGAATAGGATGAACATTTATATAAAGTAACTGTTTTGTGGCCTACTGGTTTTTGAACTTGGATTTGGAGGAAATGATTATAGTATGATTTTTGAAAAATAATGATATAAGATTGATAGATATCATAAATGATAAGTAATTTTGATGCTGAAATAGTCTGCGCCGGGGACTGGGGGGGGGGGAGCAGGGACTTGACTAAAGTAAAAGATAAGATTGTAAAAGATGTGAGTGGTTGGTAAGCGATTTGAAATTAAGGAATTATGGAAATGTTAAGGATGTGGAATTAGAAACCTGGAAAGAATGTAAATTATGATAAATGAAAACAATGAGGGGGGGCGTGAGGAAGTCATCAGAGATTGTATAAATTGTATGTGATCTGGCCTGAATCGGGGCTGGACAAAAATTGGAAAACTCAATAAAAATTATTATAAAAATAATAATAATAATAATAATGATAATATCAAAGATACTGTAATGAAAATCAAACAATGGAACCAAATATACTTATATACATGTAACGTATATGACCAAAATCAATACATATGAACCATTCAGCTTAAGATGTATTCAAACAACTCAGTGCCAACATAAGTTTTCAAAAGTTCACTGGGACAGAGAAACAAAACTGTCGATAGTAGGATGTAGTCATCTTAGATCCTTTCGCAGAAGGGCAACTGAGAAGAAGGAGGAAGACCTGCCTTCCGGATTACAACAGGTTTCGCAAAGGAAGCTTCATCAGTTCTTCAAGTATATATGATCAATCAAACATACAAATGATGTAGGCACAGCTGTACATGTATGTAATGTAATGTATGTAGGAGGATAATAGAATGTTAGAATGATAGAATGATAGAATGCTAGAATGTATGTTAGAATGATATGTAAGAATGATATGTTAGAATGATATGTTAGAATGAATATAGGATAGCAGGATGAAAATAATGAGATGAGAAATGGGATAGTATGTATGAGGATGTATGAGAATGTATGGAATTTTCTGTATTGCTTGTTTTTAACAAATAAAATTCATTACAAAAAAAAAAAGAAAGAAAAGAAAAAATTCGTAAACGCGCGGCCACTTTTTTCACTTGTAACTCGAAAAATACAGAAGTCGGGTCATTCATAAATCGAGGGACCACTGTACATTGCTAACCAAGTGCAACATATACTGTAATCCCATACTTCCTAGAGGGTGAAACAAAACAATGGGTGCACATGGAGATAGAAACAACTGAAAACGGCTCCCACTGCAGAGTATCCATTCCTGCAAAACGAATGGAAAGGAAAATTCCCACAATACTAAACAGGTTCACACCAGCTATGTTTAAAGCATGCAAGGAGAAAGCAGGAAAAGTGGCCACATTCCCACCCCCACCAATTCCCCTGGCCCATCGCCCACTCTTCCACCAGGCATCCCAAAGCATCCAAATAAAGACCTGGCAAGCTAGAGGCTTAATAATAATAATAATATTTATTTATTTATTTATTTATTTATTTATTTATTTATTTATTTATTTATTTATACCCCACCCATATTCCAAAATAATATTAAAATACAATAATGTATTAAACATTAAAAGCTTCCCTAAACAGGGCTGCCTTCAGATGTCTTCTAAAAGTCTGGCAGTTGTTGTTCTCTTTGACATCTGGTGGGAGGGTGTTCCACAGGGTGGGCGCCACCACCGAGAAGGCCCTCTGCCTGGTTCCCTGTAACTTGGCTTCTTGCAGCAAGGGAACCGCCAGAAGGCCCTCGGTACTGGACCTCAGTGTCCAGGTGGAACGATGGGGTGGAGACGCTCCTTCAGGTATCCTGGACTGAGGCCGTTTAGGGCTTTCAAGGTCAGCACCAACACTTTGAATTGTACTCGGAAATGTACTGGGAGCTTATACTGCCTGACCAATTTTTACAAAAATGACAACCACATTCAACATGGGGAATACAAGGCAAACTAAGGGATACTTAAATACTCTGGCTGACCCATCACCAGCACCTTCTTGAACAACCCAGCAACGGAAGCAGCTGCCACCAGGCCGCTGACTAACTTTGAAAAACTCTTCCTAACAACAGAAGGACACAGCAAAGGGGTGGTATCTAGAATATATAAAATACTACTCCAAGACAAACCCCTTCACCACAATAAAAGATCAATGGGAGCATGACGTAGGATATGAAATAAACTCCATGCAATGGTAAAAAATGTGGTATAAATCACCATTTAAATCCATCTCAGGCAAAGGAAGAAAACTTGCTCTGAAAACTATCTATAGATGGTACCTAACACCACAGAAGATGGTGCCAATACACTCGGGAACCTCATCTGAATGCTACAGAGGCTGCACCTCCACAGGCACATGCTTCTACGTGTGGTGGGAATGCCACAAAATTCAATCCTTTTTTATATCATTGGTGCAGGAAATCTGCAAAATAACAAAACAAGTACGGTAATAGAAGCAACTCCATAATTTCCCCTGTTATATTCCAAGACAACAATGCACATTCACACAAGAAGTCACTTACTCTCAGCAGCTAGAAACATCATAACTAGACACTGGACGCTGGTACCAAAGTATGGGAAACTGCCCTATTAAAAAAGTTAACCAACAAACTTAAACCAGCACAGGGATAAGCAAAGGAGGACACCTTCACCCAGGTGTGTCTCCCTTTTATCACATATACGGCACAAGACAGTGATCTATCCCCCCTAACAGCATACATATCAATATGGCTACACACACACACACAACAAACCATACTGCAACCAACTGAATAAAACCAACCGAACTCTGACCCTGCGATCTCTTGCAATGCCAACATATATACATATGATGCTGACACAAAACTCCTGCACAAACACCACGCAATAGAACAAAATATCATTATTCAAAATTCAGAGTAGTGGGAAGCGAGGACAGTGGCTGCGTTTCAGCCCTCGTATTCTCGTGGAAAGCGCAACTTCAGTAAGCCGAATTTCAACAGCTAACTGAATCGAATTTCTCTTCCGGAAGAGACCCACTGATCCTAATGCCATTAACCTAGACCCAGTGATTTTAATGGGTCACCTCTGAACACACTTTAGATGCAATCTGCTATTATACTGTCTCTACTGTAACCCGATCTGGGATTCTTTTTTAAACAAAGAACATGTTATACAGTTATCTAACAAATAAAGAATTCACAAATAAGCATTTGAAAGTTGACCCAACTTAGAATGCAAACCATGAATGTTGACTCCCAAGCGAATACCACAGTTTGTTATGACTTCCCTGCTTTTCCAGAAAATTCTGCCAAGTCACTCAAGCCCCTTTTTCTCACGCTAAAATGCCTCAGAGAAGATGCATTGGGTTTCCCCTCTTACCTCGTCATAGAACTCTGGGTTCTGGTTATGATGCAACACACAAGTGTAGGTGCTTGATGTCAGGAGGGGGCCCCCAGGTTTGCCATAGAAGCACTGCAAGAGATAACAGAAATACATAGGGGTGGTAAGAGGAACCCAACTAAAAGGGCATTGTTTGGTCATGCAACGAATTGGCCACAAGGGTAACTTCATACACGTCTAGAAGTGATGTAAAGGCATGGCCAAAGATTGCAATCTAGGTTTGCCAACCTCACTGCCCCTCACATGCTCTGAGCATAAGCATGTAAAAAGAGCCTGGCTGGTGGATCAGGCCAAAGGAGCCCCATCTAGTCCAGCATCCTGTTCTCACAGGGTCCAAGCGGGGGAACCAATGGGAAGACCACAAGCAGGACCTGAGTGAAGAGCAATCTCCACACTTGTGATTCCCAGAAACTGGAAATTTACCTTTAAAGCTCTGGCGTCCCCTTCATCAGAGTCTTTGAATTCCATGCGGACAGCAATGTTCCTTGCCTACATGTAGTGGGGGAGAATGGTTGGATTCAGATAAAATGTTTTCTTGCTCAGATCCATCTTTCCCTACCCTTCCCCCAAACCAAAACTGATTTTGTGATTGTGTGCACACACTCAAACACATACATATACATTTCTTTTAGCTCCACTGTTGCAAATTTAACAGGCTGATCCTATTTTTAAATTATTTGTTTAATAGATTTTGTAAAATCTGCTAATCCTGTCTCTGCTTCCAAGGGTTTATGACAACCACCCCCAAACCTTGTCCCCTCCTGGTGTTGCTGGACTACAGTTCCCATCAACCCTGACCATTGGTCATGCCAGTTGGGGCTGGGTTTTTTTTGAATTTTTTAAATGATTGGTTTTGGTGCCTTTCTGATGTCAATAAGCAGGAAGTTTCAAAGTATGGGTGCTGCCATTCAAAAATATTGATTTGTGGCACTTGTAACAGTGCCAGTTTTGCAGATTGATTGGTTGAGTGAGCATATTTGGAGAAAAGTGATTATCTTACAGGAGCAAGCCAGAAGGAAACTACACAGAGCAAGCTGGAGTTAACTGTTTATTAGCAAAAACATGATCTGCACAGGAGTGTCAGGTCTGAGCTCAGCAACCCATATCTGCTGTTCTTGACCCCATGAAGCAGTTGCTGAGACTGAAGGTCCACACCTTCCAACAAATGTCTAAGTCCCCTACTCTCCAGGGTTTTCCACAAGCAATCTGAGATTGCACCTGCATGAAGCTAGCTTCTCCTCTGCCCTCTTCATGCCTCTCCTGGTTCTGGGAGAACAGGGGAGAGGGGAGCTTGTCTCGGCAGGAAGGGGAGATACTCATGACTCACCAGCCAGGCGCATCCCTGCCTCTTGGCCTCCCTCCTCTCCTGCTTCAGTTTCTGCCTCTGATTCTGGACTTCTATCTGCCACAGATTCTCACTGCTCACTAAACCCTGTTACCTCTTCAACTTCTGACACCTTCTCTTCCCCATCTTCTGCTTCTTCTCCCTGTGACCACTCATTGTTCTCCCACTACCACTCCTCGAGCTCTGAGGCTTCTTCCCTTGAGGGTTCCCAACATTCTTCTGCAACCAGTACGTGACAATATCTCAGGTTGTCAAGGGCCTTATATTCTAACAGAATAACCTTGAACTAGGTTTGGCAGCAAATCAGCAACCAGTGGAGGTCTCCCAGCAAAGGTTTCATATGCTGACAGAGTCTCACACCTGTCACTAATTGTGGCACAGCATTCTGCACTAACTGCAGCTTCTGGATCACACGTGACGGATGTCCCACACAGAGCTTTGGTAAAAGGCGAAAGATTTATACGATCTGAAGAGAAACCAGAGTATATACACTACACACAGAGCTTTGGAACATAGGAGAAAAGTTTCATCTTCAGGTCAGAGGGTTGTCCCTTGAAGAAATCAAGTTTTCCCGTAAGGGACTTTGCCTGGGAGAGGTAATCTGGCAGCAAAGGCTAGAAATGTCTCAGCTTGCTTTTGGTCTCTTTCAAAACAAGCTGCTCACGTGGAGCTATCCATGGTGCTGCAGGTCCTGACCTGCCTTGCTGTGGCACCAGAACAGCACATCCCAATACGACTGCATTTTCCCCATTGGTTCCACAATGCGGTTCCACTCCCTTCTCAATGCTACTGAGTTGTTCTTCAGCTACATTTAAAACTTGCAAATAAATATAAATAAATCAATCTGTGGGCCTGGCTCTGTTGTTTTCAAGCTTACCTTGGCAAATGTTTTTTGGCTGTCATATTTCAAATGCAAAGGATAGACGTAGAGCTGGTTTTTGTAGATGGTGAAAGGGTAGCAGTACTTGGCGATCTCAGGGATAAACTCGTCCACTTCAACCGTAATGCTGTCATCCTGGCCCTGCAACTCAAAGGGCTTGATGGGAATGTAAGAGGCTGTGACACAGTCTAGAGGGGAAGAAAAGGCCGCAGGTTGGTATCTTGTTTTCACATAACGCAACAGCAAAAGAAAAGGTACCTTTAACTTGGGTCATATAGGCCTTGTGAAGATGCAACATTTGACCATGGTTGTTACCTTAACCCTGATTACATTTGACCATGGTTGTTACCTTAACCCTAATTAAGATCACAAACCTATGGTGACTCAGCATGTCAGCGTCCCCACTTCTTAGGACATGTATAAGGAGACAATCACAATAACTACTTGTCACCCTGAAAGCAGGGAGATAACTCTAACCACAGTTTACTTAGCATGTATATGATGCTTAACCAGAATTAGCAACAAGCATAGTTGCTGCCTTAATCCTAATTATGATCATAGCCCAAACCAAGAGCAAAACCACAGCTTATGTTGCTGAACTGTGCTCAGTCCTCTGGAGAGCAAAGCACAGGAGGACATCAGGGAGACCATATTTCTGTGGATTTCTTCCCCTGCTAGCTCTGCATCAGACAGCAACAGCAATAAAAGTTATCACACCTGTCTGGTAGCTTAATTTTCCTTTCGGGGCTGAGGTCGCCATACCAGTAAACAATGGTTAAAGCAGATTATAACTTGTGGGGACTAGCTGGTGCGTCTTCTTCTTCTTCTTCTTCTTCTT
This sequence comes from Darevskia armeniaca, assembly GCA_034641395.1. Classification (NCBI taxonomy): domain Eukaryota; kingdom Metazoa; phylum Chordata; class Lepidosauria; order Squamata; family Lacertidae; genus Darevskia; species Darevskia armeniaca. The sequence continues at coordinate 1,146,077 of JAWWNF010000473.1, read as the reverse complement.
CTTCTTCTTCTTCTTCTTCTACTTCTTATTTACTGAATATATATATGCCCTCTGGAGGCTCAGAAGAAAAGGAAGGAAGTAACCCAAGGCAATCCTATTTGTGCTGGTAAAAACAAAATCAAAGCAGGAAACTCACCGCTTATTGTAAATGTATTTACAATCCAAGGCTGCTCAGAACCTGAGACCAGCAGCCGTGATTATTGTTGGACTCGCCCCTTGTCTGGCAGGCAGGCCACTTCTATCTGGCCCAGGAAGACAAGGCCTGGATGGACTGTTTGACAGCCACTGAGGCACTGACAGACTGATGGACTACAGCTGAAGTGGCTGAATGGGCCTTGGGGTTGGGGTAAGCTGTCATGGCCCCAACTATCTGAAACATTTTTAACTGTTTTTAATTGTTTTAATTTAAGAACCAGGTGCACAGCCTGGAAGTCATTTTGGACTCACAGCTGCCCATGGAGGCACAGGTCAATTCTGTGTTGGGGGCGGCTGTCTACCAGCTCCATCTGGTATGCAGGCTTAGACCCTACCTGCCCGCAGACTGTCTCGCCAGAGTGGTGCATGCTCTAGTTATCTCCTGCAATGCGCTCTACGTGGGGCTACCTTTGAAGGTGAAGTTGTTAATGCTTAATGTTTTATTATGTTTTTATATGTGTTGGAAGCTGCCCAGAGTGGCTGGGGTACAAATAATAAAGGTTGTTGTTGTTGTTGTTGTTAATTTAAAAGAGTTATAACACTGTAAGCAAGTGTGTGTGTGTGTGTGAAGTTCATGAGAATATGTCCCTTGCAAACATATTATATCAAATTGCTGAAGCATACAAACACAATCCTTCTTATTATCCCAACCCACCATGTTCCAGGAAAGAATGCTAAGAGCTTTCTGAATATTTTCTACTTAGTTGTGGTATATTAAAGGAAATCTGAAGGTATGATAACTTGCTTTTCTATAATTACCTCTAGGCCTAGACTTATCTTGACCATATAATTGCTAGCAGGGTAAATATTTTGAACCTCTACATATTTCTTCCAATACCTGCATTTGGGAGAATATAATGAACCATCCCTTGTCTGTTGGAGCATATCTGGAGATTATTAGGACAGGTGACAAAGGCAGGAATCTTATGGCTTGAAAACCTCCTGCTCCTTCCTCTCAAGTTGCCTTTTCCACATTGCAATTCCCTTTCTCTTTTAAGTATGAGGAATGGATATCAAACTTGCCATTGGGGGGGGGGAGGTAGGTATTTAGACAACCTTTTAATTCAAATAGCAGCTCTCTGTCAGCAACCATCTGTATTAACATGTATTGCAGGGGGTTGGAGTAGATGACCTTTGGGTCCCTTCCAACTCTACAATTCTATGACTCTGTGATAAAGACCAAAATTTATCCCATGCATCAGGATCCTAATGTTAGTTCAATACTGAAGCTCTGTTCACAACTAGACTGGCATTTACAATGTGAACCATTTCCTAAATCTGGGAAAGCCCCTACAATGGCTGGAATTCCTGCCTGAAATTCAGGTTCTGTTTACATTGTTCTGCTGGCCAGTTATGAGTGACCAGCCACAGATCATCTGGGCACCTCTTCCTAGAACAATCATCATTGGAATTTGGACTTTCCCCCTTGTTCCCCTTTCCATCATTCACGGCCTTCCCCCCTTGTCTGTGCTGTAGGGAAGGAAATGTGAAGTGCCAATCTGGAGCCATTATCCTTCCATCAAAAGACACTGAAATGGGCCTTGAACAAATTAGATTAGGTGAAGGGCCAAAATTGTGGGATGTAAAACTGCAGTCAAGTACAACATTCCTATAGTGGACATGTTAGGGGATGTTTTGTACCACTCAGGAGAAGACTTCCTGTTTCCTGTTTAACAGTATTCAAGAAGGAGACTGACAAGCTGGAACGTGTCCAGAGGAGGGCAACCAAAATGGTCAAAGGCCTGGAAACGATGCCTTATGAGGAACGGCTTAGGGAGCTGGGTATGTTTAGCCTGGAGAAGAGAAGGTTAAGGGGTGATATGATAGCCATGTTCAAATATATAAAAGGATGTAATATAGAGGAGGGAGAAAGGTTGTTTTCTGCTGCTCCAGAGAAGCGGACATGGAGCAATGGATTCAAACTACAAGAAAGAAGATTCCACCTAAACATTAGGAAGAATTTCCTGACAGTAAGAGCTGTTTGACAGTGGAATTTGCTGCCAAGGAGTGTGGTGGAGTCTCCTTCTTTGGAGTTCTTTAAGCAGAGGCTTGACAGCCACCTGCCAGGAATGCTTTGATGGTGTTTCCTGCTTGGCAGGGGGTTGGACTGGATGGCCCTTGTGGTCTCTTCCAACTCTATGATTCTATGATTCCTCCTGAGCTGGGACAGACTTGAAGAGGATGTGTTCTGTTGTACTAGCTGGATGAGCACACGGCCTCCATGTTCTGAGCAGAGTGTGTTCTCCATTTTGGATAAAGGTAGATAGCCGTGTTGGTCTGTCATAGTCAAAGCAAAATAAAATAAAAAAATTCCTTCCAGTAGCACCTTAGAGACCATTTTGGATGTTGCTGTGTGTTTGGAGAAGTGACTACTTCTAGTTGGAATTGCAATTTGGCAATGGAGTTCTGGACCATTTATTTGAAGAACTGCAGGTCTACGCCTCGGCCCAGTATACCTGAAGGAGCATCTCCACCCCCATCATTCTGCCCGGACACTGAGGTCCAGCTCCAAGGGCCTTCTGGCGGTTCCCTCGCTGCAAGAAGTCAAGTTACAGGGAACCAGGCAGAGGGCCTTCTCGGTAGTGGCACCCGCCCTGTGGAACGCCCTCCCATCAGATGTCAAAGAAACAAACAACTTTCTGACATCTGAAGGTAGCCCTGTTTAGGGAAGCTTTTAATACTTAATGAATTATTGTATTTTAATATTTTGCTGGAAGCCACCCAGAGTGGCTGGGGAAACCCAGCCAGAAGGGCAGGGTATAAATAATAAATCATCATCATCATGTGGTAATCATGCTAAAATTGTTAAAACTGCAGACTACCCTTTGGGCAAGATGAAGTGGCCAAGCATTCCTTATCAGCTAAATGCTAAGTCAAAACAGCTGATATCTCAGTGCCTGCCCAGTTAAAATGTATGGCTTTTAAGCCCACATAAACGTAAAAGAGATAAAAACAGATATCCTCCTTGCCTGTATATTGCAATTGACACTGCTGAGCCAACTGACTTTAAAATTATCCAAAATAAAAACAAATTAAAACTAGAACAGACCGCAGAGCTCAAAGACAAGCAGACTTACTTGTCGCCACCATCACCTGGAACCCCTAGTAATATTTGTGATGAAACTGTGAGAGTTTTTGGAGAACCTGCGGCGCGTCAGGGATTCTGAGACTGGGACTAGCAATATCATGCCTGAGGATGGGACGCAGCCTGGTGGACTGGGACTGTGTGTACTAAGGCCTTAAGGCAATTATTATTAAAAACTAGTTCCTTACTTGCAAATTCCAGTGGAATGCACTCTAGCGTAATATTCAATTGGCCGGGTATCACTTGGAGTTTTGTCTTTTCTGGTCTGCATGATAAAGAGGCAAAGAAATAAAGACAGAACAAAAAGTCAGGACAGAAACAGCACAAGACAGATGGAAATAATTCAGGTGATTCTTTAGGCAGAGGACCAAATGAATTGAGTCCCAAAAAAAGAACATTCAAAAACTTTGTCTTACATCGAAGAGCCCAGAGTACAGTGATCCCTCTATTCACACAAGCAGAATCCCCCAAGAGCTGGTTCTGACCCTAATGCTCCCCATCTTCCAGATCATGTTTTGGCATTATATGAATGAGCCTGAGGCTGACGTGCTCCCTCCTCCCTCCCTTTGAGAACTCTGGTTCAATTAGTTACTTACTATTTTTTGCCTAAGGGACCCAGGTGGCACTGTGGGTTAAACCACTGAGCCTAGAGCTTGCTGATCAGAAGATCGGTGGTTCGAATCCCTGTGACGGGGTGAGCTCCTGTTGCTCGGTCCCAGCTCCTGCCCACCTAGCAGTTCGAAAGCACGTCAAAGTGCAAGTAGATAAATAGGAACCGCTCCGGCGGGAAGGTAAACAGCGTTTCCGTGCGCTGCTCTGGTTCGCCAGAAGTGGCTTAGTCATGCTGGCCACATGACCCTGAAGCTGTACGCCGGCTCTCGGCCAATAAAGCGAGATGAGCGCCGCAACCCCAGAGTCGGACACAACTGGACCGAATGGTCAGGGGTACCTTTACCTTTACCTATTTTTTGCCTATAATGGCACCAATAGTTTGTTCTCAATTAGAGGCAGCCAATATGCATCCCTCCCATCATCCCTGACCACTGGTTATGTTGGCTCGCACTGATGGGAGCTGTAGTCCAACAGCTGTAGTTCATCTGGAGGGGGAAATGTTCATATTGACTTTTCTAAAAGTCCAGCTCTTGGGTCAGGTGGATAAAAACAAAAACAACTGGGGTGGGGGGGAATACCCTGGCTTCCTGCCTAATCAATCTGTGGTAAAGACGACCCATTTCTGGCTGAGGGGGTCAAGCTGTGCCTGGGCTGAGTCACTGGAGGCTGAGGATCCTGTGATGGAACGGTCATTGCCTTATCGCAGGAGCCTGTCAGGCTTTACTCATACCTTCTCTCCCTGGCACTCTGGTTTTCTATGTGCAGGGATTTTTCTGGTAGGGAGGAGGAGTATCCTGTCACATGAGTATCCCAGGGAGGGCTAAGCCAGCATTGGCTGTGTGAACTGTGAATGGAGTGGGGATCAGCTTTGGAATTCTGAAGGTGAGCCTGTTGCTGGGTGATGCCCAGTTGGCACTGAGTCCATGGTCAAGTGGGTTCTGCCTGGTGATGGTTCCCCACTTTGACCTGCCTAGCAAAGTGCACCTGACCCTCTTTATTAACTTTCAGGAGGAATTTAAAAATGTTCCTGTCTATCCAGGCATTTGGTGGCTGGAAGACACTGCTTCCCAGCAGCCAGGAAATCCACAACTTTGAGAGTATGTGAATGTTTTCAGCTGCTTTAAATATGTTGATATTTTATTTTTAACTGTAAAAGCTAAAGGACCCCTGGACGGTTAAGTCCAATCAAATTCGACTATGGGGTGCAGTGCTCATCTCCGCGTTCAGGCCGAGGGACACGGCGTTTGTCCACAGACAGCTTTCCGTGTCATATGGCCAGCAGGACTAAACCATTTCTGGTGCAGCGGGACACCGTGATGAGTGGCAGAGTGCATGTAAAACACTGTGCCCTCTGGCACTCGTTTCCATAAATTTACCTTTCTGCCACAGCAGTACCCATTTATCTACTCACGTTGGTATGCTTTTGAACTTCTAGGATGGCAGGAGCAGGGACAGAGCAGCAGGAGCTCACCCCGTCATGCAGATTCGAACTGCCAACCTTCTGATCAGCAAGCCCAAGAGGCTCAGTGGTTTAGACCACAGCGCCACCGGCTTCCTTTACCTTTACCCTGTACTGCTTTAATGCTGATATGTTTGCCACCCTGGGTTCCTTTAGGATGGAGGGAGAGATATAAATTTATTTATTAAATAAATAAAGTGTTCCAACCCGATTCTGAAATTCTACACTCCTCACTTAGATAACACAACCAAATTTGGCAATGCCTAGATTCAAAGATATGGACATCCTCTCCAGAGCCATCTCTCCTTTACAAGGGTTTACAGATCCTTGCCCGTCCGGCACCTGACACTTACTTCTTGTACTCTGCCAACAACTTCATGAGATCCTCAGCAGAGAGTTTGCTGCTGTCTTGCTTATAGATGGGGGAGAACTTCGCTTCAAGGTCCAAGGTGCCCTGGGAGTCTTTGAAGACAGGTCTGGGGAGTGGCAAAAGGAAAGCAGAAGGCACGTGAGGCTGCACATTGCATTGATATTTTGCCCTCCCTTAATACAGTGGATGCTTGGGTTGCAAACGTGATCCGTGCGGGAGGCACATTCGCAACCCGGAGCGCTGCATTTGTGCACGCGTGGGTCACTGTTCGGTGCTTCTGCGTATGTGCAAAGCGTGAGTTAGTGCTTCTGCACATGTGCGAGCGCCGAAACCCAGAAGTAACCTGTTCCGGTAATTACGGGTTCGGCGCGGTGCACAACCCAAAATCGCGCAACCTGAAGCAGTCATAACCCGAGGTATGACTGTATTCCCAACAGTGCCTTTCCTGTGAGATCAGGGCAATGCTTTTGAGGCTTTCCGTTTCTGGGAAAATACGGCTTAAAAGAGAACATGCTGGAAGATCAGAGGGAGGAGACAATGGTGCAGGGCCTTTGAAGTGGTGGCTCCCCATCTGTGGAATGCTCTCCCTAGCGAGGTCCACCTGGTGCCACTTTGTGGACATATTTTCATCACCAGGAAAAGAATTACCTTTTCCTACCAGGCTTTTGGCAGACTGAGATGATGTCGTTTTGTTGCTAGTGTGCTGCCAAAGCTTCCTGTGGCTTTTAGGGGGTTTTGTTTTTATGGCATGATGTGTTTATGTCGATGCTTTAAAACATGCAAGTTGCTTGAAGACCTTTCAGTTGAAAAGCTATTAAAAAGTCTCAATAATAGTAATAATAATAATAATAATAGAACAGACATGGGGAACTTGCAAAAACCCCTTCAGACGTTGCCGGACTCCAACTCCCATGAGCCCCAGACTGCACAGCCAGTGGCAAAGCCCAGAAACATCTAGGGGGGCACAGGTTCCCCATCCTTTCGTGATCATTTCAGCTGTACTTTTCAGGCAGCTGGTTGTCCTCCTTTGGAAAACAGGAGGATGAACTTTTGGCCTGACCCAGCAGGACTCTCCTAGGGGTTTCTGAGCTTTTGCTTAAGAAGAAGCCTTGCTTTGACCTTTGTTTAGCGTGTTGGACTAAGACCCAGGGAACTGGGGTTCTAGTCCCTACTCGGCCAGAGAGTGTGGGATGTTAGCATCCAAAATGCATATGTAGAGGTTTAATATTTGAAGGTGCTGTAGGACCCTTTGATGCCATGCACTTGGTGGCAGTTATTTTCAGCTGGTTCAGTTATTTTCAGCTGGTTCAGTCTGCCTCAGAGCCAGATCATCAGTCAGTCTGTAAATGTTAAATGTAACATCTATGTAAGATGCTTTAGCAATGAAAATAAACAGCTACCTGCATTGCATATATATTTAATCTGCAACTGCAAGCACACCAAGTAAAAGTTATATATTCTTTAAATGTGAAATGAGAGTGTCTTGCATAGTTGTTTTTTATAGGAAGGGAAAGATAACTGAAGGCTCAAGAGACCCAGGGCCTGACTTCTGCAAAACTCTGCTAAATGGGAACTAGAGTTTAATTCCCACAGGAAGCGGCTTTGGGTCATTCACTGCCTCTCAGCCTAAGTTAAAACGGAGGGAGGAAACCATGTTTGCCACCTTGAGATCCTTGGAGGAAATGTGGGGTACACATGTGTAATTAATAAATAAATAAATAAATAGGTGTTCCAGTTACAGGTAGGTAGCCGTGTTGGTCTGCCGTAGTCAAAACAAAATAAAAAATAAAAAAATTCCTTCCAGTAGCACCTTAGAGACCAACTAAGTATAAGTGCATGACATCTGAAGAAGTGTGCATGCACATTAAAACTCATACCAAAAACAAACTTAGTTGGTCTCTAAGGTGCTACTGGAAGGATTTTTTTTGTTTTGTTTTGTTTTGTTTTAAATAGGTGTTGCTTTAGAAGAACAGGCTCAGGAGTAAATCCTCTTCTGAAAAACTAATAGTCTTTCAATAAAGCCACATGATTATCAAGCCATATATGCGTGATATAACAGAATGTATAATGTTCATGTGACTGAACCATTCAGCAACAGGTTGGGTATAGCAACAAAATCTTGGTGCCAACAAAACGTTCACAATTGGTTGATGGTGAGTAGATAGTAGAATTCTTCAACGGTTCAAAGCAAAAATCTCATGGATGTAATAGTAGATGAAGCATATTTATATGAGTCTTGCAATATCACCATCCAAGCTGTGCCTGTGGAATATTTCACATGTTGTGCTAATCAGAATGCTTAACCTGGTAAAATGATACATGGTATTATGTAAACAATTTTGTACGATTCATGCATAATGTTTCATTGTAATTTGGGTATTGTCTATATTGTACAGAACTGATGAAGCTATATAGCGAAACCTGTGAGTAATCCGGAGGACAGGTCTTCTTCGTCCTTCTCATGTGCCACTTGTGTTGATTTCGGCTGGATGGTGATGTTGCAAGACTCATATAAATATGCTTCATCTACTATTACATCCATGAGATTTTGGCTTTGAACCGTTGAAGAATTCTACTATCTACTCACCATCAACCAATTGTGAACGTTTTGTTGGCACCAAGATTTTGTTGCTATACCCAACCTGTGGCTGAATGGTTCAGTCACGTGAACATTATACATTCTGTTGTATCATGCATATATGGCTTGCTAATCATGTGGCTTTATTGAAAGACTATTAGTTTTTCAGAAGAGTATTCCAGTAAATCTTTTATTATAGTCTCAGCCATTGTGTGGTGGTTTGGGTTGTTTATGGTCCATATTATCACCACAGTGATACTTTATGCTGTTCAGGAGTAAACCCTACACAAATCCGGAGTGGAGGCCCTAAGGTGGTTGGGTGGCTCCTTCTCTGCCTCCTTCTGGCATCTCCTGCAGCCAAGTGGGTGCCAAACATCATGCTCTGCCCAGGACCTCCATACACTCAGCCTAGGCTTGAGCACCAGAGAGGTCACTTTGGTGCTGCTAACACAGCAAAAACAATGCGGGGTGGGGGGTGGGGAGCCGTTATGAGTTACCAATCTCTGCAGCCACAGCAGGTGCTCCAATTCTCCACTGGTTTAACTTTGCCACTGGAGATGAACTCGATTGTCTTTTGAGACAGATGGATGCCAATTTAAGTCCTGTTGCTTTAGGTGAAATTTTCACTTTCAAGCCACTAGGGGTCAGGCTCTTCCAAAAAGTACCCTCGGCTAGGCTACACCTGGTTTGCTAATAAATTTAATAATAATAATAATAATAATAATAATAATAATAATAATAATAATAATATTTCTACCCTGTCCATCTGGCTGGGTTTCGCCAGCCACTCTGGCCAGCTTTCAACAGAACATTAAAAACAGAATAAAACTTCAAACATTAAAAACTTCCCTAAACAGGGCTGCCTTCAGGTGTATTCTAAAAGTCTGGTAGTTGTTTTTCTCTTTGACATCTGATGGGAGGGCGTTCCACAGGGCAGGTGCCAGTACCATGAAGGCCCTCTGCCTGGTTCCCTGTAACCCCACTTCTCGCAGGGAGGGAACCACCAGAAGGCCCTTGGAGCTGGACCTCAGTGTCCGGACAGAACGATGGGGGTGGAGATGCTCCTTCAGGTATACAGGACCAAGGCCGTTTAGGGCTTTAAAGGTCAGCACCAACACTTTGAATTGTGCTCGGAAATGTACTGGGAGCCAATGCAGATCTCTCAGGACCTAAAGGGCTTTGCATACAGTGCTGCACTACCTAAACACCTTGTTCATGCCCTGCTGTGTCTTGGCAAATGTGCCCCCAAAGAAACCACTATCATCGGCTGGAAAGCCCTGATAGTTCTTTGTGCTAAAAGAAAACAAAAATATCCACCTCTGAAGATGCCTAGAGGAATTCTGCTCAGTTGGGGCTGAGCTGGTAGCTGCCAGATGTTATGGGCTGGATTTCACGGCAGCCCCAGGTAGCCCAGCTGTAGCCCAGAAATTACCTGGGCAGCCAGAGGTTCCCCACATCTGGGCTTAAACGTCAGGACCACTAAAGGTAGAAGGTGCTAGTCCTCATGATTAAGGGGCACAAACTTAGGAATGGGTTTTTACTAAGGAAATACACTCAGAGATCGGGAAGAAACGCTGAAAATTTAAGCATATGTTCAAGCCACTACTCTAGGGCTGAAGTTCAGTAGTGGAGCAACTGCTTTGCATGTAGAAGGTCCCAGGTGAAATCTGCAGCATAACCTGTAGGGTGGTGAACATCCCATGCCTGAAAATGTGGAGAGCTGCTGCCAGTCAGTGCGGGCAATACTGAGCTTGATGGGTCAAGGGTCCCACTCAGTGTACGCTTCCTATGTTTCTATGTTCATTCACCTTCCTTGCAGCCCACCCGCCTCTCAGCTGGATTACCATTCCATGACCTCCTCACACTTTCATCAACCTGATGCCCTCTACCTCTAGGGGCTCCATCTTCCCCCATCCAGGACAGCTGATGGGAGCTGGGAGTCCAAAACATTTAGACAAGACCAGGTTAGGGAAAGCTGATGTGTAAGGGCCACCTTGTAAGAGCAGTCCCCAAGATCATTTTCTGAATTTCTACACCTCCAGCACTATAAACGCACCCAGGAACCTCCCTATTCCTCACTCTTGAGTCCTGCAATGAGCTCGTACAATTAAAACAGTAAAACCCCATGCAGCTTAGGCCCAGGCTGTCTGAAGGACCGTATTCTCCCATGCAAAACTGTCCATGCTCTGAGATCTTCAGGGGAGGCCCATCTCCCGGCAGGGGCGTAGCGTGCCGCTTGGGTACCGGGGGCGGCAAGCCAAGTGGCACCCCTGGGGGCGGGGCGCCGCTCCGTGCGCATGACGTCACAACGCGCATGCGCACGGAGCAACTCCTTTGCCCCATGCCGTGGCGAAAAAAGCCGCTGAAAAAAACCCCTTTCAGTGGGGGTTTTTCCGCCGCTGCGCTCCCGGGCGGAGCCACGGCATGGAGGAGAGGGGCGGACCAGAGCCAGGAGGGGGTGACACTCCTTCTGGCTGCTGGCCCGCCCCTCTCCTCCATGCCACGGCACCGCAAGCCAGCCAGTTGCGGGGAGGAGGCTATTTTCGGCGCTGCCGGGGCGGAGCCACAGGGGCGGCCAGCGAGGGGGGTGTCACGTCAGCGACAAGCGTGACACCCCTTCTCGCTGGCCGTCCCTGCGACTACGCCCCGGCAGCGCCGAAAATAGCCTTAATTTTTTAAAAAAAATAATTTAATTTTTTTTTAAAAAAAAAACATAACTTTTTTTTAAAAAACACCCCAAAGTGTCACCCCAAGCAGGGCGCTACCCGGGGCGGCCCGCCCCCCTGCCCCCTTGCTACGCCCCTGTCTCCCGGTTCCACCCCTCTCCCATGAACGCTGGATAAGGACGTGGGAGACTTCACAACTCCCTTCCTGGAGAAGCTAGACTGGCTCCCTCCTTGTTGTCCTTCTGCTGACAGGTAAAGCGCGTTTCATTCTGTCAGGCTCTTGGGAACTGGCTGCATTTGTGGTTTTTGTTTGTTTTTTGTTTTAAGGAAAGGGCTTTTAAGAGTGCTGTGTTGTTTTTATTATCAGTTTTTAAATAGATGTTTTTAATACTGTTTTAATTCTATTAGAATTTAATTACTTTTTAATTATTATATTTTATATGTCTTTAGTGTTTTATTAGTGGTTTTTTGTTTTTTTTATTTGTGTAAGCTGCCTTGAGTCCCAGTCTGGGGGAAAGGTAGCAACAACAACACACCGCCCTCTGGGAAGAGAGGCACCTTGTTTGGCCACAGAAATTTAAATGCCCTCTGGAAATCCATGTGTCCAAGTATATGCAGGATGTCAGTTTGTCATTACAGCTCTGAGCCTGGCATTTTCCCAGACTTCACTATTAATTGGTCAGGTGTGCTCCCTGCCTGCCCCCAATTCTTTTCTTCTTTTCAGGCTACAAGATCAAATTGCAATTAAATTATAAGACTTGCAGGCATTCAGTATTCAGCATCTTTTACAAACAGCTGCTGTGAGAACTGTGGCAGAGATGAAGCTGGCCGTGAAGAAGAAGAAAGAGTGTCAAGGGAGCTCCAGGCAGAGCCTTTCAGGAGGAAGTTCAACTGATTGGGACTTGAGCAGGCAGCATTCTGCTTGGGAGTCTTCTAGAAGACTCCTTTGAAAACACTCAACAAATGAGGATATGGAAAGGTCTTCCTTTGGCCTTATTCTAGACCCAGAGGTGACCCAACCCAGAAGGTAATACTGGGTGCTGCCTGAGGAAGCAGACTTCTGGGAGAAAGAACGTTATCAGGAGAATTATCTGAGTGGATAGAGCAACCAAGTAATTTCGTTGTTCCCACAAGGGGACAATGACAATAAAGATTATCTTATCTTAATTCTTGGGTAGGGAGAAGAGATGCTCCCAGAACCAAACATCTGGTGCAACACGGTTTGAGGAAGAGGTGGAGAACTATTTTGGCTCCATGAGCCAGATCCTTGTCAGGATCGGCCTCATGGGCCAAATTTGACAGGTGGGTGGAGCCGCCTGCCTGTCAATAACTCGGTGTCACAATAACATCAGGCACAAGGTGCTTCAAAGAAGGTCTGAAGTCAGGTCTTCAAAGCACATTGCAAGATGCTACTGAAACAAAGCTTTCTCGCGCCCCTTCATTTCAGCAGGGGATTCTGATGCAAGCCCCTTCCTGAACAAAAGGGTTCTGCTGCTTCAGCTAGGTGCGCCCCTGTTCCCTGAAGGGAAGAGATGCACGTACTGCCAACGCAATAATCAACCCCACCCATCTGATGACATTGTGCATCCTGTCAGCTGGTGGGCAGGGAAGTGTGGTTCCAGGGAAAAGACCTCTGCACCAACTTGGACCCCCCTGGTTCCCCACCCCGATCTGAAGTATGGGTTTAATCCCAGCTGCAGTTTCAGCCAACCCTGCCCAGGCCCTTCAAATCCTCTGCAGCAAACCCTCTGTGGCACAACAACATTACTTGAACCCTGCCCTTTCCACTTGCTAGGATATGCACTGGGGCGTCCAACCTTTCGTAGCCCACATTCCCTTTGGGGCAACTGTCCATGTTTGGCAAGGCTAGAGTATAAGTGGTCAGAGCAATGGATATGCATTTTACCCTTGTCTGGTTTCTACATTCACTCAAGCACCCCTCTTTATTCTACATCCAGGCAAGCAGGATGCATTGTCAGAGTCCAATGAGATATTCCAGCCAGTGAGAAGGACGTGAAGTGAGACTAGGGAGAGTGTTTGGACAGCCAGACAGGAAGGGCTCAAGGGCTGCATTTGTTCTGCAGGCCTGGGGTTTCCCAACCCCAAGATGCAGAAACTGGAGGCAGCAAAGTCGAGTGAACACACAGACTGACCTGGCAGCCCAAGCAAAGGGCATCCTGTATTGGCCAAGGCGGCTGCACACCAGTTTTGCCATCTTGTGGACCTTCTGAGCGGTCTGTAAGGCAAGGAACAAGGCAGAGGCATGGGTTTAAGTCAAAACAAAAACGAAGTCTTGAAAACCCCAAGGTAATAAAATATGGAAGATCTTCCGAGTCCTACAGCATTATGATTTCACCTAGTTGTGGCTCAACGTACCTTTGTGGGATCGGAGGTCTTGATGTAGGGGTCCACAGAGTGTGTGATGCTTCCTTGGAGCACCTTCTCCACCCGAGCAACGAGGAAAATCTCTGGGTGTGGGTTTGTCACAGAGAAGACCCCCTTGACACACAAAAAAGCAGCAGAGTGTGAGGTCCTAGAAGCAACACAGTTCTGTGGACAAAGGCACAAAACAGGCTACGCAGATCTGCCCTGTTGGGGAGGAGCCACCTGGCAATTCAACAGAGCACAGCTACATATGCTGGGCGGTAGAGTGAGATATTTCAGGGAGGTGCAGCCCAGTGCCCAAAGAGGAAGGAGAAAGGAAGTGGGATGATTAGGCTGGACTGATTAAGCCCACCAGCAAAAAAGGAAGATGGTTATATGACTGCCTGAAAAGACACAGCAACACCTCTCTATTTGACCAGGGAATTGTGGCCAATGGTGGTATTCAATTCTCGGTGGTGGTGCCTGCAATGTGCAAGGCCCTCCCGTTAAATGTCAAGGAAATAATCAACTATCTGACTTATAGAAGGCATCTGAAGGTAGGCAGCCCTCTTCGGGGAAGTTTTTACTGTGATTTAATTTGTTGGAAGCCACCCAGAGTGGCTGGGGCAACCCAGTCAGACGGAAGGCATATTAACAACAATTCAGGTTGTGCGTTACACCAAACTTTTCTTCCATAAAGTAGCCAGGAATGAACAAACATCCACCTTCCTGGAGGCCAATCTGGTGTCGGGAGATGCCCCCCCCCCCTGCTGAAACCAGCCAAGCCCTAGAAAGTTCAGCATGGCCATCCTGAAGCTCCAATGTGCATTTGTTCATAGCCAGATTGTTTTTATCCATCCTCTGTCATGCATAAAACAGTGAGTTCCTTACTTGCTTTACATAGCGCAAGCAGGATTCAGGTATTCCATGAAGAAAGTGGCCGTTAGCACTGTTGTTCCTGGAGTCTTGGGCAGAAGCATCAGGCAACATCTCCCGTACAGGCAAGGGGTTCAGGTCCACATGGAAATCAGCTGAAATCTTGCAACAGCTTTTCAAATCAAACAGGGCAAGGCTGAGAAAGAATGGCTCCACCTGGATATTGGAAAGGAAACAACCACATTTATTTACATTTATTTATGTTATTTATGCATCTACAACTTCTTTTTTATTTTTTATTTTTTGTAAATTTCATTTTACTTTATTACATCACACAAAAGAAAAATACAAAAATAAACAAATAAACAAGCATCCATCACCTCCTGACAACTAAAAGACCAACAAACTAACAAACAATGACAACAATGTATTGGCTAGTGTTAACATACAAATATTCTTTTTTCTATATACAGTACCTGACTTCCCATTTGCTCCTTACTTCTATATCTCTTCAATTGTTCACTGCCATATCATAACAAGTTTTAGTTTTAATATTGTTTATTCTATCATAGGTTTTCCATCTAACTTAAAGTTCTTACTGAAGTTATTCAAATGCTGCTACAGACTTTAAACTATCATTGCTATTTTTCAAATAAATTTTGAAGACTTCCCATTTTGAAATAAATACTTCCTTTGTTTTATTCTTTATTCTTTCTGATAGATTGTCTAATTCTGCATATTTAATCATTTTCTGAGCCCACTCTAGTCTAGAAGGGATTTTATCACTTTTCCAATTTGTCGCACCTACAACTTCTAAAGAACTGCCATCTCCTATACAAAGTTGTTGATTAAATTGAGGGACTGAGGCTATTTTCTGGGTGCCTTTGGAGGTTGGGGGTTAGCAATGGAAGAAAGAGCATAAGATGGGCAAATGGCCCATCTCGCCCAACATCCTGCTCCCATTGTGGTGACCTAGGATGCCTGTAGGAAACAAGCAAGCAGAGCCTAAGTGCCAGAGCACCCACTCCCCTCTCCTACAATTTTCAGGATTCAGAAGACCACAAAAGCAGAGCAGAGCCCTCCATAAAAGAAACCATTTGCAGCCAAATTCACAAACTCTGTGAATTTGTCCAGCCCTCTTTTAAAGCCATCCAAGTTGGTGGCCACCACAGATTCCTATGAAAGTGAGAAAGGAACTCAAGAACAAACAAGCACTTTGGTGAAGGGAGAGAAGAAAGCTGAACTGGGGGAGCTCTTCGCTTCCCTCAAGTGAAGAGTTCCCCCATTTCTTGCCTTTGATCACAAGATGGTGCTAAACTCTCCTTGAAACTCCCCTACAGCATCACAACAATTTTTGTTGGCATATGTCTGTCTTGAGAGACAATGGAGTGCATCTCTGGGGCTGAAGTCAAACCACTGTGCGAGCAGCACCAAAGTGACCTCCCTAGAGTGCAAGCCTGGGAAGTGTGTATAGAGGTCCTGGGCTGCCCAGATGACAAGACCCCCCCTCACGGTCTCGCTGATGTGGTCCAAAGGGAAGAAGAGAAATACCCTTGGCACCAGCTGGGCCCTGGAGTAGCCAGAAGGAGGCGTACAAGGCACCATCCAACCCTCTTAGGGACTCCACTCTGGATTTGTGTAGGGTTTACTCCTTAGCCTTTTCTTCTCCCAAAGATGTCCCACAAGGCAGCGGAGGTTTAGGGTCAGAGTTTTCCGTCTCCTAGATGGGCTCCCTTCCCAGGTAGACGAGCCCCACCTGCCCCTCACTTCCCTCTACAGCATGTGCAGAAACCGCCTTCTTGACTGTTGGACCCACTGTTGGTCTTGTCCGCTCGATGTGTCAGAGCCTGCCTTCACATGCAAGGAAATCCCTAACTCACTGAGGGTTGGAGACCAATCGGCTCCCCTCACCTGATTTAGCCAGCCAGTTGAAGTTGTTCCCCGGTTGTGACCATTGTCGCATGCAGGGTGGGGACCAAAGATGGCCTAACTACCCCAGAAGGAAAAGGACGCGGCCCCCAGCAGAGGTACTACCCCTCCCCATCACCAATAAATACCAATTCACTGAAAAGGGGGAGTTGTACAAATGTGGCAGGTGGGGATAATGGATAGCATTAAGGCATTGCCTCCCCACATCCCTCCCTGCATGTTTTTAAAAAGCAGAAAAAGACCCCTCTCATAAGACCACAAGAAGAGCCTGGCTGCTGGATCAGACCAAGGACCCATTATTCATCCAGCGTCCTTTTTTCTCAGGGGCCAACCAGATGCTCATTATGAGAAGCCCACAATCCGGACCTTCTGGCTTTGAACTGCTTTTTGCTTGGTGCCCAATCGTATCTTTTTGGTGAATGTTGATTATTTTCACACCGGCTTAACAAAATTAATTTGATTGCTGGTTTTAGTTGTTTCTTGAATTGTTTAGTAGGTTGTTGCTATTGTTACACACATTCTAGCTATTTTCGTAGCCTGTCCTGTGAGCTGCAACATTGAAGAGCAGGGACTACCTGTCTTAATTGAGTGACCCAGCGGATGCCCTCCCCATGCTGTTGGACTACAACTCCCATCATTCCTGATTGTCAGCCATGCTGTCTGGGTCTGGTGGGAGATGGAGTCTGGCACCATGTGTAAGAGCCACAGTTTAACAACCCCTGGTTGAAATTAAGATAGCTGGCTACATGGAAGACTTCAGCAGATAATTTCTGGAGGTTCTCCGGCAACGTATAAAAGCACTTGGTCCCTGGAGGACAGCAGCCTATGCGTACGTTTGTAGGCGGGCCCTGGGACTGGTCGCTCAGGTGGGCAAGAAGGTTGAAGGTCAGGGCGTGGCAGGTCACCAGGAAACGGCGGCTGCATTTCTCCTCGAAAGGTTTCACATCCGGTTCAATTCCAGAGAAATCTAACCTCTAAGGAAAGAAGAATATCGTATTTGCATTTTGCTCACAACTTTCTCAAACCATTTAGGAGAAGGGCGATTTCTGAAGGATGGCTGTGTTTTGAGAAGTTACCCATGTTTGTCTCAAAATGAGGAGTGAATTTCTCCTGTATCCCTAATCACAACTAGTACGTACAAACTCACTAGGGAGTAAGTTCCTCAGGAAGCAGCATGACTTCCTTCAAAGTAAACATGCAATGGATTGTACTGTAAATTGATTTAATTAAAACAAATGAAGGCAGCAATTCTGTGAATGTGAGAACCGGGTGGAAGGCAGCTTTTCCTGGGAGTACATTTTAATTCCTCCCACTGGAGAAGAACTCAAGACTTTTCAAGACACACGACAGACAGGAGGTGCAGTTTTCCACTGAGCAAAACACCTCGGGCCCTCCTGCAAGGTGCTGTCACAGCTGCTGAAGGGGTTACCTGAACTTCTGGATCGAAGGAGAAGAGGTTCTGTCTCCCATCATGCCGGCTGAGCTTGTTCAGCTGCTCAGTTTCCCTTCCATACTGAAACAGAAAAGACATGCTTCAGCAGAAAGGTCAGAGGAAGGACAGGGTCTCCGTCAGGAGAGAAAGTGTCACCATCCAGAGGTGACTTTTGGTGAACAGTACAGAGAGAGAACAGAGTTGCTTCTCATTTTCTGGGTGGGAAAAACATGCAGGTGATTGGAGTTGCCTGGGTCTGCAAAATTCAGAGCGACATATTGTATTTAATTCCACAAGACTCTTTATGAATGATTTGTCTGCTGGCTGTTGAGGCATTTTGCTACCCTTGTGTATTTTCATATGCTTTTTTCCTGCTATGGGCCAGGGGTGTTGCAAAGCTTGCCTGCCCCCGCTTTCTCCCTTTCCCCGTGATTTGCAGATAACGCAGGCGCCAAGACTACCTTCATCAGCTCTGGGTGCATGCTCCTCTCCAAGCTCTCCAGGATGTTCTCTGACTTTCCTTGGCTGCTCAACTCATCATCTGTAAAGTCATGAAAAGCAGATGTTGCAAGTGACAGCAAAGGCGCCGGCCAGCCCACTCATGTGCAGCCATTCCCATGGGGGCTCCGCCACAATTACAATGCTGGGAAATTGGATGGGGGCGATTGGAATCCAGCCAGGGGATTCTGATCCAAGAAGAGAGGTCATGTTCCAGGAAATCTCTCTTGTACACAAAATGCTCAGGTTATGGTGACACCACCTCCGCTCATCTGTCAGTGGTGCTCATCTCTGCTCAAGGAGTTGTTTTGAGTGCAGAAAAGAGTGCACAGCTGGTTGTGCAATGCAGAACCAGGCGGGAAGAGGGGAGGGCATGCATTTTACAATCTTTGCATGATACAAAGAGCTTTTAAATTTTGTTTTACAAGGACAGGCTTCTAAGGGCCTTTTGTGTGTGTGTGTGTGTGTGTGTGTGTGTGTGTGTGTGTGTGTGTGTGTCTTTAGATCCAAGGCTCTTTGGCTGAGTCTATAATTACATGGCATACCTATCTTGATTGCTTGTATTATACCTTGGTAATTGACACAATTGATGGAAGCTGGTTTGGCAAGCAGAAGAACACTTGACAAAGGGGAAATGAGAGAGATGGCCCTGATGACATGGGCCGCAGGCATAGCTCAGAGGCACATCTAGTCTCGCAGAAGGACGCAGAGCCACATTAAGCATATTTTCTCCAATTAGAAGCTATGGAAACCCCTGCCTTGCCAGGATACAACAAATCGTTCAACACTGGATGAGCACAGTCATACATCAAAAGATGATTTCCTGTGCTCTTGAGATGTTCCCAGCACATTCTCATCACAGGCAGCTGACCTGTCTCCTGGTCTGAAATGAGGGATGGCAGGGGAACTTGTTCTGCTCATTTGCAGCAAAAGTTGGTTGCGCACAGCCCTTATGGGCCTGTACCTGTGCCATCATGAAGCTCCTTACAATGAAACAGTCACCATTTTAAAATGTGAGTCCTCTACTTCCTCAACACAAGGCATGAATGAAGAGTTGATTGCCTTAACGTATATAGGGCAGTTAGATTTATTGTGGGGAGGGAACAAGGCAGACATGAAAAACTGCCTTATACTCAACCAGTCTGCACTGACTGGCAGAAGCTCTTCAGGGTTTCTGACAGGAAGTCTATTCCAACCATGCCTGGAGATGCTGGGAATTTAACTTCAGACCTTCTGCATGTAGGGCAGATGTTCTCCCCCCAAGCTATGATGTTGGATTTGTTGATAAGGATAGCTGCTGTGGAAGGGGTGGGTGGGTAGAGAGAAGGCAGTGAGCTCTCTCCAAGAGACGGAAGCAAAAGCAAAGCTTTCTCTTGCTAAGGCATGCCTCCATTTATCTTCAGAAAGTAAAATGGTTGACTTAAAGGCCAAATGGCACTCTGCAGAGGAAATAGCTGGGAGACTGGCACAGCCTAAAGTCACAGCTTTTGCAAACTATAGGGAAGTCAGCTATGTATCAGAATCCCATTAAAAAAAAACTCTGGGAAAATACCTCAAAGAAGGGAGGGAGATGTTTCTTCAGAAGAAGAAGAGGGGGCAACTAGCTGTGGTGGCCGTGGCCAGAAGCAAAGGTGGGCGGGGCAACAAATGTAATTTTTACATTTGCACAGTAGACTAGTTTCCTGCTTTGCAAAACTAGATGGCCCTTGGGGTTCCTTCCAACTCTACAGTTCTCTGATTCTACACACCCCTCTCTGTTCTGCACCCAGCCAAACAGGAAAGAATCACAGAATTGGAAGGGACCATGAGAGCCATCTAGTCCAATCCTTGTAAATGCATGAATATTTTGCCGGACGTGGGGTTCAAACTCATGACCCTGAGATTACGAGTCTCATGCTCTACAGACTGAGCTACAGGGCCAGTGAAGGGTGCGGCCTCTGGGTGGTCACAAGTGTCAGGCAGGGAGGGGGCCCGAGGGCCACATTTGTCCACCAGGTCCAAGGCTCTCCCCCACCCCACTGCACGAAGGCACCATCTCCATCACCAACGAACCTGGCATAGATTCCACAGCCTCCTTCTTCTCTTGCACCAGGCCCTCCGCGTTGACCTGGATGATCTTCCTCAAGGTGACCAGCCACTCCTCCATCTCCGGCTCGCTTTCAGCTGCCAAGTAGTGGCTGTACTTGTCCAGCATCTTGAGCTCAAACGCGTGGCGCCGCATTTTGGGGCACTGCCGGAAGATGGGCAGAACTTAGTGTGCTTTTAGGCCAGTAGGAGGTGCTGAACTCCTTTTGCTATGGGAGGGATAGAGACTGTCTATAGGTAGGTGGCTGTTTAATTAGAAGCGCCTTCCAGATCCCAGATTGGGAGCCCATCTCTTTCCAGCCATTGCTGGGTTACAGCTCCCGTCAATTTTGACTATGGAAGCGGGTAGAAGTTTGATTCAGTTTGCATTTGAAGCCGAATTTATCAAAACTGCACTTTCAGGAACAGTATTGGAACGGAAGCACAGCCCACCTTTGCAATCCACACTTACCCGAATCTTGCAGTTCTCAAACCAAACAACATTTACAAAAATGTCCATATATTGGTGGGGAAAATGTGTATAAAAATGAATATAGTAGTGAAAATAGCATACAAAAACACATTGCAGTAGTAGAAACCGCTTGCATAAATGGGTACATTAATCAAAACTGCTGACAAAAATGTGTTGATCTGGAGAAATGCTGAAAAACATTCATGAGGTGCTTCTTTTTAAATGCAAATTGCTACAGAAACCTGGGCAATTTAAGATTGGAAAAAATGAGAAATGGAGAGAACAGCCACTGACAGCTCCTTCCATCCCTAGCCCTGACCACTGGCCATGCTGACTGGTGGCTGGGTCTGGAGGGCAACAGACTCCCCTTTTCTGGACTGTGGTTTCCACTGAGGTGGTCAACCTTTATTTGGCCTGTACCACTCAAAAGTGCGCGGGGGGGGGGATTCACAGGATGGAACACTTTGCAAGCACTTACCTGCACAACATCAATGCATGAATCCAGGAAGATGCAGCCTTTGGATTCCTTGGAGACCTTTTCATCCTTGTAGGAGTTTAGGATGTAGGAGCCATCAGAGAGCTGTGTCAGGTAGAAGTACCTTCTCTTGAACACCTGCTCACCATTGCAAAAGAAGGGGGGGGGAGAAGAAGAACCAAGAAATTATATTTCTGCTTCACTGGAGCAGTGCAAGATCAATTTCTTTAGCACTATTGTCGCAATCACAACATATTCTGTTAAGCTGAGCTATTGTTTCCCTACCAGCACCCCTTGTTTTAGTGATCAACACAGACTTGAGAGCTTTGATCTTCTGCTTAGCTTTGGAAGGCAGGGGCAGTCCTGACACTTAAACCAGCTCTTGCATTTCCTGCAACTGGGCAACAGCTTTGCACTGGCCTGCAGTCTGCATGCTGAAATTTGTTCTCCTGCACTGACAATCTGCAACTTTCCTGTGGCATCACAGGCCTCAGCACCAGAAAGAGAGTTTGGGTGCCTTGTCTCTCTATAGTTGGATGGGACATACCTTAGACCTGGGGGGCGGGGGTCTAATGCAGCCCTTCAAACCTATCCAGCCTTGAACTCTCACAATTCCTTCCGCTTGCTTGGATGGAGGGCAGAGGCTTGTTGAGTGTGTAGAAATTAGCATAACGTACAGAAGTAAAATATCATTCCGCTTTTTATTCTGGTCCCACCCACCGCTGGCGTGGGGCTGCTGGAGTTCCATGCCATCCGTGGAAGCAAGACACCCCATCCAGGATCAGGTGGGTGTCTCTTTACAAGAGCTGCAAGGTGGGGTGTGTGTGTGAGAGTGCCATCCACTTCCTAAATGGAAAAATACTGTGCTGGATGGCTCGGGACTTGGAGAAGAGTGTTAAAACTGTAAGAGGCTGTGCAGTTCTCCTAGTAGGCAATTGCTAGCCAAACCTGCAGCTTCATTTGCTGATGGCTGGATGTGACTACATTGATTTTATTTTATTTTTTAAATTAGCAACCTCAGCAGCTCTGCAGCAAAGTGTGCGCTACTAGCTAGGGAGGTGGAATGGGTCACAGATCCCCTGCCTTCCAGGCCTGTGGGCACAGTTCGGTTCTTGAGCTCGTACCGTGGGTGCAACACACTGCTCTGCCCACTTTTCTCCTTCCCCTGCCAGACCAACTCCCCTGCTCCACTGAGATACTACAGAAAGAGCACACACAGAGTTCACTTTTTCAAGCAATTTGGTCAGAGCCAGGAGAATCAATCTGTGCCTCAAAAAGCACATAGAGCTGAAAGAGGAAGCAGGAAAGAGCTTCACTCTTCCAACTTTCTAAATCAGCTATAGGGAGAAAAAGGTATGCCCCCATCACAAGCACCTGTGCTGTTTTTCAGCTGGGGAGCACCAAAGCACAGTTCCGGCACCTCTCAGGTGGGTGCCATTACAGGCAAATGCTCCTCGCACCTGCTTCTTGCCTTTGCGTACTTCTAAGCTTGCTGTAGGTTTTAACATCTCTGCGGGAAGTGAATGTGGGTGTTGTCAAACCGGCATCTGTTCAGGGCTGCCCCGATTAGCCCAGTGACTTACTGTAGCAACTTCATGGTGAGTTCTGGCACCTATTTTTCTTGGGGGAAAGCACAGCCCCTCATCACCTCCTGATCAAAGGGGTGGTGAATGGCAGAGGGTTTCAGGGGTACATGGGCACCAGGAGAAAACCTCAAGGATGTCACGCTGGTAACCTCTGATGCATACCTACGGAAATACTGTTTCCAGGATGCTGTTCATTACATGCAGAGCAGTGGATGAGAGATGGGGAAGGCCAGCAAATCCCACTTATTCCCCACTGCCTGGCAACCCCACTGACCTTGATGCCTGCGAGTTTCCTCAGAACTGGGAGAGAAAGAAAAACCGGCTGTGCTCTATTGCCACCGCTTTTTCTCCATTGTGTGTTTTGTCATGATGCTACTGTGGATAAGGCATGGGAGGGATTTTTGCTGCAGGTGCTAGATGAGAATAATTAATACCACTCAAGGTGAGCACCTGGATGGTCTGGGGAGTGTGGGGCTGAAAGGTGTTAAGTTACTCAAGAGCCACAGAGAGAGCATCTGTTGGCACAGAGTGGGGCCCTCTGTGTGAGAGAGGGAGGGAGGGAGGGGATGGGCTGCCATAAGTCAAGTAGGGGGTGGTGAACTGCTGATAAAACCATTGGTTGTTCAATCTGCTTGAATGTTTTGATTTGTTTTTATCCAGGTATTTCATTAAATGGAAATACTGGTTTTTGCTTCGTAATTATGCTTGTATACCTGCTGACGGAATTCCTGTTTATTGGTCCTCCTGTTTATATAATTTCGTAATTTGTGTGTGTGTGTGTGTGTGTGTGTGTGTGTGTGTGTGTGTGTGTATCCCTCTTTCTGCTTTTGTTACTTTGTTCAATGAAGAGCAAGATATAAATATTGCAAGCAAATAAATGATAAAACTCCCCACCCGTGTTCTTCCCATGCCCCTTTTCCAGAGTGACCCTAGGAGCCAGTCCTCAGAGGACTGATTCACTTCCTCTCACTCTTGACTGACTCCAAAGGGCAAGAAGACCTTTTCCTTGCGGGTTTAAAAGCTCCACTTTCCTGTTGGTTGGGCAGCTCTAGGGTACGGTGGAAGGGGTCTCTGCTGCAGAAATAGTAGCAGGTCTTACACACACGCACACACACCCACACACCCCTTGACCTCGTGCCACTAAACCACTGGTAGAACCCCCAGACTTACAGCCCTGGGTCCTTTGAAACCGTTTCCCTAGGACAGGGGTGGTCAACTCCCAAGAGACTGCGATCTACTCACAGAGTTAAAAACAGGCAGTGATCTACCCCATTTTGGGGGGTTCAGGTTGTTGAGCTTTTTCTAGGGAGGAAAGCCTGTTTTTTAGGGGGTTCAGGTCAAAGTTGTTGAGCTTATTTGAGGGGAGCCAGTGATCTACGAGTGATCTACCACAGACGTCCAGTGATCTACCGGTAGATCACAATCTACCTGTTGGATGTGCCTGGTCTAAAGCATGGTGATTCTAAAAAAACGGTGATTTGGAGCATGATGATTTCGAAGTCGGAAATTCGCATTGTTGCGATTTTAAAATCAGCTATTTAAATCATGATGATTTTTAAAATCAGTGGTTTCAAACAGGATGGTTCTGAAATCATTGATTTGAATCATGGTGATTCTAAAAATCAGTGATTTAATTCATGATGGTTTTGAAATCAATGATCCAAATCGTGACGACTTTAAAAATCTGTGATTTAAATCATGATGATTTAATTTTGAAATATCATGATTTGAATCACAGATTTTTTTTCTAGAATCATCATGATTTCAAAATCAATGGCTTGAATCACCATGATTTTAAAGTCAGTGATTTTGAATCACTATGATTTAAATCACTGATTTATAAAATTGTCAGCTATTTAAATCATGAAGATTTTTAGAATCAGTGGTTTCAATCACGGTGGTTCTGAAATCACTGATTTGAATCATGGTGATTTTAAGAATCAGTGATTTAATTCATGATGATTTTGAAATCAATGATCCGAATCATGATGATTTTAAAAATCCGTGATTTAAATCAAGGTGATTTAATTTTGAGATATCATGATTTGAATCACGGGGTCTTTTTCTAGAATCGTCATGATTTCAAAATCGATGGCTTGAATCACCGGGATTTTAAAGTCAGTGATTTTGAATCACTATGATTTAAATCACTGATTTTTAAAATTGTCAGCTATTTAAATCATGATGATTTTTAGAATGGGTAGTTTTGATCATGATGGTTTTGAAATCATAGATTTTATGAAGATGATGTATATGTGGTATTTAACACCGGTTAGATTGGCAAAAATGTATCATGCACAGAGTAACAAATGCTGGAAATGTAAGGAAGTAGAAGGAACCTTTTTCCATATGTGGTGTACATGCCCAAAGGTGAAAGACTTCTGGGAAAGGATTTATAATGAATTGAAAAAGGTGTGGAGAAACACATTTAGTAAAAAAAAACCAGAAGCCTTTTTACTTGGAATTGTAAAACAGGAAATCCCAAAAGTTGATAGGACTTTCTTTATGTATGCCACAACAGCAGCTAGAATTTTGTTAGCTAAAAACTGGAAATCAGAGGAATTACCAACGATAGAAGAATGGCAGATGAAAATGATGGACTATATGGAACTTGCTGAGCTGACCAGAAAACTTTGTGACCAGAGGGAGGAAGGGGTGGAGGAAGACTGGAATAAATTTAAAGTATATTTTAAAAAGTATTGTAAGATTAAAGAGTAGAAGTAAGCTGGAAGATAAGGGAGGCTGTAGACTTAGAGGTTAGATTTAAGGTTTATAATTGTTGGAATAATAATAATAATAATAATTCTTTTATTTGTACCCCGCCCATCTGGCCGGGTCTCCCCAGCCACTCTGGGCGGCCTCCAACAGGTATAAAAATACATTAAAATATCACAGGTTAAAAGCTTCCCTAAATAAATGATATTGACATTAGGATAGAAGAGATATTGATACTGAGTAAGACAACTGACCCATATGCCTTGGTAGCAGCTCACTAGGGTTTCAGGGAGGGAATCTCTCCTAGTCATGAGCATAGTGAAGGGGATTTTTAAATCAGTATTTTTTTAAATCAATCATTTTTAAATAATCATGATTTTAAAATCAGTGGTCTAAAGCAGGGGTGGCCAACTCCCAAGAGACTGCGATGTACTCACAGTTAAAAACAGGCAGTGATCTACCCCATTTTGGGGGTTCAGGTTGTTGGGCTTTTTTTAGGGAGGAAAGCCCATTTTTAGGGGTTCATCTCAAAGTTGCTGAGCTTCTTTGAGGGGAGCCAGTGATCTACCACAGACGTCCAGTGACCTACTGGTAGATCACGATCTACCTGTTGGACGTGCCTGCCCTAGGAGAATGAAAATCAGACTCTTGTGCAAGGTGCAAACACATAAACACCTCTCACCTTCATGGTGACTGTAATAGTGCTGTTGACATTGGCCTTGTACAACCAGCCTTGCTTTATCACACCACCCTTTTGTGAGCAAAGTGACGAGGTATCCTGGAAGAGCAAAAACAAAAGAGTTACTGCAATTCAAAGAATGAGCCGCAAGAAATCAGACCAGGCACTGCTTTTCCACCCCAGCCTTCCTTCACCTGGTGCCCTCCAGATGTTTTGGACGATGAGAAAAGGGTCTGGCAAGCAACGCAAGAGGTGGAATGGGAAAGAACTACCTCTTGGTAATTCTACCTCCCTCAGAAGTTTGGGGCTGGGGCTGGGTGGCATATCCCGCATTCTCTACAGCAGCCCCTAAGTTGTGGGATTCCTTCCTCACTGGGGTGCACCTGGTTCCTTCACTATAAAGCTCTCAGCAAATGCTGAAGACCTGCTTCTTTACCCTGGCCTGCAACACCTGGGAGTTGTTTTTTCAGGACCCACCCTATTCTGGCAAATGTAAAATGTTTTAACTGCTTTCAATTCTGAATTTTAAATTGCTGTAGCCTGCCCTGTGACCTGCTGGTGAAGGGCAGGTAATAAATTTAATAAACAATGATTGCAGTAAAAATAATAATAGAGGTAGCTCTTGTGTTAGGAACTACAGTGGTACCTCGACTTACGAGTAACTCGACTTACGTTGTTTTCGAGTTACGAGTGACTTCCGGTAAAATAAAATGGCCGCCGCATCCGAATTTTTTCGACTTACGAAAAGACGTTGCGGCCGCTTTTAATAGGATTTTTTCGACTTACGAATTTTTGACCCGGATTTTTCGACTTACAAATTCCCCCCCCCCCAATGCATTCCTATGGGGATTCGACTTACGAATTTTTTTGACTTACGAAAATCGCGTCGGAACGCATTATCGTCGTAAGTCGAGGTACCACTGTAGTGTTTAAAATCTAGCCACCTCAGATACCTTTGAGTTGTGTGTCTCCACACAAACACTGACCCGGCTGGTTCATTTCTGCGTGTGTGTGTGTATCCACCCCCCACCCCCCATGACCTTGTACTGCTGCTCCACCAAGGGAATTTCAAAGCGTGCAAATCAGCATTTAGTCACACCTGCGAAATGAGGGATGTGGAATCAAAAGCCTACAAAGGGAGGAGAAGAAGAAGAAGCTCTCTGAATGCCTTCTGAATTTACAGTTACACAAGAAAAAGGAGCCAAACTGAGGTCCAGCTCTGAGGGCCTTCTGGCAGTTCCCTCACTGCAAGAAGAGAAGTTACAGGGAACCAGGCAGAGGGCCTTCTCGGTGGTGACACCCGTCCTGTGGAACGCCCTCCCACCAGATGTCAAGGAAATAAAAGACTATCTGACTTTTAGAAGACATCTGAAGGCAGCCCTGGATCGGGAGGTTTTTAATGTCTGATGTTTTAGTATATTTTGTTGGAAGCCATCCAGAGTGGCTGGGGAAACCCAGTCAGATGGGCAGGGTATAATAATAATAATAATAATAATAATAATAATAATAATAATATAATTAAAAAACAATAATAATATAATAATTAAAAAAACAACTTTCAACAACTCCATGGTAAAAAAAAGGGGGGGATGAGTCTGCATTTAATTGGGAATCAGGACTTGCTGGATAAACCCTAATTGGATTTTTCTTAGTGTAACATTCCAGAAGGGTTTAAATGGGCGCATGTATGGGAGTAGGATGTATTCCCCCTTACAGAAAAAATGATTGAGCAATTAAGACTCACTAATTAAGACCAATTAACACTGGCAAGAGGAACAAGGCACAAATATACCTTTGTGGGAGAACGGTGGAGCTTAATTTCATTTACAGATTCTCCAGGAAACCAAAAGCCAGTTCCAAAGGTTTATACTAACTTGTGGATCACTTACCGGTAATAAGAGTGTGTTTTACAGGTGCAAAGTGCCACAAGTTGTGTTGTATGCGTGGGAATACAGGTAAGCATTTTGGAGGCTCTCTGGGGAAATTTTAATTTAAAAATTAAAATGAAAAAGGGGGGAGGGGAATGCCCTATTTGCTGCTTGCTTTTACACTGGGCTGCTTGCACACCTCTGTCTGAGATGAGCACATGTGGGAGAGCACCAAGGCTAAAAATTATAATTAGGAGCAGCGGTGACAGCAGGAACTGCTTGGGAATAAGTGCCCCACTGCAAAGGGGGAGATTCCAGATTATCTTTAGATTAATCTACCCGGGATCCCTGTTACGGCTTCTAAAATAAGACAGCAGAACTATTCTTAGATGTGGTGAGCTTCTTCTCATACTCTCTCTCTTTCACACCACCTCTGCAATCTGGCAGGAGCTAGACGTTAATTCGGCAAACATTCGTTTCCCCAAAACAAGTAATTGCTTATGTGATATGGAGGCAAGGGAGTAGGGAACCTTTCCCAAGAGATAAACCATCAGGCTTAACCCCTCCTGCACCCACAGATGCAGCTGTTTCCCCAACTGGGGCTGCCTCCAACTGCAGCCAGTGCAGTGCAGAAGTGAGAATGCTGCACTAAGACGAGAGAGACGTGGGTTCAATTCCCCACTTAGGGTGACCTTGGGGGCCAGTCAATCACTGCCTGCCTAGCCTACCTCTCACAGGGTTGCCGTGAGGATAAACTGGGGAGAAGGAGAGCCATATACACCACCTT
Organism: Darevskia armeniaca; assembly: GCA_034641395.1. NCBI lineage: Eukaryota > Metazoa > Chordata > Lepidosauria > Squamata > Lacertidae > Darevskia > Darevskia armeniaca. The sequence goes on along the minus strand of JAWWNF010000473.1, from coordinate 1,117,367 downwards.
TAGCAACTTGGAGGAAAAGCGGGGATGTAAATATAACAAAAATAAAGATATCCAGGTTTAGAGCCTGGCTAGGGAGAGAACTGGTGTTTCCCAGGAGAGAACTGGTAGGTTGATTAGCTAAGCATCCACTCCTGGGCCCTATATAAAGGATGGTTCCTTTGCTTATTTACTTCTGGGAGTGTTTACAGGTGTCTGGTTGGTAACTTGGAAAGCAGGTTGCTGAATTGGCCTGAACTGGTTGCAAAGCCATTCTTAAAATTATGTTGTTTGTTGTCGGACAATGGCTTTGAGCACTTGGAAACACCACAGGAATACTAAATGTTGTCATTGCTGTTCTGTAACAATTGGAACTTTTAGCAGACAAGCTTCCCTTGGTATACGATTAGGAAAGCTTTTGAGTTACACAGAACACTTCATCGGCTGCCAGACAAAGGGACTGGCACAAGCTGACCCTTTTCTCCTCACCTCATCTTTTTCAAAGTCTTCATCAATTTCAAACACGTGGTTTGGAATCTTGTCGGGGCTGAAGGATTTGCTAAGAGAAAACACACACACATTTATTTTATTTTTAAAAGAAGCATTCATTAATGTTTTGCCCAACATGGCTGAATAACAAATGAATCCATAGATGGAGCTTCCAGAAAGGGATATGGGCAGAGAGGACCTGCTCTCTCGCAGGGATGGAGCGACTTCCAAGGAAGGAGAGAAGCAGCCGGAGGAGATAAGCAAAACTTTTTGTTTAGGCAGCTCTACCCAGACAAGTAATTTTAGTATGGGTAATTGTTTTTAAACTGCTGCTTTTAGTTGGATTTTGATATCTTTTTTCAATCTTTTCAAAATCCAACTAAAAAGATTGGAGAAAATTAAAAGACTATTTCAAAAAGTATTGTTTGATTTGAAAAAGAGGATATAAAAGTTGGATTACTTAAGAGACTGCAGAATAAATTTATAGTATAAGTTTTGATGATAGATGAATAGGTTATGACTGTTGAATATAAAATTAATGTGGAATGAGCTATTGTTGTTCAGTCGTTCAGTCGTGTCCGACTCTTCGTGACCCCCTGGACCAGAGCACGCCAGGCACGCCTATCCTTCACTGCCTCTCGCAGTTTGGCCAAACTCATGTTAGTAGCTTCGAGAACACTGTCCAACCATCTCATCCTCTGTCGTCCCCTTCTCATTCTCTATAGAATGAGCTATAGATGTTGTTAAAGATATTAAGAGATTACTAAGATGATATATAAATGATATATAAATGAAGCGCAGCAGGGGGGAGGGGAGGAAGCCACCCGGAAGATGTTATGAAACAATGAGGGAAAGATGATGCTTGTTGTGTTTGATATTATGACTAAAATTTTGTTAGAATGGAGGTTAACAAAATGATGATTTATGTTTGTATTTTGTGTGTTATTTTATGTTTATGCTTTTATGTTTCTTTTTGTGTTAAAAAACCCAATAAATATCTGTTTTTTAAAAAAAAAATTAGTTGGATTTTGATAAATTGTATGCCAACTTCAAAACAAAATAAAAAATAAAGAAATTCCTTCCAGTAGCACCTTAGAGACCAGCTCAGTTTGTTCTTGGTATGAGCTTTCGTGTGCATGCACACTTCTTCAGATACTAAAGAAAGCTCATACCAAGAACAAACTGAGTTGGTCTCTAAGGTGCTACTGGAAGGAATTTTTTATTTTTTATTTTGTTTTGACTGTGGCAGACCAACACGGCTACCTACCTGTAACTGTATGCCAACTTGTTTTTCATGTCTGGGCAGTATTTTTAAATGAGTATTTTATATTGTGCAGCAGCAGCACCTGCACTTGGGAACTCCCTGCCTCTTGACGTAAGGCAGGAACCTTCATTGCACTCTTTACGGCACCTGCTGAAAACATTTTTGTGTATGCAAGCCTAATCCGGACGCGTAGCATGCTTACATGTGTTTGAATCGGGTGTTTAGCTTAACATTGATGTTAATGATTTCTTGTATCTGTGTTGTTGTTTTTACTGATAATTTCATTCTTTTATTTCCGTATTCAATGGATTCTTTTTACAATCAAGTATTTACAATAAATAGTAAATACTGTTTCAGGTTTTAGGTTTATAGGATTTTGCTGATTAAGAGGTATATAAAACTTGCAAAAAAAATTTTTTTTAATGTTTTAGTGTTAGCTGAAAGGCAGCAGAGACACCTCTGAAATGAAGTCCATGAAACAAAAATTCTACCATGACCTGGGTTGCCTGTGTGAAGGTGAGGCGGCTAGAAGGATGTTTAAGGACAAGCTGAGGTCCGGCTATGGACTTTGGAAAAGACCTTACAAGAGGGAATATGGTTCTGGTCTTTGGAACCGCTTGGTGTGGGGTGAAGTACATTATTATGGAACAAGGGGACAGTGTTTTATTTTGGGTTTTAGGACATGGACTATGGATATGATAAGGAATAAATATGTATGGATAATATCAAGGCTACGTATCCCGAGACTGGGGGGAGGCAGAGGGGAATTATTTATTAGATGTAGAAATAAAAATATGCCAAGGAGGATTTAAGTTAGAATAAAAACATAATAATTGAAGATGATGTAATTGATGATGAAGTATGATACTGTTTAGTAGTTGTGATTTAAAATAAGAAACCAATACGGTGGATGTGAGGGAGTCAGAAGAAAATGTTAAGATGATAAAAGTGGCCTGGCCTGGACAGTGTGCCAGGCCCCTGCAAAGTTAAGGAAATGGCAATTAGGTCAGGGATGTAAACCTGACCGAAATGAAATGTAATGTGCATATAAAATTGTAAAACCAATAAAAATCATTTAAAAAAAGAAGAAGGATGTTTAAGGAACTTCTGAACATCCAGGTTTCGACATCCTACTGAAAAGAAAGGCTGGGGAAACGCTTACCATGGCAACATTCGGAAATCCCCCGAGTAGTCCTCATATTTGTAGTTCACTGTGTGCCAGTCTGAGCTGTAGGTTTTAATGCACTGTGAAGGAAATTGAATGCAATACGGTTAAAGTCCATAGCTGCCTTTGCTAAAGACGGCAACAAAAACCAGGATTATAAACTTCAGTACTCCAAGGTTGCTAATTCACATATGAGGAACTACAGAATTAGATACAGCAAAGATTCGCATGGGTGCTTTGCTTCCTGCAAAACTCAACTGCCTCAAACTCATGTTTTGCACAATTTAATCTTCGCCCATTCTTTCAGTTTAGCTCAGTGGAACAGCATGCATGCACTCCAGGAAGGCCTGGGATACACTTGGCTGAAACTCTGGATAGCAGCTTCCAGGGTAGACAATACTGAGGAAGAGGGACTAAAGTCCAGGCCTGGTGTAAAACAGCTTCTATGTTCCTGTATACAGAGCTACTGCATAGACTCACGCTTGGTGACAGAGCTTCTGCCTTGCATGCTCCTTGGTTCAATCCCTGGCAACTTCTGCCTGAAACCCTGGAGAGTCAGTGTAGATCAGGAATGGGGAATCAGTGGCCCCTCAAGATAGTGTTGAGCTACAACTCCCATCACCTCTGACCAATAGCCATGCAGATGTGGTCTGACTCTTATCCTGTTTCCCTGTCTTAATTTGCAAAATTATTTTAAAGACAGGGAGTGTTCTTCCCTTGAAAATAAAGCCCTCCACAGGCGACGTCATGAGTGTCTTTTCAGTTCTATGCTTGTCTGTCCTCAGCAGTTATTGTCATGCTTTCATAATTAAAAAGAGGAAGCAAGTCACACGTTTGGTTTTCAAAAAATAAACAAAGGAACATCAATTTCCTCAGTTACTCTCTCTTTTTTTTAATGCAGAGTTCAACGAAGAAGAAATCCCCTTCATTTTTGAGCAACACAATACAGGCAGCTTAAGTTCCAAACGCACCAACTCTTTCAAAAAGGGCCCAAATCTTCCCAAGCCTGCTGGATTTGCACCTAAACCTGAAGCAGCAGTTTATGGTTCTCCTAATGAAACTACAATTCACCTGTGAGTTGTGGAAAATGTGGTACATAGATAAATTGACTATGGCAAATGGTGTGTGTGTGCAGCTGCCCCATCCTGCCTCCATAAACTGGGACTGTGCCCTGGAACTCACTGGTGTCACTGCAGGGTTTCTATGTGCATTTGGAGCATGCAGAAGGCACTTTTCACCCAGGTCTCTCTCTCTTCCTTTACTTAAAGGGGGAACAGAGCAAGACCTATTTCGCACATGCACCCCATCAGGGCCCTTACCTCCTGGACAAAGAGACTCTGAGCCTTCTTCAGAGCATCTTCTGGCACTGTAGACTGAACAGTCCTCCTCTGGCGCCCTACAACAGAGACCTGGAAGGGGAAGGAAAAGCAGTCAGAGGTCGCAGAATGACTAGAGTTGTAAGGGGACTTTGCAGGTTGATGGAAGAGGGGAGGAGCACTGCTCTTGCATCCTGGCCCTGCTTCCAGGCTTCCCACTGAGGCTCCAGAACAGGATGCTGGACCAGGCAGACCACTGGCCTGATCCAACTCTTCCTAGCACTTGCAGGTTCTTATGAGCTACAATGCAGGAGTGTCTACAGCAGGCATGGTAACTCTTGTTCCTCCCAGATGCTGCTCACCCACAACTCCAGCAAGTTTGGCCACAACATGGGCATCTGAAGGACCACCCTGCCCTGAGGGGAAGGGAGAAGAAGAAGAAGAAGAAGAAGAAGAAGAAGAAGAAGAAGAAGAAGAAGAAGAAACAGTTTTCACCCCCCAAAAACAAACAAGTTGTTTTTCTTATTCTTTTGTAACTTCCCCCACCCAAAAAATGGTGCTTATTGTTGCAATAATCTTATGCAAATCCACACTGCAAGATCTGCCTGCAAAGCGGTACATAAGTACAGTAAATAAATGAATAAATATCTAGAGGGTCAAAGTTCCAAAGGTAACAGCTCTGCATGGCAAAAGGGCAGCATATCTGGTATGAATGCAAAAGGAGTTTGCAGGAGCCCAAGAGCCCTCTCCTGTCCTGCAATTCTCAGCAACTGGTATTCAGAAGCATTGCTACTGCCTCGACTAGCACTCACCGATAGCTTTCTCCTCCAGTTGTTTGTAGCGGTGGAGGCTGCAGGTTCAATCCCCGTATGGGACAGCTTCATATTCCTGCACTGCAGGGGGTTGGACTAGCCCAGGCATAGGCAACCTTGGCTCTCCAGATGTTTTGGGACTACAATTCCCATCATCCTGACCACTGGCCCTGTTAGCTAGGGATCATGGGAGTTGTTGTTCCAAAACATCTGGAGAGCCAAGGTTGCCTATGCCTGGACTAGATGATCCCTTCCAGCTCTAATAGAATCTAGGATTCTATTAAGTCTATGAATTTGTCCAACCCTCTTTCAACAATAAAGATGCAGCCAGGTGCATCCATCAATTTCCAAGGCTGTGTTGCTATTGTGTGCTGCTCAGAAGCAGCGGTATGAAGAGGTATAAATAAACTATTCGAACAAGCAAAAATGAAATGAGGTGACCAGCTTGCAGCTGAGACCCAAATGCCAAGGAGGAGGAGAAGCAGCAACAACAACTCACAGAGACGTCTTCCATGGGGAACATAAGCAAGTCCCGGAGAGGGTCGCTGTAGATCTGTGCTTTCTTTTGGGAGACGACATTCTCGTAGTCCAAGGGCTCAATCACCTTTGTCTTTTCCTGGCAGGAGACAAGACAACACACAGTCAGGTACTGCATAACTTCCCGGGTAAACCATGATCGCCTCACTCCATAGGCATCCACTTTGACTCAACAGTTGTTCTTAACTGATGGTTTCACTGCAATTTCACTTCTTTTTGTAAACCGCTCAGAGGTTTGTTTTTACAATCAAGTGGCATGTAATTTTTAAATAATAATAATGATGGTGGTGGTGGTGTGATGCAAAAATTAAAAATAACTAAAAAAGTTATTTTTAGTTATTTTTATATTAGTTATATAGTTATTTAGTTATATAACTAATATATTTAGTATATTATAAAAGTTGACCGGTTTATTTCCCAGATAGCAACTTTAGCACAGGCACTGGACTCCACATTTGCCTGCAACAGTGTTTAAGCATTAACTCGCAGGGAGGGCCTGCAAATGCAAAGTCAGAGAGTAAATTGCCACTAAAAACCAGCTGCTTTGGAGGAACAGTGGGAGACCTCCTCTTGCCCAGCTTGGGAGCTCACTGGAGGCATCTTGTTTGGCTGCCTGCTGGGCTAGGAGGTCTCATCTAGGTCTGATTTATGCCAGTGCTATATCTCACTACCCCTCACAACTGTGCCATTCTACGCAACCCAGAGCTACCCACCAGGAAGACCTTGCCAGGGGCGGAGCAAGGGTGGGGCGTTGGGGCGGGCTGCCCTGGGTGCCACCCTGGAGGGGGGGTGACACTCGGTGCGTGCCCCCGCAACGCCCAAGCCGAGCCCCACTGTCCGGTAAAAAGCGCACGCCAACGGCTTGCTCACAAACCTGCTTGGTGCGCACTTTCCTTTTTCGGCTGAGCGGAGGTGAGGGACGGGCCAGGGACGCATGGCGCATGCACGCTACGGAGCAGCGCTGCGCATGTGCGCTACGGAGCGGTGCCCCGCCCCAGGGGGTACCCCCGGTTTTGCTGCTCTGGGTGGCCAAGCGGCTCCGTTCACCACTGGACCTTGCCAGTCTGAAATGCCCCCACTCCCCCCCCAAATGAATGCACTACAGAGCCTATGTTCTCTCTCTCTCTCTCTCTCTCCCTCTGAGCCCCAGTCTAACCCACCTGAAAAACAGGGGTGATAACACTGACCTACCTGAAGGCAGCCCTGTATCAGGAGGTTTTTAATGTTTGATGTTTTACAGTATTATGCTTTTATATTGTTGGAGGCTGGGGCAACCCAGTCACATGGGCGGGGTACGAACAGTAGCAGCAAGCAGCAAGCTGAGTGATGAGACCATGGCATACAAACCAAGGTTTACAACTTCCCAGGCCCTGCATTGTTTAACTATGACTGAAAACATTATAACTTTTTGCACCTTCTAGAGGGAGAACTAAGGTGTTTGGGGGATGGAATAATAATAATAATAATAATAATAATAATAAATTTTATTTATACCCCGCCCTTCCCAGCCGAAACCGGGCTCAGGGCGGCTAACATCAGTAAAATTACAATAAGTATGAAAAAAACCGTTAATTAAAATACAAGTTAAAAGACAATTTGAAATTTAAAATGCCGCTTCATACCCATACTCAAAACCAAGGAGAGTCCAACCCGAAGGCCAGGCGGAACAGCTTCCGTCTTGCAGGCCCTGCGGAAAGATGTCAAATCCCGCAGGGCCCTGGTCTCTTGTGACAGAGTGTTCCACCAAGTTGGGGCCAGTACTGAAAAGGCCCTGGCCCTAGTTGACACCAGTCTACGGCCTTGTGGCTCGGGACCTCCAAAAAGTTGTTATTTGTGGACCTTAAGGTCCTTTGCGTGGCATACCGGGAGAGGTGGTCCCGTAGGTACGAGGGTCCTAGGCCGCATAGGGCTTTAAAGGTCAAAACCATGCACCTTAAACCTGATCCTGTACTCCACCGGGAGCCAGTGAAGCTGATAAAGCACTGGATGAATGTGGTCCCGCGCAAGGACCCCGTAAGGAGCCTCGCCACGGCATTCTGCCCCCGCTGGAGTTTCTGGGTCAGCTTCAAGGGCAGCCCCGCGTAGAGTGAGTTACAATAATCAAGCCTGGAGGTGACCGTCGCATGGATCACTGTGGCCAGATCAGGGAGAGAAAGGTAAGGGACCAACTGCTTGATACGTCGAAGATGGAAAAATGCCACCTTATGCTAGCCAGGCTATGCCATATCCTGAGACACCCCCCCCCCGCCGCCGCCTGTATACCTCAGTAATTGGTATGTTTTGCACACTGGCTTCTTCTCTCCACTCCCAAATGCTTTTGTATTTTGATATTCCGAAAGTTGGTTGTAAAGCCACTTTGGGCACAGCCCACTGTGGAAAGGCGCCATACAAAGGAACTAAAGTTAGGAAGCAATAGTGTGAGCAGCATCAATGAGCCATCATCCAGTTACACAACTGCCCCAAAATGTGTGTGTGTGTGTGTGTGTGTGTGTAAGTAAGAATAAAGCTTAAGCTGTGGGAAGGATGTTCTTGAGCAGCCTGATGGGGGGTTTGGCCAAAAAAGGGTCTCCAGCCTGTGCCCTGTGATGGGCAGAGCTCTTCTGCTGAACAAACACCAGCTCACCTGCAACTTTACAGCAAAAATGCTTAACAAAACAAGTACACGCACAGAAACTGGCGAGTTCCCCCAGTTTTCAGTTAAGTGTGCAAAAATGAAACACTCTCTCCCATATACACCCTGCCTCCGGTTTTATTTATTTATTTAATCCACACCCTGCTCCTTCCTCCCGGAGGAGCCCAGGGCAGCAAACACTTGAATCCTAGAGTTGGAAGGGACCATAATGGTCATCTAGTCCAAATCCCCTACAATGCAGGAATCCTTCGCCCAAAGTGGGGCTCGAACCCACGACCCTGAGATTCGAGCGGGTCTCCTGCTCTACCAACTGAGCTATCCCTCGGAGCAGGGGAGTAGCAAGGGAGCGGGGGGGCGGGCCGCCCCAGGTTCCACCCCAGAGGGGGGTGACACTTTTTAAAAAATAATAAAATTTTTAAAAAAATTTTTAATTTTAACTTCACTGAAAAAAGAGATAATAGACACACACACACAACCCCCCACACCTCACAAAGTGGCACCATCAGAGGGGGTGACACTTTTTAATTTTTTTAATTTTTTTAATTTTTTAATTTTTATTTTTTTTTTTAACTTTATTGAAAAAAAAGAGATAATAGACACACACACACACACACACACAACCCCCCCACCCTCACAAAGTGGCACCATCAGAGGGGGGTGACGCTTTTTAATTTTTTTTAATTTTTTAAAATTAAAGTGGTGGGGGGTGACAAAAAAAATTCCGCCCCGGGTACCACCTGGGCTTGCTACGCCTCTGCCTCGGAGAGTGATGAAACAACTGAAAAACATCTAAAAGCAGTTCTAATACAGATTTGTTTATCACAACCAAAGTGGGGAAGGTTGTCAGCAGATGCCACGAGACTGAAGGCCCAATCCTACATGGTGAGGAAGAGAGCTCTTGATAAGATGGCATCTGGGGGATGCTCTCACCCGCAGAGCACAGTGATCACTTGGGCATCGTCTTGACTCTTAATACTGGAAGCCACTTTGAAAGGAGGAGAGTAGGTTAAGCTAACCTCAAATTCCTATGTTACAGGGCTAACCTGTAATTCCTATTTCACACACCTCTTTGCAGGAGGCTACACATCCCCTAAATTCATAAGGAAAGTCTCCGGCAGCAGCAGAAGACTGCATAACGAAAGTTCAGAACCACAGTGCAAGGGCAAAGCATGCGTACTCTCTTATCAGCATGGCCTTGCTAGCCTGGAAGGATGGCATCGACCGCCCAAGTACAGACAGAGAGTCTGTACAGGGTGCAAATGTCCTTATCACCGTGACGTACAAAGGGCCTAGGCAAAGTTCACAGGATGTAATGTCCTTATATGGGTTACAGGATCTCGTGATGCATGGAAGCAGGAAGGATTTCCCTAATATGGTCATAGACCTTTTGGGAGGGGGAGAGAGCTCTCTGAAAGGTATATAAGTTTTGCCTGGACTGATTGTTTTTGTTCCTGTTTTGGATGACCAAACAGGATATCCTTCTGCTGCTCCGGAAAGCAGGAATAAAACCTTTCTCTTTTGAACCAAACCTCGATGTCTTTTTGGCTCCTTCTCTCCCTACCTGGGAGCAACGCAAACCCCTGAATTTCCTGATAAGGCTACATTTCCTGGGGGCTCGTCCGGGATTTGCGTTCCCCAAGGCTTGAGGGATGAAGGTTCGAGGCGTCACTGCAAAGTGAACAGCTCTGTTCGGGGTTGGCAGTTCCAAGTGCGCACACCTACCAGTTTTGTAGGAGGAACTGACCACCCTGCACTGAGTGGCTGCAGAGGACGAGAGAAAGGTGCAGCAGCTGCAGGGGAACCAGGGAACCAGGGAAGACAGGTGAGAACCAGGGGACGTAGTAGGAAGAACAGGGAGCTTGATCAACTCCACCGGCAGTGAGCGTAAAGGGCCGCCGAGTCCGGTAGTGAGCAAGCCACCGGGGAAGCCACCGGCTGTTCATATTGCTAGCAGAGAGCAGAATTGCCGCTGGCGGAATTTTGCTGGCAGTACGCGGAGGTGCCGCTAGCAAAATTGTTGCTAGCCGTGAGCAGAATTGCCGTTAGCAAGGTTGGTAGTGAGCGTAAAGGGCCACCAACTTCAGAGAAAGGGGGGAGGGAAACCGGGTGTATGGGGACACTCTAATGAATGGTGTGTTGGTGAGAGGCATGTGAAGAGTGTGTGTGGAAGTGTGGAAAAATTACTAGGAGTGAGAGTGTTCCAAATATAGGGGGGGGAGCAAATCAACCCCTCCTTGCAGTGTTTTCTGGACAATTGGATGCCAACAAAGGGGATGATTGGGATTTTAAACTAAAAGGCAGAAAGACTTCCAACCTGAAAAAACAAAAAACCCCTTATGGTTGAGAAGATGAAATTGGGCGCAGAACAGAGGCAAGCAGAATTACCTACAATCAAACTAATTTTTTGCCAGCCCCTGGAGGGGATAATTTGGTTGCCTCTGCCCTGTGCCGCACAGCAAGGAGGAGTGTTAGGAGGTGACATTCCTGAAGGTTGATGATATGGTGATGGTGAATTAGGGGGGGTAGGAAAATAGTAGGCATGGCACGGCAGTGATGGCGCACGGTGTCATACCGCAGAGAGGCTGCTCTCTCACAGTGAGAGAGAGAGAGAGCATGTTCTCTTGGGAAATTAGATTAGGCTGGGAGGTTGTTGGGTTTTTAAGTGCATGTGTGTGAAGAAAAGGATTGGAGTCTGTAGTGAAACTCCAGCAAAAGTGAGAGTGTGTTTTGTTTGTTTGTTTGTTTGTTTGTTTTGTTGTGTGTGTGTGTGTGTTGTGTCAAGGAATTGCCCGTCTCCAGAGCCGAGAGGGGGAGAGGGAGGCTGGTTTGACAGGAGATCAGGCTTCTCTCTTCCTCTCTCGAGGAGGGAGAGGGACGTGCTTAAAAGAAAGAAAGGCACGTCCCGTGGGTTGCTGCCTTAGACAGTAGGCATGCAGTGATTTATTAAGGGGAAATTATGAAGTGTGTTAGCTTTCCATTTTAAAGACACCTATGGAAAGTCTCTTGTGTCCTGAAAAGTCAGTATTGGGTTTTTAAGTTTTTCTTGAGGAATGTTTAATTCAAAGTATGACTTTTAAAAGTATGATTTGGAAACCCTTTGATTGTATTTGATAATAAGGAAAGAAGTAAGAAATTGTGGCTGAAAATATTTGCAATTCACCATTCTAAGAAGAAAAAGCTATTTTAATGTGTTCCAATTACTTGTTTGTTATTGTTAAAGTTGGCTAGGATAACAGATTTAATGTTGCCCTCCTCTTGTCTATATTCCAGCTTGTAGGTATTTTTGAATTGTGAGGTCCAAAAAGTCCTCCTCTTATTTTTTTCCCTTTTTCTCTGAGAGTGGGTATTTATTGCAAGCTTCTGCAGTTTTTCCCCTCTTTCCTGAGTCCTCTTTTAATTTGGTCTAGGTGTGTGTGTGTTTTCCAAAAACCCGTGATCTTTGGTTTACTAATCCGGTTTTCTAAAGCCCCTTCCGCGTAGCCAGAGCTTTCTGCAGCCAAGACTTGGTTGCTCTGGCTTTTGGATTAAAAGGGGGGGAGTAAGAGCAGAGCGGGGAGTAGATAAAAGGGTAAAAGAGTGGTAGCCCAGGATGATGAGGATGATGAAAATTGGGTCAAGGGGCATAGGTAGGTAGGTGGAGGTAGGGAAAGTGTAAGGCGAGGACAGAGAAGCTGAGAGGGATTCAAACCGTGCAGGGGGAAAAGGTTGGACAAAGAAGGGAAAATGCACAAGGCAGCTAGGAGGGCGAGTAAGAAATGGAGCCATAACTCAGAGAGCGTTTTGAAGAGGGGGAGTTCAAGAGGCAGGCAAGCAAAGTGAAAAAGATCAGGGACCAAGAAGCTCAGAAGTAGCGGAGATGAGGAAGACGGTGAGACAGAGGAAAGGAGCAAAGGTAAATCCAAGTTGTCTGGGAGGTTGTCCTTTTTTGGAGCGCATGGGTGTAAAGTGAGGGATTGAAGCATGTAGGGAAAATCCAGTAAGTAAGAGTGTGTGTTTTCTTTTTGAGAGGGAGAAAAGAGAGAGATCGGGTCTTGGAGAGATCAGTAGTGGTGGAGAAGAGGAACTACAGGCAGGCAGAGAAAGGAAAGGAAGGGCTCTAGTATGTTGTGAGAGACCCGCCACCACCTCAGCACTAGGAAAAGGCGGAAGGAAGGAAAAAGGTGTTTTGGAGTTGGTGTGAAGTGTAAAGAGTTATAGAGATTGACAGGAAAAGCATGTGTTGTTGGCGATGTGCAGGTGGGGAAGAAAGGTGAACCCAGAAGGAATGTGTTTGCAGGATTGAATTAGTGATGGGTGAGTTTGGGCAGAGTTAGGTGAAGATGAGGAATGGACAGAAAGGGAGGAGCATCAGCCAGCATTTGCACAATGTGATGCGTAATATGGTATAAAAGGTGATCAGACCCTAGATTATAGCCATGGTACGTGTGGTACAACTCCTTGGACAACACCTCGGGACGCGTCAGACAACGATTGTCTGACGGTCCGTAAAGAGTAGTTGGGAGTGAAAGGAGGAGAGTAGGTTAAGCTAACCTCAAATTCCTATGTTACAGGGCTAACCTGTAATTCCTATTTCACACACCTCTTTGCAGGAGGCTACACATCCCCTAAATTCATAAGGAAAGTCTCCGGCAGCAGCAGAAGACTGCATAACGAAAGTTCAGAACCACAGTGCAAGGGCAAAGCATGCGTACTCTCTTATCAGCATGGCCTTGCTAGCCTGGAAGGATGGCATCGACCGCCCAAGTACAGACAGAGAGTCTGTACAGGGTGCAAATGTCCTTATCACCGTGACGTACAAAGGGCCTAGGCAAAGTTCACAGGATGTAATGTCCTTATATGGGTTACAGGATCTCGTGATGCATGGAAGCAGGAAGGATTTCCCTAATATGGTCATAGACCTTTTGGGAGGGGGAGAGAGAGCTCTCTGAAAGGTATATAAGTTTTGCCTGGACTGATTGTTTTTGTTCCTGTTTTGGATGACCAAACAGGATCCTTCTGCTGCTCCGGAAAGCAGGAATAAAACCTTTCTCTTTTGAACCAAACCTCGATGTCTTTTTGGCTCCTTCTCTCCCTACCTGGGAGCAACGCAAACCCCTGAATTTCCTGATAAGGCTACAACTTGGGGCAGAGACCTCTCCTATGCCTTGTGAAACACCAGCGTACACTGATGACATAAATAACCACTAAGTGCACACGCATCAAAAGCAGTGCAAATCGCTCCTGCACTCTTCAAATGTGCTTGGATTCTTTTAGACCTTTGTTATAAAATAAAGTTATTAATAACTCTTGTGTGTCTTTTGAGTGGTACTGGCTCTGATATCAGAGGGAGCTTTGATTCAACTGCAGCAGAACCAAGGCGATACGTTTAAACCGTAGCCGCTCTCTCCCTTCCTTGACGAAATGGGCATTCTTAGAATTCTTAGGGGTGGTTAATCTGCAAAAAGGAACAGATTTAGGAGTCCAGTTAAAAGCTTTGCCACTATTGCATTATCAACACTGAGCTGAGGCAGCGACTCTGACCCGGTTTTTTTGATCCTTCTGCAAAAGGAGAACTAAAGAAGGACTGACTGGGTTCACATCCTGGCCCTTTCAGCTCCTGGTTCCCCTTTAGCCAGATGCATTTATATCCAGGTTAGGGCAGAGCAAGGTTTCTAAAAAGAAAAATGAAATAGCCAAGGAGGATGGTACATTATCGCTAAAGATGCTGGAGATTTACTCAAGGCACAGTCTAAACACAGCAAGAGCCTGTTGGGTCAGGCCATGGCCCGTCTAGTCCGGCATCCTGTTCTCACAATGGTCAGCCAGATGCTTGTGGGGAGCCTGCAAGTAGGTTTGGAGCACAATAGTCACTTCCCCTCCTGTGTTTTCCAGCAACTGGTATTCAGCAGCACTGCTGCCTTTGACTATGGAGGCTGAGCAGAGTCACCCTGGCTGGTAGCCATCAATAGCCCCCCCCCTCTCCTCCTCCGTGAATTTGCCCAATCCTTTTTTAAAGCCATCCAGGGGGGTGGCCATGCCTGCCTCCTGTGGAAGTGAGTTCCACAGGTTAACTACGCACTGCATGAGGAAGGATTTTCTTCTGTCTCTCTTGAATCTTCCAACATTCAGCTTCATTGAATGTCCCTGAGTTCTAGGGTTAACTTTCCTCTGTCCACTTTCTCCATGCCAGCCACAATCTTATAAACTTCTACCATGTCACCTCTTACCCACCTTTCTCTTGAACTAAAAGTGCATTTATTTAAAGATGTACAGCCACTTTCTAATGCAGTAAAAGTCAATGTGGTGCTTTCCAGGTATTTCAGACACCAACTCCTAGCAGCTCCACTACCCAATGCAGCCAACGGTCAGAGATGATGGGAGTTTCAGTCCAAAGGTGTTATGATTTTAATGATTTTTCAAGAAAACATTAACACATCATATTTCAACAAAACTTAGGTTTTCCCCTACTCCCCACTCCTTCTTCCCACTCCCACAGAACCTGAACAGAACCCGTCACTATAGATGCATTTCAAAAATAAAAATATCCCACATTTCAATTATACGAAAACGTCCTTCCAAACATCCCCATTTGGGTGGTCTGTACCTATGCTCCTTGTTTGAGGCAAATGAACTGAAGTGGAACCAGTCATGGCAAAAAAATAATTGGATTTATTATGTTATCTTCTTTCTCGGATTTTGCTGGTCCATTTCTCCACCAGGATTAAGTCCTGAACATATGCAAACCAAACTTCAAATAGGTCAGCGGCCCAAAGGCATTTGAAGGCCCCCCCCTCATTGACCTAGCCTTGTTCTAAGCGATTCCTAAGGCAGCTTAAGGTAAAGGTAAAGGGACCCCTGACCATTAGGTCCAGTCGTGACCGACTCTGGGGTTGCGGCGCTCATCTAGCTTCACTGGCCGAGGGAGCTGGCGTACAGCTTCCAGGTCATGTGGTCAGCATGACTAAGCCGCTTCTGGCGAACCAGAGCAGCGCACGGAAATGCCGTTTACCTTCCCGCCAGAGTGGTACCTATTTATCTACTTGCACTTTGACGTGCTTTCGAACTGCTAGGTGGGCAGGAGCAGGGACCGAGCAACAGGAGCTCACCCCGTCGCAGGGATTTGAACCGCCGACCTTCTGATCAGCAAGCCCTAGGCTCTGTGGTTTAACCCACAGTGCCACCTGGGTCCCTAAGGCAGCTTAGAAGAGGGCAAATTCCTGCAGCTTCTGCTCATTCGCAGCTGCAGGTGCGCCCTATGCCACCTGGGGGACTGAACAGCACATCTTTTGCAGTGGTGCCATCCGTGCACAGCCAATCAAGCTCATTATGGCACCTAAAAAGAAGCTCAAAAAAACAGAAAGGGAGGGAGGGAGGGGGGGAGAGAGAAGACTACACCAGGGGTCAGCAAACGTTTTCAGCAGGGGGCCAGTCCTCCGTCCCTCAGACCTTATATTTTGGAAAAATATATTTTGGACTACTGTATATTTTGGAAAAATAAAATAAAATGAATGAATTCCTATGCCCCACAAATAACCCAGAGATGCATTTTAAATAAAAGGACACATTCTACTCTTGTAAAAACACGCTGATTCCCGGACCGTCCGCAGGCCAGATTGAGAAGCCAATTGGGCCGGATCCGGCCCCCAGACCTTAGTTTGGACTACATCAGGGGTGTCCAAACTTTTTCCAAAGAGGGCCAGATTTGATGAAGTGAACATGCGTGAGGGCCAACCAAAGTTGTTGACCTTTTTTTAGAATTGAAATTGTTGAGCTTTTTAAAGGATTTTTACCCCAGGGCCTGGATTAAACTGACCGGCAGGCTGAATTATGCCCCCAAAACAGACTTTGGACATGCCTGGACTACGCCATATGGGTGAAGCAGGAGGAGCCGGCCTCCACATTAACATAGCAAAGAGGAAGTGATGAACTCTGCAATGTTCAGTTTGTGGACAGATTTCAAAACCATGTACCAAGTATTTCTATGCCATAGCCACTCTAATTCAAGCCTTGGAGAGTGTGTTTAAAAAAACTCCACCCAATCTTTTAGTTCTTCACAAAAGCTTTCTAGCAAATTAGATTCCTTATTAGGATGCTAATGGCAGATCAAATTGCAGGCTTCGAACATAACTGTGGCTTTCGTGGATTGCAAAAAAATCAAGGGGAAGAACATCACCACCCTGAACACTTGGGTGAAACAGAGTTTGCCCCCCCCTTTCCTCTTCTTAAATAAAGGTGATTTTATCTCACTGTTACTGGAAGACTCAGGCATGGTCATTAAGACGGAAACTGATCTCCTTAATCAGTCCATGTATAGTTATGGGGATGAGGCAAATGAACCCAAACCAAATAGAACAACCCATCAAACATGGCACATCTTAAGTGGAACTTCAGGTATACTGCTGCCCCACAAAAAGCTTTGCTACAGAGGCAGGCAATTAACAGCTTCCCTGTGGATCTTGCCTCCAAAAGACACACAGGTTGCAACCCTCAATGTAAAAGCTGATCCTTCTCTGGCGAAAGGGCACAGAACCCTGCTCTCAGACAGAGCAGACATCTCAACTGCATGCTTTTAGTTGCTAACAGAAAAGCAATTTATTCCTGGCTCTAACTGCACTCAGAGACAAAATACCCGCCCCCACTCACAGGCCTGAAAATGGATTCGCTGGAACAGCTGGAAGGCTTCCATCGCACAGGCAGCCTGGGAAACGCATCTCTGCCACCACATCTCTGGGCAACCCTCTGTGTGCAAAGAATTTGGAGAAAGCTTCAAGCGGTGCACATGGGTGGGCAGCAAGAAAGGGGTCAGGCCTGGCCTGGCGAGGCTCCCAGACCTCCGTCACCAGAGAGAACAGGACACCTCAATTCTTGGAGGGTGAGTTTGCACCACTGGGTAGAAGAGAGTGGGAAGTTCCAAGAACCAATTTTGTAGCTCTCAGGTGAGGAGGCACTGTTGGTGGTCACTTTCAGGGAAGAGGCAGGCTGGAAGATCAAACGTTCCTAAACTTCATGTTGCTTCTCTTAGCACTGCAGCTGGCTCCTTACACAGGAACGGGCAGAAGTTGTGACAGCACCTCATTCTGCTGCAAAATCTCTTGCTCGGACTCTGAACTCTCAGTCTGACTCCCCTCTCCGGACGCCATTCTCTCAACTGCCCTGAAGCCATTATGGGCCCATGGACTACTTTGGGTGCTCCAATGGTGAAGGAGGGGCTAAGTGACCAAAGACCAACTGCTTAGAGTGTGGTGCTGATTAAGGCCAAGGTTGCAGGTTCGACCCCCATATGGGACAGCTGCACATTCCTGCACTGCAGGGAGAGCTGGACAAGATCCTCAGGGTTCCTTCCAACTCTACAATTCTATCATTCTATGACCTGGCAGATAAAAGGACTGCAGGGGTGACAGCCCCTTACTGGTCTCTTAAAGAAGAGCTACTGAACATGGACTGGCCAGTAGCTCAGCACTAGAGCACCTGTTTTGCATGCAGAAGGTCCCCAGTTCAATCCCCACCCGCTCTAAGTAGGGCTAGGAATGTTCCTGCCTGAAACCCGAAAACAGTGGTTTACCCATGTATGGATAGGGATACAGTTTTTGTAATATAATTAAGTAGAGACTGGCACCCCTGCATGCTGTGCTCATCCACCAGTCTACCCCCTTGCCCTCCCCCAAACCTTATGAGCCCCCTCCCTTTACACCTCACACTACCCCTCACCTATCCCCCCCACAGCTTGCCCCACTTCTCCCCTAGAGTTTGCTCCAAGCCTCGCTTCTTTTAATTTCCCCATCCCCTCTGTGTTAAACAGCTCACTTGAGCCAGCAGGCCATTCCTCACACTGCAGTGATAGGCAGCCTGGCAAGCAGCGTGACAACACACTAGGGGTGGAGCAAGGGTGTGTGTTGGGGGCGGGCCGCCCAGGATGCCACCCTGGAGGGGGTTACACTCTGTGCGCCCCCTGCAACTTTTTACTGGGTGGCGGGGCAATGGCGACTCCCAAGCCGCCCGGTAAAAAGCCTCGCTCCGCAGCTTGCTCGCGGTTTGCCGGCGGTGCCACTCCAGCGCCACTGGCAACCCACTACGTAGTGCGCATGCGCAGCATCGCTATGTAGCAACGCATGCATTGTACATAGCGACGCTGCACATGCGCGCTACGTAGTGACACCCCGCCCCCGGGTGCACGCCAGGTTTGCCGCTCCGGGTGCCCGAGCGGCTTCCTACGCCACTGCAACACACTACATTTTTATGTCTAGGGGAAGATATGATAATATACTTTTGCATATTATTTTAACTAAGCCTTTTTAAGTACACTTTCTACCTAACAGATGCATTTTTTAAGAGAACTTTGCTGCAAAATCCGAAGAATCCCAGGTGTTGAAGGATAGGGTCTATTCAGTTTGCATATTTTTTCAGGAAGTGCAAATTAAGGAGAGCCGCATTAAAATGCAAATTGAACCAAATTTCTCCCCCTATGCCCACTTATGGCTAAAGGCGACTCTTGCCAACATCGAAGGATGGCTAGCACTGTCCAGACCCAGAGCAAGCAGGGAGAGGTGACCCCTTTCTCTTTAGCCCCTTGATTATGGCCTTCTGGTTAATGTTTTCTGCCTCAGGACTAGCCCCATCGTTTGGAGCAAATGCAGCCAATGCAAAAAAAAAAAAAAAACCCCACCAGACGCTCGCTAATGACTAGCAGAAGCATCCCAGCAGGCAGTTTTCCCAGAGCTCATAGCTTTCCATCTAGTGAATGTGGAAAAGAAAAAAAGGACAGAGCTAAGAGGTTGCTTTCCGTGACAAAAGAGAGAACTTTTCCAAGGGCCTCAGCAGACGCTTGCCAGTTCTGGGTCTGTAGCACCTCCTTCAAAACTCCTTGCAGGGATTTGCTCTGTCTAGGAGTGAATGCCAAGAAGCATTCACTGCCCCATATCTGAAGCACAAAACGCAGGCCACAGGAGTGCCACCCAAGCAAGCTGCCCTGGGTTTATAGTTCTCAAGATACAATGAAATCCCCAGAGGCAAGCGCTCCAAGCATGCGTATGGAACCCGCACGCCTCCAGGTGTCGTTGGGACTGCAGCTCCCATCAGCCCCCTCCAGCATGGTCAGTGGTCAGGGATGATGTGAGTTGTAGTCCAACAACAGCTGGAAGGCCACAAGTTCCCCAGACTGAACTCAGATGATTTCCCCTCCTTTTGACAGTTCAGAAGAGCTAGAAACTTGTTTAAAAAAAAATTAAGGTTCAATCAACACCTGAAACTGTTTGAAATCCTGCATGCACAACTGGATAGCTCAGTCGGTAGAGCATGAGACTCTTAATCTCAGGGTCATGGGTTCGGGCCCCACCCTGGGCAAAAGATTCCTGCATTGCAGGCAGTTGGACTAGTTGAACCTCGTGGCCCCTTCCTGCTCTACAATTCTATGAAAGGAGAAGCTCAACAACCCTCCTCCCCCTGGCAAAAAAAAAATTGCTACCAAGAGAGGGACAAGCATTTTTTTACTCCTTTACTTGGAATTCATTGCTTACTCTGTTCTCCAGGCAGAAAAGAAGCCAAATCACCCCAGTTTTTTATTACAAACCCACCACCACATGGCAAGGCTGTCCTTATAAGGAGTTGCCACCAGGTGACTCCCAGGCCACAGCCTGAAAAGGAAACTGAAAGATAAAGGTCAAGCTGTTGTAAACAAACAGGAGCTGGGAGCCAGAAGGGAAGCAAGGGTTTCCCAGCACTTCTGCCTCGGGGGAATCCCAGTGAAAGCACTTTCCCCAAGAGAAACAAACACACTGGCTGATTAGCAGAGCTTCAGGTTCATTGAAAATTAAGCTCTCATGAGGTTTCCCCCTCTAATGCTTGCTCTGCACCTGAACACCATCACAACTGAAAGGGCCTCAAGGTTAAGACTCTGAAACAAGATTCTGATGTCTTAGCCTCCTGTGCTGTGCAAAGGGCACATCAAACTCAACTTTTAATGTGCTCTGTCCCTGGTCATCTCTATTTTTGCTGCCACCTTACCAGATGGCACCCAGAGATTTAACTGAAAGTGGAGAAGGAATTGGACTAAGGCAATTAAGTTATTAACAGACAATGGGTTTCACTCCAGGCACAGCCCAGGGGTATCTAAGCCCTCCAGCAAAGCCTATTGCCACAGGGGAAACCAGGGATGAGCCAATGAAACTGATCGCTGCCATTAATTTCAGGCCAATGAAAGACTCTCAGGACAGAAGCAACCTGTGTCATTCTCAAAACAACCAGCAAAGTCAGCTGCTCAAAGGAGAGCAATGGGGCAGCTGGCCAGCCCTAGACAAAGCCCTGCACCCAAGCCCAAGGCTGCAGAACCCTTTTCAGTTCAATGGCTGCATTCACTTCTAGGCAGCTTTTTGTGGCCCGTGTGTCAGTGGTGGGTGGGGCCAGAAGCAACAGTGGGCAGCAATTGCTATGCACACACTCAACCCCCCTGCCCCCAATCCTCCATCCAGAGTTTATGGGCACATTCCAGCCAGGCCAAGGTGCTCAGGGAGAATGCAAAGTGGAGTTGGTGAAGGCTGTGGCCCGGGGAGACCTCCAAGGGCCACAGGGAAAGGCTTGGAGGGCCACACTTGGCCCCGTGCCTCAGTCACCACCTTGATCCAACGACTTCCCAGTGCAGCCAGAAGTCTTCCACCACCCGCCATCTGCAATGCTACCATTGTGTTTCCTATCACAAGAACGATGGCTCTTTTGGGCTTCCAGAGCATGAAAGTCGTTTTTTTTGCCATCAAAACTAGCTTTCCCCATGTGTTCGTTCTTGCACAGTGCACAATACCTGCATTTGAATATCACAATAACTAGCAAGGGCCCCTCTGTGCTGGAACTGAGGTGTTCTTTTTCACTCAGGCAGTTTGTAACTGAGCTGGTCCCTGTGATGCCCATCTATTACTATTTATTATTAATTACAATTATTAGCATTTATATCCCAACTTTCCTCCAAGGAGCTCGAGGCAGCATACATGCTCCTCCCCCTCCTCACTTAACCCCAACAACAACCCTGTGAGCTAGGCTAGGCTGGGATACGGCAACTGGCCCAAAGTGACCCAGTGAGCTTCACGGGTGGGGATTCGAACCCTGATCTTCCAGGTCATTGTCAGCCTTTTCCAAACTTGGGTCCCCCGCTGTTGTTGGACTACAATTCCCAGCATCCTGGACCACTGGTCTTGCCAGCTAGGGATGGTTGGAGTTGTTGGCCAACCACAGCTAGGGACAAAAGGTTGAGAAAGACTGCTCTAACCACTACACCACACTGGGTGCAGTGTTGCGGTTGCCTTATTAATATTTTATTGGCTGGGCATTGCAGGGATTTTGTACTGCACATTGTTTTAAATTTTCTGGTTTTGTTTATTTTCATCTGTTATGTTATATCCTATAAGCAGTTTCCTACATCACATAATAATGATGGCGATGACAACACTCCAAGGCAGTTTCACAGCTACCTGATCTTTTAACAACCTCTGGACAACTCCATCTCCTGCTACTAAAGCTCTGAGAGCCAGTGTGGTGTAGTGGTTGAGAGCGGTAGACTCGTAATCTGGTGAACCGGGTTTGCTTCCCCACTCCTCCCCATGCAGCTGCTGGGTGACCTTGGGCTAGTCACACTTCTCTGAAGTCTCTCAGCCCCCCTCACCTCACGGAGTGTTTGTTGTGGGGGAAGAAGGGAAAGGAGAATGTTAGCCGCTTGGAGACTCCTTCGGGTAGTGATAAAGCGGGATATCAAATCCAAACTCTTCTTCTTCTTCTTCTGTTGTGAATACGGCATGAACTTCCTCGCCCTGCTCTCTGGAGTGCAACATTTTGGACTGCAGCCAACAAGCGATGGATCAGGAGTGGCTCCGGGAAGTCTGTTTACAGAAAACCATGCCAGAACCAGCTGGATCTGAGCCCTTTTGGTATCTGGAAAGGCTCGTGCTAGTCAGTTGTTTTCAGGGGAGGAGGGCGAATCGGCCTCAGCTGCCCCGCATCAGGAAGAATGCAGCTTTCGCCTCTCTCTGGATTTGAATCTCCAGAGAAATCCTTGCAGCTGTCTCCTGTATTGCACCCCAAGGCAGAGAAACAACCAAGGGAGGAATGTAGGGCAGCCCCCATTAGGAAAACAGCACAGGGGGGCACGCAGGGATTTGTGTGGCATTTCAGAGACAAGAGTGCAGGACTAGTCAATGTGTTGCCTCCCCAGGGACTCCAACTCCCATCGGCCCCTGCTGGTCAGGGATGGTGGGAGTTGTAGTCCTGCAACAGACTGGCTACATGGCTACAGTGGTTTGCTCCCCCCCCCTCCAGGGATCAAGGCACTTTGGAAGAAGGGATCAAGGCCTGCAGACATCCCTCTCCTGCTTCTGGTCACACAGGTTGTGCAGGTTTTGAGGCTGCTGTAATAGAAAAAAAAGCCTGCCACACTTGTTGGATCAGAGATGACAAGGGAAATCAGTGTGGGCAACAGAGGCAACGGTACCTGCACTATAACGCTTTCAGCGCTGAGAAAAACCCAACTGGTCCTCCTCTCCAGCTTCCAGAACAGCCTTTGCTCTCCTGGTGCCCTCCAGATATTTTGGACGGTGACTCTCATCTGCCCCAGCCTTTGTGGCTAACATTCAGGGACTATGGGAGTTGTAGTCCAAAACTTTTATTTTACTTCATTTTTATCCCTGCGTTGCAGGGGGTTGGACTAGATGAACCTTGGGGACCCTTCCAACTCTACAATTCTATGATTGCATGTACAGTTGACGCTTGGGTTGCAAACGTGATCCGTGTGGGAGGCACGTTCGCAACCTACAGCGCCGCTTCCGCGCACTCGCGGGTCGCGATTCAGCACTTCTGCGCATGTGCAAAGCTCAATTTAGCATTTCTGCACATGCGCGTTCCGGTACTTCCGGGTTTGGCGCGAGTGCAACCCGAAAAAACGTAACCCGCAGCATTTGCAACCTGAGGTATGACTGTATTCATAGCCCACCTTTTCCTCCAAGGAGCTCAAAGTGGAAAACCTGATTCTTCCCCACTCAGCACAATTTAATTCCTACAACAGCCCTGTGAGGCAGTGACCGTCCCACTGGCAGTGAGCTTCACGGCTGAGTGCGGATTTGAACCCTGGTCTCCCATATCCTAGTCTGACACTCTAACCATTACACCACCACTGCCCCTCTCACTGGAGGGAACCATTTTAAGGGAGGCTGTTCCGGAGCCAGAGTGAGCAGGAAGGAAGCCAGAGACGGGGAACCTTGCCGAGTCACTCTAACGAAGATGAACGATAATAAGGATCATGAAAAGCAAGACGCGAAAGCTTGCTGAGCAGCACTCCAACGGCCAAGCCAGGCATTCCTCCTCCAGCCAACTGCCGCTATTCTGGATTTGTTCTTTCTGACCACAAGAACTGCAAAGCTCCTTGACTCTGTTACCGAAGGCTGCTTTGGCTGCTGGCTGCACCCACCATGGGCGCCTCTCTGTTTCCTGGCAGCGCCACCGGGCTGAAAAGGAAGCCACGCTCGGATTTTGGTTGCTGCTGAGCGATAGGGAGTGCATGACCTTCACCAAGACGAAACGGGGAATCTGTTCCGGTTGTTCTCGTCTGCTTTGCTGGAAACACAAGTTGCACAGTAGGGAGGAAAGAAGCAAGCCAGCCTGAAATCCCTAAATGACCTAGGATCATGTCTCCACCTGCCCACCCAGCTGACAAAACAGCTCACTTTCTGTGTTGCCTTGAGCATGGGATGTTTGCGAGGTCTCAATCAATGGCGCAGAGGTGATGGGGGGTGATCCAGACCTTCAGGGAATTAAAGCAGAGGAGTCCGCCTGCTGGATCAGGCCATCAAAGTCAAGCACCCTGTTTGCACCCTGGCCGACCAGATGCCCCAGGGGGAAGCCTGCAAACCAGGCCTGAGTGCAACAGCATCTCTTCTTATTCGTGATTCCCTGGTACTCAGAGGCATGCAGTCTCCAGCATAGGAGGCAAATGGCAGTTGGGTGATGTTCTGGATTTCTTGCATTAAGCGACAGCAACACACATAATGAAATGATTTACTGAAGGAATCCTTCCTGAACTGTGCTGTTTGGGACTATGGGTTGTGCATGGAGGAGGAGCATGGGAACCCCTTAAAAAAAAAGCCATTCTATGCAGAAATAAATATACAGTACAAAACTCTTTTGAATGTATAGCTCTAGTACATTACACAGAGATGTTCCTGGCTAAACTTCATCCTGTATGCGCCTGGGGGGGGTCAACATATAAGGAGCCTTCATTAAATGGGGGTTGACTCAACAGTCCAGCCCCCTCCCTCCAAGTTGCAGCCTGGAGTGGCACATCCCCAGAAGACTCTACTATGTGGTTTTGATGGCCAGGCAGATAACTGTTTGGCTTTTGACGGCCTTAGCCAGCTTCCTCGTTCGCACACTATATCAGCAGCAGCAAGTCCCCTTATTTCTAATGCCCTTTGCTGATTAGAGGTCACTTCCTTTGCAAACCGACTGGATTGTTTATGGATAATGAGCAGAGAGATCAGCCAAGAAAGTATAATGTTATAAACAACGGTTGCTCCCACAATCTAGGCTGATACCCCACCCCGATCCAGTCACCCTACACAACCCAAAGATTTCCAGCATTGGGTGTGCAGGGTTACATTCTGACATGGGTCTCTGCAGTAAGCAGGCCTGGCTTCCATTATATTTGTGTACTTGCCACTTCCAGGTTTGAAGACTGCAGTGCTCTTTACATGGGGCAACCCTTGAAGGGTGACAAGTGTTCTGACAAGGAGCCGCCTGATCAGAGCTATACCAATACACCATCTGCTTCACTGGTTGCCGGTTTGATTCTGGGCTCAGTTTAAGGTTTGACCTCCGTCCCACGACATGTGCCCATCTGCAGGTCTTGCTGTCGGCCTGTTCGTTCGTAGCACCTAGGATTTGTAACCGACTCCTGAAAAAAGTACTCCATTGCACTATGCCCAGTGGGCTGTGAAGACCATTTTATTTTGGTCCGCCTACCAAGGAATTTGATTTATTATGGATCTGCTGGTGGTTTTTGGCACACAAGTTATATTTTAGGCTGAAGCTTCCTCGAGCTTTGATTTTATGTAAGCAACCTTGTTATACAGCTGCAAAAAAAAGGCGGGAGATAAATAAACAAGCAAAGACACCAGATCAGGGTTTATGGCTCTGTTGTAAACAATTTAATCACTTGATTTCAGCTGTTTTCAGTTACTGGATTTTTGTGTGTGGTTGGTTATGCTTTTAAACAACCTTAACCCCTGGGGTCACTACAAGGCCACAGATCTAAAAATACTTCAGCCTGTCTTCTGGGAAATTTCTCCAAATGGGCCTAATTGTTACAACTGTTAATGACATTGCAGGGATGACTTGGCCACTGGACTCCATGCATTGGATAACTTCCAGGCTGCAAGAGTGCTGGAATGCACTCTTTGTGGGGCTGTGCTTGAAGATGGCTCAGAAACTTCAATCGGATTACGTTTTCATTTGCTAAAGAAACTTCAGTTGGGTTCACAATGCAGTGGCTGGGTTCCAGTTAGATATCACGCAACCCCCATTTTGAAACAGCAGCACTGTTTCGCCATTTTGTTTCCAGGTCCAATTCAAGGTGTTCATGTAAGTGTGGCATAGTGGTTAGAGTGTCAGACCAGGACCTGGGAGATCAGGGTTCAAATCCCCACACAGTCATGAAGCTCACTGAGTGACATTGCAGTCAGTCACAGCCTCTTCACCTACCTCACAGGGTCGTTGTAGGGATTAACTGGGGAGGGGGTGAACCACGGACTCCTTGAATAAAAAAGTGGGTTATATATGTAATAAATAAGCTCTTCTGCTTACCTGCTTAAGAAAGCTAGAGGGGCCAGCCAGATGGAGATGTCAGTCATCAACTTGGCATCCAGAGATCTCCATTTGGTTACAGTTGGACCCGCACCACTTGCAAAACACACCTGGCACCTGGCTAATTTCGAACACTGGTGGCAGCTCCTAAGTTTCTCCCCACAGAGATGTGCCTGGCACCTTCATTATACAGCTCCTGGTGAATTCTGAAGACACATCTCTTTACCCTTCACTTAATTTTTGTGATTGCAAGTCCCCCCCCCCTAATTGCAACATTGTGTTCCACCCTGGGACTCTAGGATGAAGTTGGGAAATAAATTATAACAACATTGATATAGTAAAATAGGCCGCTTGAGCTCCTGTTTTTGTGGAGAAAGATTTCTGTAGCTGCAGCCACATCTACAAGCACCAGCACTCTCCGTCTCCTGGCATGCCCATAGGAAACAATTTGCCACCTCTTCAGCTCCTCATATTTCTGCTTTCTGAGAATATTTCTTCCCATAGAGCACAAATCCGTATGGCGAGGGAACAGCATGGAAAACAAATCTCAGTGATAAAACACTTCAGAAGGCAGGCCTCAGAGCATTCAGCTCTAGCTAATACTCACAAGCTGCCCCTGGCTGCTTCTGAAAACATCCCGGGTCTGCCAGCGGAACAAAACTCAGTTCCATAGCAGAGAGAGAAAGGGTGTTCAGCTCCCACAAAGGGAAAAACCAATCTAGCCCTGTGAGGTAGACTCAGCATTAACTAAAAACCTCATAACTCTGAGGCCCTGTGCCACCAAGAGACATCACAACACACCTTTTATTTACAATGCCATTAAAAAAAAATCTCTTCCAGCTAAAGCTTGAGGCTGTAATATATGACACAAACATTTCTTTGCCACTTTGTTCCTGGCCAAAACTAGCCGGGAACATACAAGCAATATGTGCAGGTCTGGACTTTGCAAAAAGAGCCAAACATTTTCAATAATATAATAATAATAATTTATTTTGTCTACCCCGCCCATCTGGCTGGGTTTCCCCAGCCACTCTGGGCGGCTTTCAACAGAACATTAAAAACAAAATACAATTTCAAACATTAAAAACTTCTCTAAACAGGTATATAAAGCTTCTAGCCCTCATGTTTTTTTCTTTTTAAAAAGTGTTTTAAAAGCTGCAGCTTGCTCTTTTAAAAAAAGTACTCTTCTAGCCCTCCTGCTTGAAAAGACAGGCTTGAAAATGAGCAGGAAGCATCAGATAGCTAGAAGAACCGGCAGTTGAATGACGCGGCTTGGACTGCTGCATCCTGGGAGGAGAGGGTGGCAATTTTGACCGTAGTGCATCCACATGGTGAGCACAGGAGACACAGACTGCATAGGCTACACTGATCCTGCCAGCTGTGGCCACTAGACACTGAGGCAGCTCAATCATGACTCTAAGAGGATCTGTTTGGGTGCTTTCCTCAAATCAAAGCAAATCTCCAGGCATCCCTGGCTGGCTCTTAATGCACTTCCTAGGCACAGCTCAAACCATCTCCGTTGCTCCTGGATGTTGGCATAAGCCCTCAGGATGCTTGGCATGTGTGTTGTTTTAGCAAGACAACATGGCAAGGGTCTGGTTGCCCTGTAGGAACACAACCTAAGGAAAGCCTCACTACAGGATCAGGCCCAAGGGGCCCCATCTAGCCCAGCATCCTGTTCTCAGCCTGGACAACCAGCTGCCCCAATGACAAGAAGCCCAAAGCAGGACCTGAGCGCAAAACCGCTCTTCCCACCTGCACATGCAAGACATCTCTGAAAGAATCCTGGGAACTGTAGCTTGCCCACAGAGCTACAATTCCCAACACCCTCAACACACCAGGATTCTGTTTTTGGTTGGAGTGGAGAAATGTGCTCTAAATGTACAGTGTGTGTGTGAACGCAGACCAGACACTCTGCCTGGACAGTGGAGGGGGAATAACATACCGGTAGCTATAGCGGCTGGTCCTAGTAGCCGCTGAAGGCGCCATCACCCTCAAACGATCCATCCTGTAGACCAGCCTCTAAACTCTAGCTTGGCCTCCTACTCTCTGCCCGACCCAGCCTGCAAAGGGAACAAGCTGGCATCTCCCCTATGGGGCACAGCTGGGCTCTGGGTTGCTATGCCGCAAGCATTTGGTCCTTAGGGCTGGACTGGCAACTAACACGCTAAGCCTCCTTCTCCTCCACGCCCTGGGAAACCTCCTTCCTCTCCTCTTCTGGGTGCTGGGTGGAGCCTTCCTTCCCCTTCTGAGGGCGGAGGAGCGGCTTAGAGCTGGCCCGAGCGAGGGGGCCGCTCTCCCAGCCCACCGCGGGAACCCCACCGCATATGCAGCTGGTCCCCGCCGTCCTGCCCAGCTGCGCGCAGCCACGCCCCCTCGCTGACACCAGCTCTCCATCCTCGCTTCACCCCAAACCACCCGGACCCCTTTCCCGTGTTCACACCCCGTTCCTCCTCTCCCCACCACCTGCCTCCCGAGGCCCAGCAGCAGCAGCTAAAGAAGGCCGCCTCTGGGCATGCACAGAGAGCGAGCCGGTGGCTCGCAGGGAAGAGGCGTAAGCGCACGCCGCAGGTTGGAAGCTACCCGGCAGCGCTGCCGCCACGCGCCCCTACGTTGCCCGGCGCGCCCCGGAATTAAAGCCCTGCTCCTTACCAGCCCCGGCGAGGCGCGCACCGCCTCCGAGACGCTCTGCCGCAGCTCTGCTGCCGTGCCCGGCTTGCTCAGCCGCTTCGTGAATTTGCGCACCTCGGCCATCGCTGCCTCTCCGAGACGCTCCGGGCAGCAGGAGCAGCAGAAACAGCTGCAAGGACAGCCCTGAGTCCGAGCCCGCCAGAGGGTCCGGCTCGCA
Organism: Darevskia armeniaca; assembly: GCA_034641395.1. NCBI lineage: Eukaryota > Metazoa > Chordata > Lepidosauria > Squamata > Lacertidae > Darevskia > Darevskia armeniaca. Next base: position 1,088,520 of record JAWWNF010000473.1, on the reverse strand, counting down.
TCCCTCCCGCCCAGGCGAAGGAGGAGCGAGGGGCTGGACCAGAGCAGCCCTCCCCGGCTGGAGACAAAGGAAGGAAGGCGGGGGGCGAGGAGGAGAGCGCAGCAGACGCGAGCCGGGGCCGACAGGGAGCAGCACAGAGGGGCTGTCATAGCCCAGTTCCGGGTCTTCCTCGCATCTTCCACAAGACCGGCTTCCCCCACTCTTAGACCGGGTCAGCTCAGTATCGCAGACACTGGCTGGCAGTCGCTCTCCAGGGCTTTCAGGCTGGGGGGGGGGCATTCCGCTGAGCTAGGATCCTTTAAGAACACAGGGAGCTTCCTCAGACTTGAGTCAGAACGTGAATCCACCTTGCTCAGTATTATTTATGCCAGGGTTTCCCAAACTTGGAACTCCCGCTGTTTTTCGACTACAACTCCCATCATCCCTGACCACTGATCCTGGTAGCTAAGGATGATGGAAGCTGTAGTCCAAAACAAGCTGGAGACTCAAGTTTGTGAAACCCTGGTCTGCACTGACCAGCTGCCAAGACTCTCCAGGATTTTAGGCAGGGAGTCTTTAGCGGCCCTGCTGTGGACGGAAGATGGGGCTTTCTGCAGCAAAATGGATGGTCTATCTAAGCCACAGCCCTTCCCTGCAGAAGGGGGAGGGCTCAGTTTCCTGCCCCTGCAAGAGACTTGCACCCAAAAACGCACCCCTGGAAGGAAGTGGCTTCTGCCTGTCACAGCAAGCCTCTTTCCTATCACAGCACTTTTTAAAAGGGCGGTATAGAAATTTAATTCTTAATACAGTAATAGTGATAGTAATGTATCGTGTTAATGCCGATACAAGGACCAACCTGATGCTGTTGAGCTGCAACAGAAAGCAGAGGGCTGGATCCAGGTGAGGCTGGACAAGAGGGCTTCCCTCCCTCCAGCAGTCCGAATGAGAAACTGGCCTCCAGAAGTGTAATATGTACTTTGTACCAGTGCTTGGGTTGTGGAACGCAAGAGGGAATGGGCTGTAGCTTAATTGCCCCAGGTTCCATTCCTGGCATCTCCCAGTGGGACGTGGGTAGACCCGTCTCCGTCTGAAACTTTAATGAGCCTCAGCCAACCAGTGTGGACAATAGTGTGACTCTTCCTGTGCTCTTCAGGGGGCCTTAAAAACAGCTTTCTCCAAACGTTAAGCAAATCATGACTTTCCACCTAACTCTCCTAAAGTTGTAGCTATGGCAAAAGCATCCTGTGATCTGAGCGTAAGAGACTGTACTGTACATTGTACGAAAAGCTCTGTTTCATTTCCCCCAGATTTTGGACCATGTAGCTTCTCTTCCCCCGCCCCCTAAAAAAACACTACCCATCATCAGTGCTTATATGACAAGGAAGTGATGTGGTATAGACTGAATTTCCTGCTCACATGTACGTACCAGTTCAGATTTCAGTTCACTTCCCCATTTGTCTTCATGCTTTGTTGTTGTAATTTAGTCATTTAGTCGTGCCCGACTCTTCGTGACCCCATGAACCAGAGCATGCCAGGCACTCCTGTCTTCCACTGCCTCCCGCAGTTTGGTCAGACTCATGTTTTCGAGAACACTGTCCAACCATCTCGTCCTCTGTCATCCCCTTCTCCTTGTGCCCTCAATCTTTCCTAACACCAGGGTCTTTTCCAGGGAGTCTTCTCTTCTCATGAGGTGGGCAAAGTATTCATGGTAAAGGTAAAGGGACCCCTGACCATTAGGTCCAGTCATGACCGACTCTGGGGTTACAGCGCTCATCTCGCTTTACTGGCCGAGGGAGCCGGCGTACAGCTTCCGGGTCATGTGGCCAGCATCACAAAGCCGCTTCTGGAAAACCAGAGCAGCGCACAGAAATGCCGTTTACCTTCCCACCCGAGTGGTACCTATTTATCTGCTTGCACTTTGACGTGCTTTCGAACTGCTAGGTGGGTAGGAGCAGGGACTGAGCAACGGGAGCTCACCCTGTCACGGGATGGGGATTCGAACCGCCAACCTTCTGATCGGCAAGCCCTAGGCTCTGTGGTTTAACCCACAGTGCCACCCGCGTCCCCTCCATGGTAGGGAGTGGCAAAAAAGGAAATGTTAGTGGCAGCACCTATCATCCTAATGGAAGCTTGGCTGCCACCTCTCAAGTGCAGGGCTCTCTTTGGTAGCCCCAGCACCAAATGCTCTGCCCAGGTCCTTTACTGCTTCACTCTTTCTTCCTTTTGAAGCATCATTTCCCATAGCATGGTGCCATATACCAAGTCAGATGATTGGTTCATCACTGACTTGAGTTGGGCAGGAGACTTCCCCAAGTCCTACATGGAAACACCAGGGATTGGACCTGGAACCTTTGCATGCAAAGCAGATGCTCTTTCACTGAACCGCCCTGGAAGATGGTATTCCAATGTCCTAAATATCTAAGAGCTGCTGGATCAAAAGCCAAATCAGGCCAGCATCCTGCCATAGCAGCCAACCTTATATCTAAGGGAAGCCCAAAAGCAGAATATGAGCACAGCATATGAGCTCTGCCAACCTGCAATTCCCAGCAACTGGTACTTAAAGGAGTATTTCCTGACATCGGGAGTACAGCATAGTCATAGGCAGTCTGTATCTCCTGTGCAAAGGTATATACTGCTTTTAAAAACCATTCAAGCTGGTGGCCATTAAACGAAGAAATCCATCTCCCCATCACCTGCTTAAAGGGTATGCAAATCAATATGCGCATGTGTGTGTGTGTGTGTGTGTGTGTGTGTGTGCGCGCGCACACACACACACACACACACACACACACACACACACACACACACACACACACACCAGGTGCATATAAACAATTCCCTTTTGGATACCCCAATGGTTTAAATTGAAATCTCCTGTTTGTAGAAATTGAAACTCAATTATTCTTGTCACATCTTTAGCGGCTCCGCAAATACCTTGTTTCTGGAGTAATTTTTAAGTATTTAATAAACCATAGCACTGTGTCTCTCCTTAGAACATTCCATGTTTTAAAATAAGCCAGAGGTTTTCAGTCTTTTTGAGTTTATGACTCCATTGACCAACTACATTATTTCTGCAGCTCCCATGTGGGGCTCAGGAGCTCAGTTATGTCACCCCTTGCCTGCAGAGCTGGCAGCTTCCTCCCCTCTCCCCTCTCCTTGGAAGCCCTCCAGGCAGCTGCCTGCCGCCCCTGGTCTCTGAGCTGCCCCCCTCCACTCCAAAGAGAGGCACCCCAAAGAGCTTATAGCCAGGGCTGCTGCAACAAACAGCTGTGCAAGCCCTTGGGAGGCAGAGATGCCAGAGGGCATCAGAGGAGGGAGGGAAGGAAAGAGGGACGGAGGCCAGGGTTGTCCTGACTTCTGACCATCATTCAAGGCACCCCAGGGTGCCACACCACACTGCTTGGAAACTACTGAACTAAGCAATGAATTCAGTTTGCTTTCTCTGCAAGCTTCACTTCTCTCCCATCTCATTTCCAGTTCAAAAATAAAAAAATAAAAAATGAATTCAGCGAGTATCCTAACCATTGGCCAGAACAACATCTTAATTACTACAGTTTTATTCATTTCCCACTTTGATGACTTCATTTCTGCTCACATGTACAACTTACTGCTTGTAATTACAGGTAGGTAGCCGTGTTGGTCTGCCATAGTCGAAACAAAATACCCCCCCCCCTTCCAGTAGTACCTTAGAGACCAACTAAGTTTGTTACTGGTATGAGCTTTCGTGTGCATGCACACTTCTTCAGATAATCTGAAAAAGGTATCTGAAGAAGTGTGCATGCACACGAAAACTCATACCAGTAACCAGTAAGGTGCTACTGGAAGGAAATTTTTTTACTGATTGTAAACCACCTCAATAAAAAACATAGCATAAGAACCTAAGAAGCTGCTGCTGGATGAGGCCCATCAAGTCCAGCATCCTGTTCTCACAGGGGACAACCAGATGCCCATTGTGGGAAACATGGAAGCAGGATCCGAGCACCAGAGCAACCTCTCCCCTTGTGTGGCTTCCAGCAACTGGGATTCAGGAGCATTGCGGTCTCCAACTGTGAAGGCAGGGCAGAGCCATTGTGGCTAGCAGCCATTGATTGCTTTCTTCTCCATGAATTGGTTGGTGGCCTCCCGAGGGAGTGTGTTTCATAGTTTATGCACCACATGAAGTCTTTTATCTTTCCTGGATCTTCCAATGTTCAGCTCCATTGATGTCCACAAGTTCTGGTGTTACGTGAGAGAAAAACTATTCACTTTCTCCAAACCATGAATAATTTTATAAGTTTCTATCGTGTCACCTCTTACTCATCTTTTCTCTAAACTAAAAAGTCCCAAAATTATGCAGCTTTTCTTCATTAGCCTAAGTAGTTAAGTTTAAGCAAGATGAAGAAAGCTGTATTCAAATATATTTAATGAAACCAGCGGTATATTCAAATTGCTGCACATGGGCACATCTTTACAGCATGTCTATGGTACAAATATTAAGAAGCTTAAACTGTTAACAGGCTTTCTTCAGGGAAATTCTGGGACTTTTAGCTATGTGTTGAGAAGTGTTGTTAAAGGTCTCTCCCTCCACTGCTGAATATTCCAGGTACCGGGGCTTTGTAATTAGCACCACCACATTTAAACAGCTCCAAAAGTGTCTAGATAACTGTTCTATTGAAAGTGAAAAGGATTTCAAGGAAGGGAATCACCCATGAAACCAGCCATGTGTCTTCCACCCTAGCAAACTCATTATCCAACTGATGGCTCTTATGAACCATCCACAGACCAGAGAGGTTATTGGAAAGTACAAAAATATCTTAAGGGGGTGGGGTGAAGCCCTCAAAAACAGTCCACTAAGGACAAGGAGGGACAACTTACTGCTTGTAAACCACAGAGCCTAGGGCTTGCCGATCAGAGGGTCGGCGGTTCGAATCCCCGTGACGGGGTGAGCTCCCGTTGCTCGGTCCCAGCTCCTGCCAACCTAGCAGTTCGAAAGCACGTCAAAGTGCAAGTAGATAAATAGGTACCGCTCCGGCGGGAAGGTAAAAAGGCGTTTCCGTGCGCTGCTCTGGTTCGCCAGAAGTGGCTTTGTCATGCTGGCCACATGACCTGGAAGCTGTACGCCGGCTCTCGGCCAGTAAAGCGAGATGAGTGCCGCAACCCCAGAGTCAGCCACGACTGGACCTAATGGTCAGGGGTCCCTTTACCTTTAAGAACAAGGAAGCCCAGCTGTTGCAGAAGTGTGTTTTCAGTATCCACCCACTGTAATTTGTTTGACCCGTTTTTGATTTCTGAATTTTAAATTGTTGCAACATGCTCTGTGACATGGTCAGAGTATTAGATTTAATAAACAAACAAATAACTAAATAGTCCCCATACTGTCCTTGCCACAAAGAGAAATGGCACTCCCCACCCCCCACCCCAGGTTTTATAAATAGTCCAGCAATGCAAATGGTCTTCTAATTGCTTTACAGAAGGCTTCCCCAAACTGGCACCCTCAACAGCTGTGCTGGCTGAGGTTTATGGGAAATGTAGTGCAAATATCTGGAGGGCACCAAGTTAGGAATATCTAATTTAGACCAGGGCTAGAGAACCTTTCGCCTTCCAGATGTTGTTGGACTCCGCCTCCCATCCACCACGGACAATGACCTGGTTCCCCAGCCCTCTTTGAGACCATTCTGAATTTCAGACCCTTTTCAGTTCCTGTCTGATATTTTCTGTGAACTCAAAGAAGTTTGAACTTAAACCAGCATGGTACAGATTATCTCGTTTGTATTTTATGCCTCTGTTCTAGAACTAGTGCCTGTCTCCACTAGATGGCCCTCTGTGTTTAGAGTGTAGGAAGAACATGTGGGATCAGTAACAAAATGTTGCAGCTTAAGAGGGTTCAGGGTTTCAGCCAGCAAGCTGTACTGTCTTTCAGGAAACTCCATCCCTTTCTGCCTTTTCCCCCAACAGACACTGAATCATCTCAAGTATTAAAGACCAAGGTAAAGAGATGTGTCTTCAGTATTCACCAGAAGTCGTATCGTTAAAGTGTGAGATTGAACTCTGTGGGGAGGGAGTTCCACAACTCAGGGGCTGCCACAGAGAATTTTGAGGGCAAGGGGCCACCAAAGAAGGCCCCCTCTGCCGATCCTAACACCTGAGAGCGTCTGTAGGGAAGGAGACAGTCTCTCAGATATTTGGGGTCTAAATTGTTTACCACTTTTATCACTAGTGTGATCACTTTGAATTGGGCCCAAAAATGAACTGCGAACCAATGTAGCTGTCTTTTTAGAAGTTATATGAGTTATATGAGCGCGGGTGGCGCTGTGGGTTAAACCACAGAGCCTAGGGCTTGCTGATTGGAAGGTCGGCGGTTCGAATCCCCGCGACAGGGTGAGCTCCTGTTGCTCGGTCCCTGCTCCTGCCAACCTAGCAGTTTGAAAGTACGTCAAAGTGAATCATAGAATCATAGAATCATAGAGTTGGAAGAGACCACAAGGGCCATCCAGTCCAACCCCCTGCCAAGCAGGAAACACCATCCAAGCATTCCTGACAGGTGGCTGTCAAGCCTCTGCTTAAAGACCTCCAAAGAAGGAGACTCCACCACACTCCTTGGCAGCAAATTCCACTGTCGAACAGCTCTTACTGTCAAGAAATTCTTCCTAATGTTTAGGTGGAATCTTCTTTCTTGTAGTTTGAATCCATTGCTCCGTGTCCTCTTCTCAGGAGCAGCAGAAAACAACCTTTCTCCCTCCTCTATATGACATCCTTTTATATATTTGAACATGGCTATCATATCACCCCTTAACCTTCTCTTCTCCAGGCTAAACATACCCAGCTCCCTAAGCCGTTCCTCAGAAGGCATCGTTTCCAGGCCTTGGACCATTTTGGTTGCCCTCCTCTGGACATGTTCCAGTTTGTCAGTATCCTTCTTGAACTGTGGTGCCCAGAACTGGACACAGTACTCCAGGTGAGGTCTGACCAGAGTGGAATACAGTGGTACTATTACTTCCCTTGATCTAGATGCTATACTCCTATTGATGCAGCCCAGAATTGCATTGGCTTTTTTAGCTGCTGCATCACACTGTTGACTCATGTCAAGTTTGTGGTCTACCAAGACTCCTAGATCCTTTTCACATGTACTGCTCTCAAGCCAGGTGTCACCCATCCTGTATTTGTGCCTTTCATTTTTTTTGCCCAAGTGTAGTACTTTACATTTCTCCCTGTTAAAATTCATCCTGTTTGCCTTGGCCCAGTTCTCTAATCTGTTCAGGTCATTTTGAAGTGTGATCCTGTCCTCTGGGGTATTAGCCACCCCTCCCAATTTGGTGTCATCTGCAAACTTGATCAGGATGCCCTCAAGCCCATCATCCAAGTCATTGATAAAGATGTTGAATAAGACTGGGCCCAAGACAGAACCCTGTGGCACCCCACTAGTCACTTCTCTCCAGGGTGAAGAGGAGCCATTGATGAGCACCCTTTGGGTTCGGTCAGTCAGCCAGTTACAAATCCACTGAATGGTAGCATTGTCTAGCCCGCATTTTACCAGCTTCTTTACAAGAATATCATGGGGCACCTTGTCAAAGGCCTTGCTGAAATCAAGATAGGCTACATCCACAGTGTTCCCTTCGTCTACCAGGCTTGTAATTCTGTCAAAAAATGAGATCAGATTAGTCTGACATGACTTATTTTTCAGAAACCCATGCTGACTTTTAGTGATCACAGCGTTCCTTTCTAGGTGCTCACAGACCGTTTGCTTAATGATCTGCTCTAGAATCTTTCCTGGTATTGATGTCAGGCTGACTGGGCGGTAATTGTTTGGGTCCTCTCTTTTCCCCTTTTTGAAAATAGGGACAACATTTGCCCTCCTCCAGTCTGCTGGGACTTCACCTATTTTCCAGGAATTCTCAAAGATTACTGCCAGTGGTTCTGAAATCACCTCTGCCAGTTCTTTTAATACTCTGGGATGTAGTTCATCTGGCCCTGGAGACTTGAATACATCTAAACGAGCCAAGTGTTCTTGTACTACCTCCTTACTTATTCTGGGCTGTGTTTCCCCTGCTGAATCATCTGCTCCATATTCTTCAGGTCGGGCATTGTTTTCTTTTTTGGAGAAGACTGAGTGCAAGTAGATAAATAGGTACCGCTCTGGCGGGAAGGTAAACGGCGTTTCCGTGCGCTGCTCTGGTTTGCCAGAAGCGGCTTAGTCATGCTGGCCACATGACCCGGAAGCTGTATGCCGGCTCCCTCGGCCAATAAAGTGAGATGAGTGCCGCAACCCCAGAGTAATCCGCGACTGGACCTAATGGTCAGGGGTCCCTTACCTTTTTATATGAGTTCTAAAAGCAACTCCAGTCAGTAATTTGACAACTTGAGTTTCCAAGTCACCTCCAAGCGCAGCCTCACATAGAGGGCAGTGTAATAATCCAGTTACCAGTCCTTGTGGCCCAAGTCATCTCTGTCTAAACATGGCTGTGGCCAGAAATAGGCATTCCTCCTAGCCACTTGAGGCTCGAAGTGACAATGCTGGGTCCAGAGTCTCCCCAGGGTACAAACCTACTCTGCAGCCCCACCCAGGACAGGCTGCCTTCCCACCTCCTGGACTCAAGAACTTGAAACACAAGCCAGCTCTGTGCTTTTAGGACTGAGTTTACCTTTTTGGGCCCATATCCAGTCCATCACTACCTGTGAACACCTGGGCAACATCTCAGCTGCATCTCTGGATTCAGATGGAACAGGGGCACAGAGCTAAGTGTCACCTGCATATTGGTGACACTTCACCAGTTGAAATCAGACGCAACCACCATCTCTGAGACATGCAAAAAATGATGATGCAATAAAAGGACAAAAAGCAACTTCTCTTTCAACATGTGCAGTTTTAATGATACATCTTTTCTTTCTCCTCTGAAACAGGAACCATCAACAACATTTTATGGGTTGCAAGGCCCCAAAATGTTATTTCATTGGTATATCTTATGAATATTTACAAATACCTTTAAATTCAGTTAGCTCTAAACAAACAAAAAACCGACATTTTTTTTAAACTACAATGCTTTAAAAAATATGTAAACAATTTTATTTTACACTGTTGTAAAATACAAGAATTGTTCCTAATGCAGCTTAATTTTTTTGTTTAAGGTGAGCATAGCCCAGTGCCCATGAATAAGGAATGAGAGACTCTTTCATAGAAATATTGTGCTCCAGTGTGCAACAGAAAGAGAAAAGAAAAGGTATATATTAAGAAAGGAATCTAGAGTGCACAACAATTAGAAGACAAGAGAAATCCACTTTAGAAAACATTGATACATGGTTGCTGCTAACCCATCCAGGCCAAGGGATGGAGGAAGGGCAGAAAAGACCTCACAGAACATTACAGGATCCGGCCACAAATTCAGCTTTGTTAACACAGATTCAGAAATAGATCAGCTTTGCTGGAAACAGGAATCTGGAGAGAGAGACTGCATGACATCTTTGCAAAAAAATAAAAATAAAATCCCCACCCCACCCCACCCTGGGAACCAATAAATTAAATTAAATATTCATTTAAGCTCAATTTGGTATGTGTCACACCCCAAAGGGCAGAAACACACACAAGTGAATATCTCATTGCCCTTTTCATGCAGAACCCTGTGCATGGCGAACAGTTGCTTAGCAAAATAATTTTTCAGAGAAATGCAACGCTGAGTTGCCGTTTTGGCCACGTCATTTATGGGCCTCTCTTTCTATTCTAAAAGCCAGGGGGAGTTAATAGTTGGGATGCTGCTTCCCCAGGAGGTCTAATGGAGCAGCTTTAAGTGAGAGTTCAAAAGATAAGCCACCCCTTGAACTATGTAATATACTTTGCTTCACTGATCACATGATTCATACCCAGGTACCATCCACCATGATGCTGTCGCGTTACCAATGATTTCAAGATGTGTTTTTCTTCTTGTTGATGAAGACTTTGATGGCTCCGGTGAAGTCAGCCGACAGAAGCACTTCTGTGTGATCCGTCTTCAAAGCTCCTTCAAAGGGCAGAAGAAGCTGGTTTAGGAAATGGCACCAGGCATGAGGTAGCACACAGCAAACAGGTAAGGGGAGGGAAGCACAGGGGTCCAACATCCCATCCCTGGCATCTGCAACGGGTGATGGGAAAGACCCCGGAGAGCTACTGCCAGCCAGAGTAGACAGCACTGCACAAGATAGGCCACATTCATCAGAGACTAGGAAAACACTAGTCGTTCACTTAACCCTGCTTTTTGCATATGCCTCAAGGCAGCTGGTAAAATAAATGCACACAGTAAAAGCTATAAAACACACATTACAATAAGAAGAAATCTAAAATCCAATTAAATGGGGGCAACTGGAAGCAGCCTGGAAGGCCAAATCCAGTTAAAGCTCCAAGAGAACACAATGGACTGCTCCTGTGTCTGAAACAGAACAGCAAAGGTCATCAGGCTGAGAGTGGCCAATCCAGCGTTTAGATGTCACCACTCCAACAGTCATCTGCCTAAGCCCCAAGGGCAGCCTCCCAAAACTGATGGGCAGATTGGAAGACTGTCTTCTCCAGTATTAGGCAGCCCAGCACCTGGCCTTCATACTCAAGAGGTAATCGTGGAAAAAGCCCAAGCACTGTGTCCCTTCCCTGATGGCTGAAAGCAGAGTTGAAAGCAATTCCCTAGAGATAAGCATGACTTGTGTCATCTGCTCCAGGGTCAATAGCACAGAAGCATCATTTACAGGCCTCCACTGACATCTTTTCAAGGGTCTTCCAGTCCTTCACTCAATCATTCACCTTCCTATTGTTTAACAGGTGGAGAAGTTCCTTGTGCAGTGTGGGGAGAGGGGAAATGACTCAGGATAATAGAACAGGAAGCAGGGAGCAGGGAGAGAGAGAGAGATGAAAGGAGATTGCCAGGCCTGAGAGCAGCCCTCTCAGGACTCAAAAGGAGCAGTTTGAAATCCCCAGCAGCAGCAAGAGAAATCCACTAAGTTCAATTTAGAATCCTTCACTTCCCCCTGACTCCTGTTCTCCCTTCTCATCTTATTCAGTCCTAGTATTCACACAACACTGAGCTCTCTGAAGTGGCTTATAGGTGAAATCAAGCACATTTCAGTTGGGGTTACCTACCTAGTGGATGCGCTACTTCAAGAGGATTTCCCTGCTCAAGGTTAAGGGTGACCCAGGGCCTGCCACAGAGTGCATTAGTTCTCAAAACCTCACCCCGAGGTGATAGGGCACCTACCAGAAGGAATGGGATCAGTTGATTCAGAATCTTCATTTTTGCTTTCGGGCTCCTGCTTTTCAGGTGTATCCAATGATACCATCAAGCTGGGATTTGGGGCAAAAATGGCGGATGTGACCACTGCGTTATGTGCTACAAAGAGAAGAAAAGCAATCAGGACCCACCCTTTGGGGAAAAAACGCAGGGAAAACAAGGAGTTCCTTGGAGTATGGAGGTTAATTGTAGGTAATTGGCAGATGCAATGGTGATTTTTAGGGATTGCTCTGATAGGAAGTATTTAAAGCTCCAAGAAAGCTCACTCACAAGGAATTGGTCAGAACAGGGGGAATAGACTACATGAATAGACACACAAACACCTGGTTTGCTTCTGATGCTCGAACACACTCTTGCCTCCTTTTTTTTTTTACTGACATGGAATGTGTTCAGTCGCAATTCATAGGTCTGCCAGGCGCTACTCAATTCACCCAGGACAGCTAACCATCTGCCCAACCCAGAGGCCACATAAGAGCCAATTCAAAGATGCCAGAAGGGAATATGGTTCACGCCTCATAAGCTCCTGGTCACCCTTAACCTTTCCACCTACTGCCTGGATGCCTTCACAAGCACTCCCCCCCCCATCCTAGGATAGTATAGTCCTATAGAGGACTGTACCACGCACGTAGCCTTCCTGATCACCTAGAATATGCTGTTACCAAAATTGGATTCGATAGAAAATAATTGTGCCGAGACATAAACCCTCTCCTTTGAATAGCGCGAGAAGCCCCAATCAAGCAAAGTGCTTCATAGGGTAAGAATAAGTGGTGTGGTTTTGTCATCAGCCATTCATATTTGGAGAAGACGTCTTGTAGCCACTTCAGGATCTGTAACACTCCCAGGCAGGCAGCGTTTTCTTAAGAGGATGAGGTGGGGCACCAGTTGCCCTCTAAGTGTTGCTGCACTCCAGCTCCCATCAGCCCTAGTCAGCATGGCCAACAGCCAAGGAGGATGTGAGTTGTACACCAGAAGCATCTGGAGGGCTCCAAGTTCCCCAGCTCAAGTTTATACAAGATTTGTGAAGAGCTGCAGGGAAGAGGACTGCGCTACATTTCTATATGGGGGGAATTTTGTTTTGTTTTAAAATACAGAAGGGTGGGGAGCTTCTGAAATGGAGACCCCCATACCTGTTGTAGTCTGCTCTACCACCTTTCTGAGACATGCGGATCAGATCGCTTTCTACATAAGTACGTTTGTGCGGCTGGGCAGCAAGCAAGAGGTTTTTGCAGATGTACAGAACCACCACCTGCACCCCCTTTTGACTCTGCTCTTCCTGTTCAGTGACTATGTTGCCCCATTTTCATTTACCCCAAACAGCTCCATCATTAAGTGGATTGTTCCAGTGGGCTTTACTGGTTACACTGCCGGAGAGGGAAAGGGAGGAGGCTGGATCTGCACAGAGGCCCAAGGCATTCTGGGAGGGCATCTGACCAGCACTGAGGGCAGAACCCATCAACAAGAGACTGGCCATTCTTGGGACACAAGCACTCGGTCACTCACAGCAGCCCAGCTTTTCCCTTGGGATACACAAGTCCCCGCCACATGCATGGCTTAAATTAAAGGTCTTGGAATTGAAAGGCAGCAGCTTCAGCTCAAACACTGAGGTGGCAGTGGGGCTTCACCTTTGACACCCTCCCAGAAGTCGTTGCGGTCCCTCCTGACGGAAGTAAACTTGCTTAAATCATGGTAGGTGCTCCAGATGTAAACGTATTTATCTTCAGAACCACTTACGATGTATGTGAAGTCATGGCTGAGGAATGAGAGAAGAAAAACAATTCCCAATTACTTTCAGTTCATCTTTTCTTGTTCCCATTGCTTCCTCCCACAGGGCAGGAAATTCATGGCTTAAAACAAAGTCTAAGGGTACACTGTGTGTCAATGTTATTTTGTTTATTACTTTCTTATTCTGCCAAGAGCTCAAGGTGGTGCACAGGGTTCTCTCCTCCCATATCCCATAATAACCTTAGCTACCCTTTGGGTTTGATGAGTTGGGAGATGGTGACTGGTTCAAGGTCCATGTCTTGACTAGCAGATATTTCAACCCAGATCTCCCCAGTGCTAGCTTGAGATTCCATCTGCTACCCCACAGAAGAGACCATGCAAAGCACACAAAAAAACATAATTTCTGAAACTCTTAATTTCAGAAGCAGAAAACATGGTCTGTTCATGTATGTATCTATCTCTACAAATATGCACAGAGCAACTTAAATCTGCATGATGAGGTCAAGGCATGCATTGTGTTCTTCTTCCAAAAAAGGGTTGCGGGGGGAGGGAGTCTAGGAAGTCCTGGCTATGAGCCATTTCTTTCTTTACCTGAAGCTGGCTTTGATCTGGCTGCTGCTGTTGACATAGCCCTTGTATTTCATAGACAGAGACAAATCTCTCAGGTCATAGAGTCGGATTCGGGAGTCGTTTGACGTCACCAGGATCTGGCAAGAAAAGTAAAAAAAAATCCATCAGCAGAATGAGTTGAGAAGCAGAAGCTAGACTGGCCTGCCATTTCTGCACTGAGCTTCAGAAATGAGCAGAGCTCAGACCTATCCAGATGTCAAACTCTGTTCCCACAAAAGCATTTTTCCACCATGTGGAAAATGTGTGGGATCTGTTGGCAGTAAGGGAAGAGCACTCTGTACATGCTTAAATGCTCTCCATTACTGATATAGCATGCTCAGCAGAACCAGAGTTGAGACAGTTTCTAAATCTTCTCATTGGAGAAACAGAAGGGCTGCTTCCGTGGGTTGACATCCTGAGCATTAACTGGCCTCTGAATCTCCTTCTAGCCTTTTGAGTTGAGGCACAAAGGTTGCTACATACTATCATCAGCTTTGGCACTACTTTTCAGGGTATTCTGAGTTCATGCTCACTGAAATTTTGACGTATTGTAAATTAATTGTTAACTGTTGGTTTGTGCATGCTGTATTATATTTATTTCACTTGTTACTATAAAACTGTAACAACATTATCAATGCAAACATTAAAAACACATTTTCAGAAACAAAGATCATAGGACAGACAACATCATTGTGCGCCATAGACCTGATTTGCACCTTCTAAAAGCTCATCCACAAAAAATCAGAAAAGGAAGTTGCCAGCTATACATCTACACAGATGGGCACAGCAGCTGAGCAGGCCCTTCCATGCACCACTGCCACACACACTCTGCTTGGCAGTAGGATCACAAAGGAGGGCCAGCCCAGCAGATCTCAAGGCATGGCAGTCATTCAGGGCTTTCTAAGTTCGCAACAAAACCATGCATTGGGCCCAGAAGCATATCAGCAGTCAGTGTTGTTTGTGCAGGGCTGTGTTACATGGGTTCAAACAGAAGCACCAGTTGCAACTCTGGAGGCTGCACTCTGGACCAGCTGTGGCTTCCACACCATCACTCCAGGTTTGTGAAACTAGGGGATGTAGGTAACATTAAACGGATTTGTGGAATTGGACACAATGGCCAAAGAGTGTGAGTGTCTGCAAGGTAAGAGGAGCTACGGTACCTTGTTTTCTCCTGGCAGTGGCTCAATTCCAGTGATTTTCCTCCCAACTCGATTCCGCCCTCTAGTTGACCGCACGTGGATCTGCGTATGATACTTTAAGTGCTAAAGAGAAATAAAACAAGAATAAATTCATTGAAATATACACATGGGTTCACTGAGCTCTACTCTGCATCCTGAAGTGGCCAGACCTGGTTTGGAACATGGAAGCAGCTCAAGGGAAAACAGCTGGGTGCCGGCAGTGGGTACTTGAGACAATTATTAGTTCCTGTATGTAAAATGGGACTTTTGAACCACAGCAACAATCCTACTTACTGGTTGTCTCCCTTGAATGAACCAGGTGGCATCAATTGTGGTAGCAGGGCTTACCTCTGTGTCGTAGAAGATACACCGGCCATCATAGGTGCCAATAACAGCGTATTTGCCATTCTGGCAAAAGTTGGCTGCTGTGATCAGCTTGGTCTGCCCATCCACTTCATTCCAGAGGGCCACTTTTTTGTCAGGAATGTTCCAAAGTCGCAGCTTTCCATCCAGCGAGCCACTTAAGAAGTATCTGTCATCCTAAAAGAGGATAGATGCCACAAGAAATGTGTTATTGGTGGCAACTTCTTTGAGGCCATCTAATATGTTGTCGTCACCCCACTGGAAATGGACACACAGGTACAGGGCCAACTTTGCTCAATTAGAATCTCACCATTCCTGACATCCATGTAAACTTTGGTGTCTGCATGAGTGCAAAGTCATGGGCTTGTTGTACATCAGACATTCTCAAACATGCAAACCGAGGTCGGTAGGTGATGTCCCACAGGCACCATCTTAAGATACGTGGTACAATGTGCATCTTGATAACTCTTTCATGTACCCTTACTCATAGAAGCACAGAATTGCAGAGTTGGAAGGAACGCCAAGGGTCATCCAGCGCAACCCCCTGCAATTCAGGAATGACAGATAAATGATCTCTGACAGATGCCCATCCAACCTCTGCTTACAAACCTCCAATGGAGAGTCCACCACCTTGTGAGGTAGTCCGTTCCACTGTTGAATACATCTTACCATCAGAAAGTTCCTCTTGATGTTCCAGGAGGAATCTCCTCCCTTGGCATTTGAACCCATTGGTTTGGGTCCTGCCCTCTGGAGCAGCAGAAAACAAGCTTGCTCGATCTTCCATGGAACAGAAGATGTGTTCTCTTCTCCAGGCTAAACAAAGAGCAGGAAGCATGGAGAAGAGGATAGCTTCCAGGTTGTCCAATGAAAGCGCAATAAGAGAGGGTAGGAGAACACCGTCCCAATGAAGACAGGGCGAGCTAGGGGTGACCAGAGGCAGACAGAGGAGGATGCCTCTTGCCAGAAACTGCAGCACAGTGCAGGGCCTAAATACTGCAGTATTTCCTGCACATCTGCAGCTCACCCAAGAGGTCCGGACAAGGGTGGCCAAGAAGCCCCAGCTGGTGCTGCAGTTGGTGTGGAGGTTTGCCCTTGAGGAGGAAAGTGGAGCCGAAGGGGGAGTGGGACCCTCAAGGAGTACCCTGTAGCTGGTCAACCTCACACAACTCTGGCATCTGTGGGTAAGTTGGGGGGGTCACTAAGGGGAGGAGGAATGCAGAGAAGCAGCAACAGCGGCTGCAACCAGAGCAAGTTATGTGTCAAGAGGAGCGGCAGAAGAAATGGGGAGCAGAGGCATCCAGGTAGCACAGAAGGAGCAACAATGCTGCTAGACCTCAAGGCAAAAGGTGGCCAACCAGAGGTGGCAGGGAGGCTGCCTTGGGATGGTGTGGGGTGACTGGGCGCAGTGGTTCCAGCGGGTTTTAGATTTCCATGGAGCCTGGGAAAAAGAGGGGAGCAGGAGGGGACACCTGATGACCCCAGCCTCTGATCTGTTTCTTTCTTCTTTCATTTCGTCGGACACTTGCACATGGGAGAGGAGGAGCTGGCAATCAGGAGGTGCTGCTTCACAGGAAAGAGGAGGTGGTGGAGACGACTGGGGAGACGCTGGAGGTTTTGTGCAAGCCCACAGAGGAGGGAGAGGAGGCAACAGCAGCACCAGTGTCCACCATGGACTTTGGGGTGGGGTGGGGATGGGCCTGGTTTTAGTGGACTGACCTGCAGGGGCACAGCATGATGGGCCCCACAGGGGTGGGTGGGGAGAGGGAGGGCCCATCCTTGAGACAGTTATGGTAAGGCTGTGGAGAGGGGGTAGGATTGTACAGAGGGGGTGGAATGGAGAGAGAGAGGGTGGGGTGTGCAGGGATGTCCGTGTTTATCCTGGTGGCACAGTGTGGTTTGGAATGTATTTTTGAAGTGTGTTTTATTGTCTATGGTGCTAGTTTTAGTGCTTAATAAAGCGTTTTGCAAACACTTTATCATCCTGCCCCCCCCCCCACCTTTCAGCTTGCCACACGAACTCAATCCTTTATTCATATTTAAAATTCAAAACTGGGTTAGAAACGAGGCCATCTCCCTTACCCTTGGATGGAAGGCTATAGCAGTGACGAAGTCAATGTGCTGGAAACAGCAGAGGCACTCCCGCCTGGATATGTGCCAGAGCCTGACTGTCTTATCCATAGAAGAAGAGAGTAGAAAGTAATTCTGGGGGGATCAAAACGGCATGCATTATTTCTGAGATGTATAAAATATAAAGAGAGTGCAGAGCCCTGATGCAATCTACTGTTAAGCTTCATCTATTCAGCATAGAAGAGATCTCTCTCCTTGCTTGCAGTTCAGCAAAAAGGGATTGGGGAAAAGAGTAAGCCTTCATGCGTGCTAACGATGCTAGTTCACTTCAACTAGTAAGTGCAGCAGCGGCAAACAAACTCTGTTCATGGGACCAGAGAGGTTCCTCCAGGAGATCAGGAATGGTGGAAAGAGTTTGTCTGCCTTTCCTGATCTTTCATCATGGCCGACAGCTGCGGGGTGGGGCCCATGGAGAGAACAGCAATGCACCCCTATCTGGGCAGATGAGCTATATGATCATGGTGATGATTTATTTCTTGTACCCCACCCATCTGAGTGGGTTGCCCCAGCCACTCTGGGCATCTTCCAACGAAATATAAAGGAACACAACGAAACATCAAACATTAAAAGCTTCCTGAAACAGGGATGCCTTCAGATGTCTATGAAAAGTTAAGAAAAAAACAAGGACATGAAAAACTGTTTTCACTGTTTCTCACGATGTGGATGGGAAGCTGTTCTCACTACAATAAGCCTGCAACTTATGTTCTGCGGATCGCAACTGAAGCCAAAATTGCATATCGTCAAAAGCCATTGGACTGCCAATGTCATTTCCCCCAGAACCCCTCCTTTTTCGCCACGTGCGTAAGTTGTGGGCTTAGAGTACAATAAAGTGATGGGCTGGTATTTCTTCTCCTTAAGGCAGCTTCCCCCAAACTGGTGCCCTCCAGGCATTCTGAACTACAACCCCCATCAGCTTTGACTATTGGCCACACTGGTTTGGGGGCTAAGGGAGCTGTAGGCCAAAGCATCTGGAGGGCACCAGGTTGGGGAAGGCCGATGTAAGGCCTGCTTCTCTGGCTGCGCCCTCCTGTCCTGTAAAGTTAGGTGCCTTATCCGCTGTACTGTCCCATTTGTGGAATGATCCCAGGTGGGCCACAGCTCAGTGTAGAGCACATGATTTGAATTCAGAAGGTGCCAAGTTCAACCTCCAGCATTACCAAGTAGCACTGGAAACGACTCCTCTCTGAAACCCTGGAAAAGCCTAAACACAACTCGAAAACAAGCAACATATTGCTTCTCCTATTTATGAGAAGTCCAAGATGTCTTACTTTAGACCAGGACAAGTCCAGGAGATCTGCCGTGTGACCTTTGTATTTGCAGAATGGCCGCTGGCGAAATGGTGTGTTTTTATCATCAGGGTCCTCATCGGCCCCACTGCAAACCTAACAAACAGATATACAAGAACTGTGAGATGCAGGAGGAACAGAGAGTCCAAATTGCATTGAGAACCCACAATTAGGAATCCTGTCAATAACAGGAGTCACATTCCCACTGAAAGGAAAGGTGTTCTGGAGCTCCATGAACAGCTCCTGTTCCTGAATTGGGGAAGTGAATGCCAGCATGTTTTTAAAACCTCTATCCCTGCAAACAGTGAGGACTAGGAACTTGCTTTAAATAAAAGGCAGGTGGAGTGATGATTTTGGACTAGTCACTGTACTCTGCCACAACACGAAAAATGCTTGGGAAAACTCTGACAACACTGGAGTCAGCTTGCCCAGATGTAGACATGAACTTATCAAGAAAGCAAGCACAGTGACTCTGCATGCAGAATGGTGCTCTCTCTACACACTTTTGCATCCCTGCTTTTCCTCCTTGCCTGCTGTATCTCTTCAATGAGATAATGTGCACTACCAGCCTCACCTTTAAATAAGCTTGTGGAAGGTAATTGTTAGGTTAGTAAACTCAGGCAGCAAGTGGAGCACTTAATTACCTCCAGCATTCAAATCCAAAGTCATGCTAAGAAAGCAGCGTTAATTACTCAGATGTCAGGAGAAAGACGTGATGTCCTTAATAACCTACTATCAAGTTAGCTCTGGGTGATTCTACAACCCCTCCCTCCCATGTTGAATGGTTTTTACCTCTGGCGATTTGAACCAGGAGACCTGTGCCCCTTACAGTCAAGGCCCCCAAAGAGCAAACCGCAGGGTGATGGGGTGGAAGGGGAAGGGTCCGTAAGCCATGGGAAACTACTGGACTATTGTGTCAGACCCAGAGGACAAATTTCAGTGTTACTTGTCTTATAGAAGATAACATGGGCCACAACTCATATTGCCAATCTTCTTTACTACTTTAGAACTTCCAAAATAGAAACTTGCCCTGAACATAAGAGTGATCATGCATTCTAGAGAATAATTGTATTCTCTTTTGTTTGAGATGATGAGCTGTTTAACATGTCTGTCTGCATTATTTGTGTGTGGCAGGAAAATGTTTTCCCCATTGTTTTTCTTGGTTCTTCTCCTTAAATAAAAATATCAATTATTTAATGGGGGGGGAACCAAGGTCCAACTTACCCCCATATCGTTATCTGACTTTGAAGAATTCAAACTCTCTTGAGATGGGGAGGGAGACACACGACCTGAAACACAATTGGGGGGGGGGGGGGAGAGAGAAATACAGCTTCTTTTCAAACAAGCAATTGTTTTACTTGGCTTTCTACCTTGCAAGGAAGGAGCAGGCTGTACCTTCTGTGTTGTACTTCATCCGCATGTTATTGAAGTAGTCGAAAGCATTCTTCAGCACCCAGATCCTCACCACATTGTCCTGACCCGCTGACGCAAGCAAACGGCCGCAGTGCGAGAACTTCATTGTCCAAACGGCGCCCTGTTGAGAAAAGCAACACCTGTCAGGCTAGGATCATTGGCACTTCTGCTGTCAGGTCCATGCTTCAAACCAGAGACTGGTCACATACAAACAGTGTTAAAATGCCCATTATTTAATTGTTAACCTGCCTTTCATCCAAAAAGCTCCACTGTGACGCATATGGGTCCCCCCCCCTACAGCCCTATGAAGTATGCTGGGCTGAGTGTGCATCTGTGTGAACGGCTAACGTCACCTAACAAGCTGCATGGCTCAGTGAGAATATCTACCAGGGCTTTCTCAATCCTGGCCTGACACACGGATCACAGGCATTGTGCAGAGATTA
Source organism: Darevskia armeniaca (assembly GCA_034641395.1). Lineage (NCBI taxonomy): Eukaryota > Metazoa > Chordata > Lepidosauria > Squamata > Lacertidae > Darevskia > Darevskia armeniaca. The sequence continues at coordinate 1,068,178 of JAWWNF010000473.1, read as the reverse complement.
GCATACAACACAGACCCTACTCCCACAGGTGTACAAAGAGGACATTAGGGGGTAAAATAAGTGAGAGGAGAGGCTCTTGTGAATGAATTTCAGTGGCTGCTTAAAAACACACAACACAAGTTCAATTATAACTTCTATTAAGATGCTTTGAACAGTATTTCGAAAAGTGGAATACAGTGGGTCCTCGACTTACGAGTAACTCGACTTACGTATTTTTCGAGTTACGAAGGATCAAAGCGGCCACGGGCTTACGAATTTCTTCGACTTCCGAATCGGAAGTCGAGGTTCCACTGTATTTCCGGTGGGTTTTTTTTCCCCCTCCCAGGTCGCTGGAAGGGAAGGGACTTCGCTCCAGTGACCATTTTGGACCCTCTCCCTCCCCTCTTCCCCGTGATTTTTTTTTCCGGCCATGGCCGCGCTGTTTTTTTGTGCACCATGGCCGAAAAAACAAAAATCACGGCGAGGAGGAGAGCGAGAGGGAGCGCCCCCCCCCCCGGCTCTGCTCCTTGCCGTAGCGTCGCAGCCGCTTCCAGTGGAGCCGGGGGAGCGCTCCCTCTTGCTCCCCTCTTCACTGTGATTTTTGTTTTTTCCGGCCATGTCGGCGCGGCTGCAAGCGCGGCTTTTTTCTTCTTCGCCATGGTGGCGAGGCTTTTTTTCGTCCGCCATGGCTGCGGCGGTGGTGAGCACCCCTCAGAGCCGCCTGCAACGAAAGGAGAGCTGTGGGAGCCTGGCCGTCCACATTGACAAGGTAAGTGACCCCCGATTTCTCTTCCCATAGGAGCGCATTAATCCGTTTTTAATGCATTTCTATGGGAAATCGCGTTTCGACTTACGAGTAATTTGACTTCCGAATGTGCATTCGGAACGCATTAACTTCATAAGTCGAGCACCCACTGTATTAATGAAAAGCATGCCCTGACTATGACAATCTTATTTGTTTATTTAAAATATTTATATATCATCCTTCCTCAAATTCCAAGGTGGTTTGCAAATATATTAACAACGGATATATAATTAAAACAACAGTTCATTAGCTTAGTCAGGCACAGCTGACCTAACTCCACTACCCACCTCAAAAGAGCCACACTCTCTTGTTGTGCCCCCCCCCCCGCAAGCCCTCCACTCCACTAGTGTACTTAACCCTCCTACATCAGAGGAATTGCTATGGTTTGGGTTATTTTTAAAGAAGTATTTGGTGCACCTAAACCACTTCATACTACATGTTCTCCTAATGAGTTCCCTACCTTCCAATTCATTTTAAAACTCACTTTTTAAGGTACGACAGGAATCTAATTTACCCTTGTCAAAATGAATGTGAAAGTCAAAATAACCAATGCCTAAGCTAACTGTGGGACACGGGTGGTGCTGTGGTCTAAACCACAGAGCCTAGGGCTTGCCAATCTGAAGGTCGGTGGTTCGAATCCCCGCGACGGGGTGAGCTCTCGTTGTTCGGTCCCTGCTCCTGCTAATCTAGCAGTTCGAAAGCAAGTCGAAGTGCAAGTAGATAAATAGGTACCACTCCAGCAGGAAGGTAAATGGCGTTTCCCTGCGCTGCTCTGGTTTCACCAGAAGCAGCTTAGTCATGCTGGCCACATGACCTGGAAGCTGTACACTGGCTCCCTCGGCCAGTAACACAAGATGAGCGCCGCAACACCAGAGTCGTCCGCAACTGGACCTAACGGTCAGGGGTCCTTTTACCTTTACCTTTAAGCTAACTGCAGCCCATTATGACCCAGCAATTTCTTAACATTGCTTTGAAGGAAGTTTAAGTTAGCACAGGCTTCCTCAACCTCAGCCCTCCAGATGTTTTGGGACTACAATTCCCATCATCCCTGACCACTGGTCCTGCTAGCTAGGGATCATGGGAGTTGTAGGCCAAAACATTTAGAGGGCCAAGGTTGAGGAAGCCTGTTAGCAGTTTTTTGTACCTATACCCCAGTGCTCTTGAGGTGGTATTTTTCCCCCTTGTGGCCCCACCTTCCCCAGTACAAAAATGCCCATTACAAGAGCAAGGGCCTGCTAGACCTCCTCAAGAGTAAATTTTGTCTTAGGTGCTCATTCTGCTCCATGTTGGTCTTATCTTGATATTAACGCTCTTCTACTGCAAGATTGTAGTACTGATTGCTTATTTATAATGTTCTTCCGGGGGGGGGGGGAGCTGCTGCTACTATATCCCCAGTATTTTGCCTAGGCATATTCCAACCTGTTTCTTCCCTTCTGCTACGGGTCATTCACTGTTTCCCTGCCATTTTCTCTTTCAGAGATTCCTGAAAGCCTAATGAGGAATTTAATGGCTTCTGTGGGATCCCAATGGCAGATTGATACTGCCTGGTGGCAGCGGAATAGTTTGTGAGTGGAAGCAAAAACCACAACCTACCATATGCTCGCCACTGAGATCCTGGACAACTTTAATTTGCTCAAAATCATACGGCCCCTTGAAGCCATGTGCCGCCTTGAATTTGACTGGCCTGGTATACGGCATGCCTTCATCATCGCTTGAGGATGGGTCATCTTGATCAGTGTGGAATACTAGGAAGAAAACAAGTGCCTGGAATCAAAGCCTATCACCTTCTGCAAACTGCGTTTGGAACATATGACATATGGAGGTCATTATTGGTCTATCTAGCTTAGTCTCGTCTACACTTCCTGGCAGCAGCTCTCCCAAGTCTTAAGACAGGAGTCTCTCCCAGTGGCCCTACCTGGAGATGCGGGAATTGTACCTGGAACCCTGCGCATGTGTTGTATGTATTTTAACGTAGAGCTATGTCAAATGGACGTGGAAATTTACATATGGACAAAGCTGACATGCCAAGTCAGGCCAGTACTTGCCTAGAGTACTGCACTGACCAGCAGCAGCTCTCTGGGGTTTCAGGCAGGAGCCCTTTCCCCAGCTCCACTAACTGAGATTGCAGATATACAGGCAGCTGCCCCATGCAGAGTCAGGTGACTGGCTCATTTAGCTCAGTGCTGTCTCCTCTGATGGGCTGGCATCCTGGGATCTTTCCCATCAGCTGCAACTTGATCCTCAAAACAAAACAAAACAAAACAACAACTGGAGATGCCACTGGGAATTGAACCTGGAGCCTTATGCATGTGAAGCAGGTGTTCCATCTCTGAGCAACAGCATCTGCCCCACATTTTGTGTCTGAAATTTTTTTGGAACAATATAGTTATGCTTTATATTGCAGTGGAGGCGAGGGACTGATGCTGGGAACCAGCAACCTGGGCCACAGTCACACCAAATATTTAAAGCACCACGATACCACTTTAAACAATCATTACTTCCCCAGAGAATCCTGGGAAGAATGGTTTGTTAAGGATGCTGTGAGACCTCTACTCCCTCTCCCAGAGCCACAATTCTCACAAGTTCCCTGGGAAGAGGGATAGATTGTTAGGCTACTCTGAGAATTGGAGCTCTGTGAAAGGAATGGGGGGTCTCCAGCATGCTTTAAGAGATATCATACTGCTTTAAATGTATGGTGTGAACATGGCCTTGGTCAGAAAGTGGAAGACAAGATCTGAATCACAAACTCCAATCACAATAAGGGTAATGAATGAAATGCCCCCCCCCCTCTCTGGGTATATTGCCTATTTGATGCTTCCCCACCCCAAAAGACCCGCCTTTCTCCAACCTTCATCTCGAACGCTCTTCACTTTGTTGACGGCACGCTCTCCATATTCTTCAGCCAGGTGCCTCGCCCTCTTGACTGATTTGCCCAAGAACTTCTTCAGCTGAGTCCTTGGGGGGGGGTGGGAGAGAGAGAGAGAGAGAGAGAGAGAGAGAGAGAGAGAGAGAGAGAGAGAAAAGAAAGTTGCCATTAGCAAACATGTTAGATAGCTAGATCCATTTAGGAGATGGCACACACGACTTGTAATATGGCCACAATTTGAAACACAAACATCCACTTGCTTTTTTGCTACTCTTAGTTTAATATTCAGACCCTGCTGCTCCAAAAAATATATAAAAAAGTAACGTAGGAAAATGCAATGGGACTGTATAATAAAAACAAAAATTTAAAAACCCACCCACCCAACCACATAAGAAATTAGTTGTGGCCTTACGTCTTCTGCTTCAAGCGTCCTCCATCCGTGTCACTTTGCTGTGCCTGCATTTTGTCTTCATCGTCTGATTGTGCCCCATCGTTACTGTGGAAAAGCAAAATGGCTTTAAGCCTTATGTGCCAAGTATCCACACTTCTCAATGGAATCAAACCCCAAAATGAAGTAACCGCAGCTTTCTCCTATGTGCTAAGCCAGTGTTTCCCAACCTAATCTAGGCAACGGAACACCTGTCTTAGGGAAAAAATCTCGCGGCACAGCACCCACAGCGCGCGGCTTTTTCTCCATGGGGGGGGGGGCGGCACAGTTTTTTTTCGGGCCTCCGAGGCCCAGCGCGGCTTCTTCTCGCGCTGGGGAGGCCCGGCGGAGCTTCTGCTCACGCCGGGAGGACCCCGGCACAACTTTTTTTTTCGGGCCTCCGAGGCCCAGCGTGGCTTCTTCCCGTGCTGGGGAGGCCTGGCGGAGCTTCTGCTCACGCCGGGAGGACCCCGGCACAACTTTTTTTTCCGGGCCTCCGAGGCCCAGCGCGGCTTCTTCCCGCGCTGGGGAGGCCCGGCGGGGCTTTTTCCCGCGTCGGAGAGGCCCGGCGGAGCTTCGGCTTTCCCCCGCGGCACAACAGCCGGTGTCTCGCGGCACACTAGTGTGCCGCGGAACACCGGTTGGGAAACGATGTGCTAAGCTACTTAAAATAAAGTAAAAAGTTTGTTAATGCCAAATGATGCTTCCAAGCAGTTTATGTATAAAAACCAGTGATGTGATCCTTAAGATATAAAGAGCAATAATTGAAATGCACCATTAAAACAACACAACATTTAAAGTGGGAGACAGGTGGCGACATCAAAGGAATGTGTGAGCAAAGAAATGTCTTCACAAGCTAGAAGAATACCAGAACAAATGGGGCCCCCCCCTTGAGATTCCCCATTTAAAATGTTTTCCCCTGGTGCATATATGCCAGGCCTCTCCAGATATTGCTAGACTACAAGTTTACATCATTCCTGCTACCAGTGATGCTTGCTGGGGATGATGCGAAATGGGAGTCCCTGAATACCTGAAGGGCACCAGGTTCCCCACCCCACCGCACCCCACCTATAGACCACCAAATTTGGCACCTGCTGTAATGATAAAGAACTGTGGAAGAACTGTGAGGGGAGAGAGAGACTTTCTGCTGTCCATCGGGCAACAGCTTTTCCCACCTGCCTTGCCCTAGGAACCTTTCCCAGACCATGACTTTGAGAAGCAACTGGGAAGATAGGAGTTTGGGGATATTTTAAAAATAATAATTTTATAAGTTGTGTGTCTTTGTTTCTCATTTGACCCTTTTACATGGTTATGTACGTTTTGTGGTATTTTATGCATTCTGACTTGCCGTTATTTTTATCGATTATGCAGGCATCCCCAAACTTAGGCCCTCCAGATGTTTTAGACTACAATTTCCATCATCCCTGACCACTGGTCCTGTTAGCTAGGGATCATGGGAGTTGTAGGCCAAAACATCTGGAGGGCCGCAATTTGGGGATGCCTGGACTATAGTTTAGAAATTCTTTACTTGTTAGTGTAAACTATTATTTGCTGATATTTCATTGCACTGTTTACTATTACAGTCATACCTTGGGTTACGGCCGCTTCAGGTTGCGTGATTTCGGGTTGCGCACCGCGCTGAACCCGGAAGTAACGGAACGGGTTACTTCCGGGTTTCGGCGCTTGTGTATGCGCAGAACCGCTAAATTGTGCTTTGTGCATGCACAGAGGTGCTGAATTGTGTCACGAGTGTGTGCAGATGCAGCGGCACGGGTTGCAAATGCTGCGAGTTGCGAACGCGCCTCCCGCCCGGATCGCATCGACAAAAGGAGGGGGGAGTTTCATAGCTAAGGCACCATCCCTGAACTAGGACTGATTCCTGGCAGCTTCCCCCTACCCTCTCAGAAAGTGGGGCAAGCCAATTTTGATCCTCCAGTGCCAAACTTACTAACTAGGCAGGATCACATGGGAGCTGGTAGTTCTTCAGAAACAAAGGGGCTCCGGACCACTTATGCATTAAGGTGCATTTAATAGTCCACTGTGTGAATTGTGCCTGGAAACAAACCAGTGAAGCTCTTGAGAAGGACTGGAACAATACATTTATATCTGTGTGTGACAGTTAATCATTTTGAAGCTGAGTTCTGGACCAGCTAAAGCAGGGGTAGGCAACCTAAGGCCCGTGGGCCGGATGCGGCCCAATCGCCTTCTCAATCTGGCCCACGGGAATCAGTGTGTTTTTACATGAGTAGAAGGTGTGCTTTTATTTACAATGCATCTCTGGGTTATTTCTGAGGCATAGGAATTCGTTCACCCCCCCCAAAGATATAGTCCAGCCCACCACAAGGTCTGAGGGACGGCCCACGGCTGAAGAAGGTTGCTGACCCCCAAGCTCAAGGTTTTGGAATGTTTTTCCCCCCAAAAGCAAACCCAACAGAAATCATGAGAGAGAATATCCATCTGGGGCCCTGCAGATGTTGCTGGACTACAACTCCCATCATCCTTGACCGCTAGTCATACTGGCTGGGGTTGATGGGAGTCGGGAGTCCAACAACACTTGCGCCCATACGTAGAAGAGACATTGATAAAGAAAGATAAGATAATTTATTGTCATTGCACAAGTACAAGCACAACGCTATACAAGTGCAACGAAATTGCATGCAATCCCGTAAAAAACAGAAAGAAAAAACAAAACAAAAAACAACACAAAACACACACACACCAAAAAAGCCACACATACACACACATACACCCATCACAGCTCTCCAAGGTCATATTATCTGGTTACAGCATTTAAGATGGTTATAGCTCTTGGGTAGAAACTGTTCTTCAGTCTATTTGTTCTTGATCTAATTGTTTTATATCTTCTGCCCGAAATGCAGGCAGGCAGAACAGGCACCACCATCCAGGTGCCACCCTCAATTCCTACCTGACATATTCCTTGGTCCGTCTCATGATGTGCAGCGTGAGGGGGTTAATGCCCGTGGGCAGCTTCTCCTCAGCCAAACTCAGGGGTATCTCCTCTCCTGTGTCGAGATTCTTGATCATGACGCTGGCCAGGATTTCCTGCAGAGGAAGACAGGACAGAAGGGAGGGTCAATGGCCAAGGCTCACGCACATGATGAGAGGAACCACAGAAGGTAGCAGCAAAAACAGTTGACTGAACCCAGTTGTACTCATCAAGACAAATAAGACAACAATGAATAAATAACTGGGGTTGATTGGGCAGAGGAATTGCTCTCAATGCACCCAAGCAGCGCTTGAAATCCAGACGCCTGGGCATTAGGTTTGCCCTCCAGCTATTGGCCTTGAGGACTCTGACCACTGCCCCTGCTGGCTGGGGCCAGAGGCTGCAATGGACAGACCTTTGGTGTGACCCTGTGAGGAGAAATGCTGTGCAGAAGGCAATCTGTGTACGTGCTTTGGAAAAAGGCGTCTGCGCTTCAGGGCCTGCTTAGCAGCAGCTCCTTGTTAACGGGCTCCGAAAAGGGAGAGAGAGCGAAAAGGGCAACGGTCGCTTTTAATACTTATAGGCGGGGCCTGGATTAGGCGAGTTCACTCCGATTGGCCCGTGAAACAGCAGGCCCCTCATTGGCTACAGGTTCTTGTCAGTGGAGGAGCAGCAGTTAACTGTCCGTTGCGAAAAATAACTGTCTGTTGGGAAAGTCAGTTGGTGAGGGAGGCTGACGGGAAAGTGGAGCTTGAGGTTCAGATAACGAGATGCCTCTTCCCCGGTACAAAACGGGGAGGCTCAGGAGAAGATGGCTGGGGGACTGGCCTACACAGAAGCCTCCCCAGAAGTTGGCCACACAAGGGTGGTTTTGTGTTGCTGTTGTTTTTGGTTTTTTAACAAAAAGAAAATTAGTTAAAATGCCCAAGCAGCCCAGAAAACTTTTGGGACCAGAGACCAATTGCCCCCAGTAACTGGAGTGAATCTGGCTGAAGTGGAGAGCTTAGGGAACGTGGCCTGAGGTAAAACCCCCTGACGAGGTTGGCGTCAGACTCTGGAGTTCTTAGGAATTGCCGTTAAGCACGTTGGACCCCAGTGTGCATAAACACCCCTCCAAGGAAGGATCTTAGTTGATAGCTGGATACCGGCACTGGAGATGAAACCACCTCATGCCTATGTCTATCATTTTATCATCATCAATTAAATGTGTATACTGCCCTTCATCCAAAGGTCTTGGGGCAGTTCACAGCATAAAAAAAATACAAAACAGGGACACAGAATTCTTATACCAAGCTACCAGGGTGTTTTGGTAGCATTCCGATGGTGCTGCATGTGCCTGAAGGCTTCTTCCACATCACTTCCCTCCTCAGGCAGAGTAGGAAGAATCAATATTCAGCTCCCCACACGCCCCACTGACAGTCTAGGCCTGTAGACCTGGAGGGAAGACCCAGTGAAGACTGAGATGGCAGAGGGGTGTGGAGAGCAGAATGGGAGGGAAGAGATCCTGGAAGCATTTATTTTTTAAAATTTGTAGTATAAAGGGCATCTTCCACTGTGCCAGGGTCTGAGGAGCTGGTGTGGGGGGCAGCTACGGGGCCAGAGGCTGAGCCAGGGAAAGTAGGCAGTGATTAATAATAATAATAATAATAATAATAATAATAATAATAATAATTTATTATTTGTACCCCGCCCATCTGGCCGGGTTTCCCCAGCCACTCTGGGCGGCCTCCAACAAATATTAAAATACATTAAAATATCACAGGTTAAAAACTTCCCTAAACAGGGCTGCCTTGAGGTATTTTCTGAATGTCTGGTAGTTGTTCTCTTTGACCTCTGATGGGAGGGTGTTCCACAGGGTGGGCGCCACCACCGAGAAGGCCCTCTGCCTGGTTCCCTGCAACTTGGCTTCTCGCAGTGAGGGAACCGCCAGAAGGCCCTCGGCGCTGGATTTATGTGCCTCCCACAAGGCAGCGGAAGAGCCTGAGGAGGAGGAGCCTGGGCTGGACGTGCCAGGAGCAGAGGGGGGCCAGAAGAATCCCCTCTGCCCCCCCTCCACTGTCCCCCAGGACCAGGCTTGAAGAAACAGGCACAGAGGCAACCTCTCTGGGGAGAAGTCGCAGGTTGCCTGCATGTGCAATGTCAGACAAAGGTACTTAAGTTTGGGTGGAGGCGTGGTCACGCTGTTGCTCCAACTGTCCAGTTTTATGGAGCACTAGCCTGGGGAGGGGATGCTAGCTACTCAGTCACCAGAAGCGACCGTGTGCTCTGCTCCTTAGGAGCCAACATTAAGTGTGTGCTTTGCCAACAGAAAATTGAACTGCGAGCCATTTGGGGGCACTTTCCTTCCTTCTTTCCTCTACTTCCTCCCTTCCTCTCTTCTCCCAGGCTCTCTGTAGCTCTGTATTTTCCCTCCTAGGGTGTCTTGAGTACTCCCTGTCCAAGATGGGAGTCCAAAACATCTGGAGAGCACCAGGCAACACCAAGCTAGTTGCCGCAATGTACTTGGTAGACAGCATCTTCTCATGGCTTTTTGGCCTCTTGGATCTGTGCACGTATGTATTTATTTTAACACACAGTTCCTGAAAGTCATTTAAATAGGCAGACAGTAACAGTTTTGACACCAGCCCCCCCCCCCCGGATACCTCATCTGTGAGCTCCCTGCCGGAATTAGACCTGGGTCTCTGAGGCCCAATCACTTCACTCGAGATCGTCTGTCCATCCGCCGACTTTCCATTTTCCTGCAATTACACATGGGCATTTGCTTACATACAAAAAACAAAAGAGCACATACTGTTTCATGAGCATTTCAGGGCTGGAAAATGGGTCAAAGCACATCCCAGACTATAACAGGCTCTCCGCAGAGCAACATCGTAAACAAGATCAGTAAAACATGTAGCCTGCTTTTAAGAACTGCAGCCAAACTATAGGCAGATGCTGTGATTCTAAACTCACACACTAGGGAGGATGCACCACTGAACACAATGGAATTTACTTCTGAGTAAGCACCCAATGCATTGTAAGGTGGCAAATCTTTTTCTAAACTTTACCACTAGTTGCTACTGACATGTGCACATGTGTGCGCGCACACACACACACACACGAGCCTGGCAAAAACTGCTGCAGAGGGCGGGAAGGAGGTGCATTCTCTTCCCACATATACAAATGGGGATGAGGAGACCTGGTCACCTCTTTAGTTCCTAACTGCAATCATTCGTTAGAAGTAAAGGTTCCCAAGCCACAAGGTAGGATTTGCAAGTGGGCTTCAACTCTAGACTCCCTCAACTAGGCACAGTCTGCAAAGAACAAACCCTGGGGGTACCAATGGTAGCTCCCTGGTATCTTTTACACCAGGGGTCAGCAAACTCACCACACCTTGGGCCGGTGTCTCCAGCGCTGATTGTGTGGCAGGAGGGCAGGGGAGCGCATGCCCATACGCTATTTCTGGTGCACTTCCGGGTCGGAGGAGCACCGGAAATAGCTTGCGCGCATGTGCACGGGCTTCCTCCGACCCGGATGTGCACCGGAAATAATGCTTGCGCATGCGCACAAGCTATTTCTGGTGCTCCTCCAACCCAGAAGTGGGCAGCCGTGCTGCAATGCGCCGGTAAGAGCGGGCGGCGGCAGGGGTCGCCGCGGACCGGATAAATGAGTCCCTCGGGCCGTATCCGGCCCGCGGGCCTTAGTTTGGAGACCTCTGTTTTATGCAATGTTGCTCAACCTTAGGTCCCCAGATGTTGTTGAACTCCAATCATCCCTGACCACTGGCTAAACTGGCTGGGGATAAAGGCTGAAGAACACTGTTCTACAGAGAATATTTGACTCAGTTTGCGCATAACGCTAAGCCAAACAATGGCTAAGTGTGAATGAGAAAGCATACAAATACTCTCTGCAAAACCGGCAGTTGCCTCACTTCTCTGCTGGTTCTGCTGCTGCCATAGTGCTGCCTGGAGCTAAGCCATGATTTGTCTTCCTGTTACATCTGAACCTGAGGCTCATGGTTTGCTTCAGTCCAGACAAGCCACCAGCCACAGCTTGTTCTTGGCTCATAAATCACAGCTTGTCCAGCAGCAACAAACCATGAGCCTAGGTTTGCACATGGCACTGTCAACCCTGGGCTTAGCATTCGCAGACACAGGACCAGAGGAGGAGCAAGGTGTGATTCTTGCTGTGAATACCTGCAGACTCCCTCTCTCTTGCCATTATGTGAACTGGGGTCACATCTATACCATTCATTTAAAGCATTGGTCTTCAACTGGTGGGCCAGGACCTACTCATGGGTTGTGGCCTGATGCAAGGTGGGTCACAACCATCATGCAAATGTATGGAAAAGATTAAGAAATTGGTCCCCAAATGCATTGCTTGGGTTAAAAGTGGATCCTGGGTCTAAAAATGTTGAAGATAACTTATTTAAAGTGCATGGCTTCCCTTGGAGAATCCGGAGAACTGTGGTTTGCTAATAGTGCTGGGAATTGTAGCTTTATAAGGGGGAAACTAGAGTTCCCAGGATGCTGGGTTTTTGCATGCTGGATTTTTTTAGTTTGCAGGGAGCATTCCCAGAAACAATCCAGGACCCACATTCAGAAATGGCGCAGTCCCCCAAACAGATACACTCTACCATCCTCTTCCTGAGCATGTGGATCGATTATGCACCCATACTTTAGGGTCCCTTTCCCTCCCACATTGCCCTGGGCATCAATCATTAGTTCCAGTGGGAAACTGGACATTACCAAGTGCCATTTTACCTGTGCAGTGACGATTTTGTCCCCGCTTGTTGCACTGGCCAGATCCAAGGAAGGCTGAGAATCTTTGGCTATGGACTCCATCAACACATTGGGAGGTAAGAGGCCACCGGATGAAAAAGTCTCCCTGGGAACTACAGCAAGACGCGAGACATTAAAGAGGTGAGGAGGAGTTTCTACCAATTAAATCAGATTGCTAGTCTGGGAAGACCAACCTTTACTCCTCCATCATGTGACTCCAGTTCTCACCTGTCCCAAAAGCCAGGATGGCAAATACTCAGAGTTGGAGAGAGCTGGAATCCAGCAACATCTAGGGACACAAGTAGCCCACCCTTAGTCTGGTCCAAGGATGCAACAAAACTAAAACTTACCTTCCAGACCAGGTGTTTTTTGTGTCTCGATTTCCAAGTCGCTCTTCTTCTTCCTTGGCGGTGGGGCAGGCCGAGCAGGGGGTGGGGGCCTTGGGGGAGGGAGGCCTGCTGGCGGGGGAGGCCGGGTAGGACCAGACTTCTTTGTGCTGGCGACAATGTCTGGCTCTATGTTGAGCTGCCGCGGTGGTTTTACAGGAGGCATCTCATCAGCCACGGATGAATCTTTGGCAGGCAGGAAATCCACAGGTTCCTCCAAGGCATCCGCCGGCCTCGCGTCAGCTGCCTCCGCGCTTTTCAACTCCTCATCGCCTTCTGCCGCTTGCCGCAATGGGACCTCGCTTGCGGTTTCCGCTGGTCGAGCATCACCTTCCCCCTGCCGATGCTCCAACGCCCCCTCGTGGGTCTGCAAAGCCTGCCTGGGCTCCATTCCATTTGCCACAGCCTGTGGGGGCTGGCAGGGAGGCTCTTCATCGTGGCCTTGTAGCAACCCTGCTTCCGCAAACAAGAGTTCGGGAATGTGCTGGAGAACATCTGCTCCAGAAATCCAAGTGTTTGCATGTGACGGGGAATCGGACAGCTCCTTTTCTGACGAGCCCAATGGATCATAGTCAAGTTGATGTACCTTCTGGCTTTCTTCAATTATATTGTCAATTATCTAAACAAACAAAAGTGTCACATGCAGGAGCTGGCAGGCAGTTGTCGCTGTAACCTATAACCTATAGAGACTGTGGCCTGGTTGTGGCAGTGGCATGTCTTTCAATGCTGAGAAAGGGACTGAGCTAGCTAAGCCACCGCACTGAATGCACTCACTCCTGTGTGTCCACAGCAGGGGTATTTTTCTGGGCAACAGAATCATATAATCGCGCCCCTGCTCTCAATCCCTGTGAATATATCATCCCAGTGAGATCATCCCTTGTGTGGGCAAAGAAAGATTCCCCACTCAGACTACTGACAGAACCATATTCTGGACCCGCCCAGGGTCCAGAATGCCCACCCCATTTTGAGAGGGGAACACAGCAGGGATGGTGTGTCTGTGCCCTCCATATGTTGTTGGACTACAACTCCCATCATCCCTGTCCACTGGCCGCGTTAGCTGGGGCTGATGGGAGATGGAGTCTAGCACCTGGAATGTCACAGGCTCCCTATCCCTGATTCACAGCATCCTTATTTTAATTGGGGGAGGGGATCCCAGAATCCCAAGTATTAAAATTTTGGGAGACACTGGTCTTTGCAGAGAATAATGATTCAAAACAACTTTTGAAAAAAAAGAAGGAAGAAAGAACTTGGCATACACAGACAGTTGTGGAGGCAGGATCGTTGTCTTTCAACCTTCAAACGACAATATGCAATCCAAAAGACAAATGACAACAAATAACATTTATCTGCAACATCTATTAGACAAATCACAGTGAACCGGTGACTTTACTTTTAACCTTTTATTAAAAGTCTGCACATATAACAGTTAACTGCTTAATGATTTCATCTTTTATTACCAAATTGGGAGACCCCAAATTAAGAAGTAATTTGGTTTTTACAAACTCTGCAGCTTTGGAATACTTGCTGCCTCTAACTTTTCCCATGAATGCCCACAGCTGAGAACCGTGAGGATTAATAGGCTCCCAAAATTGCTGAGGCACCCAATTTCACCACAAAAAACCTGAGAAAGCTTCATAGGAGCCACTGCCTGCCTCACTCGAGTATAAGCCGAGGGCGGCTTTTTCAGCACAAAAAATGTGCTGGAAAACTAGGCTTATACTCGAGTATATAGGGTAAGTGGTCTTTCAGCGCACTGCTCAAAAGATTTGCTATGTGACTCTTCAGGATTCCCATCCACAACCTCACACACCTCTTTAGGGTCCTCTTGCTTGACTTCCAAAGCTCCTGCTTCACATTCCGCTTTCTGTTGACCACTGGTCAGCTCCTGAAAAATAAATAATCAAGCGTAAGGAAGAGCTTTATAAAAAGGGTCAAATCCCAAATAATCCAGAAGGCAGCAAGAAACTGCACATCATGGTGATGCAGAAACGGACTGCCCACAGAACGTACAGGGCAAAGGGTTGCTTCATATTAGCTCAGGATACATTCACATGAGCAAAAAATGATTATTTTATGCAAGCTAAGAGCAGCACTGCGGGAGCAGAAGAGTTTGTTATGTTTGTAATTACGCATTTTTTACGTAACACCCTGAGCATGGCTTGAACTATGAAAAGGTGGCATCCAAATAAAATTACAGTATGTATATATGTACCGTACTTTTCCGTCTATAAGACACCCCATTGTATAAGCCCCCCACCTCAATTTTGGGGGACTAAATTTTAAAAAAATGAGGGGAGATGGCCCAAAGTTGTTGAGCCTCTCCTGCCTCGCAGCTGCGGGCAGGGAACACTCCCTAGATCATTTCCCATGGGCAGTTTTTAAACATGATTTTTAAGTCAAAAAACCTTGTCCAATACACGGAAAAACACGGTATGTATGTATGTAATCCGCCAGTCTTTTTCCATGTGCGACTGGCCACCAAGTCTACAAGCAGGACATGAAAGCAACAACTCTCTGCCATAGCTTGTTCCCAGAGGGCTGACATTCCCAGGTAGACTACTTCTGCCAGTGGAGGCTCTAGTTAACAATCAAGTGTGGATATACCTATGCTTCGTGAATTTGTCTAACCCCATTTTAAAAAGCCCTATTTTCCCTGCGCAGATACCGATGAATGAGTTGTATTGCGTCCACTTTCAAAAAAGAGGTGGCCGAAACAGCCTTGTGGGGACGGTGGTTAGCATCCTCAGCAGCCAGGCACCATCCCAGCAAGACCCACCAGCCCTGCCATGGGGCCCACCAATACGCCCAGTCCCTTGACAACGGGGTTTCTGTTGGAAGTAGCCGTTAAGCTGCCCATGATTTTCATGGTTCCACAATGCCTCAGAGCTGGGTAGAAAGACTGGAGCAGCAGGACCCTATGCTGGCATAGCCAAGGAAGGAAGCAGCGAGGCAAGTTAAGGGGTGGAACACACCACAGGGAACCTTGCAAATGGGCGCCCTATAATCTGAAGGCAGTTCCAAGGCAAGAACAGAGCACGAATAAACCCCGACAAGGGCATAATTAACCCGGTCACTCTTCACAGAGGGAGGACCAATGGCATGGCCTCTATCTTTAGGAGAGCTGCTCTGCTGCTCTATGTAGCCACCTAAGTCCTTCTGTCCTTTCAGGGCGTTAAAAATGCCTTTTGTTTTCCCAGGCTTTAAACTCTGCCATTTTACGGTATTTCAAGCCTCCCGGTCTTTTACTATCCAGGTTTCGAGGGGTAGGGAGGTGGTCTGGATTCCCCCCCCCCCCCGCTCCTGCAACGCTCTGGCCTCAATGGAAGTTATTTCAGGAAGTACTTTATGCTTCAATATTTATTTTACAAGTGGCACCTGAGTGGGGAGCATAAAACACCCCAGTATGCACCAAGATGTACCTTCCATTGCTGGCCCAGCACAGCAGCAGCTTAAGGCTAGTTTGGGTCAACACTGTCCTTATTCCCCAGAAAACTGCACAGCATCACCTTCAGCCCATCTAACCAGAGACACTTTAGGATTTTCTCTCTTCCCTCCTTTTCTCTTCTCCCTCCACCCCCACTCCAAATGTGTACCAACTCCTGGCCTACTGTGAGAGCCAGTGTGGTGTAGTGGTTAAGAGCGGTAGACTCGTAATCTGGTGAACCGGGTTCGCGTCTCTGCTCCTCCACATGCAGCTGCTGGGTGACCATGGGCTAGTCACACTTCTCTGAAGTCTCTCAGCCCCACTCACCTCACAGAGTGTTTGTTGAGGGGGAGGAAGGGAAAGGAGAACGTGAGCCACTTTGAGACTCCTTCAGGTAGTGATAAAGCGGGATATCAAACCCAAACTCTTCTTCTTCTACTACTTAATAAATGCCAGAGATTCAGCTGTGCTGTCACTGTACTTGGAGGCAGCATACTAATTACCTGTGTGGGAAGCAGTGGTGCTGCCTCCATGCGCTAAGTTTAGAGTTCTGCTTTCACATAATCTCAGGCTTTTCAAACCGGAACACTCAACTCCCTTCTGTCACCACACTGGCAATTGGGGAGCAGAAAGGGAGATGAGGAACAGAGAGAAGGAACCCAGCTAAATGAGGCTACAGCAGCTTAGTTAAGCCTCTGGCTTCTGGCTAGCTTGGGAATCAAAGCACAGCAAAGTTCCAGCTTTCAAGCACATATTTCTAAGCTCCATGTTTATCACAGGCACAGCTTGAATAGTGGCCGCCAAGGGGGGGGGGGGAATGTTCCTTTACAGGCAAGGTTAACAAAGGAAGGAAGGAAAGCATCAAGAGAGCACTTAAGAATTAGCTCCTGATTCTTTCCTTCCAAGTTGGATCTCCCAACACCCTGCCCATCGATCCAAGTGGCCTCTGGGGACTGGAACCCTTGGTGGTGCCAGCGCATGCTGATCAGAGCCCAACAGGATCCCGAGCCGTGGCTGAACATTACGCAAGAACTGGGCCCATTCATCAGAGGGCTCTCACCACTCTTGGTGTGTGCTTGGTTTGGTGTCATCTGATTCAGTTGTGAGGGGTGCAGAATTTTAATTACAACCACACTATAATGGATGCATCAAGCCCAACCTTTATGTGATGTATTCTCAAATTGAAGGAGAATAAGGCTGTCCATGGCTGCTAACCACAGTGGCTTGTGTTCCACCTCCACTGCTGAAGACAGAATGCCTCTGCATGCCAGTTGCTTGGAATCAAAAGAGGGGAGAGCTGCTGTTGGTTGTGGGCTTCCCAGAGGCATCTGGCTAGCAACTATGAAAAGGGAATACTGGACTAGACGGGCCATTGGGCTCGATCCAGGCTTTTCTTGCGTTCTTTTTACTGAAACAGAATTCCCGAACTCCACCCACACATTCTAAAATATGCAACACAAGGGTGCACACCTGGGACCTCTTAAAAACTAAAGTGCATTTAGGTCACCTTCCCCCAACCTTGGTGCCCTCCAAACGTTGTTGAGCTACAACTCCCATTATCCCTGACCACTTGCCATGCTGTTTGGGGGCTTGTGACAGTTGTAGTTCAGAACACATGGAGTGGATGTGGCTAGGGAAGGCTGATGCTGTCTGTGTTAAGTGCTCGTGCGTCTGCTCTGCACTCTTGCTTAACAACATAAAAAGTTCCTTGACAGATGAGACAAGGGTCTACCTGGCCCAGCCTTCTGTCTAAAATGTCTAGTCACTAGCAGTGGCTAAGTGGCTCTTGGGAAACTAGACAGCAGTGGATTGCAGCCTACTGTCCCAGCTGTATTTTAAAAACTCCTCTCTCTTTCTCTTTTAAATCCTGGGTGTTCTTTGGTTATGCTGTCGATGGACCAAAATATGTGGCAAATTGGGCAGGGCTAAAGCCTGCCCCCTAGCCTGCTGTCCACACCTTGATAACCCAAGTACCAGCAGTGGTGTGTCTCTGGAGTAGGGTGGGTGGGTTGCAAGTGCCACCCACCAATTCAGATCCTCATTCAGAAAGCCACCTGTGCCTCTGGGACACACTGTGCAGAATGAGATTCCAGTCACCACCTCAAAAATCAAACCCATAAACTCAACTGTTCATATCCTGCTCATTTAACAAGGAAATCGAAAAGCACCACGGGGCGCTGCCTATTTAGAAAAACACCATGCTTCCCTGCGCTCTTGGGTGAGAATGCAAAGAGCGACCCAGAACGATTTGCTGTGCTCTTTTCACTTTGAGATCCAATCTCCCCGGAGCAAAAGCTTTTGAGCAAAGTCCTGCGGGTGAATAAAAACTCTGGAGGGGGGAAAATGACCCCCCACCTCTATTTTCCACCGTCTACCTAGGCACTGCAGGTCTGACGTCTTTAGAATGAGATGACCCTGGCTGCTCTCTGCTAAGATCAGGGGCGCTGCTCACATCTGACAAACATTTACACAAAGAGACGCACCTTCGGTACCGGCTGCACGACTTTGGTTGGCGACCTGTCAGGGAGAAGAAAAGAAACACACCCAGAGACAAGCTTAGATAAGATTGATTGGGGGGGGGGGAGAGAATTTAAACACCTTTTAACAGAGTTTAAAAATTAACTATCAAGTTCCTCCCCATTCTCTGGGGTGATATTTTTCTAAGTTTCTGCTTCAAGGAAAGCTATCACCCTGATAGCGGGAACCTCAGGCTTGGCGGTAGAATGTGGCCCTCCAAAACCCTCTGTTTCACCCATGGGGCCCTCCCCCAGGTCCACCCTTCACCACCACAGCTTCACACCCTCCTTGAATGCCCCCCCCCGGTTGAAACATGTTCTTGAACTCTTGACAAGGCTTGCCTGCAAAGAAAAGCAAGAGGGAGGGGTGCAAGTGTGCTTAGAAACCAGACTACTGGACAAAGGCAACACTTTGGGGGACCACAGATTTCTGTAGTTCAAGAAAATGGGAGCAAAAGGAGCCCCACAGAGGAAGAGGGGTGCATGGAGGAGGCAGGGGCCCCCAGGGAGGATGAGGTGGCCGTGGTGCTCATACCCTGCCATCCAGCCCTCCTGTGTCTCCCACAACACAGAGGCTATTCCAGGTTTTCCTCTGTGGCGGCAAGAGCGACAAAATGCTATTTTTGGTGAGCCACGGCAGCTATTCTCAGAGGCCTGCTCAAACCGAAAGGTTCTATGTTCCATGCTGCAGAGGCAGAGAAACAGGTGTCCAGAGCCCCTGCTCAGAAATGGGCCATGAAAATCTGATATGTAGACTTTAGCCAGCACACACGGGCCCAAGTTGCGTAGTGCTGTTGCATTCAGGCTGGCAGGGCCTCTCTTGGGGAATCATATAGCGCTAACTGACCTATACCTCCTGGGATAATGCACAGGTTGTAACAGTTATGGTCTGGATTTTGCACTCCTCCGAATGTCTGCAAAAATGTTTTCAATATGAGGTGAAGCGAGAGGTGCCCAATGTTTTCCAGTCTTTCTCTCTGCATCTAAGGTAACAGTTAGTCCAAGCAGCTAGAGCCCTGCCGCCGCCACCACCAATCACCACACAGATGCTCGAAATTGGGCCACAAATTCCACGGGGGGGGGGGTGGTGTGATGGGAAATGCCTGTGTGCTGCCCCTTCCAGGAATGCAATATTGGGGAGGGGAAGGATGGCTGCCCCCTTGGTCCCATCTTTCCCTCTTCTTGTACCACAGGAAGGGATGCGATGTCATCATCCCGCATCACCAGTAGGGGCATTTGTGAACCCACACCTGTGTAGCAGGAGGTTTCTAGCCACTTGGAACAATTATTCCCTTTGGGCGAGGGGTGCAAGAGACTGGGTGTCGTGTCGCCCGGTTTAACCCCTGCGTGCCTGGCTCCGCTGTTGCCCCCTTTCCTGGCCCGCTGCATGGTTCCCCTTCCTGGCGCCCGCATAGCGCAACCCCACTGTCTAGTCGGGTCGCGACACTGGGAAATGTCAATGGCAGCCCTTGGAATGCCTTGCAACACGGTATGCTGCGTATATACATTTCTCCATTTTAGTGTGGGGTTGTTTTTTAAATCTCAAATAGAAACAGAAGTGGGACGAGGCAGAGTGATGAATGAACATGCGCAAGAGTGACTTGGATGGGAAAGAAGACTCATCTGCTCCTCCCTCGTCTCAGACAGAGCCTCACGCATCACCCTTTCCTCTTCTTAAGCTGCAGGCAATGCCAAGGATCGGATCTGGGGACTTCTGCATGCAAAGCCTGTGCTCTACCACAGAGCTAAGGCCCTTCCCTGGACAAACACCGAGGGCAGCAGTCGCCGCCCATGCCAGTATGCCAAATCCCCTGCAGCTCCTTCATTTTCTGCAGCCAGCCATACTTTCCCCCCTCCCTCAGTTCTGGAGGGACTCAGGGAGTAGTGGGAACACACAATCTGACACAATTCTTGGTAAGATCATAGTCCTGAAGCTGGAGCAAGGCACTCAAACCTCCTGGCTGTCAAAGGCCACTTCTGCAATTACAGTGGCCTCCACCAGACTCACACCTGAAACTCTGGAACCATGTCTTCCCTTAGGAATCTGTGGTTTGGGTGAAGGGGGTGGGCAGGGGAACCTGTTTGATAAGAAGGGTTATGTTCTCATGTTCTAAGTTTTGAAAGACCAACTGTCTGTCTCTCTCTTGTGTGTAAATGCACACACGTGTCACTTCTGACGTGACATGTCCCTATGCTGTGTATGTTTGGAAAACATGAGGCAGAAAGCTCACTGGAAAACAGCTAAGAGAACCCCATCTCTCCTGCTGCAAGCTCATTTTCAACAGGAATCCAGCAGCAGAAGATCTAGCCTTCGCTGATCTGGCACCCTCCAGACTACAATTGCCACTGCTGGCAGGGGCTGATAGGCACTGCAGTCCAAAACCTCCGGAGGGCACCAGGTTGGTGAAGGCTGCTCTAAAGCATTTGGAGATGGGCACTAACGGAAATAGGATACTGGGCAAGGTGGATGGTGCAGAGTGGCTGTTCTTCAGAATGATTCCCTAAGAAAGTTTCACTTTCTTGTTTTCTCCATGGTTGTGCTGAGTGAGACTGATGGGGAGTTGAAGGCTCCAAACATCTGGAGGGCACCAGGTTGAGGAAGGATGCATCAGGGCCATTTCTTAAAAGTTTTTCCCCCCACCATCCTCCTCTATGTAGCTGCTTCTCTGTCTAAATACAGGAAGCAGACTCTCTGCTTTATTTACAGCAGCATCACTGAAGTACAGTCATACCGGGTTACGGCCGTTTTAGGTTGTGCAATTTCTAGTTGCGCACCGCGCCAAACCCAGAGGTAACGGAATGGGTTACTTCTGGGTTTCGGTGCTCGCGCATAAGCGCCGAATTGCGTCACGCGCGTGCGCAGATGCAGCAGCGCGGGTTGCAAACGTGCCTCCTGCGTTCGCAACCCGAGCGTCCACTGTATGTTGGAAGTGCAGTTAGGAGACAGGCAACTTTATTCCCAGCTGGTGAACTTACATTAGAAGGCTGGGGGGAGGGGGAAAGAGTACTGGTTATAGATCTTGTGCACAATTAAGAAATACACTGAAAGTTAGAGAGGCTTTTCCAACATATTTGCAATCTAAGGACAGGCTATTAACGTATTTGGAGGCAAGAAGCTTCAAAGGAAAAGAGGCGTAGTTATTTTGCAGCAGCAAAAATGTTAATTTGCAAAAAGATATTGGAAATATTTATATTAAAAAAAACCAGTTTATCAAATTTATGGGACCTGGCTATCATGAATAGAATCATTTGTGCATGTTAAGATGGGCAAGCAATACATTTGGAGAGGAACAGAAATTCATATCATACCATTTTCTTCAAGGAGGATGTGGTGTCCATGCCTCTTCTGCTTTCTTATTTAATCCCCACAACAGGCTTGCGAGGTAGTCTAGTAATTGAGAGGCAGGGACTGGTCCAGGGCCACCCAGTGAGTTTCGTGGCAGAGTGGGGATTTGAACTTTGGTCTGCCAGCTCCTAGCCAGACACTCCAGTCAAACCACTACACCGATGCTAAGCGATATTGTATTAAGGACAACCCTTTCATTTTGCAAGAAATGATCTTTGCCAAAGGTGTTAAAAATCTTACATAATGTACCTCTGTCTAAAACACAGATTTAAGACAACAAAACACACACTCTGCGCCCTCAATGAGACTGCTATGGGGCAGGTGTTTGTGAGCAGTCCTAGGAACTGGCAGGTTGACTGAGCAGCAGGCGGCTGCATTTGAGGGCCTGGAGGAGCTGTTCACTCACCACAAAAACCCTGTAATAAGAGAGTTCGACTCTGCAGCGCCACAAAGCCAGCAGTTGAAGGGAAGAAGAATGGGGGGGGGGGCATGTTCCTAAAGAGCTTTGAGGCAGTAATTTTGTTTACCACACTCCAATACTGCAGCTAAAATTAGCAGAGATTCCAGTTCTGAACAGCAAGGTGGATGTGAAAAATGAGAATCTTTACAAAAGCTGATGGTGTCCTGCAGATCTTGCTGGACTGCAGCCTCTCCCATCATCCTTGACCACTTGACCATGCTGCCTGGGGCTGATGGCAGCTGGGAGTCCAACAACATCTGGAGGAAATCAAGTTCAAGCCATTTTCAAATATCTCAAGGTCTGTCACATGGAGGATGGAGCAAGCTTGTTTTCTCCTGCTCTGGAGGGTTGGACTCAAACCAAGTTAAAAGGAAGGAGATTCTACTGACCTTTCTGTCAGTAAGAGCTGTTCGACAATGGGAAGGTGGACTCTCTTAGCCTCTAAGCCAGTGTTTCCCAACCTAATCTAGGCAACGGCACACTTGAATCAATGAAAAAATCTCGCGGCACACCGCTCCTCCCCCACCCGGGTCTCCTGACCCAGAGTTACCTCTGGGATCAGCTGTAGCGCGGCGCGCGCGAGGCTTCCGGTCGGGATTCTCGCGCGAGGCTGCTGCTGCTGCTGCTGCTGCAGCAGCCAAGGGAGCAGCGCCGCCCTGGCTTCCGCTTTGCCGCCGGGCTCCAGCAGCGCCGCCGCCACGGTCCTGTGCAGCCCTGGGCTGCAGGTCCCTTTTTCCGCGGCACATCAGCCGGTGTCTCGCGGCACACTAGTGTGCCGCGGCACACCGGTTGGGAAACGCTGCTCTAAGCAGAGGCTGGATGGCCATTTGTCATGTCTGATCTAGTTGAGATTCCTGCATTGCCTTCCAACTCTGCAATTCTATGATTCTAAGTTAATTGAAAGGACGCGGGTGGCGCTGTGGGTTAAACCACAGAGCCTAGGGCTTGCCAACCAGAAGGTCGGCGGTTCAAATCACCGCGACAAGGTGAGCTCCTGTTGCTCGGTCCCTGCTCCTGCCCACCTAGCAGTTCGAAAGCACGTCAAAGTGCAAGTAGATAAATAGGTACCGCTCCTGAGGGAAGGTAAATGGCGTTTCCGTGCGCTGCTCTGGTTCGCCAGAAGTGGCTTAGCATGCTGGCCACATGACCTGGAAGCTGGACGCCGGCTCCCTCGGCCAGTAAAGCGAGATGAGCGCCACAACCCCAGAGTCGGTCACGACTGGACCTAATGGTCAGGGGTCCCTTTACCTTTACCTTTTAAGTTAATTGAGGAGGTGGAAGTAAAACAACTATCAGCACAGAACTGAAACTGAAAACTGGCTTTGGACAGGGACTGTCACAACTGGCAGAGTGAAGGAGACAGATGCTGAGCAGGCCAGGGAGCTCCTGCCACCACCACCTGAAGCTGGCCTGAGAATATTATGCACCATTTATTCTAATATTCATCCATTTATTATAATATTTTAAATGGTGGTAATTGGCTGAAGAGGTATCTAATGTGTTGCTCTCCAGATGTTGGGCTCCAATTCCCATAGGGAGTTCAGAGGAAGGGCCACAGCTGCATGCCAAGTAGAGCACCTGCTTGGCATGCAGAAGGCTGTGGGTTCAATTCCCAGCATCTCCAAGTAGGGTTGGGAGAGTTGCCCTGCCTGAAACCCTGGAGAGCCACTGGGAGTCAAGGATGCTGAGCTAGATGCCCCAATGGTCTGGATCAGCAGGAGGCAGCCTCCTGTGTTCCCACCAGTCCCAGCTAGCATGGCCAGTGCTCAAGGATGACAGGAACACCTGGAGGGAATCACATTGGCTACACCAAAGAAAGAGAAAGAAGGGAAGAAGGGAAGGAAGGAAGGAAGGAAGGAAGGAAGGAAGGAAGGAAGGAAGGGAGTCTGCCTCTGCACATAATCACATTTTTGAATTCTCCCTTATGTAAAACACTCTTGGCAAGCAAAAGCTAAGGAGTCTAAGGAAAGCCCCCCAATCTGGGTCAACAAGCAATCCAAAGGCCGCCCTCACAGTCCCCTCCAATGCACAAACACTTCCCCAGGCTGCCTCAGCTGAGAGAGAAAGAGAGATGGACTCAGCTGGAAAGGCATGACTGGGTGTGCTCAGGGGGTGGCCTCTTCTCAGGCTTATGGCCCAGGTGTGGGAAAGCTTTGGCCCTCCAGTTGTTGCTGAACTACAACTCCCACCGCCCCTGCCACTGGCTGATGGGAGCTGTAGTTCAGCAACCTCTTGAAAGCCAAAGATCCCACCGGTTGTTTGCAAGTCAGCAAGGTTGTCAGACATGATTCAGGAAGGAACAGCTCTGCAGCAATCTGGCAAGCAGAAGCAGAGAGAATGCTTGCACCGAGGGAAAGACAGAACACGAGGAGGATGTGGAGACACCCCTCTCCCTTGCCACAAAGGCCTGAAAATTCTACATAGAAGTAGGGCTCCTTGCACCCATCTTTAACTTATTTTAAAATTTTATAAAGCATGGTTTAAGCAATGACCGCGTGCAACAGCCCAGCGAACACTAAATAGTGTTCTTAGCAGCACAGCACATGGGTAAATGTTCAAACAACTGATTGGTCTGGAAGACAGATTTTGCACCCCCACCCCCCAAAATGCTCAGAAGAAAGCACTCAGCTCATCCAAAGAACAATACCTTTTATTACACAAGGGGATTGCAAAGGCTTATCATTCACAGCTACCTTACTCTCTGACCATTTTCCGCTTTACTTAATCTAATTTTATCTGGAGCACAAGTTGAGAACATTTAAAAAGAGTACTTTGAAAAAAAATGTGTGGAATGGAACACAGTATTATATTGGCATGTTATTAAAGTGCAACACGCCACCCCCCAATCTTAATTTCAAGGTAAACCCGCATAGGTAAACTGCGTAGAGATTATTGTTAGGGTGAGCAACATTATAAAATACGTAATAATTTAATCAGACAATGCCTCTCAAGCCAGGACATGGCAGCCGCAGGGCCTTGTTAGAGACAGTGGCCACCTTTCAGCAACTGAGGCTGACGCATGTGACACACACAAACACAGAGGCACTCTCCAGACTTAGATACAAAGCCAGACAGCAAACTTTTGATCAGAAGCCTCGTTTGATGTCTGGAATGTTACACATAATAGCCAAATTAAAACTGCCTCTGACGTTTGTAGTGCACAGCAAACCTCAACAGGGGGTGGAACAGGAGTTGCTTAAATAGCTGGTTCTTTGCAGAGTGCTTTTTTGAACTAAAAGAATGAAGGGAAAGGAGAATCATCCTTGGAAGGTTGGGAAAAGAGCGAGACAAAATGCAAGTCCCCCAAACCCCACACTCAGTGGTGCACTGGTATTGAGGTCTGAAGAGTCAAACTTGCTCCTAAGAATGTAAGAGGAGCCCTGATGGATGACCCATCTAGTCCAGCCTCCTGTTCTCACAGTGGCTGACCATGACGGCAAGTCTCCCTTCCTGTGGTTTCCAGCAGCTGGTATTCAGAAGCATTGCTGCTTCCAACAGTGGAGGCAGAGCATACTCACTGATCCAGCCTTATGCTCCATGAATTTGTCCAATCCTCTTTTAAAGCCATCCAGGTTGGTGGCCATCACTGCCTTCTGTGAGAGTGAGTTCCATGGTTGAACTATGTGCTGCATGAATAAGTCATTAAAAAAAATCTGTTCTGAATCTTCCAACTTTCTGCTTCACTGGATGTCCATGAGTTCCAGTAATATGGGGGAGGGAGAAAAAAAATTCTTTATCCATTCTCTCCATGCCATGCATAATTCTGTAAGCTTCTATCATGTCACCTCCTACTCACCTTCTCTCTAAACTGAAAACTGCTCAAATGCTGCAACCTTTCCTCTGCAGCAAAGACTTCCTGGTTCACAGCCCTCAATGCTGCAGCAGCCTATAGGCTGCTGGCTAGAAATATATATCCTGGGCCTTTTGGCAGGCTTGCCACGAGTACTTTGTTCTGTTCTGCTGATCTAAACCACAGGTCTCTCTAGCCTAGTATAAGACTACTCTGACTGGCAGCAGCTCTTCCACAGAGGCCCATCCCAGCCACCAAGATGTTTTTGACTGGAGATGAAAAGCATTGAAACTTGAGGCCTTTGGGGAACCTGCAGCAGAGCAGGTGCTCCTACAAACCATCTTAGGTAAAGGGACCCCTGACCATTAGGTCCAGTCATGGACGACTCTGGGGTTGCGGCGCTCATCTCACTTTACTGGCCGAGGGAGCCGGCGTACAGCTTCCGGGTCATGTGGCCAGCATGACTAAGCCGCTTCTGGCGAACCAGAGCAGCGCACGGAAATGCCCTTTACCTTCCCGCTGCAGTGGTACCTATTTATCTACTTGAACTGGTGTGCTTTCGAACTGCTAGGTTGGCAGGAGCAGGGACCAAGCAACGGGAGCTCACCCCGTCACGGGGATTCGAACCACTGACCTTCTGATCGACAAGCCCTAGGCTCTGTGGTTTAACCCACAACGCCACCTGCGTCCCATCAAACCATCTTACTGCCACTCTATTTGTAGGTCAACACATTTCCAAACTACTGCTTCATTTGTTAGCCACCTTGAATACTGTTCACAATAGAAAAGCAACCTGCAAATAAACGGAACCATTAATCCAAGGAAGCTAATGCTGAAACATGAACCTCTCGCACCTCTTATGCCGTTAAGCCCAGTGGGCTCTACCTTTCCATCTTCCTCCACCCCTCCCTCTGCCCCTGTCACATATTATTAAGGGGAGCAGATAGTGGGGGAGCCCCCTCCTTTCTTAAAAGCAGCAAATCTCATGCACAATGCAAAACCTCAAGGCCTTCTCAAAATGCCATTCAGGATCCACAGTAACTATTTTGTCATCTGTTTGATGTCATGCAATCAAGAACAAGAATGGTAAATTAATCATTATTCATAATCAACATGAAAAGGGGGGGAGACCTGAAGCAGCCTCTCTCCCCCTGCCCTGAACTTATTAACAGCTTGCCAGTGTTTTGTTTTGTTTTTTAAATCTGAAATAAAGAGTTGGAGACCTGAGGCTTCCAAAAAGACTGCAGCAACAGCAGTTTTTAATCAGCGATACAAACAAACCTTAATGCACTTTGTTAAACACACAGCAAGAAATGTGAAATTTAAGAGCGAAACAGCCCCTCTTTTTCTAGGCAACTGGCTGACTTAAAAAATATTAGCTGATGAAAGAGGGTAATTAAGCCTGCAGCCTTTCTCTTGTCACCAAATGGACTATTTCTCCGTGACTACTCCCAGAAAAAAACCTGTTATTTGAATATTTGTTTATGTGTACCTATTTTAGATTATTTGTGCCACACTGACAACCTGAAAGCAGAACACCCAACTTTCTTCTGCTTAGAAACATACTCCAGACAAACCCAAAATCTTTTTACGTGATCACCCAGAGTCCATGGCTTTTTACAAGCACAGTCTACTCCAAACAAAGACAACCAGAAAGAAGACTGCTTCTGTGGACTGTGACTTTCGCCTTGAGTCATTCTCCACCTCCTGGAGCTATGGAGGGAATAGACTGGAACTTGTAGAATGCCACTAACCACTAGAAGACTCTGTGGATCACTT
This sequence comes from Darevskia armeniaca, assembly GCA_034641395.1. NCBI lineage: Eukaryota > Metazoa > Chordata > Lepidosauria > Squamata > Lacertidae > Darevskia > Darevskia armeniaca. Next base: position 1,040,693 of record JAWWNF010000473.1, on the reverse strand, counting down.
ACAAGATCTACTCATCTGGGTTGGCATACTGGTCACCAACCAATCACCAATGTCCATCAACAGCTCATTCTGCCTCTGGAAGGAATAGCTTTGAACTTGCACCATGAGGAAGAGGCCCCGAATCAGTGGTATAGCAGCAGTGTTCATTTCCCAGCCTCTCTAGAAAACTACATCTAGTTAGCAAACACAGTATTGAGCTAGATGTATTAATGGCCTGACTTAGCACAAGGCAGATCCACGGGTCCATGGAAAGGCTGATTCTATGGCTGGTATCTTTTTCATCAACCAGCTCCCGCAGCAACTTATGCTCCTCTGGATCAGACTTCCCAGCCTGCTGCCTTCCAGAAATTTTGGAGACTCCCATCAGCCCCAGCCAACACAGCTGATAGGATCTGTAGTTCAAAACATATGGGCCAGGAAAGCTGATCAAGAGAGAAGGGTCTGAGAATTGTACCATAACATCAGCTACCAGGAAGCAGAAGAGGCTTCTGTAAACACCTTCACTTATACTTTGTGTTCCGCACACGTTTAAATTGTCAGCAGCTTTGGGCGCCAGTCTTGGCTGAAAAGTGAGGCAGAAATATAACGTGAAGAAAGGTTAAGGTCTGCAGCTGGTGAAAAACAAAAAGCAGCTACAGAATAGCTGCTTTGTTACTGGGGGGGGGGCTGCTCCTCAAAACCCAGAATTATAATCTCCACCAGAGCATGAAAGCATCCAACTGTTTTATCAGAAAACAGACAGTTAATCTATAAAGTTTGATTCTGCATTCGTTTTACAGACACACACTCACATGCTGCAGTAAAACAGGCTGATATTATTGGGGGGAGGGAACTGGTCACTTCCAAGTCCTTGAACTCGCCAAGAAACTGCCCACTTTAAAGTTTCCTCCCTCCTTTAATCTTAAGCAGCAATGGAAATTCTAAGTCCACCTGTTACTTCCTGCACTGATGCTTCTAAGACCTAAGCAGAGCCTTCAGCAACCTGGAGCCCTCTAGATGTTTTGAACTCCAGATGGGAAGAGCTGAAGATAGACCTATATCCCAAAACATCTGGAGGTATCCTGTTGGAGCAAGGGTTATCCAGCACCTCTCACTTTAAACAGTACAAACAGACAAAAAACACTTTTCTCAATCTCCTTTCCCCAAACTCGCTTTCCTAAGAAACAGAGGCAGGTGACTGAATGTGAGCCACAGAACTGCACCTGTGCAGGACAGAGGAGACAACCTGTTGCAGGGCACCTACAACTCACAAAGCTGAATCTCGGTGGTTGTTTCTAGCCTGGGATGGAGGAGGGGTAGAGGAAGAGAGCCCATAGCCAGAGTAACTGTTGCAGGAAAAGTAGGCTTGCAAAGAATGCAGGAAGGGGTGTGTTCTGCACTGAAAAATGCAATTCGTTGTTGCGTTTTTATTTTTTAAAGAACAACTCCTTCATTGGCAAACAAATCTGCTGACTCCAGGGTTTTCCCCAGAAGGGAGATCTGATTCATGGAAGTGAACACTCCCTCCTCAGAAATTCAAGGAACCAGAAGGGAGAGCATGACACTCATGACAGTGACAACAGCAGTCCCAAGTTAAGTGTGGTGTTTACACTGCCTGGAACATTTCAAACTTTGCCAACATGACAGTCCTGGTGTGCATGACCTGCATTTGTGTCAGCTCCCATCCTGCAACTAGAGACCAAACTCACCCACCCCAATCCGCACCATCTGCAGGCAGAGAAGCTGCAGGCAAACAGCAGCACCTCCAAACCCACAAAACAACCCACCTGTCAGACTGCTGAGCGCCCAGCTCTAGCATGTTGCCTACCAAAGTATCACACCCCCTTTCAGGAACAGGGGATTTTTGATCCAACCCTTCTCTTACAATTGGCTTGTTGCTAAGAAAACGGAAGAGGAAGAATGATAGCGGATTTGTGTGTTTTGTTTTTCCTGACAGCTGGGAGCCAGAAGGGCAGCATGCATAGCAACCTTCTTGCTTGGACCAGTTCGCAGCCATCCCCTTGATAGGAAAACTGAGAACTCAAATCAGCAAAGGGGGCAGCCACACACACAGAGGGAAGCTTGAAAAAGGAGGAAGGCAGCTTCATAAAAAGGGCAAGGCAGAATAAAGGAGCACCAGCTCTGGGGCATGAGCTAGACTGCCATGTCCACAAAGACATGAATCAGGAAAAAGCAGCACAGAAGGGAGATAGATGGGGTTGCCATGGACCCCAGGTGCCTGGGACAGAATATGATGCTAAGAGAACATGGATCCACCTGGCCCATCCTCCTGCTCCCACAGTGGCAAAAGGGGGTGACATGAGGTTGTGCTGAGCAAGGACAGGGAGGCAGGACAATGAATTGGGGGACAGGTAAGGAAGAGGTTTGAAGAAGCCAAGAGGCAGTGGTGGGAGACCAGTGTTTAAACCCTGCACTGGGCCATGAAGCTCACCGGGTGACCTGGTTGCAGTCCCTGCCTCTCCGCCTAACCTACCTAGCAGGGCTGTTGTGGGGATCAAATGAGGAGGAGGAGGAGGAGGAGAACCATGTACACCACATCGAGCTCCTGGGAGGGAAAGGTGGGATACAAATGCAGCAAATAAATAAAAAGGAGGAGAGCCAGGAGGAAGAGGTGGCTGAACCAGCTGCTGGGAGTTTTGTGGGAGGGGGGTTATTGGTCTGAAGTTTGTACCTGCCTAAATCAACTCTGCAGTTCAGTTCTATTTAAATTTGGGTTTTAGGGCTCTGGTGGGTTGCAGGTGCAAACAAGGAACAGGAGAACCAGGGGAGAGGAGAGGTGGCAGGAACGGTGCTGGAAGGATGCAAAAGGAAAAGGGAGAGAGCAACGCCGCAAATATCTAAGGGGGGGGCGAGAGGGAGGAGAGCTGGCTGCTCAATGACAGCAGTTTAGTGCAAACTGTACTGAAGTTTAAATCCGAATTAGGCTTGTCGGGTTCACGCCTCGGTCTCCCTTTGAGAGCCAGACTATAAAGAAGGGGGTGGGGAGAGAAGAGAAGAGAGCAAGCTGGCCACGGGCAGCAGCTCGGTGCAATCCGAACTAAGGCTTCGATTCGGATTAAGCTTGCTTCGGGGCGCGCAGAACCACCACCCCCTTTCCCTGCTGCAAGGGGGAGGGAAAGGGAGGTGGGCGGGAGAGGCAGGAACAGTAGAATGGGAGAGCTGCCTGGGAGAAGAGGCAGCGCTTCGCCGTAATCCGAATTAAAGGTGCGCCCTCCTGCTCCGCTACCCGCCCGCCACGCAGCCCCATTAAGCAGGGGCAGAAAGGAGCTGGGGGGGGTGTCTCTGCCGGGGCGGGCAGCTTCTTCAGCGCGCTTAATCTGAATCGAGGCTCTGATCCGGAGTCGATCCGGATCGCGCGTACTCCCGAGGCGGCGGCGCCTCCCTCCCTCCCTCCCTTGCCGACTCACGCCGAGGGGCTCCCTCCGTGCTGGGCGACATCCTCGGCCGCGTCGTAGAAGAGCTCCTCGGTGTCGGAGTCGGACGCCATGCGGACGCGGAGCGGCGGACGGAGCCGCAAGGGAAACCGGAGCAGAAGTGGCGGCGGCGGCGGCGGCAGCAACCGGGCCGGGCCTCGCGCGTGAAGTCTCGCGAGAGAGGGCGGGGGGGAGGGAAGAGGGGAGGGGAGCTGTAGAGCTACGAAGCGGGAAGCGAAGACGTGGAGGGGTAGCCGCAGAGACACTTCCGGGTTCCACTCCACCCGACGCCGCGAACGGAGCAGGAACGGGAGTCGGAGTTAGTTACGTTACATATTAAATAAATGAATAAATAAGACCTATATGTATTGTGCTATTATTAATTGTTATTAGTTAATTAATGGTTATTAATCGCTATTTATTGCATATACTTTATTATTTGTTTATTGTAGTAGTCTAGTGATGTATGGAAGTGAGAGCTGGACCATAAAGAAGAATTGATGCTTTTGAATTATGGTGCTGGAGGAGACTCTTGAGAGTCCCATGGACTGCAAGAAGATGAAACCTATCCATTCTTAAGCCCTGAGTGCTCCCTGGAAGGGCAGATCCTGAAGCTGAAGCTCCAAGACTGGCCACCTCATGAGAAGAGAAGACTCCCTAGAAAAGACCCTGATGTTGGGAAAGATTGAGGGCACAAGGAGAAGGGGACGGCAGAGGATGAGATGGTTGGACAGTGTTCTCGAAGCTACCAACGTGAGTCTGACCAAACTGCGCAAGGCAGTAGAAGACAGGAGTACCTGGTGTTCTCTGGTCCATGGGGTCACGAAGAGTCGGACATGACTAAACAACAACAATTAAATGTATGGTTATTGTAAAAGTATTTCAAATCGTTATATTTATTTATATTTTATTGACTATAATATTAATAATATAATTATAAAATAAAAAATTAGAATAAAAATTATTTTAAAATAAAAATTATTCATTACACTTCTACCTCCTCCGTTGTCTCCTGAGAGAGATGGATGCCAACCAATCAATCTCCTCCTCCAAGGAGCTCAAGGGGACCTACAAGGTCCTCCTTCTCCTGGCCCTCCTCTCATCTTCACAACAACCCTGAGAGGTAGGTTCGTAAAAGGAGTGAACCACCAGAACACCACACCAAACAAGTAAGGGCTAATTCTTTTTTAGGAAAAACAGGATCTGCACAGGAGCGTCAGGCCTAATGAGCACAGCAACTTTTCTTTGGTAGGTCTTGCCCCTATGAATCAGCTGCAGAGACTGAAGGTCCCTCCTTCCCACAGCTGCCTAATTCCCCTCCTTGCCAGGGTTTCCCCAAGCAATCTGAGACTGTGCCTGCATGAAGCTCTAACTTCTCTTCATGCCTCTTCTGGCTCTGAGAGAGAAGGCAGGAGGGGATTGCTCATTTGTATGTATCCATCCCCCACATATTGCTGTCAGCTCCCAAAGGCAAAATGTAAGCAATGATTTATTTTTTTCTGTGGGTACTAAAGGGTATGCAGCACCTATCTTTTCTTGAAAGAAAAGCACTGGTTAAGTGTGGCACTATAATAACTTCATAGTGAGTTCCAGCACTTTTTTCCCCTAGAACAAAAGCACAGAGTTTTATTTTAAATAACTGCAGTAAATAGAATAGTCGTCAGCAGGAAAAAGGCTAATGAGATGGCTTTCCGCAGGGTTAGGGTTGGGAACAGTAAGTGCTCCGCTGAATTGAAATTTCAGCCTTCATGACATAGGAAAACGGCCAAGTAAACAGCTATTTTCGTGGAGGAGGGTCAAGATATTAACTGATATGCATGGAATTTCATATATAGCTATATAATCCCTAGTGTAGTAAGATAAGACCTTTGGAGCAGGCATTTTCAAAAAAGAAAAAGTTTTTTATGAACCACCCTAGTTAGGGCAGTAATTGTTCCTTGATAATTTGTCACCCCCCTCCATGATGGAACCTGGGCCACCCCGCCCCCCGCCCCCCACTTCCTACGCCCCTGCATGCAGTACTGTGTGCAAAAAGCCCCACACCATGAATAGGAGAGGAACATGTTGCCCCATCATCTGAGAATTTCACATCACTCCCTGGAAGTTTAAATGCTGCATCCCAATAAACAAAGGTGCTTGTGCCATCCAACCAAAAATTAGGAGCAAGAGAGCAGGGAGAAAATATCTGAAGGAACTCTAGAAACTTACAGGTGAAGGGGCGGATTCTGCTCATAGCTGTCAACTTTCGGATTTGAAAATAAGGGATTTCCCCAAACTTTCAGATTTGAAAATAAGGGATGCCACGAGGGCGGTGCAATGGCACCAAGTAGCCTCGCCACCCTGCGCTCCAGAGGCTGCGCGTGAACGGGTGAGCGAAAGAGCGAGCGCGTAGACGGCAGGCAGGCTGTCTGTCTGGTTGGGCGTGAGGGTCTGGCTGCACAAGGCATGCAAGCTCCGGCCCCAGTCGGTCTCAGACTCCTTATTGGCAGCCGAGCAACGCAGCTGAGGAGCCTCCCTGGCCGGCAGGGAGGGAGAGGAGCTGCTTCCTTTGAAATCCAGGAAATTTAAGGGATATCAACAATCTGGGATAGCAGCGGGAAACGGCATTGGAATAAGGGAGTTTCCCGCAAAAAAAGGGAGGGTTGACTGCTATGTCTGCTCCAGAGCCAGAGGGATGAAGAAAGGCTACCTGGTGGAACTGTGAGTTTCTACAACTTGCACAGCAATCATGGCCAGCCCCACACTCAAATGGGGTTTATAAATTCAGCGGTATATAAATTCAATTAAATATATACATACTTATCTCCCTCTCTGACTTTCCAGCTTGCTGCCTGCCTTCCTGGTCACATAACTACTGACTCTCAACTCTAACTTTTGTCCTTTTCATTATCTGACACTTGAGGAAGGGGCTCCACCCATTTGCATCTCATATACAGAGCCCTTCCTTTGGTTTCCTTACACCTCACCAGGGGGCTGGCCCCACACCCAACAGAGTGGCAGTTTGAACCATGGATCACCACTTCAGAGGGGACACAATGCTGTTGCATAGCCTTCTAGATTCCCTTTCTCCAGGCCCACAGAAACAAACTCCGGCAACTGCTCAGAAGGATCTTCTAGTTCAAATCCTATCGGGGTGTAGGGCAACCGGGAGGTGTGGAGGCTGGGTATGATGTCCATTGAGGAAGAATGTGCTTTGATTGGTTGTGTAGTTCTGAAGGCCATTCATCCCTAGGTTTGACTGACTGTCTCCCTGCTATGTACAAGGCCTGAAGTAAGGAAGACAAAGCTTCTCTGCTCCTTGCTCAAGTTGCTTTGCAAACATGTGCATATTAGGTACTAGGAGGAATGCTGTCTAAAATACTGATGAATTTTCACAAGGCCTTTTTCATATTTTTAACAAAATCCAAACTGGTCTATACGTTTCCACATGGAAAGAGGTGAGTAAGTAGAAAGTACCCCCTAATGGGACAGTGAGCCAATGGCACAACCAAGGCCATCCCTTGTGAAGTCCTGAGGCTGCCTGGTCTTCAGTGCTTGGAGTGATGTTCTCCTGCACCAGCTGATGCCCTCCAGATGCTTAGGACTACAGTCCCCACCAGAGCCCCTCATTCATTTATGTGTTCATGCTATGTAATCATGTACATGCTGAATAACAACAATAAAATGGATGGCAGGGCCATTATCAGCAATAAAGTTTGCTTATTTGCAGATAACACAAAGCACTTTGGAGCAAAAAGTGACCGAGGAAGGGTAACATCAATATCAGTGGTGATGATGATGATGATGATTTAAATATTGCATATGTATGAGAATTAAAGGGATGCGGGTGGCGCTGTGGTCTAAACCAGTGTTCCCCAACCTTGGGCCTCCAGCTGTTTTTGGACTACAACTCCCATCATCCCTCGCTAGCAAGACCAGTGGTCAGGGATTATGGGAATTGTAGTCCGGAAACAGCTGGAGGCCCCAAGGTCTAAACCACAGAGCCTAGGGCAGTGATGGCTAACCTTGGCTGGGGAGAGAGAAGCTGCTTGGAGATAATAGCTTCATTTCAGGCTGATTACTCTGGGATGTCTCTTTTCTCCCTTCCCCACTTGCTCTTGATTAAGGTGGAAAGGGAACTTTGCAACCGTTTTTGTCTTGCCACTTGCTCAATATCCCACTAGGGGGTAGTGTCTGCTTACTTATCTCATTCCATGTTGAAACAGTTTGCCTTTAAAAAAAGTTCTTGTGAAAATTAGTTGACATTCCTCCTAGTACCTAATATGCACATGTTTGTAAAACAATTTGAGGAGAAACCGTTGAGCAGAGAAGCTTTGTCTTCCTTGCTTCAGGCCTTTATTTATTTAAATTGAAATTGAAATACTTTATTGTCACTTGTACAGCTTGTAAAGGTAAAGGTAAATGGACCCCTGACCATTAGGTCCAGTCGTGTCCGACTCTGGGGTTGCGGTGTTCATCTCGCTTTATTGGCCGAGGGAGCCGGCGTACAGCTTCCGGGTCATGTGGCAGCATGACTAAGCCGCTTCTGGCGAACCAGAGCAGCGCACGGAAACGCCGTTTACCTTCCCGCTGCAGCGGTACCTATTTATCTACTTGCACTTTGACGTGCTTTCGAACTGCTAGGTTGGCAGGAGCTAGGACCGAAACAACGGGAGCTCACCCCATCGCAGGGATTCGAACCACCAAACTTCTGATCGGCAAGCCCTAGGCTCTGTGGTTTAACCCACAGCACCACCTGCGTCCAACTTGTATACAGTGAGATTACACAGTAGGTGAAGTATTGGGAACTTTATTTACGGTATCTGTTTTATTGAATTTAAATACTGCTCCATACCCTCAGGTCTCAGTAGTGGGTCTCTGTTGGAATCCAAGGCTGTGGCTATGGAAGAAGCAAGACCCTTTTGGGTTGTCAGTGATGTGAGCCCTTTCATCATAGGCTCAGGTTGTATATATGTGTAAATAATCCATATACCGGTATATGTATCATTAAAAGACCAGAGTCTCTGCTGTGCCTCATTTTCAAAATGAAACAAGGGCCTGGGTAGGTGCTTGGGCCCCTGGAATCTCACACTGCTCGAAGAATGGGGTGTGCATGAAACAATATTACAGGGCTGCTGAAACAAAGAAGGGGTACAAAGCACTCCCAAAGGACCCCTCCTAATTGAGTGGGTGGGCAGTAAAATGACAAGTGCACTTCATTGTAAACAAGTGTGATGTTATGCAGGTTGGGTAAAAAAAATAATCTTAATTTCACGCACGCATTTATGGCATATGTGGCAATGACTGACCAGGAAGGATTGCTGTGGATTTCTCATAAGAAGCTGCCTTAGGCTTATACTGGGTCTGGACTTTGGTCCATGCAGCTCAGTACTGTATTGTCTACCCGACTGGCAGCAATGGCTTTGGTTTCAAGCAGCAGATCTCTCCTCCCAGCCCCAGCTGGAGATACCCTTGAAGACTGAACCTGGGGCATCTGAATCCCAAGCAGATGCTCTGCAACTGAGCTGTGGTCTTTCCCGAAACGCTGACTCAGTGTACAGAGGAAGAGGAACAGCACTGCCTTCGCCAGCAGGAGCATCCCTTTCCAGGAGCACAGAAACTCCTCAAGGGGCTGGAGAAGGAATGGTCCCATTGTAACCGCAGCCAGATCAGGATCCTCCACTTCGGATTGCTCCATGAACCAGAAAGGACTCGGCTGCAAAAAGAGACCAGAGTCCAGACCAGCCTGCTGAGCTTGTGAAGACCACTGCTTCCAAGCTACGAGGTTTCTTTATTTTTCAAAAGGAGGAATGGAATAATAATAATAATAATAATAATAATAATAATAAATTTTATTTATACCCCGCCCTTCCCAGCCGAAGCCAGGCTCAGGGCGGCTTACATCCGTAAAATTGCAAAAATATAAAAGAAACCGTTAATTAAAATACAGGTTAAAAGACAGTTTAAAATTTATAATGCAGCTACATTTATTGGTCGAACTCAAAATCAAGGGGAGTCAAACCCGAAGGCCAGGCGGAACAGCTTTGTCTTGCAGGCCCTGCGGAAAGATGTTAAATCCCACAGGGCCCTGGTCTCTTGTGTCAGAGTGTTCCACCAGGTTGGGGCCAACACTGAAAAAAAAAACCACTGAAACAAATCCCAAAATTAAGGGAGTGTTTTGGAAAACTCTGGGACCTAACCATGCTGAGTAAACTGACATGATTTTTCGAGTCAAGTATTAATTAAATTTATATCCCAGCCTTCCTCCCAAAGACATCCAGGACGGCAAACAAGTGATTAAACAATAAAAACATCTTAAAAATACATACGCAGACTGGTAAAGATCCCCACTTAAAAGACTTAATAAAAGAGGAAGGTCTTCAAGCAGGTGCCGAAAATACAAGAGAAATGATACCTGTCTAACACTCAAGAAGGAATTCTAAAGGGTAGGTGCCACAACACTACATTGTGCAGAATGGATTGTTGGACTACAACTCCCATTATCTCTAGCTTGCAGGACCAGTGGTCAAGGATGATGTGAGTTGTAGTCCCAACAATATCTAACTGGGGACTCAAGGTTAAGAAAGTCTGATCTATACAGTAACATTCCAGTTATGTAATAAAAACAGGAAACAAATATATCAAGCAGTAAAACAAAGACAATTTATCAGGTGGAATTAGCTTAAAGCAGCAAACCATTAAACATAAGCAGTATGGCACCTGCCTGACACCTTGAGCCACAGCCAACAACTGTTGACAATATTGAGCTACAAAGACCAATGCTACAAAGCAGCTTCGTAGGTACCTAATATGCAAATACAGTGGCCTGGTTGGCATGCTATTGTAAATCATAGTTAGGCTAAACCATTGTTTGAATGTGAAGGCAAATGTGCAGCATCCTGGTGCATGCTGCTGAAATCATGGGTGTTTTGCTCCTTCCTCCACTCCTGCCACCAAAAACAAACCTCAGTGGGTTGCCAAAAAGAAACCCACAAGCCTGGGTTTGGATGTAGCACTAAGCCGGACTATGGCTTACATCTCAGCAGCACAACAGCTGCTGATTTCAGGTTCCTGCACCAGCAAGCTGCATGTTCACATTTAAAAAAGCATTTAGTTTAGCTATCATTTAAATTAACATGGGTTTGTTTTGCTGCTGGCAAATATATTGGCTCTGAAGATAAACCCAAGTGAACTCAAAAGAAACCTGATATTAGCATTGTAACAGAAAGATTACAGCTTGAAGTAAGTTTTAGATAGCAAAATTACCACAGCAAAATCCTGAGTCTGCAGGAATGGGGGCCAAAAAACAGCAAACAAAAAAAAGGTTTTCTCAGCCAAGACACTTTGTGGTTTGTTTCCCTGTTCAGTTCAGGGAGGAGCTCAATGCACCTTACTCCCAGGTAAGTGGAGGGACGATTACAGGCAGCAGTGATCACCACCATCCTTAGCAAGGCATTCGAGTGTCAGAGTACAGGATATAGTCATCACAGCTCCCTTTTAACAAGCTTCAAGAATCTCCTTCCCAATCAAACCCAATAGTTTTTTTAAAAAAAATCCGATTACCCTCTTAATGCATGTAGTAATCAATCAATCAATCAATCAATTTATTTCGGCTATTTGCCCATATATAAACAAAACAACCAGCCAAACAAGGCAAAAGAGACAGAACAAAACAAAACAATCAACTAACAATGCAAAATAAAACAACAACAACCGGTACAGAAGAAAACCGTCACAACGTTAGGCAATCAACTCATGGTAGTAATTCAATGCTACCCTAGCGACCTTAGCAAGGAAATGCATGTAGTAATTCTGGAAAGACCAAGATTAGCATATCTATTGCACATGTTGAGCAAGACCAGAGTCTGAGTTTTGTTCACTGGTATTGTCTACCATCATGATGGTGGGTTTGTAACGATTACCATTGTTCTTTTCTCCACTGTAATTTGCATGTGATGTTCAGAGATCAGGAAGTGAGAAGATGCGAGACAGAGACTGGTCAAAGAGTGGCCAGGAGATGATATATAATGAAATGAAAAAGAAATGTTTAGAAAGATTTTTATAAAAAGACCAGAAACCTTTCTCTTAGGTATTTTAGGACTAGCTGTCCCCACTGATCAAAGGATTTTATTCCTATATGCAATTAAAGAAGCCCAGATGGTATACGCCGAGAAATGGAAAGAGAGAACAATATTAACAAAGGAGGAATGGCAGATGAAATTGACGGAATAGGTAGAGCTAGCAAATTTAACTAATGTAATAAGAGGACAAGAAGAAGGAGATCTTAAGGAAGAGTGGAAAATGTTTGTAAAATATCTGAAGAATCATGGTAAATTACAGGTAACTAAACTGTTAGCAGGACTGGAGTAAATACAGAAGTTTATATGAAGAAATAATGAGAAGGCGGGGGGATCTGAATAAAATAAAATAAAATATGTAGTAGTATTGGGTAATCAAAAGAACCTTGGTAGGGGGGGAAGGGAAGTCATTGATTATTGTTTGGTTGTATTGACTGGAGTGTAAAAATATGTATTGTAAAATTATTAATAAAATTTATATAAAAAAACAAAAACAGAGAGGTCAAACTACCCCCACCCTGACCATCCTTCCTCTGTTTCACCTAGGCTGTATAACATTCTGGCGGAACAAGTTTTATTTATATAAACCTTATCTCTGAAACAACTTTATTGGTTCTGTTGCGTGTTCATTTAAGAATGTTGAAGGGAAACTCGTTGAAAATGAAAGAGTATCAGTTGGAGCAAATGAATTTATACACCAGAGCAGCGCATGGAAACGCCGTTTACCTTCCCGCCAGAGCGGTACCTACTGGTATTTATATACTTGAACTTTGACGTGCTTTCGGACTGCTAGGTGGGCAGGAGCTGGGACTGAACAATGGGAGCTCAACCCGTCGTGGGGATTCGAAACGCCGACCTTCTGATCGGCAAGCCCTAGGCTCAGTGGTTTAGACCACAGTGCCACCCCCGTCCCTCATGCAACCTTCGAAGACTCTAAAGGCAGACCTGTATAGGGAAGGTTTTTATTGATTCATATTTTATTATGTTTTTATATCTGTTGGAAGCCCCCCAGAGTGGGTAGGGCAATCCAGTCAGATTGGCGGGGTATAAATAATAATAATAAAATTATGGAATAGGGCATCTCTATTTTCATCAGAGAAATGTTGGAGACATTGTTATAGGCGGGTGTATTGAGTTCCCTCTGATGGCCAGAAAACTGGTTCTGAAATAGCACAGTTCAGAGAGCTCAATGATCTCCCCCCACCCACCCACTTGAAGAGTCATAGGTTACTCCTTAAGTAAGAACTGAAAGCCTTTCATAACAACCTGGAGTTGTATGTAAAGATAACATGTGGATGTTCTGCATTTCTAGGTTTGTGCCAGTTCTGGTCCCTAGGGAATCACTGTTGCTCAACCATGTGGACTTGTAATGGGGGACCCTTTCACCCAATTGAAAAAGTAGCCCACAGAAGCTTGTCCTGCCAGAAATCTGTCTTTAAAGGTGCCAGGGGGCCCATAGGCAAGCAATGGGAAGAACCTGAGACAAAGTGGGCAGAGCAGTGGATATAAATGTTGCCTTTGTACGGTGGGCTTCCTTCTCCACCAGTGGGTCTCAGAGGGCGTGGCAGGAGGAGGATACAAGGGCAATTCAAGAAACATGTAAACATTTCAGTGTTCATCAAAATAATAATTTTTTTATATACAACTAGAAACAGTGTTTATGCATCTCTTCAAGAGCTTTGTCATTCTCCATGACTTATTACTGTGAAAGGGGATTTCCAACTCTCACAAATATTTATTTATTTATTTATTTATCTATTTTATTTTATCTTAATTTATATACTGTCCTATACCCGGAGGTCTCAGGGCAGTTCACAGAACAAAATCCAAATATAAAATATATAATCAAATCAAAATAAAAACAACAACCCAATAACACCCCAACCCCCCCCCCCCCACATTTTAAAAGGGCATAGGACATCAATAAAATCAGCCAAAGGCCTGCTTAAAAAGGAAAGTTTTTGCCTGGTACCTAAAAGTGTCTTCTTCTTCCTCTTCTTTGGCAATCCCTCATAGCCATGTAAGATTGTCTTCCATAAACATGGTCTTAACAGGGAGTCCATAAGTGACCGTGGAGGCCAATTCTGGAACCACACGTCCTTCCACAGTGGGGACATAAGTTTCTGGGTGGGAGTTGATCATTGTGAGGGCTTGCAAAGTGTGCCTACTTCTTAGCATGTTTCACCCTTTTGTATTGAGTTCGAGTATCTTCAAAGCCCACGACACCTTGGGTAAAGGCTGTTCTCCAATTGGAGCGCTTGCAGGCCAGTGTTTCCCAGTTGGGGGTGTTTATACTACATTTTTAAATATTTGCCTTTAAGGTTTGAGGTCCTGAGCCATTTAAGGCTTTATAGGTCAAAACCAGCACTTTGAATTGAGCCCGGAAACTAATTGGTAGCCAGTGCAGTCGGACCAGGATCAGTGCAATATGCTCAAACCGTCTTGCTCCGGTGAGCGACCTGGACCCTGAATTCTGCACAACTGAAGTTTCTGAACCGTCTTCAGAGGTAGCCCTACGTATAACACATTGCAGTAATCTAACCTTGAGGTTACCAGAGCATAGACAACAGTAGTTAGGCTATCCCTGTCCACCAAGCCAAACCTGATGGAAGGCATTCCATGTCACTGAGGTGAGGCCACCTGAACCTCAAGCAACAGCAAAGGATCCAGTAGTACCCCCAAGCTACAAACCTGCTCCTCCAGAGGAAGTGTAACCCCATCAAGAACAGGCAACCTCCCAGCCATCTGGTCCACGGCACCACCCACTAACAGTGCCTCAGTCTTATCCCAGTATGTTTCTGAGCACAATTCAAAGTGTTGGTGCTGACCTTCAAAGCCCTCAACGGCCTTGGCCCAGTATACCTGAAGGAGCGTCTTCACCTCCATCCCGGACACTGAGGTCCATCTCCGAGGGCCTTCTGGCGGCTCCCTCCCTGCTATAAGGGAGATTACAGGGAACCAGAGAGGGCCTTCTTGGTGGTGGTGCCCTCCCATGAGATGTTGAGGAAATAAACAACTATCTTACTTTTAAAAGACATCTGAAGGCAGCCCTGTTTGGGCAAGTTTTTAATGTTTGATGTTTTATCGTGTTTTTAATATCCTGTTGGGAGCCACCCAGTGGCTGAGGAAACCCAACCAGATGGGCGGGGTATTAATAATACATTGGCTCCCAGTACGTTTCCGAGCACAATTCAAAGTGTTGGTGCTGACCTTGAAAGCCCTAAACGGCCTCGGTCCTGTATACCTGAAGGAGCGTCTCCACCCCCACCGTTCAGCCCGGACACTGAGATCCAGCGCCGAGGGCCTTCTGGCGGTTCCCTCTCTGTGAGAAGTGAGGTTACAGGGAACCAGACAGAGGGCCTTTTCGGTAGTGGCGCCCTCCCTGTGGAACACCCTTCCAGCAGATGTCAAGGAAATAAGCAGATATCCTATTTTTAAAAGACATCTGAAGGCAGCCCTGTTTAGGGAAGTTTTTAATATTTAATGCTGTATTGTTTAACATTTGACTGGAAACCGCCCAGAGTGGCTGAGGAAACTCGGCCAGATGGGCGGGGTAAAAATAATAAATTATTATTATTATTATTATTATTATTATTATAAGCTTCAGTCTGTTGGCTCTCATCCAGACACATTGGTCCAGCACTTCCACTGCCTCACCTGCAGATCTAAAGGAGAAATAGAGCTGAGTGTCATCAGCATACTGCTGACAACACACTCTGAACCTCCAGATAACCCCATTTCATGTAGCAGTTTCATGTATATGTTAATATGAAAGACCAGAAAAGAGAAAAGCTTATTTGTGTCGGTGTGGAGATGAGTTTGCCTGCCTCAAACAGGACCCGATACATTACTTTTACAATAAATAGCCGAGCATCGACGTCTTAACGGCGGCGTCGAGATTCGAACTCGCAGCCCGCTGCTCCCCCTCTAAATGCCCCCTAACGCTTCCCTCCCTTCCCGCGTCGCGCAGGCGCAGCGCCGCCATCTTGGTGACGCAGGAGGGCGTGGCTTCAGGCACGGAGGGGGCGTGGCTCCCGATTCCGGACTCGGGAGGACTTTCGAAAAGCTCCCGCAGCCGCCGAGGGGGAAGGAGGAGGCGGATCAGGTGCAGCGGATCGGGCCCCGGTCGCGCTCCCCCTCCGCCCACAGGCCAAACCGCCGCCCCCCCCTTCCTCGCGACTCCGGGCCCTTTATTGACTTGGCGGCAGCAGGTGGCGGCAGCCGCGGGTGAGGAGACGGCGCGGGGGGGGGGGGAGGGAAGCTCGACGCCGCTTCTCTGTGAGGGGAAAGCGGAGGGGGAGGGCCGCGGGGGCGGCTTTGTGTCCCTCTCCGCCATTGGCTGGAGCAGGGAGGCAGCGTGGAAGGGACGGCGGCGCTGATTGGCTGCGCGCGCTCCGGGGAGGGGAGGAGGGCGACACGATTGGCTGTGCGGTCCGGAGGGGAGGGGCGAAGGGAGGAGGGCTGGCCCCCACCCCCATACACTGGCTCAATGGGGGGGTATCCGCTCCCCCCAAATCCAAGGTGGTGGTGTTGGGGAGAGGGAGCAACACCATGCAAGAAGTGCATTTTGAAAATAATATAGCGAGGGGCAGACAGTGATAAATCCATTTGCAAAGGCTGAATGGGTGGGTTGGATTTTTTTTGGGGGGGGAGAGAGATAGCTTGGAATTGAATCCTTCCCCTTTGATCTTCGTCAGAGGCGTGCCTAAGATCAAGTGCACTCTTTGCAAGAAGCTGTATCTCCAACCCCCAGTCACAAAAAGAAAATGTTACCCAAGTACTCTTAAGTGCATCCAGAGTGAATTGTAGCCCAAAACATCTGGAGGGCATTCGGTTGGCGAGTGCTGTTTTAAGGCACAGGGGCAGAAAGGCACTGGAGCTTTGGCAGAAATCTGTAATTATTTTCTAAGGACACCAGGTGTTTAGGATGGCTGTTTTGGAGAGACCAGCTGCCCTTCTGGGCTTAACCAGTAGCCAAACAAGAATTGAACACTTTTTTTCTCTCCGTTATTGTCACCTGCCCTTAATCTCAGCGAAATAGGAGCTGAGACTATGCAGGTGGGAGGAGGTGTCACTTTGCATGCGCTGGGGGTGGGTTAATCTTTTTTTTTAGTCAGACTGTAGGACCCTGGTTGAAATTAGCTTTCAGTAGCCCAGGATCTCCATAATCCTGCTCAGTCTTGTGCTCCACAGAGGAGGCACACTCCATTGTCTCTCGATACAGATGGATGCTAACCGCACTTTAGTCCCATTGGACTTAACAGCAGCTTACATCTGAGTATACATGAATAGGATTGCTCTGCATTCATTTCCCAAACACACCATTGCTCAGGACAGTCTCTCTCCCCTTGGCTAAAATACGTATTATAAAAAAATATTGGTGTGCAATAATTGAAAACAACAGAAACCACACTGTGCTCTGCCACCCAGAATCTAAACACATAAGGAATACTGTACTTGCATGGGACAGCTTGAGTTTTTCTGATATCCCATGAAGGCTGCTAGCAGCCCATTAGAGGCCCCAGGAAGTTAGAAGATGCAGTGAGGTGGTAATTCATGTTGGTTCTTGTCAACCAGTCTCTAGTTATTGAGCTGTTGTGTGTTTGGTCACAAAGAGAGCCACTTGAGTGTAGCGGTTAGAGTGTTGGTAAGACCTGGGAGACCAGAGTTCAATAAGTAGATCCTAGTAAATTCATTGTAACTTACTTCCTTACTACAGCAGAATCCATAGCATGGCTACTGAGAGGTAAGTCTCATTAAATTCAATGGGATTTATTCCCAGGTTAGGCTGCAATCCTAACTCCACTTACTTGGGAGTAAGTCCCACTGAACTCAGTGAGATTTACTTCTGAATAGATTTGGTTAGGATTACACTGTTGGTATGGATAGGATTGTGCTGCAGGTTTATAATATCTAAATGTGTTTACCCATAAGTAACCCCAATGTAATTCAATTGGACCTGCTAGTATATACTTTTAGGTTTGCTGATTTAATCTGCTCTAGAATAGTGACAAGGACGTGGGTGGCGCTGTGGTCTAAACCACAGAGCCTAGGGCTTGCTGATCAGAAGGTTGGCGGTTCGAATCCCCGCAACGGGGTGAGCTCCTGTTGCTCGGTCCCTGCTCCTGCCCACCTAGCAGTTCAAAAGCACATCAAGTGCAGGTAGATAAATAGGTACCGCTCCGGCGGGAAGGTAAACGGCGTTTCTGTGCGCTGCTCTGGTTTGCCAGAAGTGGCTTAGTCATGGGCCCCATGACCCGGAAGCTGTCTGCGGACAAACGCCGGCTCCCTCGGCCTATAGAGTGAGATGAGCGCGCAACCCCAGAGTCGTCTGCGACTGGACCTAACGGTCAGGGGGACCTTTACCTTTAGAATAGTAACAAACTAAATGGAATCTAATTAATTGTTCAGTATTCATAAGAAAACCAATAATAATTGTGAAGCAGAGACTCTTCTGAACCAAGACAAGGCACTTAAACATTACAGTTTGGTTAATTCTTAGAATCTAGGTGTATACTGTTTTCTTTGCAAAGGTGGAGGGTGGAGAGAGCATCAGAATAGGCGAGGGCCATACAACTTTCCTGCCAGTTAAGTAGTCTGAACAAGCACAAACTTGATAAATGTCCACTTTATGAAATCATGCTTCTCTTCCTAACTTAGGAGAACTGGCAGGAATTGGATCTGTGGCTTCTTTAGCCCATATCCATCTTACAATCTCTTCTCTAGAGATGCAGACAATATAGTCTCACACAGTTATCCAGAGCTAGCCTAAAACACTTTGCTGCCCTAGGAGGGGTGGCGAATGACCCTCATCCTACACCCCAAATCAATATGCATGGTAGCCAAGGCTGGCCACTTTCTTCTAGCACATGAAGCAGAAAATCCAACAAGCTACTTTCTTGCTCTTTGTCCATAAAAAATACATGAAAAGCATTAACAACTTGCTGCCCTTTCCATGTCACCCAAAATCAGCTGCCTGAGGCAGCTACCCTACTCTGATGGTCTCTCACCTTCATTTACCTTTCCATGGAAACTAAAACATATCTCCCCCCTTCAGTTTCTGCTGCACAGCTGTTTAAAGTGCTGCTGCCCCTTTAAAAACACCATCCAGCCTTGCTATTCCTTCTGCAACATTCCACACACCTATCTTCCCCCTTTAAGAGCAGCCTCTCCCTCTGCCCCACCTGCCAGTCACCCCTCTTGTCTTTATTAGGGCTGAATAATGGGAATCTGGCCCTTTCCCTTCCTTTCTTCACAAAGAGTGCGTGGCTGCATGGCTGAAGTGTGGAGGATGTTGTTTTTTGCACAATTGTCAGTGATATTTTTGTAGAGTTTCTGCAAATCTTGCTGTGACGAATTATGGGAGGTTAACAGTACAGTTGTGTCAGTAATTATGTGGTGTTTCATGCAGTTAATGGACACAGAAGACAAGCAAGCTCAGGGAGCTTGCAGTTGAAACTTGCAGTTCAGGGAATAGCAGGGAATGAAGAGTCATGGGTAATGAGGGAAAGCTCAATTGCGTTTTTTGTTGTCCTGACCGTTTTGATTTTAAAGTTTAAAGCTTTTGCAGTATGAACATAGTGGTATAAAATGTGTGTGGTTTAAACAAGCAGGGGAGAAAAGTATAGATGCATTAGGCTATGTTACAGTGCAATATATGTGTGGTCCCTGTTCCACATTGGGCGAGGATATGGCTGAGAGAGAAAGGTCTGCAAAAAACACTCAACTGAGTGTACAGCTCCCACCTCATATTCTCTTCAGGTTGATCTCTGCTGTGCTGGGGGCAGGAGGAGGGGGGAAGACAGGTAGAGAGGGGGGGGACACAGGAAGTGGACTGGGGATGAGAATATTTTCTCCCCGACTCCATTTTCATTTCTCACCAGAAGTTGTGAGTAAAACAAAGTTATATGAATCGATATTATGCTGTATTTCCATTAAAGCAATCAGTCTTAAGTAATGACCCTTTAGAAATGTTTTCTAACTTCACACAGCAGCATTTTTTCAAGAAAAGTGGGCAGGGGGTGCAGTGATGATGAATAGGACAGAGAAGTCTTCCTCTGTCCTGTCCAGTGTATATTGGGGAATGAAAACACATGTCATGAACATGGTTTCATTCCAGCGCTCTTGGTATCCCTGTTCACCCATCTGCAGAGAAAGTCGCTCCTGTGCCAAAATAGATTCCAGAATATTGAAAATGAGAATACCTTGTGTTCTGGGATTCTAGCGTGAATATTTCTTTGCTACCCAAGATGTATTTACTTGCACTGTAGGAAAGTTGAGTCTTCATTTTACTTGCAGCTGCTTAGCATATGCTTTTGAAGCTGGAGTTGAGGTTGCATTCATAGGTTTTATGATTAATTCTCAAGGGGCTCATTTAGAATATGCCTGCTCTGTGTGCTTGCTTGGGAAGATTTTAGCTCTGTAAGTAGTGTCTGAACTGCTGTAGTCTATACAGTTCTGGACTTTCGTAGTGTCTCATAACAGAAGCCTGCTTCACGTATTCCCACTTTCCACCAGAGTTTGCAGAGGAGCAAATGTCAGGCTTAGTAAGGCTTTCTATACTGCCGTGTATTTAAATGTAGCTATTTTTTAAAATGTTGGTGTCCTTGCAAATGCCAGTGATCTTAGCTGTGTTACATACACTCCTTTGTTCCAGGAATAATAGAATCATAGTTATAAGGGGACCCTGAACATCAGTATAGGAATCCTGTACTGACGTTCTCTGGGTGGGCCATTTACTGACATCCATATCTCCACTTGTTCTTGGAAGCTCAGGTTGTGCAACTTTTCTAATATAAAAAGGGTGAAGAATATATCAAAATGCATACAGTACCATAGATACTCAATTAGAAACTCCCAAATAGATTAACTCCCAAATTCCAATTGCCAGCCTAAATAGAAGTGTGCTGGGTAGCATCTTTAAATTCCACATGCTCCTATTCTTACAGACCTTCTGAAGAAGACAGTGATTGGTTATATAGCAGCAGCTCCTGAGAAGTAATATCTGTAACTTAACATTGATTTATTACCCATAATGTGCTAAGAGCTCTACAGAGAAGAACATCTCTCTGTGTGTTCTGAGGAAATTGTGCTGTTAAGAGGCTGCTGTACCATGGGAAAACTGGGTGCTTCTTAGTGCTGTTTGCATGTGAAGCTTCAGTTTGAGAATTATTACTTGTTCCAAGAATTAGCAGTTGGCTCCAGGGGTCGCAGATACTTCTTATTTTCTTGCAGAATGTGAAGAGCTTACTTCCAAAGGTGTCTGAGGTTGCAGCATTTCACAGGGTGGCTTCATTTCCACCCAAAATCTGAGCTGCGTGATCAGCTGTGGCATGTCTTGTGACAATATGAATGTAGCATGAAGTAGAGCAGGAATGAGGAACCTGAGGCCTTATTGCTTTCCCCTCAACTCACATAATCTCTGACTATGGGCCAGGTTGGCTGGGGCTGATGAAAGGGGCAGATCATAGAATCATGGAATTGTAGAGTTGAAAGGGAGGGTCATCTACTGGGGCTCAAACCCTGAGATTAAGAGTCTCATGCTCTACCAACTGAGCTATCCCAGCAACAACTGAAGGGCCACAGGTTCCCAATCCTTGGATTTGAGGCTGGAGATGGAGGAGTATTGTGTTGGAGGAACAAGAATGAATGCCGAAGGCTGGAGTGGTGGGGAGGAAGAAGTTTGAGAGAGGCCCTGCATCTTTACGTGACATTTCGTTGCCTTGCACGATACATCTGACAAGGCCTGGCATTGTGTTAACTGTTCTGCACAGACGGCCTTTCATAAAGGCTTGACCATTGCAGCATGGTGGAGGGGAGTGCTGACATTTCCTCACACAGACTGGCCACCTGCAGAGTCTGCTTCGAACAGGGTGAAAAGGAGTTCACTGCTTCCTTCTGGTTGCTCTAGGCAGTTTCTTGCCAGAGGAAAGGACTTGGCTAATTTTCTGCCCTGTTTGCGTCACTGTTTTGTTCTTGCCTTTGCTGCCTGTGTTAAGGGCATTCTTTTGATAGTGAAACCTTCTGTAAGGGGATATCTTTAATTCATAAATCTCTAATACACAGTAGCACCTGCAGAAAGAAACATAACTTGCCTTAAGTGTGTGTCATGGCCAAGGTCTTAATCTCCATCTAGCTCCCACCAGGGTGCCCTGGGTGGTGATCTGCATCTATCCCTGGTTGTCCAAAGTTTGCTTGCAAATGCTGCAGTTCTTGCGTGCTCTTACCTGAGAGATTTCTGTTCCGTTATGTTGCCTGACCTTTGCATTGCAGGGTAATAGGGTGTGGTGTTGGCATGCCCGAGACAGGTTTTTTGGGCTGGAGGAAGGAGTGGACAGAGCTGCATTGGAAGGATGACCAAATAGGCAATTGTTTCAGCTGCTTTCTCCAGCAATCATAATGGAACTGGTCTGAGCCAGCAGCCAGACATCACCTGTGCCAACTCACAGGGTGTTTGCTGCTTGTTCGGATACAACAACAGAATTAGGATGGGAGTATGAAGATGCCTTGCTCTGCTTTTGCTTTGGGCTTTACAAGAAAAATAGGTGGCACTTCATGCAGCCTTAAAAGAACTAACAAGACCTGCAAGCTTTCTCAGAACTGGCCAGTTTTTGCATGCAACTGTTGAGCTGACTATTGTTCTCAGTTTTGCATTAAACGTCCTAGTGCTTTTTGTTGCTGTTTTCAGAAAGGAAGGAGAGGGTTTTTTGGTAGAACTAAGTGGGGAAGAATAAGAGTTTGTAATATGCAAAGCCATTGGTTTTAAGTTGATGTATCTTCCTTGGTATATCAGTTTTAGTTGGTGCTCTGGGAAAGCCTATACAGTGGTACCTTGGTTTAAGAACAGCTTAGTTTATGAACAACTTGGATTAAGAATGCTGCAAACCCGGAAGTAGTTGTTTTGGTTTGTGAACTTTGCCTTGGAAGCAGAACATGTTCTACTTACTGTTGAGTGTAAATTGAGTCCCCCACTGCTATGGGAAAGTACGCCTTGGTTTAAGAACACTTTGGTTTAAGAACGGACTTCCGGAACGGTACCACTGTACAATGTTTGAGGACAAACCACAGCAAACATGGACAGACAGACATGTCATTCGAACATAGTCAGGAAGTTGTCCTAGTGCAGTGAATAATTTTTTGGGGGGAGGGTGTCTTGTCCTGTACTTGCCACTACTTGCAGAAGGGTAATACCTTCCCAGTTTTTGGACCTTGTGGTATTCCTCTTGCTTTTAAAAACATATGATGCACAAATATATACATTTTTCACTGCTAATGTGCGCCCCTTTTGCAAAACCAGTCATATGGTTTTATGTAGCATGTAGTGTGTGGGGCAATATGAATGAGATGCTGCTGTATTAACAACATTTTAAGTCAAGATAAGATAGGGGAGGTGTGCAATAATGCCTTAATTGCTCCTGGCCAGGACTAAGTTTTCCTCTATTGCAAGTGGATTTGCAGCTTACCGGTGTATATAATGGCAAGGGTCAGTATTCAACTCCACTGACAATATTGTGCCCTGGAGTTTCTTAAATGGCAGCACAAAGGCCTCTTTGCCAATATATATTTTTTCTTTCCTTCCTCAAGTTGTGTTCAGTGTATTGGCAATAAGCTGAGCTTCTGGGAATGGTAAAGTCTTGTCTGCTACAGCAAGCCTATAATAATCCTCTGCTGTCATGACAATAGCTGAGAAGCTGTGGGTCTAAACTCTCTGACAGTGTTGCATGCAAATGTGAATTTCTTGGTTCTTTGCTTGTGAGCGATTATTATGCCTGCTTTCTCCTATGGTTTGCTTTTTAGTAGTGCGCCTGTGTATATGGTAGCGATGAGTCTGAAAAATGTTTTTAAGTGCATGGGAATTGTGTTGCTGTTGCCATGCTGGCATGTATCTGACAAGGCTAAAAAAATGCTTAGCCATTGTGGTAGTGGGTGGGGCATGCGAGACCCCTACCAGAAGGGGCTGCAGCATGGAGAGTTACCCAAAGCCTCATGGTAGGAAAGCACTTGCCTGCTGGTTAGATTGTTAAATATTTATTCCTTTATGGCTTTGGTTTCCCTACAATGTTCTGGGGCTCTAGTGGTGCCTCAGAAGAAGCCTGTTTGAGAGGGTTTCAACAGAAAGAGCAGTGATGGTCAAATAGCTCCCTTGAATACTGGTAGATGCTTTGCTCACTGTTACCCATCTCCCCTGGCACTGCACAGTTTCAGGAGGGTGTTGGGCATGTTTTAGGGGTGACTCTCTTGGTTCAAGTGTGACAACAGGCCTGGCTAGTGCTCTACTTGAGCAAAGTGCACACTTTAGGGCAGAGGTTTTCAACCTTTTTGGGTCCACATCTCCCTTGACCAACTACCTTCTTTCTACGGTTACCCTGTGGGGCTCAGGAGCCCAGTTATGTCCCCCCTTGCCTGCAGAGCTGGCAGCCCCTCACCCTTTTTCAAGCACCCTCCCTTGTGGAGGGTTCCCTCAGCCTCCTCTCCCCTCCCCTTGGGAGTCCTCTGGGCAGCTGCCACCACACACCTCCCCCCCCACAAAGAGAGGTGCCTCCTTACACTGCCCCCCTGGGGGGACTGGGAAGAGGATGCCCCCAGCCTTAGCAGCCTGATGGACATTGGCCAAAGGTGAATGTGAGGCCAGTACTTTACTCACCTTGGGAGGCAGCAGTAGCAGCAGTAGGCGCCACCAGGTCTGCATGGCGGAAAGTCTCCCCTTTGGCTCCAGGCACTCGGCTCCCAGGCAGGCCTTACACACAACAAGCAGAAGAAAGACCAGTGTGTCGCCTACCTGCCGGGCCTACCACTTGTCAGTCTATTCCCAAAAGCAGGTGCTGGTGGACTGGCTGGCTGGGCTCCCTCACCCACTTGCTTGCTTACACTGAGGCCCCCTCAGCTCCTGGCAACCAGCACCCCGTGACCAGTCCCAGAGACACCATGTGCCTGGGGAGCTTGTAACCAGGGCTTCAACAAATGGCAAGCCTTTGGGAGTCAGAGACACGAGATGGCATCAGAGGAGGGAGGGAAGGAAAGAGGGACCAGGGTTGCTTGTGACACTCCTCACCATCATTCAAGGCACCCCAGGGTGCCATGGCACACAGGTTGAATACCACTGCCTTAGGGCATGTCTAAGAACTTGCTGCAGAATTCTGTGTTACTATGGCAGATGTGCAAGGGACTCTCAGCAAGGGAGTCAGTGGAAAGTGTTCCCTGAATATTAAAGGGGCTGAATTAATGGGCTCAAATTAACAGGTAGATCCAGGGAATGCTATATGCACTGCTGGTCAAGCAGACCTCATTTTGTGAGGTCCACAACCTGGCTACCTCTGACATGCAGGCACATTCAAGCTTCATGAAATCTAATTTCTGTACTCCTGTTACAGTACAGGAGTTTCCTTTATAGTAGTATGATAAATTAAAGACTGAGTACAAGGGCTGAGACTGGGAGGCACCTGGGGTGAGTGGAAATCACCAAGAGGCCACTACTGACAGGAAATGATGCATGTTGCCAACTCTTCCATGGTTCCTGCTTTGTGTTCCCTCGGTTTATCAAAACTGCCTGCAGCTAACTTCTTTCAGGAAGAAGTGTTTGTGAAGTAATTAAAGCAGTTGGCTGGAATTTTAGTTAGTAAAATAAAACTGTTCCAACCCGTTTCTCTTCGCCTCCGCTGTTTGCTGTAGCAACATGTTGTGAGCGGAACTGTTTGTTTCAGCCTCCTCAAGTCTGAGATGGTTGTGACTGGCATCCTTGCCAGCAGGGCTCAGGTTGTGTGTGCACACGTCTGCTGCTTCACCCAGGCTTGCAATGAAGTTGGCCAATGTTGCCACTGCATATGCCCACAAGTGATGAAACTGGGGGGGGGGGTAGCTTTGTGAAAGGTTACCCCCCAGTAGCTGTAGGGTTGGGAAGGAATGACTGCTGACCAGCTGGGGAATAGGCTCGG
This sequence comes from Darevskia armeniaca, assembly GCA_034641395.1. Classification (NCBI taxonomy): domain Eukaryota; kingdom Metazoa; phylum Chordata; class Lepidosauria; order Squamata; family Lacertidae; genus Darevskia; species Darevskia armeniaca. The sequence continues at coordinate 1,015,292 of JAWWNF010000473.1, read as the reverse complement.
GATGGCTGGAAAATGAAGGTAGGCTTATGCTCTTTCCTTACTCTCTTTCCCCATATAGCAAAGACCTTTATGATTTCTGCCACGCCAGCCCCTTTCTCAAGCCTAAACTTGATAGCACAGTTTGGAAAGCCGAAAGCAGCAGGAAGCTTTTTTGTTCAACCCAGTACTTCAGTTATGACAATTTACATCCCTCTAGAACAGCAGGCAGGCAAGAGGTTGTTGAGGCTTTGCTAAGAACTGGAGATGGGGCTATATCTGTCGTGCTTGCTGAAGGGGACGTGTCTTCCAGTGTTTTCCTTCCTATTCTAACACCTGTTGCTTTAGTGTGCATGTTCTTTAACTGCTTTTCAAACATTTTTTTCAAACCCAGGTATCTCCCCTGTGCCATAATGGGTCTAGCTTTGTTTCTGGGCAAATATTTTAATTTGCAAACTTGCGGGTTTTTTGTTTTTCTTTAACAGCTGATGGGCCTTCTTAAGACCATAAGAATTAATGAGCTGGTAACTGATCAAAGAGAATCCTTATGTGTGCCCTGAATGGAAATGTGGACAACTGCTTGGAACATATTCTGGGGTGTTGTGTGACATACTGTGTAGATCAGTGGTTCTCAAATGTTTTTCTCTGGGCCACACTTTCAGACCAAAAATTTGCTCGCGCCACATCAATTTTTAAAATTACTATTAATATGTAGTACATTGCAAAATGAAAAGCAACAACTCCTAACAGTGCTTGCTTGATATATGACATAAAACACATAGCACATCCATAAAGTATAAAACAATGCAGCTACGTATAAACATGAATCATTCCCAAGTTATAGTACTGATTGTCCTTGAATCTTCCCGCCACAGTTGCCATTCTGGTGGCTAACAGATTAAGGTTGAATCCTGACAAGACAGAAGTACTGTTTTTGGGGGACAGGAGGCGGGCAGGTGTGGAGGACTCCCTGGTCCTGAATGGGGTAACTGTGCCCCTGAAGGACCAGGTACGCAGCCTGGGAGTCATTTTGGACTTCCAGCTGTCCATGGAGGCGCAGGTTAATTCTGTGTCCAGGCCAGCTGTTTATCAGCTCCATCTGGTACGCAGGCTGAGACCCTACCTGCCCGCAGACTGTCTCGCCAGAGTGGTGCATGCTCTGGTTATCTCCCACTTGGACTACTGCAATGCGCTCTATGTGGGGCTACCTTTGAAGGTGACCTGGAAACCACAACTAATCCAGAATGCGGCAGCCAGACTGGTGACTGGGAGCGGCTGCCGAGACCACATAACACCGGTCTTGAAAGACCTACATTGGCTCCCAGTACGTTTCCGAGCACAATTCAAAGTGTTGGTGCTGACCTTTAAAGCCCTAAATGGCTTCAGTCCAGTATATCTGTAGGAGCGTCTCCACACCCATCGATCTACCCGGACACTGAGGTCCAATGCCAAGGGCCTTCTGGCGGTTCCCTCACTGCGAGAAGCCAAGTTACAGGGAACCAGGCAGAGGGCATACTCGGTAGTGGCACCCGTCCTGTGGAATGTCCTCCTACCGTCTTTCCCCCTTTTTAAGACACCGTCTTATAATTTTTTTTCCTCAAAAAAACACAGGGTGGCTTATTTTCGGGGGATGTCTTATTTTTTTATTACGTCAGTATGGTACAGTACAGCCTCCCCCTGCATGCTGAGCAGGTAGGGCAGAACTCCGCAAGAGGCGCGTTTTCCCCCCGTGCCTCTCACTGGTTCGCTGGCTCCCTGCGCACGCAGAAGGGGCTGAGGAGGCGACTGGAACAATGGCGGCACCATGGCTTACTTTTGGGGTACGTCTTACTTCTCACAAAGGTAAAAAAATCCTGCCATGGCTTACTTTATGACTACGTATTAAAAAAGGGGAAACAGGGTACCAGATGTCAAAGAGAACAACAACTACCAGACTTTTAGAAGACATCTGAAAGCAGCCCTGTTTATGGAAGCTTTTAATGTTTGATGGATTATTGTATTTTAATATTTTGTTGGAAGCCGCCCAGAGTGGCTGGGGAAGCCCAGCCAGATGGGCGGGGTATAAATGATAAATTATTATTATTATTATTATTATTATTATTATTTATTATCCTCTTCTGCTGCACCAGTTAACTGCGCCACACCGTTTGAGAACCACTGTGCAGATGTTGCTCCAAAATCCTATAGTCTACCTACCTCCTTTCCCTTGAGAGAGTGATGAAGAACATCTCCACTAGAACCACTGTGCAGATGTTGCTCCATAATCCTATAGTCTACCTCCTTTCCCTTGAGAGAGTGATGAAGAACATCTGCACTAGTGGGCTGGAAGGAATGTAGGGTGGTTCTGGTATCGGACTCTTGATGTAGAGCTTGCTGTGCAAGGGTGCCTTCTTCCCCATGTCTGAGAGTTTCCGTCTGTTTTTGTTCAACTTGCAGGTTTCCAAGGAGGCAAGAAGGGCATATGTTGGAGAGGATGTGGAGAGAAGTTTTGTGAGTATCTAAATATTTCTGTGTTATGTAAACTGGTAACTTGTGGTCCAACGCATGGCCTAATGGCCACATGTGGCCCTCAAGGCTCCCCTCCCCCAGCACTCTGCAACATTTGATCCCCCCAATCCCAGTGCAAAATCACATTGTCTTCCCAAAGCCAGGTAAGCAAGGCACTGGGCTTTGAAAAGGAATTGGGAGGGCTCTAGGACCCTGCCAAAGCCTTGCACCTCCTTCCCAAAGCCTTCTTAGCTGGCTTTGGGGCGTCAGCACAGAGCATAGGGCTTGCCGATCAGAAGGTTGGCGGTTCGACGGGGTGAGCTCCCGTTGCTTGGTCCCTGCTCCTGCCAACCTAGCAGTTCGAAAGCACGTCAAAGTGCAAATAGATAAATAGGTACCGCTCCGGAGGGAAGGTAAACGGTGTTTCCGTGCGCTGTTCTGGTTCGCCAGAAGCGGCTTAGTCATGCTGTCCACATGACCTGGAAGCTGTACACCGGCTCCCTCGGCCAGTAATGTGAGATGAGCGCCGCAATCCCAGAGTCAGTCACAACTGGACCTAATGGTCAGTGGTCCCTTTACCTTTTTATGCTTAGCTGGCTTTGGGAAGTCAGCATGAAGGGTGGGGTGGGGCATCATATTTTGGTCTTGTCTCCCCCTCCCCAAACTTGGCAGTGCTCCTGCAGCCTGCAGATTCCGTGTCAAAGTGCTCCTGCCGCCTGTCCTTCATAATCTTGTGAAAGCTAACTGCATTACAGAAATCGTGAATATCAGGTGTGGCTGGACCAATAACAAAGTAGCCCATTTTAAGACTGAGATGGCATAGAATCTGGGGATTGTGTGCAAGGGCAAAATCACACAAACTCAGGACGCTCCCCCCCTTCCAAACTGCCCCCACCATCAGAGATGATGTGAGATCAGGGCTGTCCAAAATCTCACGGGAGCCTCCCAGAGCAGGAAAACCTCGCATGGGAAACACTTTTAAGCCCTCTGCCTTGCTTACCAGGCTCTGGAGGCTCATGAAATATCTCTTGGGGCTGTCTGAAGAGACATTGGATGCCTGCAATTGGATCCCTGTGAGGGCCTCCAGAACCTAGTAAGCAAGGGTCTTCTGCCCCCTCTCTATTTATGTTTATTTTTTGATGTCTAAAGCTATGATCACATAAGTATAATTTGTGGTTCCACTGTAATTTCTGGAGCTTCTTTCTTACCCACTGCAAATTGCCCAAAGCAGCTCATAGTACACAAAGATGACAGTACAATTTTACTAAAAAGCAGCACATTAATTCAGCATTTGAGTTCTAAAATATTTCAGTTGTAAGATTAAAATGTGTCAATTTTCTCTATAGAGAGCATTCCATCTCTGAACATTAGCATGAGCTCTTGTATATGGATTTGGCATGCCCTCCCATAATTTTCATTAAGTGCTTAAAGGCTAGAAAAAGAAAAGGCAGAAGAACAGAACAATCACAGGTTGATGGGCTTAAAAAGCTGGCTTTTATAGTTGTATCTTACCTTGCAGTCCACAGGATGAAAAACAGCACACACTGTGGGGAAAATATAAGACCTTTTAAATTTCTAACATCTGAAGCTTAAGTGTGTAAGTGAATTATCACCCAGAATGTGAAATTTCAATCTAGGTTAAAATTTTTGCCCTGTCCTTTTTACTTATTATCAGGTGGGTGTGTCTTCATAATCCTGCTTTAGAGTTTGATTATAAAGGCAACTGAAATATTTACGGTAGTTGGGTTTTTCCATGATGACTTCACATTGTAAGGTTTGTGACGGAGACATGCTTAAAAGCCTGGATCCTTTAGGGTACAGATGCCTGTGTACTTAGACAATGAAATAATCCAATTTTAGCTTGGCGCTGGAGAAGAGTGTCACGCCAGAGCAAATGCAAATTGCTATGCAGCTGCTGGGTTTGTCAAGAGCAATTTTGAGCTTAGAGGGTTCCAAGTGCAGAGGAAAAAGTGTCCCCCTTTCCCCTCTTTGTGCTTGTTAAAAGCTTCTGAATATTTGCTTTTGCCTGAAGCATAAGTTTGGTTTACACTATGGCTGTTGGATTTGCCATGAAATGTATATCTTGGATTATAGAATATAAAACACATTATTTTTCAAGAACTCAGCAGTATAGTAGAAGCCGAGGGACCTGTCTGGAGGGCTGAAGAACTTTAATGTCTAATTTCAATTTTCTATCTTGGTTATAATACCTTTGTTGCTTTTAATGGCAGGGGTTATTGACCGTCTCAAGTCCCTCATATTTTTTGTCTCATGGTATTTGTTTTAAAGTTTAAAAAGGTTGTGCAGAGATTTCTCTCTGTTTCCTCCTAGACTAAAGCAGGTGTTGGAATTTATTTTGTATCAGCTTTATATCTATTTTTGGAGAGTATTTCATGTGTGGAGTCAGATCACTTATTACATTGCAAAAGTTATAACTTCTACCCAGCATATGTATTATATGTGTGACTTCATTTTTTTTATATATGTCTAGGCAAATAGCATTATAATGTGTTGGGTTTCTGTGCACTTGTTAAGGCTATTTTATGAGTTGTGGGCCAGATGGTTCATGGTGAAACAGTGCAGAGGTTTGGCATGTACAGTTTTGAATGCTGAGCAGTCGGCCATTCTAACATTGCAGAACACATAATGTCAGGCTTGGGTTTATACACGTGCAGGGTGGTGGTGTGAAGAAAACTTATTTTGAAGCTTGCATTTCAGTATCCTACTAGTGAAATTTTAAAGATGAAATCCCTTAAGAGTTTGTACATCTCTACATCTCAGTCACACAGCAAATGCAGATAGCCAACCTGATGCCCTCCGAAACATTGGGCGGGCACTAGTCTGTTGAAATGGATCTGGTGTAGGGGAATAGAATATTTGAAAAGGTATCGGGAGACCTAGAATATTTTAAAACCCCTACTCTGTGACTTTCATTGGATCATCATGGGCAGAGATAGCATTAATTGACCCAACCTGTCAATACCAGAGTGGTATTGAGAAAATAGGGGGCCCCAGGTGCACCGTCCTGAGCTCCATGAAAGAATCTTGAGGGTGAGGAGAGATATTAAAATCCTGACAGATATGCAGCATAATTCTATCCCATGCATAACAGGGATGAAACATCTTGTGTTTGGAACACAGGTAATGAGATTTCACAATGTGATAGGAGATGGCTTTGGCCTGACCCTACTGCTTTCTCTCCTCTGCACCCACCACTAGCTTCCCAGCTCATGCAAATTGCACAACATAAAATGAGCTGTGCTTTATAATCATAAGTATGTATTTCAGGGTGGATAAAAATCAATGATTTTTTTTAAAAAATCAAAAAAATCGGATTTTTTTGATTTAAATTGGATTTTTAAAATAAAATGCTTTTGGAGGAAAAATCTTTCTAAATATAGTCTTCTATTTAAGTTACATTGTAGTCCAAAGGCTATTCATCAGGAAATAAAGATTTGTTTTAAGTTTATCAAGTGTGCTAAAACTCAGTATAAGTTTTTTTTAAAAAAATGTTTAACCACATCAGTTAACAAACATGGATACATATGCTATCATGTTATTGTTTTAGTTAAATAAATTGTTTAAATGGTTATTCTCCTTCCAATAAAGTACAGCAGAAAAGTTGTCCAAATATAAACAGTTAACTTATTAAACCTCACCATAATTTCATAATTATCTGTCTATGTATTTCTAGTAGTATAACCAAATCAGTAATTTTGGATATAACTGTAAAAACTACGGTACTCTGAAATTTTATTATTCCAAAAATGAAACCTTCATATGGTTGTAAATATTAAGATTATACCAGCAAGAATGAGTCTTTCTGTAAAAAAAAAATATTTAAATCAAGTCTTACTGACTAGTGATTTAAATCAAGCCTTACTGACTAGTGATTTAAATCGTGATTTAAATCGTGATTTAAATCAATTTGATTTAAATCAAATCCACCCTGATGTATTTACTTGCTTGTTTTTCCCTTTTACATGGAGATCGAAGTCTTCTCCCTTGCACATATGAATCAACTCAATGGTCCTTGGTGGTATGCCAGTGAAAGGCAGCTGATTATTGAGACAGCCTTTCTTGCTTGCATAGATCACTGCAGAAGTAGCATAGCAGTTTTGTCTCAAATCCAGGGTGAGTTCTAACTTATTGATGGTAGGGAAACAAAAGCTTCCTGCTTGCTAAGATCTATGTCCTTTGATATGACTCTTGTTAACAGAGATCGTATCCTGACGAGAAAGACAAGTTTCTTACAATAGTTTTTGCAAATCATATAGATTGGGGTGGAGGAGTTTTTTTTTTATGACTCTCCTTGTTGTTACTGCTTTTTCAATCTGATGAGCAGGGAGGGGGAAAGGCAGAGACAGCAATCACCTATGTTACCTCTGCTTTGAATTTCAGTTCCATCACTAGAGATTTTTATTTGCAGAATATTAGCAGCAGACGTGAAAAACAGTTTCAGATGAGCACCAACTTATTCAGGCTTGCTTTGGAATATAACTGGTTTTGGTCTTTCTGGATTCTATGTAAAATTCCATTTGCAGCAAGCTGGAGAAGGGATGCATTGCTTATGGGAAGGAAGCTCTTAATAAGGACGTAGGTGATATTGTGAGGTTCGCTATAGGTCTGCATTGGCAGTAGAAAGGAAACCCGATCAAAGCTCCTTTAAGCTGCTTTAACATATGGATTTTCAGAAGAGGAAAGTGCAGCCCAGGGAGCTGTCTCTCTCTTGAAGGATGACATTCTCTGATCCTGACTGTTGACTCTGCCTGACACAGTTATTCTGCTAAATGCCCCCCTTTTTTATCCCACAAGGGGATTTTTGTTATTTGAATAATCTTAATGTGTCTTTTAAAGCAGATGGGATGTTTGCTATTTTGCCAGATCTTCAGTTCTGGGCCCACTTGAGAGGAAAAGGCTCTTACCTTGTATGTGTTTGAAAAAGAGAAAGGGGCTTTACAATGTACTGTAATGAATGTGGTACAGCAAGAACAGTTGGAGCACAGCTCCCGGACTTTTATTTATTACATTTACATACCAGCTTTTCCTTCCAAGGAGCTCATGTTGGTGTACATGGTTCTCCTCTCCTCACCACAGCCCTGTGATGTAGGGTAGGCTAAGAGATGGTGATTGGCCAAGGTTACCCAGGGAGCTTCATGACTGAATGGGGATTCAAACTCTGCTCTTCCACACTGGCTTATTTTCAGACCAGGATTAATGATGCCATCTGAGAGTGCACCGAGGTATTTGACAGACTGTCAGCTGTGACAAGTGAATAAGGTGATAACAAATCTTTTAAGTTGTATTACCATTTGTCAGGTTAGCGCATAGAGGAAACTGGAGATGGAGGAAAATACTCAAGCAGAGCCTGGATACGGAGCGTTGTATCTAGTGCTTGTTCTACTTGGAGTTAGACCCATTGTCATTAATGGGCATGACTAACTTAAGCCCATAAATTTCATTGTGTCCACTCTGAGTAGAACTTGGTTGGATACACCCCTTATTTCCTTTAATGGGGTTCCTACTTCATGCTAGCCATTGTAATATTTCTATGCAAGTTTGTTTACATTTCTAATTGAATGTTAAAGGTTGTATTTCAGCTGGCTGAAGACCTTTTGCTAAAGCTCAGTGTTGGACCTAAGAAGTTGGAACACTGAGTTTAATAGGGCTATTCCCGAGGTAGCTATGTTTCTGCCCCAAAGCTGATCAGAGATGTGAACCCCACCAGCTAAGTTCCAACATGCTAGCCACCCACCACCCTTCACTAGATCCCTACTTGTCTCGGGAAGACAGTAAGCAGGTCCTAATACACTGGGCGTTATGCTATGTACTGCTATTAGTTTATTATATGTATAAAATGGATGGATGCAAACTGCCTGTATGTTTTGGGTGTTGCTTGGGGGCAGGGCTGTGGAGGCTGTCATGGAGAGCTCCTGTGCTTCAAAGTTTGCCAGGATACCACTGGTGAATAGCAAACCTATTGTCCAGTACTTCCTTGTTGAGAAACAAAAGCTTCATTTTCACAACTAAACAATGGATGGCCTTGGCATTGTGACTGACTTCACTGGCAATTAATCCCCACTCCAGTGAGCTATGCTCACATGATTTATTAAGATGACATGGCGCATTAGGGTACTATGCTTCCTTTTTAAAAACCAGAGCATTTAAAGTCTTTATCTTGTTTTGTCAACAGGGGAGCTACTAATACTGACGGTATGGATCATTCTGTGCTCCGAAGGGAGGTGCATCATGAGAGGTATGTGTTTTGGTGCAAAATGAATTGTGTTTAATACGTTAACGCTGTTATCTCAGTGCTTGTTTGTTCTCTCATGACAAATAAGGATTTTTTCTAGAGGAAATTAAATTTCATGATCTTTTTATTTTTTCTGTTTGCAAGGTGCAGAAACAGACTTCAGACATGGTCACCAGCTTGTCAGGGCCACTGTCACTTATCTGCAATGGGCATTGAAAACGGATTTGTCTGAAGGACTGAGTTTTGGATGTTCTGCCTTTTGTTTATCAACCTCTGGTGGGTGGTGCTGTAGTTGTACAGAAGCTCATCACTCATGCACTGACAAACTTGTTCAGCATGTAGCCTATTGTGAGGATTCTCCCAAATCAATTACATTATGTATAATGTTTGTTAAAGCCTGTTTGGTCTTAAAACAGGATGTGAAACTTGATGAGCTGATGAGAGAATCATGGGTTTGGCAAAAGAATTGAGGCACATGCTTGTAATTTATGGATCAGAAGGGGCTGAATGTTACACTCCCATCACTTTTTAGCATATTTCTGTTGTCATATCCAAGTGTTGCCATAGTTTTTAATATCAGTAATTTTGGCAGTATCGTTGGGAAGGATTCCACCTTTCCCCTCAATTGCGTTTTGATTGTCTTTTGTTAGAGATGCAGCTCTTATTTGCCAATTACTTCTAGTCAGAATGTCAGTGAGATTGCAGCTGTCTGCTGTTTATAAAATGGTTAAAACCCTCCCAATAGCCTTGTTTCTTTTAATCACACATAGCTCTTCCCCTTTCTTCTTGCTCTTTACTCAGCCAACACTTAATTCTCATGGTTTTCTATTTTCTGCTTGAAATCGACTTGCCATGAAGCTGTTTCTGCCTCACAAAGAATATCCATGTACATTTGCAATTCAGAGGCTTTTGGGGTATATGGGGAGTTATTACTACCATTTTCCTAACGGGGCGAAACTGTCTCTTCTGAAAACATGACACAGGAATGAGACAACATGCTGAGGAGCTCCTTGTCATTTGAATATTCTTGCTCTATGAAAAAGGCAATCAGTGCATTATTTGCATAAACAGCAGATGCAGGATCCTAGTTTGTACCCTTGTGGTATTGTTCCTTTGCCACAGGTGCAATTTTGAGGTGGCAGGAGAGCTTCATTTCTTGGCCGCACCTTTTTTTGAGACACCATCCACTTAAAAAATTATTATTATTAAACACACTGCTTTTGTGATGGTGGTTATTACATTTTGTTGAAACACACTGGGCAATTTTTAACAGAAAGGTTGGTTATGAATATTCCTTCATCATAAATTTAAAATGCACACATTGAAAATTGATTGCAGATGTACGTCTTGGGGAACAGAAGCTGAAGTTCACATCATGTCAAAATTGCATATATATTTATCTGTCTGAAAAGTTATTTGTTAGCATGTCAACTTTTCTTAACATTGGAAATCAGTTGATTTGATCTTTGATAGTAAGTTTTTTCAAGTGATATGACAAAGAGTGATAAGATTGTGTAGGATATTCTGATGTCCTATATAGCTTTGGTATTAAACAGACAAACAGCTCTCCGATTTTAAAATAAATTGTCCCAATATCGGACAGTTATCGGAGATAGATATACCGGTACTTGTTTAAATTAGTGGTTCCCCAACTTTTTTTTCCTGTGGTCCTCTTGAAAACTGCTAGGGGTCTTGGCGTACCACTACATCATTTTTCAGTCTGTTGTACCAATTGTAATGTGCTGGGCTAGGTACCATATGATTTTAAATTGTCCTTTTTATTGCCACTTTTATTTCTTACAGTTCCTAGAATTCAAATTGTAATATAATGAAATAAAATAAGCAATAAAAATACAATTAAAAATAATATAAATATTTCATGTGAACCCACTGCAGACCACTTCTTTAGATTTTAGACAACACATGATGATTTGGGAGAGCACTACCAAAAAGGCAGCCGCCTGTCCTCTGTCAGACCTTCCAGCTTGTCACTATCCTTCTTTCTTAAATTGTGGTGTTCAGAACTGGATAAAGGACTCCAGGTGTGGTCCGATCAAGGCAGACTAGAGCAATACTATGACTTCCTTTGATCTGGACATTCTATTTTTGTTGATGTAATTTAGAATAGCAATAACTTTTTTTGCTGCAGCATCACACTGTTGGCTCATGTTACTTAAGCTTGTGGTCTACAAAGACCCCTACATTCTTTTCACATTGCAAGCCAGGTTTCCCCATCTTACATTTGTGTAGTTTGGTCTTCATGCCTAAGTATAGATTCTGAAATTCATTTTGTCAGTTAGGTGCCACGTTCTCCTATCCGTTAAGGTTATCTTGAATCCCGATTCTGTATTCTGTGGCATTAGGTACCCCTTTCAGTTTGGTGTCCTCTGCAAATTTGACGGGCATCCCCTCCGTTCTTTCATCCAAGTCGTTTATAAAGGTGTTGAACAACAAGGGGCCCAGGATAGAACCCTGCAGCAGCCCACTTGTCACTTTTCCCCAGGATGACGAGGAACCATTAGTGGGCAGTCTTTGGATTGGTCAGTCCCATGAAGTTGACTGTACTGGGGATTCACTTGGCTTAGCAAGGATGGCAGTGTTAAAGGTTTCACAGAAATGGCGGGCTGTGAGAAGGTGGGTGGAGAGAAAGGTATAATCTATGCAGCCTTCCTCAAACAGGTTATCTCCAGATGTTTGACAGCAGCTCCCAACAGCTGAGAGAGCGCAACTGGAGAACACCAGGTTGCTATGGTTTGTGAAACTTGAGTCTTAAAATCCTGTACTAGAAACTTTTGGTGCACTTTCATTACCCATTTCATCAGACGTACAACTTTTCTGCAATCCTGGCTTGAAGAGACAAACTTCCAAAATTAGCCCCCCCCATGACCCCCCCTGTGCAGCTCTAGTTAACACTCTGCATAGGCTTGAATAGTTATGAATGCTGTTTAATTAGCCACCTACTCCTTAATTTTCTTGTCAAATTGATATTCAGCTCTTGAGGGATGTTGCTTCTCTGTCAGCTGGATAAGACCATGTAACCTAAAGCGTTTTCTGTGGGAGTAGCTGCTGTTTAGTTGCTTGTTCATGGCAAATGAATTGTTTTGGGGAAAAGACAAATGAGGAAGGAGCGGTGGTTGGCTGTTAGATGCATTTCAGTTTTTAATAACTTTTAATTTTAGCTTTCAGCCTGTCATGCTTGCATATTTCTGAAGGGCGCACCCCCCCTCAAGTTAAATTTGTCTGAGGACATTGAGCCCCTTGAAGAAAGAGTAGGATCAAAATATGATCTGTGTAGAACTCTTTTGTTTCTCTTGAGTAACACAGTCTAGAGCAGAAGGCCCAAGCTGCATTCAGAGGAGTTAAAATAGATTCTCACTGTTGGGAAAGACCCTTAGGACCTTTGCAGGTCCAGCCCTGCCCTTAAAGGCTTCGGTGGAAAAGATTTCTGTGTTGCTTTCAACAAATATTCAGTTATTGAAATTGTTCCTTCCCCTGCCCCCTTAATATTTCACCGGAATTAGTTGCCCATGTGTTTGTGAGCTCGGTTCAAAGGGTTAGTGGTTATCTTTCAAGTCCAGTGCAGTTTGGTACCATGGGACCATTCCTCCCCGTCATGCATCTTTATTAAAGTTTATCAGCAGAGGCCCTCTGCTTTTCACTAACATTTGAAGCACGTTTGATTGGGATTAGGGTGAGAGCTTTTTTCTAGATGGAAGCTCCTTCCTGCAGAAAGGGTGCCCTGCCCTTTCTTTAATGGCACTTCTGCTGCATGGCAGAAACCTTCCTCAGTAGGAAGGCTTTGGTACTATAAACATCAGCCACCAGGCCTGCATTGTTCTCCTGTCTTCCCAGCACCACATGTTGCTACTGCTTAACAAGGATTGGGTGGAAGGACAAGACAGGGGGAGCTCTGTGTGGACGCAGTGGTAGAGCCAAATCAGTGCTGTGCTCACACCAAGCTGCTACCACTCCAGGCAGTCAGAGACCCTGAGGATGTCTAAGGCTTTGACTACCAGGCCTTAGACATAGGGAGGGTCTAGGGCAGTGGTGGCTAACCTTGGCACTCCAGATGTTTTGGAACTACAACTCCCATCATCCCTAGCTAACAGGACCAGTGGTCAGGGATGATGGGAGTTGTAGTCCCAAAACATCTGGAGTGCCAAGGTTAGCCACCACTGGTCTAGGGTGAAGGAATCTGCTTAATGTGTTTTAGTGATCTCCTCTGTTGTTATGTGTGAGATGGTTGTCAGATCTATCCTCCAAGCTTCCATCAGAAAGTTTGGTGTGTTTTTCTTCCATTGCCTCTCCTTGCTGCCATTCCAGAGGTAGATCAGTTCCAAGAGTGTTGGGGAGATCTGTTGCTTCCAGTCTCTTTGTTGCTGTGATCTGTGTTGATCCTCTTGTGATAAGATCGAAGGGGAAGCTCCAGCAATATTTAATTCCAGCTTTTTGCAGTTTAATTCTGCAAGCACCCCCCCCCCCCGGTGTTTCAGAAACCAGACGTTCATCACCATAACTGGGCTGTTTTTGTAAGGATATTAGGTTCCACAGTTTGTTCCACACTTCCTCTTCTTCCTGTAACGGGCAAAGCAGACAATTATATCATGGGGGAAGTACCCTCAGTTTGGGTCTGAGTGCTTTGTGTGCCTGTTCGAAACCAGCTGCAGAGATTATGAGGTCTGGAACCATTGATTTAAGCCATGAGGCAATAAAATGTGCAGGATCATTTCCTTCCATGCCCTCTTCAAAAGAACAAAAATGTAAAATTATTCTCCTATTTCAATTTTCTGCATCTCCAGGCATGTTGCGCATATCTTTTTCTAATTATTTGATCTTTTTGTAATGGATTTGGCTTAATTCTTTTGTTGTTTTCTGTTAAAGAGTCAAGCCTTGTGTTAAGTTCTGTCAGTTTCGCTTCCATTGGAAGCATTAGTTCTCTTCAAGTATTTTAAATACATAAGCTCCTTTATAGCACCTTGTTGTGTTGCAAATTCTTCTCTAAGTTATTGCTTCCATGTTCTTAAGCAAGGAAGAGGCCTCTTTTGAGGGTGGCGCCATCTTGGCTGCTGCCTCCATTATTGTCCTCATCGCTGCCTTCTCTCAGGCAGGAAGAATTGAGAGACGTCTTTTATTTTCAGCTTTTCTGAATTGCTTTTGCGTTCCCCTCTCCTTTCTTCAAGGTTTGGGTTTTTTAAGGCAGCAGGGGCTTTTGTTCCAAGCTGTTTTTCTGGGCTTTGGAGCAGAGCTTAGAGCAGAGCTTTCCAAACTGTGTGTCGTGACATGTTAGTGTGTCAGCTGCAGTGTGTAGGTGTGTTGCGTGAACGCTCCCCATGCTCTTCCCGGGGCTGGAAGGGGGTCAGTTTAACCTCTGGTTTGCTAGTAGAACTGAATTACCATGTCGTGAAATGATGCATGTCTAAAAATGAAAAGTTTGGAAAGCTTTGAGTTTAACTGGCCATCTTATTTCCATCATGGCCATTCCCCCGACTGGCTGAAGAATTGATGGTTTCTTCTTCCGCTATCCTTAGGACAGTTTGAGGCAGTCCATGCTCTGTTCATCTGTATACTTTTTTCCTCAGGTAAGTGAACTTGTGTACACCAGGTCAGATGCTTGAAGGAAAATAACTTGAATCCCACTTCCACCTTTCCTTTGTACAGCTCAGTTGTCACTCAGCTGCTGTGCTTTGTAAGGTAAAGGTAAAGGGACCCCTGACCGTTAAGTCCAGTTGTGGATGACTCTGGGGTTGCGGCACTCATCTCGCTTTACTGTCTGAGGGAGCCGGCATTTGTCCGCAGACAGCTTCCGGGTCATGTGGCCAGCATGACTAAGCCGCTTCTGGAGAACCAGAGCAGCGCACGGAAACACCGTTTACCTTCCCGCCGCAGTGGTACCTATTTATGTACTTGCACTTTGACGTGCTTTTGAACTGCTAGGTTGGCAGGAGCAGGGACCAAACAACGGGAGCTCACCCCGTTGCGGGGATTCGAACCGCTGACCTTCTGATCAGCAAGCCCAACATCAGTTTAAATCAGGCATAGGTAAACTCCGGCCCTCCAGATGTTTGGGACTACAATTCCCATCATCCCTAGCTAACAGGACCAGTGGTCAGGGATGATAGGAATTGTAGTCCCAAACATCTGGAGGGCCGGAGTTTGCCTATGCCTGGTTTAAATGCATGCTCTTAATCTGTTCACATAATCACCAGAAGGTGGCATTACTGATTTTGAATAAACGTCACCTCACTTTCTGAGTCTTAAACTTCATTGTGTAATAACTTTGCCCCTGGGTGCTGTGTGACAGAAATTTGTGCAGCTAAGATTCTTCAATGTAGAGGGAGCTGCCATATTGATCTGTTTTTATCCTAAGCTGCCGTCTAATTAACTCCTGTCATATTGACAAAGCTTCACTCCCCCCTCCCCCAAATGTGAAGTTTATAGCAGGCTTACCAAGGGATTGGACCAAATCATAATTCTTTGGAAAGCAGGAATATAGCACCAAAACGATACAGCATCATTGACAGTCTGATAATACATATGGTTACTTGGGAGTAGCCCCCCCCCCCGATTTCAGTAGAATATGTGTCTTGATAAGACTTGCATCTTTTGTTTAAACACATAGATTACACAAAGTCAACCTGAGTAGTCACACTCATTGTAACTAAGTTTGAACAGGTCTTTAATTTGAATTTTCCGTGACCCTGCAAGTGCTGAATTACCGTATATGAATGGGAAACTGATGCTGCCATTTTGTTCAGAATATCGCTTTTAATAGGCAGGTACATCAATGCTGGCCTGAAGTACATTAAGGATGTTAATCATTTGTTCTAATTCACTGTGTTTGTATTCTCCTCTTAGATAAGGCCCCACTAGTGTTCATCCAGATTTCTGGCCAAGTCCCCTGTCCTCTTAGTACCAGTAATATAGAAGCGTTTAGTAGTCATACCTCGGGTTACAGACGCTTCAGGTTGCTCGTTTTCGGGTTGTGCACCACGTCAAACCCGGAAGTACTGGAACGGGTTACTTCCGGGTTTCGGCGCTTTGCACATGTGCAGAGGCGCCGAATTATGACCCGCTTGTGCGCAGGCGCGGCGCTGCGGGTTGTGAATGCTGCGGGTTGCGAACGTGCCTCCCGCATGGATCACGTTCGCAACCCGAGTGTCTACTGTACTCCTAAACCTTCCATTGGGTGCAGTATCCCTTCCAGAAGACCCTGTTGCACATTCTGAATTCCTTTAGCTTCATTTTGGTGCTATAAGCACTATGACGGGGGCACATCCTTCTGGAGCGGAGGAACAGAGAAACCCTGGTCTACTGATAGTGCCCTGTTTTCAACTTCTTAAGGCTTTATTATTCAGAAACTGAAAACGACACTATCAATTTTGGGTAAGTTCCTCTTGAGAAATGCCTGTGGACCATCAAGTCTTCCATAAAGTCTGCTTTTGCTAGAAATGTCTTATCTTCCAGAGGTGGATCTAACATGGCTTTGGATTGTTTGTTATCAGCGTGTCAGCTGAATACCCCCCCCAACCCCCAGAAAACAATTTAAAAACAAAATTAAAAAGCAGTTTAAAAGAATGTAAACAGTACTCTCTGCTGGGTAGCAGCAGTCCTTTTGTAGTCTATCAGGCCCTGTCCTAGGCCTGGTGGAGAGAGGCAGGAGCAGGACCCTCAGACTCTCAGCAGGTGCTCTATGTCTTGTGTGTGTGCGCACTTGCATTGCTCTGTCCCCAAACTAATGAACTTCTTCATGATCCTGACTCTCACACCTGCAGGCAACTTGACTAGGAGGAAATTTGTATGAGGCTATTTTTCCTATGATTTTTGGGCGGGGGGGGCACGACAGGAAGGAGGATACAGTGTGCAGTTGAAGTCTTTACTATAATCCTTGCATTCATTACATTGCTGAATAGAACAGAATTGTGTGTGTGTGTTATATTTAATGGTGTTTTGAAAGGACAAATGTACCATGGAAAAACCATTAAGACCTCAAGCTATCTAGATCTTACATGATTAAAAGGTCATAATTTGAGGCCAGGTTAACCTATAATTCCAACCCTGAATAGCAGTGACATATCATCTGAGAAGCAGATAAATGTGATCCCTGGTGTATAAAGATGCATTAATTCAACAGTTCTATTAATCACTGTTTTATTGAGTAGATTCCATATTTAGTTATTGCTTAATTGGTAATTGTGTGATTTTTCTTTTCTGGCATGCTTTATATTGTCCTAGAGATGGAGGCGTTTTTGGAAGAGAGTGCAGTGCCTATGCATAGTTGCATTTATTGCCGCATGGATCTTGCAAGTTCTGGAAAGATGATGGATGTAGCTCTTTGGCTGCTAGTAGCAGTAGCTTAATATATAGCAACTCCATCCTTAAGCCCCCTTCTATGAGAACTTTCTTTGACGCAAATAAGAGGTACTCCCTTGTGTTTAATTTCCGCACGTTGTTGAGTTCCAAATGGAAAACAAAGTCTAAATTTTAGTTCTAGGCCTCTACTGTGAAGTCATGCTCTGGTTCTTCAAACAAAAGAGGTGGTATATTTGATCAGGTGTCCATGCAGTTTGTTATACATTGGCTCGACTACATGAGCAGTAGGCACACGCATAAGTGAACACTGCTCCCGCATTCGGAATGCAGTTGTAGAAGCTCCTCTTGTCAAACATTTTCTATCACAAAACCATACCGACACGGATTTACTCTTTACAGTTTTATGGATCAACAGGAGATCCACTAGTAATAGATGTGATAATGTGAAAAGATTAAGACAGAAAGAATCCCAATTCATTTTCATGTTTAGGACGCTTCATCTGGAAGGATTGAATTCGGAAATGGATCTTAGTTGTTTTATTTAGCTTTATTTATTTAGTTAAGGAGTGATGTTGCTTTAACTGTGTTTATTCATTATTATAATGGAAGTTACCTGGTGATAGGAGTGGGTGTATTAGCTTCTGAACTCCTGAGAACTAACAGCAGTGGTTAAATATTCTTATGACCACTGCTCCTTAGAAAATTGTGTCCATTGTATATTGAGGTATGCTATTATATTACATCATTATATTAGTGTTATGTTTTATTGAATTATGTATATTTGCATTAGATGTATTGATCTCATGGATTACTGTGATACATGTCCATGCAGGTTTTTGTTTATTTGTTTGTCTATTTATTTTGCAGTTACATGCTGAAGAAGACGTACACAAAACAGTGTTAATACCGGATCACTGTCCATTGTCTTACTGTTATTATACATGATAGAAAAATATACTACTTTCATTGGCCATCGTGTTGCTCGTTTTTGGTTTCTGGTTCTTAAGTGAAGCAGACACACAGACTTTGCCTTTTGGGGACCACAAGTTTCAAACGTCTAGTGCTTAAGCTTCCATTGTGTAAAGCAGCTTTTTCCAAACAGTAGGCAGCAGTTGCTTTGGCCACTTCTTCAGTATGCAATGTTGTTCTATGTCTGCGGTATGCTTATGAACTTCAATTCCCAAGCCTTTCCTTTCCTTTTATTTATTTACTTACTTACTTACTTACTTACTTACTTACTTACTGTATTTACATTTCTAGACCACTACTTCATAAATGTCAAAGTGGTTTACAGCAAAAATTAGAAGCAGGTGAAGGCTGGCGGGAAGGGTACTTGTGTTTGACCTAGAAATTGCAGTTAGTGCAGAATGCTGCAGCAGGTTGCCGACAGGAGTGAGAGTTCTGATGAGACGTATACACTGGTTCATGTTCAGTGTGTTACTATCAGTGTATATAAAGCCATTAGCAGCTTGGGACCAGTTTTCTTGTGCGACCGCCTTTTCCTGTATGTCATAGTTGGAAGGGGACCCTAAGGGTCATCTAGCTCAACCCCCTGCAATGCAGGAATCTCAGCTTGACCGCTTCATTTTCTTGCAGCTAGCACTTTTAAAGGTGCCGTGTAAGGCTAATTTGATAGTTCTAAGAAATGGATCTTTCAGTGTGGTGGCACCCACAGTTTGGAACTCCCTGCTTGTTAAAATCAGGCAGGCACCTCCACAGTACTCTTTTCAGTGCTTGCTTAAAATATTTTTGCTTAGGCAAGCCTATGCAGGTATGCAGCTGTTGACATGATGTCATCTCTTTTACTGTTGATTTCAATTATTTTTAAATGTGCTTATCTATTTTTTATTCATTATTCTAATATTCCTTGTAGTTTTAAGTACAGTAAGAATAAAATACCAAGTGCTCACAGTCTGGTCCTGAATAGAAGGCGCAGGGTCGCTGGGAGTTCTTTTAACCCCTCCCTTGACCACTGTGACCAAGCAAGGAAGACTGTAGACAGAGCATGGATATCCAGTGCACTGACCCTTGATGCTGTTTTCTTGGTTGGGGTCTCTCTTTGCCCCCTTCTATCATGAGCACTGCTAAAATTACCCTCCTTCCATAGCCTTTTGCCCTTCACCTTTAAGATTACAGCTACTGGCCACTAAAAAACAGTGCTTGGCATCCTAGTGACTTGCAATCTGCTATGAACATTTTGTTTCATCTGCAGCTAAAGGATGTCTTGGCCAGCGTTTGGCACTGCTATCTGCACCCCCAGTTTATTGTGCATGTGGTAGAAGAATGTGCGCCATGTAAAAAAATGCAGCCCACCATCTGCTCAGATTGCCTTCCGGAAGAAATATGAGCTAGCAGCTGTCTCAGCTGATATATCCAAGGCTTTCATTGTGATTTAGCATTGTTGTGTTGAAAGGGACTGAAAAGTGTATCTAGTCTGTCCTGACAGAAGACAGAGCCCTATTTTGAAATAACTCTTCATAGAGTGAGGATTTCAGCTGGGGTTACTAAGTTGTAACGGTTTTAATGATATGATGCATCTGATCAGATATGCTAACTGAGTTATGCAATATATGTTTTTATCAAGAAATATTGAGTGATATCCAGCTAAATCATGTTCAGAGTAGACCTATTGAAGTCATTGGGCTTAATTAATAAGTCCATTGATTTCAGGATTCCAGTGGGTCTTCCTGAAGTATGATGTAAGTATGATGCCCACCTCTAGGTGGCTCCAGCACCTACATTCTCCTTAGAATGATAGATGCTCCTGGTTGTTTGGAGCAAGCTTCTCCAACCTGGTGTCTGCCTGATATTCTCAACTACAGCTGCTGTCTTCCCTGACCATTGGCCCATCCTGGCTAGGGCTGATGAGAGTTGTAGTCCACACAGCCTGGAGGGCACCAGGTTGAAAAATGCTGATCTAGAAAACCGAGCAGCTGAGATATGTGAGCTAAATCCCATGCCAAGATGAAGAGTGTTAATGATGGTCTCATCTGGGGAAAACATTGCCGCCCCTTCCCAATATATAGAACAGTTGAAACACAACCCAATCACTTAGTCTCCCCAGTGGAGCATTTTCTTGAACTTCTGCAGTGTTGGTGTTCCCTTGATGTGTTCCCTTGAGGAAGGAGTGTTGCCTCTTTTCAGGGATCAGCTCTTTTTTGGGGGGGAGGGGGGGTAGGTTCTGAAATGGCTTGCATTTTAGCCTTTGCTTCAGTTGGCTGTACAGCTTTATTCATTGTTCTTATGGGCTGAAGGCAAAGGTCTGTTTGGAGAGGAGCAGAATTGATGAGTTGCTGGAACTGTTAATACTAATATGTGCTCTGTGAAATAGCAATTGTTTGATTTACAGTAATGGAGGAGGACTGGGAGCCTCCAAGGGAAAACAAGGTATCCCTGATCAAATTGCATGGTGGCTTTCTGCCCTGCAGTGCCTCCAAGGGGTCAGTGCTGATGGGCAGTGAGGATCTTGGCTCCTGTTTGCCAATAGTGCCCATTGTAGCTGCATGGCTCTTATGGCACCTTCTACGGCCTCGACCAGACTCCGGTACTGAGGAAGATTGGAAAGCATCAATTTACCACCACCACCACCCCTTAGTCCACTGGCACGTAGCAGAATTACCATATTCTGTTACTCCACAAGCAGCAGGTCTTCTGTCTTGCTTGCCACAACCAGGCAATGCTTCAGGTTGAACAGCAGTGACCCTGCTGATCTTGTCTTCTGTGGGTGTCAGTAGATGAAAGGCACTCTTTTAGTACTGAGATTGATCATTAATCTTGCTTTTTAAAATAATAATAATAATAATAATAATGTGTGTAACACACCAGTGATCTGGCAGAGAAGCAATGATTATGTAACGTGTACAGTGTTAAGTTTAGCCAATGGTGCTTGGTTGCATGATGCAAAGGATTCGTGAATGACGGCAGGGTCCAGTCTGTGGAGCGATCTATGCAAATGAGACCAGTTCATGCACTGTTGGTAGTGCACGCTTTGAAAAGTAGGCATCGCTCAGCATGTAAATGTGTGACTGCATCCAGTTCTGTGAATGCAGCCTTTGGCGTTGGCTGCATGCTTCAGTAAATCTGCTTTTATTGGCAATAAATCTGGTTGGTCTTATCAGCAAAACCAGATCTCTGGAGTTTCAAGTTTTCTTCCTTAGAATGAAAAACCAGAGCTGAATATGCTCCCGGTGTCATATGTGCACCTGCCTTCTACCCCCACATCTTTGAACTCCCTACCTTGCTAATTTTCAGTAGTGTTTGTGATATTAACATGTCCTTCTCCTCTTCATACTCACCTCCATTGCTTTAAGAAGGCTGCTTAAAAGATTGCTCTCCTTGGATTAGGGCTATAGGCCCAGCAACATTCAGTTCAGCTCTCTGTTGGTATGTCATATGCCTCTATACCTTGGATACCTGCCCATAGCTACAGTTCTCCTTGCAGCTTGGGACTTGAACACAAAAATCTTAGAGCCTTTTCTGCTAGTGCCTCCTTCCTGCAATGCAAATGAAGCTGAACAGAAATAGCATTATTAAATAAAAAGCATTCTTGCTTTCGTTGCCTTTTCCATTATATAGTATTTAGACTTTTTGCTGAGGAAACATTCAGCCATGAATGCTACTGAACAGAAATCTGCTCTAGTGGCACCTCGCCACAGAGAGATGAGAGAGAAAGAGACACATCAAGTCCATAAAAATCAATATTGGAGTCCACTTGTGAACCTGCTACAGTAGTATGCAAATGGGAGCTGCTGTAGAGTCAGGCCACTGCTTGGTTTGGGGTGAAATTCCTTTCTGTTCTCCCCTACCTTTCCCCTAACAAGCTCTCTGTCAGATATGTCTCCATAAAGCAGATAAATTTATGTGTGCGCTTTAAGTGCGCTTTTAAAAAATGTGCACGCACTCACACACATGGTTGCTGCTTTCCCCTTGAGGTCACCACCAAACAGACCACAGGGGGTGTGTTTGGGTGTGTGTGACGGACACCTGCATGCCCGGCTGCTTCGTCAGGACTTCAGGCAATTTGTGAGCTCTTGGGGAGGGGTGGGGGCTGCTCTATTTGATTGTTGATCGAGTCCCTGCAAGGGCAGTTATTAGCAGCACATTGCTCTCCATTTGCTGCAGACAGAAGACAGAGAGCAATATTCATGTTCCCCGAGCATATTGTAAAAATGCATGAGGTTTTTACTCATCTCACCTGGAAGCAGAGAATAGGGAAAATGAGAGTGCCTTGAATCCGAAGCTGTGTGGAAGAACATGCAGGAATCTGCAGATATGTATCCTTGTTCGGTCGTTCGGTCGCCCTGACTATGGATTAGGAAAGACTGTTTTTTCCCCCTCTTCGCCTCCACATTTATTTTCCTTTTTTTTCTTAAACAAAAGCAAAAAATATACTATTATTATTATGCAATAGGCTTTTGCCACAATGGCATCCTTGCATTCTTTGGCTTGCACGGAAGCAAAACAGGCTGCTGTGTTTGGTCACTGATCTCTCTGTCGTGTGGCCCAGGGCTATGCTGAGATTTCTCTCCCACTTGTATTGTTGCAGCTCAAACGAAGAATGTTCAGAGGATGACAAGTGTGTACTGAGTCGGTATGTTGCTTCGTTTTCATTATGGATCCCATCTTCTTTCCCCCTTCCCATTTCCCCCCCCTGCTACTATTGGTCAGAAATCAGGTTAATAGGTACAGAATGTAGTATGGTGCTGCAGTGTGACTGTGAAGGTAGAACAATAGCACTACAGGCTTGTTCTTGGGGTGGGTGGCGGGAGAGGCATTCTTTTTATAGAATAAAGCTGCATTGTGGTGACTTGTAAAGTGCAGCTCCTTTCTCTCTCTCTCTCTCCCTCTCTCCCCCTCTCTTTCTTTCTGTTGAACGTATACTGCAGTCAACACTTCTCTAACGAGGTGGCACTATTCGAGTTGGAGTGATAGAATCGCCTTATTGCTTTAGGGGACAGCAGGGTTTAAAATGAGATGCCTCTCAACCCCTTTTTTCAGACTGGAAGCTTTGGTTTAAGCTCATTGGCAAGCTTGCTTGGCTTGTTCTGAGCTTCAGCAGCCACCGTTGTGCCAGTAGCGTGTGTCTGGAATGGAAGTCCAAGTTGGTAGTCTGTTATGGAAACGCTGTTTGCTGTTATTGTAGTATCGTGGTGACCAACATGCCATTGAAATGGAAAACGAGTTCTCCTGCTATGTGGAAATTCCCAGTTCCTGTGCTTAAAACATCCAGGTCGTCGCCACTTTCTCCGGCATACATGTAAGTGAGAGAACTGAGGCTATTTTAAGGTGGGCTTTCTTTTGTGAGATTACATCCCCCCCCTCCCCGGGCTTTTGTTTTGTGAGATATAACCCCCCTCCTTTCCCCTCTTTTCCTTACGTGGTGCTCTGATGTGACATTGGTCTCAGAATTTTTATTTCTAACCTTGCATTTTTTTCATTAGAACCTCTAAATATTTAACACTCCTTTTGTTGTCAGTTTCCCATTTCTTCTCCCCTCCCCAAACGATGGATGTTGTATTGAGTCGTTCCTTTGTTGAAAAAGCAGAGAAATGGTGCAGATTTGGCCACATTCATAATTCTTTTTCAGTGCCTATTGTCAAAGTTTGTGCAGTCATTGGTCCTTAAAGATCTTAGGTGAGCAAGTCAGAATCATCAGTACCCAGATATTCCTTTTTTATAGCTAATTTTAAAAATGGATATGTATGTAATGCCTACCATTATGTCATTTCTGTAGTGTGTGTGTGTGTGTGTGTGTGTGTGTGTGTGTGTCACTGTGAAATATTGGGATTGCTTCCTTTGACTGCAGTTTTTTACCCGTTCTTTAGCTATTCCTTAGAAGTCAAAGCAGAAGTCAAAAATCGAATGTTGCCACTGCCAGAGATGCCTTGATTGGGCTTAGTATTCATATTTTTAAAGGGCACTGTGGCATTTTAATAGACTATGTTTTTCTGGCTGACATTGAGCACCACACATGGCCTGCAAAAAATGAATGCAGTAAGAAGAAGTTAACTTGGTTCTGGTAGTGCTCATTAATAAATGAGCCATGGTGGGAACAGCTTCCGTGGTTCATACTTATAAAACACAAAATATACGCTCAGCCAGCATTGAGGCAGTTCTTCTTGAGGGTTGCATGAATGAAATGTGATAACTTGATGCTTTCAGCTTGTATACTTACCGACATCACAAAGGAGCAAATTGCCCCTCAGTATTGCTGGGCAAATATGAATAGTAGCATCATTTTGCTGAAATTGAAATACCTTTTTTTAAAAAAAGCTTTTTACTGACTTGGAGCATCCAAAAAATGATAGTATCATAATTCTGAAGCTTGAAAGCAAATTGTTGGGTGTGAAACATCGGAAGGAGGAAATGGCTTTGTGCTAAGGGTTTTCAGGCATTTTCATATTTCAGAGAGAACCGGCATTGCCTAGTGATCAGCACTGCTGTGGATTTAAAAAATATTGGGATAAAGGGGAAACTGCTCTAGGCTAATCTCTGGTGTGCCTACCACTTACACAAGGGGAGTTTGCTGCCATTGTTTTCTGTAACAGGCAGCATATTAAAAATAGTGTTGAACAGAACTGTGCATGGTTGGTGCATTGTCCAGCTCTTATACAGCAATACATGAAGCATAAATGTTCAGGAGGCAGCTTCAACTGTAGGTGAGAAACCACAATTGTCTGTGTGAAAACTGGCTTTTATTCATAGGTGTGTAAGCTTCAGCTTGTAGAAGGTTGCTTAAGTACTGTTTTAAAATAATATAAAAATTCTCTAGAGGTCCTTACGAATTGCTCTGTTGTAAATATTCCTGTGATAGGTGTTTATACTTTAGTTATAAGTAACTTTGTCTTCCATTCTGCATTCTATTTAGGGAGGGGGTTGGCATTGCTATACTGTGGTGGCTAAAAACTTCTATTATGCCATGCATACGTTTATTGGCATACCCACGCTCATGCAAAACCACTGCTACCTGCCCTTAGCACTTGGTGTCTGGTGGGCTATAATTCAAAACGTATTAAACCAGGACTAAAAGGACCAATCACTTAATGTCAGAATACAGTGTATGAGGACTACTGCAGACCTGAAATGTTTTTCAAGTTTTTGTTTGGTAGAATATGTTCTACAATAGGATTTCAGAATGCCCCAAGCTGAAAACCCTTTGAAATCCAAGGGTGCCCATAGTGATGATTACAAACATGGTGCAGTTTGCTATTAGGAATTGGTAGAATTACTTTGCTCATTATCAGTTTTAAACAGTAGTGCGTTATGATTCAGTGCCAAAGCTCTGATTGTCTTGCTTTTCTTAAAACATGTGCTTTGATTAAATGTCATTCCCTGTCATATCCATTGGTCTTTAATGTTGCAATTTTAGAAGTGAGGAAGAAGCCCTGTTTTTGCCACTATTGTGTTAATGCATATAATCAAGAACCATATACCTAATTTATCTTGCTTCTTGTAAGAGCTTTATGCAGATGGGAAAGGGCCACCTTGATTAAGACTGACAAAAACTCTGTATGCTGCATGTAACCTGCTTTGCAACCAGGTCAGCTTCTTTCCAAAATGACTCACTTCATTTTGGCAGACAGAAGGTTTCCAAGGCTGAGATTTCCCCCCTTAACATTCTGTATCTAGCTGGTGTCTTGGGGGGTGGGTGTACCTGTTCCTTTTAGAGTAAATTGGGTGTGTTGTAGGAGATTGGGGTCTTTCACGTCCTTTAGAAAACTTTCTACGTCTGTGGGAATGAAAGAAGATTTACCTGTTCATACCCCTGTTTGCTGGGTGGTATGAGCGAGGCTGTTTTTAGCTGGAACTCTCCAATTCAGCTTTCAGGTGGACACCATTGCTATTCTAAGAGCACCAGGGAAGTGTTCATGGTGAGTTCTGGCACCTCTTTTTTTTTTTTTTTTTTTTTTAAAAAATAGCTCTGGGTATGAGGGATGCACTCACAGAAGGAATATAGCTTGTGTGCAGTTACTCTATGTGACCGTGGGGGGGAATGTTTTCTGCTTGGAAATCCTATTGATAGGAAAGCACTCCTTTTTTCCGTAGGGCAGAAGGAATAAAAAAAAAATGGGCAGCCTCTCCTTATGCCTGATCATTGTGATGTAGGTTTGTTCAGTGGATTGTGTGAGTGTCAATTGTCCATGAGTCTGTTCACCAAAGGTGACCAGAACACACAGCTCTCTAATTCTTGTTTGTGAAACTCCTGTGTCTCAATTTGTCCACACCTCAATTTGCCAGAGGACTTGAGAGTGGAAAGTGGCAACTACAAACAGTGGAAAGCAAGTAAGTCAAGACAAAATAGGAATTGTGGGTGGTTGTAAGTGCTGCCAACAGGATCTGCAGTGCTAGTTAATCATCTTCTTGTTGTTGTTCAGTCGTTCAGTCGTGTCCGACTCTTCGTGACCCCATGGACCAGAGCACGCCAGGCACGCCTATCCTTCACTGCCTCTCGCAGTTTGGCCAAACTCATGTTAGTAGCTTCGAGAACACTGTCCAACCATATCATCTTCTGTCGTCCCCTTCTCCTTGTGCCCTCAATCTTTCCCAACATCAGGGTCTTTTCCAGGGAGTCTTCTCCTCTCATGAGGTGGCCAAAGTACTGGAGCCTCAGCTTCAGGATCTGTCCTTCTAGTGAGCACTCAGGGCTGATTTCTTTAAGAATGGATAGGTTTGATCTTCTTGCAGTCCATGGGACTCTCAAGAGTCTCCTCCAGCACCATAATTCAAAAGCATAAATTCTTCGGCGATCAGCCTTCTTTATGGTCCAGCTCTCACTTCCGTACATTACTACTGGGAAGACCATAGCTTTAACTATACGGACCTTTGTTGGCAAGGTGATGTCTTTGCTTTTTAAGATGCTGTCTAGGTTTGTCATTGCTTTTCTCCCAAGAAGCAGGCGTCTTCTAATTTCGTGACTGCTGTCACCATCTGCAGTGATCATGGAACCCAAGAAAGTGAAATCTCTCACTGCCTCAATTTCTTCCCCTTCTATTTGCCAGGAGGTGATGGGACCAGTGGCCATGATCTTAGTTTTTTTTATGTTGAGCTTCAGACCATATTTTGCGCTCTCCTCTTTCACCCTCATTAAAAGGTGAGCGCAAAATATGGTCTGAAGCTCAACATCAAAAACAAAAAAACAAACAAAAAAAAACCTTCATGGATCACTGACTTTTCGTGGCGAAGGGGCTTGAATTACTCAGGGAAGCTATGGACAGGTCAAGATGGACAGGTCGTAGTGGAGAGTTTGGACCAAACGTGATCCACCTGGAGCAGGAACTGGCAAGCCACTCCAGTATCCCTGCCAATAAAACTCCATGGACAAAGACAACAGGCTAGTTAATCTAGACCTCACTAAAGCTATGAAGTCTTCTCCTTAGCCTCTCCCCTGCCCCAATAGAATGCAGTGCTTTTGTTTCTGCTGCAGTCAGAAATGACTTTCCCCCATGGAAGAATACAATAGATGCTGCACTTGGAGAAACCTTTGAGACAAGGGTCAGCAAACTTTTTCAGTAGGGGGCTGGTCCACTGTCCCTCAGACCTTGTTGGGGGCCAGACTGTATTTTGAATTTTTTTTACAAATTCCTATGCTCCACTATGCATTTTAAATAAAAGCACACATTCTACTCATGTAAAAACACCAGGCAGGCCCCACAAATAACCCAGAGGTGCATTTTAAATAAAAGGACACATTCTACTCATGTAAAAACACGCTGATTCCCCGACCGTCCGCGGGCTGGATTTAGAAGGCTATTGGGCCGGATCCGGCCCAAGGACCTTAGGTTGCCTACGCATGCTTTGAGATATCTGCCCTAGTAGATAACTTGTTTGTTTGTTTGTTTGTTTGTTTGTTTGTTTGTTTGTTGCTATGACCTCCCTATGCAATCTAGATCAGCTAAAAGCTACCAGATTCTCAGAGTTAGAAAAGCTAAATACCATGATTACCAAGAAAACTTTCCCTATCTCTTATCCAGCTGGTACTAGTGTGGATTCAGTGAGGTCTAGAAATGGGTCTGGTAGAAATCTTTTAAAAAGGATCTGTGTCCAATATGGGAAAGGATACTTCTGTGGAATCCTCCTGCTTCTTATCTAGGACAGCCAAACCAGAGGACTGGTGAAATGTCCTTTTGAAGATGCCAGCACTTCCCTGCAGGTCCCCTTGCAGACATCCATTCCCTGCCACAGATGTAAAGGGAATCTAGAAAGCAATTGGGAGAGCAAGGTTGACTGCCACCTCACAACAGGGGAGCTTTGCTGTTGGGGAATCTCCACATCAAACAGAAGTCCAGACACAGCTTCTCAAAAAGGGTCCAGGAGCTTTTTTGTCTTCTAGTTGTGGCTATGAGTAAGAGACTGTAGATCAGTCATAGCCCTGGAGGCTATGAACATGAGTCCTGGCCTCAAGCTATTGATGGTGGAGTTCTCTGCTACTGTTGCTGCACAAAGGATTATAGATGATTAAAGGTCACATGCCTGGAAACCTTGGCAGCTGGACTCCAGTGCCATAGTCCCTGTACTACCAAGGCAGCAGGCCAGAAGATGGAGCTGGGAGTACTTTAAGCCAGCCCTGTTGTTCTTGGGCTCTCTCAGGCTCACTAACGAAGTGTCTCTCTCGTACCCCCCCCCTTTACACTAGCACATTGTTCACATCTTGTGTAGTCCCTTGTGGGCAAATATTGTCCCTGTCTTCCCAGTGTTACCTTGCAGTTTTGTGCAGCTTTGCACTATGTCAATTGAAAATCTAATGCTGTCATTCAAGCTAAGATAAAAATTGTTTTTCAGTAAATACATGTTTTGGCATTGAGTGCTGTACACTGAGTTTATTTTTATTTCTGGTTTTAGACATTTGTTCAGTCCCGTCCCCAAAGACAAAGGCTGATAGTCAGCTTGTTTACGGCCCCAGCACAGTCTCATTTAAATGCAGTCACTTCCCTCACCTCTCCCAAGTTTCAGCAAAGATGTTGAGCCTTGGCAAATCTTTGGAGTTAGAAGAGGATGAGCCGCTTCAGTACTGACTTTATTGCTGTGGTTTGAGATGTGCATGGTATAGTGCCATAAACTCTTTTGCTTCCCCTATTTAAGAGGTGCTGATGAGAAATAAGGCAGATTCTGTGACTTGAATAAAAATTAAGTGTCTCAGATGCCCCTATTGAATAGAATAGCAAAGTATGTTAGGGTGATCAAAGGAAGAGTGGGTGCAAGATGACTAAAGGACTGCTCTATTATGAGTCTTCTTGAAGGCTGCTCTTCATGTCCCACCAGTGCTTGAGGTGTGATTGACAGGAATGCAGTGAGCCTTTTCTGTGGCTGCATCTGGGTTATGGCACTTCCTACCCAGGAAAACTTCACTCTTGCCTCATCTCTGGTGGTTCTCCATCTCCTAGTTTAAATCTTCCCTTTTCAACAAGTTTTTGGCTGAATTTTATACCTGTTCTTATCAGACCTGCACCTCATCTATAATTTTTGAGAGTACTAGATTCCAATCCAGTTATTTTTTTTGAGATGGTTGAATGCTTTTTAAATGGAAAGATTGAAAATTACCCGGCTTCAGCTGGTTCATAGCAAAGGTGGATGATATATACTGTATTGGCCCGACTATAAGCCGCACCCAAATATAAGCTGCACCTTTAAAATTCAAGGGGGGGGGGGAGAAAAAAAAATACAATACCTGAATATAAGCTGATCCCTTAAAATTCTGCAGGCACTCACAAACGTACCACTTTACCGGATGTCTGTTTCAGCAGCGATATCATAAAAGCCAATTTTTGTAAGGTCATGAATTTAAGCCACACTTTAACTTTTCACAGTCAGAATTTGGGGAAAAAGTGAGGCTCACCATACTTTTCCATGTATAAGACTAGGAGGTTTTTTTTTACTAAAAAATAATGTTAAAAAGGGGGGTAGTCTTATACATGGGGGCAATCCCCCCCCCATTTTCTTAATTTTGAGTCCCCCAAAATAGGGGGCGTCTTATACACGGGGGCGTGTTATACACAGAAAGATATGGCATATTCAGGCCAATAGGATAGTTGACGTGTGGATCTGGTTTTTTGAACTTCACATAACAACCGAAGGTAAGGCAGTTTCCAGTTCTGAAGGAAAAGCATTTTTGCTCTGCCTTCCCAATCCCATTGCTTTGCGTATCTCTTCTACCTCAGTTTCCATGTATTAATGAGACAAGGAAAAATGGTAGGAGAGTAAAGAGCAACAGGTGGGCATTCCCTGCATGTGGGGTTGAGCTACGCACCCAAAGAGGTTGATTTGTGTGATGTTTATATTATCTTGTAGATGTTGGTTTCCAGAAGGGCTCTGAGCTGAAGTCGCATGCGGACTGTAGTATGCTAGGCAGAGCTAGGGTTGCCATAAGTCTGGGATTTCCTGGACATTGCCAGGATTTCAAAGGCAGAAGTGATGTCTGGGGGTGAATTTCTGGAAGGCGGCAGTTTGTCCTGGATCTTCAGCAAGTAAACCAAAACATTGCGTTCAATTGGCGTTTTTGTTCATTTGGCTCAACAACTTTGGGGTTTGTCTAAAAAAAAGTTCAATAACTTTCAGGGTGTCCTGGTTTTTACTTTTTGAGATGGCAACTGTAGCAGAGCACACTTAAATTCTACACCTTCTCTTTCTGTAGCATTCCGTCTTGAGTTATGTGTCCACATTTTTCAACTGCTTGTTGAATTTTTCTGTGCATGCAGTCACCTGATCTAAATTGCATTTTGGGAGCCTAGATTCGTGTTTGCCTTCCTTTGAATCTTTAGGAATGAATGGGATATATGTTGGAAGTAAAGTTTATGCATCAGCTGAAGGAAGTTGGTTGCTCACAGCAAAATCTTGCGTATGGTTGCTGTGCCATAAAAGCCCTGAACTTACCTGCATACCTACCGACTCGGTTTACAGCTTGCATGGTGTTTGATCTCCATCTTTTTAGGTTGACCTGTTTCTCTTTCATTCCTCCTACTGGCAACTGTTGTTGCTGCTGGACTGTGCTGGTCTCTTCGATTTTAGCACGTGAACATGAGCATTCTGGAGGCAGTGGGATTGTGACCCAAGAGGCAATAAGGAGCAGGTGTGCTAGCCAGCCAAATAGCTGTCCCCATTCTGCCCGTGGACAAGGTTAAAAGAACAGAGTTCTGATCGGTTAGCTCTGCAGGCAAGTGCTGTGCTGTAATTGTTCTTGGGTTTAGCGCAAGCACTTTTTCCTGGCTGGGACTGTGAGTCATCCTCATTTTTCAGGGAGAGAAGTGCAGCAAATGCCCAATTAAGAAAGTGGCTTAGGAAATGCTGATAAGAACTTTTCCCCAGTGTAGTCTTGTTGGACTCTCTCCTATCTTATCAAGGCACTCGAAAGAAGCATTGACTTTTGTCAGTTATTTTAAAAGAGCCTTTATTTTAATTTGTCACAGTTGAAACACAATAATCAATCACTAGTAGAATTGTATTCTCTCCTGTTCAGAGTTATTTTTCTATAGTAAACTATTATTATTATCATCTGGTTTTGGGAAGGATAACTGTAGCTTGTGTGTGTGTGGCTGCTTGTTCCTTATAGGGTTTCTGCCTACTTCTGTGACTGGACCTAACGGTCAGGGGTCCCTTTACCTTTAACTGTAGCTTGTGGGACGCGGGTGGCGCTGTGGTCTAAACCACAGAGCCTAGGGCAGGCATCCCCAAACTCGGCCCTCCAGATGTTTTGGGACTACAATTCCCATCATCCCGACCACTGGTCCTGTTAGCTAGGGATCATGGGAGTTGTAGTCCCAAAACACCTGGAGGGCCGAGTTTGGGGATGCCTGGCCTAGGGCTTGCCGGTCAGAAGGTCAGCGGTTTGAATCCCCGTGACGGGGTGAGCTCCCGTTGCTCGGTCCCTGCTCCTGCCCACCTAGCAGTTCAAAAGCACGTCAAAGTGCAAGTAGATAAATAGGTACGGCTCTGGTGGGAAGGTAAACGGCGTTTCCGTGCGCTGCTCTGGTTCACCAGAAGCGGCTTAGTCATGCTGGCCACATGACCCAGAAGCTGTACACCGGCTCCCTCGGCCAGTAGAGCGAGATGAGCGCCGCAACCCCAGAGTTGTCCGCAACTGGACCCAACGGTCAGGGCTCCCTTTACCTTTACTTTTAACTGTAGTGTGTGTGTGTGTGTGTGTGTGTGTGTGTGTGTGTGTGTGTGTGTGTGTGTCTGCTTGTTCCTTACAGGGTTTCTGGCTACTTTAGTCACACAGTGTGAAGCTAAAAATTACATCAGCCTTTTTGTCTTAATTAAGTTACTTGCAGCCTGACCCTCCAACTTACTACACTAGCAAACAAATGTTTACGGTGCACCAAATGCTGTATTTTAGATTCAGTGTTTGAGTTGTCGACAGATGTTCTTGTAGGCTTGAGGGAGGCAGAGCTATTTGAAAGCACAGTTCATAGCCTGAAGAAACCGCCTTTCAAAAGAATCCAACTAAGTTACTGCCCAGTCTGCCAATGCATCTAGTCAATTATGCCCTAAAATGGGGAGGATTCAACATCTCATTTTGTAAAGATCCTCTGCTCTGATATCTTGAGATGATTCAAACATGCCACAGGTAACCTCTCTAGTAGCAGTTTGCAAAAAAACAAAACCACAACAACAAACAAACAAAAACAGTAGCCAATGCTGCACTCTCTAGATCTTGTACTCCAGATCCCATCAACCCCAGGCAGTAGAGGGTAGTGGTCACATGGCTACTAA
The DNA here is from genome assembly GCA_034641395.1 of Darevskia armeniaca. NCBI lineage: Eukaryota > Metazoa > Chordata > Lepidosauria > Squamata > Lacertidae > Darevskia > Darevskia armeniaca. The sequence continues at coordinate 982,561 of JAWWNF010000473.1, read as the reverse complement.
CGCAAGAAGGGTATTGTGCCATAGCATACCTGGCAACCTGGAAGAGCTCAGTGTCCATCTACTATCCAAGATGTGTGATAGGTACACCTGTCCTTCCAATCCGATCCAGACAACAGCATGTCACAAGCAAAACAGACATAAAGTTCTGTTGCACACACTTTTGAAAAGGGTTAACATGCCATCATTCTGCCTCTGATCATGCAACCTGTACCTTGTTCAGAAATGTACTTTCCCTTTTGCATCTACAGTATATGAATTTCTCGATTCCAGGTTATTAAATAGCTGTTGTTGATGCATTTCCTTATAAAACAATTGACTGAAATTCATTGGTCTTTACAGATCAAGTGGGATTCTTTGCTGCCCATGAATAACGAGCACTGTCAATGAAATTCCTTAAATGAGACTACTTTTATTTTCTTGAGGTGAGGAAGGGGGTCAGTGAGTTCACAGTAGCGATTCTTGCACAATGCCTCCTGGTGCACTTGTGTGCCCACAGTTTACCCTTTGCCAGCCTGCTACCCTCTAGATCAGAGCTTTCCAAACTCTGTGTCGCGACACGTTAGTGTGTCGGCGTGCTGTGCGAATGCTGCCATCGCTTCTCCCAGGGCTGGAAAGGGGTTAGTTTAACCTCTGGTTTGCTAGTAAAACTGAATTACTGTGTCACGAAACGATGCATGTCTAAAAAGGGTGTCATCAACTCGAAAAGTTAGGAAAGCTCTGCTCTAGAAGCTTTGGACTACAAAAATCAGCTCTACATAGATAGCTATAGACTTGTGATAAGATGAATGTGTTTAGTGTGCTGCATCCGTAATTACTGTAAGGCTTGACTACGTTGCAGTTGTTTGTGATCATAAAAGTTGTTCTAATAATACTGGAAATATGATTCTTCAACCTGCTTCAAAAATGAGGGAGCTGTTCAGCATGCTAGTCTCTCTGCCCCCACAGCTTCTGGTCTGCTGTAGAAGAGACATTAGTGGGCAGATAATCTGTTACGCATCACTGACTCCAGAACAAGTTACGTACAACAAAGCAAATAAATGTCCAAATGTTTAATTTGTGTGTGTTTTCAGAATTCATTAAAAAACAGAAAGTATTAGTCAAGTTTGCCCAGGCAAAACAAGAGAATCCACGGCATAATGAAATTGTGACTTAGAACATCTGGGTGGCTTTGCAGCTAGAAATTGTTGATTATTAGTTTCTGGGCCCAATTCAAGGTACCCACATTAGTTTTTAAAGCACTAAATTACTTGGGCTCCAAATATCTGAAAGACCACCTCCTCCTCTACAAGCCCTCTTACGTGATAAAATAAACGGAGGGAACCCTCTTGGAAATTCTACAACCCTCAGAAGTTTGTGTATGTGTGATGGCCTGGGAGAGGACATTCACTATGGCAACCCCTAATTTTGTGGAATTCCCTTTGCACAAAGGTGTGTCTGGCCCCTTCATTACACAGCTTTCGTTGTAAGCTGAAGAGATGCCTCTTTATGCTTACCTACGGTGTCAGAGATCTGTATTTTAGGACCTACCCTATTCTCTTAATTGCTATCTGTTTTAATTGTTTTTGGGATTGTATTGTTGTAACCTACCCTGGATCCTCATTGTGAAAGTGGGTAAGAAATGGAAGAATAAAGTATGATGATGATGATGATGATAGAACAGAACAAACAAACCTCGAAGATGAGTGGTGATTCAAACTAGAAGGTACAAATCACAGATTTTAAAAATTATTTTGATATGAAATTGTTTGGGCCAGACAAGGTTGATGTTCTTTTTTTTTTTTTTACAGTCATACCTTGTGTTACGTTTGCTTCACGTTGCAGCTTTTAAGGTTACAAACGCGGCAAACCCGGAAGTGTTTACTTCTGGGTTCACTGCACGTGCAGAAGCGATCTGCACGCTTTGCGCATGCGCAGAAGTGCTCTATCACGCTTCATGCATGCACAGTAGTGGCACTCTACCTACTGACTTTTCGGGGTGCAAATGGCACCCTGAAACGGATCGTGTTCGTAAGTAGAGGTACCACTGTATTGCCTTGGTGAATTAAAATAGCTCCTTTCCTCTCCCACTTCATCAAGCAGCAGTACAAGCCCCATGGTTTTTAATTTTAAATGACGTTTTGACACTTCTCTCCCCAAATCATTAGTACGAGTCTTCATGGCATGTGATAGTGGGGGCTATAGTCCATGATCATATGTACCATAAAAAATTTAATGGACTTTAAGGTGCCCAATAATTTTGCTTTGCTTCAAAAGACTTCCAGTGCACCTACTCTGGACATTTAAATTCTGTCACTTTTTATTTCACATCACAACTGAGTCAACCATCACCTGAAGTCAGTATGATTGAAAAGGTGCTGAGCTTGAGTCTCTTGGAGGGTGAGGTGTGCATCAACTAGGAATTTTGCAGGAATCCAGTCTTTGCAAATTCTTACACAAAACAACCTGATCTGAATCAGGCTAATCTAGGGATCAGAAGACAGCTCTGCGCTACTTTCAATGCTGCAGCTGTGTAGACAGCATGTTTCTTTTCCATGGTTTTTACATAGCTGAGTTATGCATCCTCAAATTTAGGCACCGAACCTGTTTGCCTAATTTGCATTTAAGACTGAGCCACCCAAGTCCTACTTAGCTCTCTGTTCAGGGCTCATGGTTTTACTATCAAAGATTTGGGGGGGAGGGGGCTTTTAAATAGGTATATAACTTGAATAATTCTGTTAAAAGTAGTTTCTTTCCTTTTGTCACTAAGCGTTACCACAAACTGAACTCCAGTCTTCTCTGCTTATTGTCTGATCTTTTCATCTTCATGAGATATGGAAAAATCAGGGCTGTATAGGAATGGTGTGCAATAGGGAACCACCTCTGCTTTAAACTTTAACAGGATAAGAGAGCATCAAATGTTAAAAGCTATGATTGCCCAACTTGCCGATCAGAAGGTCGGCGGTTCGAATCCCCGTGACGGGGTGAGCTCCCGTTGCTCGGTCCCTGCTCCTGCCCACCTAGCAGTTCAAAAGCATGTCAAAGTGCAAATAGATAAATAGGTCCCGCTCCGGCGGGAAGGTAAACGGCGTTTCCGTGCGCTGCTCTGGTTCGCCAGAAGCGGCTTAGTCATGCTGGCCACATGACCTGGAAGCTGTACACCGGCTCCCTCGGCCAGTAAAGCGAGATGAGCACCGCAACCCCAGAGTCGGTCACGACTGGACCTAATGGTCAGGGGTCCCTTTACCCTTATATGACCAAGGGGGTCTTTAAATTTCGCCTTCTTAACAATAGTCTTCCATCCATGTGATGAAATGAGGGGTGTATCAAAAGTAGTTGGTGATATGGCGTGTTCAGGGTATGAATGTGTGTTGGGGTTTTTTTTCGTATTTAAAAAAATACGGATCGGGGTGCATGCATTCCCTGCCCAACTAGACTGATGGGGCCTAGCAGACTTCTTCCCACCTCACTACATATTGTTCATCTGCAGCTGTTGTGAATTGTCCTAGCTACACATCTTTATAGTACCTTTGCATTCTGCAGACTTTTATGTTGATTAAAAATCCAACTGGCTGCTCCCTCCCCTCCCCTTCCCCCCATTTTAATGTAATGGCATCTATTGATCAGAGCAGTGGAATTAATTAGAAAGTGAATGAGCATCCCTCTTTTTTGGAATTCCTAGTTCTGATATAATATGCTCACTGGGAAACACTGATAAATATTGTTTTACATTCATCATTTACCTAATGAATTGTAATACTTGTCATGCCAGCATTAATGAGCACAAATAAAAGGCATTTGTTAACAGTACCTAATTTGCACCTCAGAAAACATGCTAATAAACCCACAGAAAGTGCATGCAAAGTTGACCTAACTGGATAGTCTGAGTGGAGGGAAATGACTTTAAAAAAAAAAAGAATTCTAATTCTTTGATTTGTGGCCATTGAGGTATGAGTTGCTGGTAATTAAGCACCGGCTGGTTAGTTTTATTTGTCCTGATAACTTGCACCTGATGCATAAAGTGGAGGATGTGTTTCAGTTTTGGAATGTAAATAAAAAATCTGAATGCCTACCTCGCAGTTGGAACCGTATTTTACTGATGGTGATAAATTCTTATGAAGAGAGAAAATTCTCTACCACTGCCTTTGGTCTAAGATTTTGGAGGCACTGCTTATTCTCCAAGGGAAGAAATAATATGTCTATATCCTAACAGCCAGTATTTTTACACACACATACAGACAGGCAATGAGGTTATTTCCATCATATAAGGTTCACAGCCTTATGTAAGGATGCTCCCAGTGCCCTGCAAGAGAGATTTCTTCCTCTGCTCCATGCACTTCTGTTGAAGTGCCTGTTCTGATGTTGCTCTCCTCCTACCTCCTTTTCTGTGCCATGTACCAATCATGCTTCATCCACAGCTTGATAAATTGGAGGTGGTTCTGATATGCTAAGCTTGACTTGGCAGATTGAAGCCTCTTCACCGCTGCAGAGAGAAAAGTTCCACACATGGGTAGACTCAGAATGTGAGGACTGGCTCTTCTTGGCAAGTAGAATTTGTCCCAGTGGCTTCCTGGCATTTCTATCCATGCCATTAAAATCCCTCTTTATTTTCCAGTGTTCGAAATTGTGTTGTCGGAATGGCTGAAAAGGGGCACGGGGGGTTGCTTTCCTCTGAAGCTGCCTTTTAAGTCTGAGATATAATTTTGGATTAGTGGGCCTGCCAACTATCCACAATTCTTCTAGGCTAGTTCATGTTCTGAGGGCTTCCGTGTTTTAGGTTCCTCCTGGCAGAACTGGCAATTCATTGTCAGAAAAAAATTATTTTGAAGGTGCTCCCACACATCAGGGATTCCCTGCACCCAGGAAGTTAGGATCATTAGGAGAAGGTTAGTACTATAGCTTCCTTTTTCCAGACCATGCTAGTCTTGCAGTGATGTGGGGTGGAAACTCCCCCCCCCCGTGCTTTTATTTTCCTTCAGACGGGGGGGGGGGATTCCCATTTAATTAGTAACGTGAATAGATGGCAATTGCAACAACATTAGGCAAACACGGCACAAGTTTCAAAGTTTTTATTTTTGATTATCAAATACATGTAAAATAGACATATTGCTCTCGAGGGCATCAGAAATATTTCCAGAACAAACTGGAAAAACCCCAGTGCAAATTACTCTTAATTTGCTGAGGAATGTTCTTGCAGGATTTCTAGAATCAGTGTTCTAGAAATTGAACATCACTGCTGAAAGGCTACAATTCAACCAAAGATCCATCACATATGACTGCTGGTTGGGTGTTCAGCACCTAATTGAGTCACTGCTGGGGTCTTCTATCCTATCAAAAACATGTTTCTGTCTATGAATCATTACCTATGAAGTTATTTTGTTGAGACCGTGTTAAATTTAGCAAGGTAAGCTAGTTGCTCCCATTCTTCCCCCACCTCCAGTCTTAGGTTCTTGTGCAAACAGTTTTTAATATGGATATAACTTTTTCTATCTGATATTGTCTACTTGCTGCTTCTATGAAAGGCAGAACTGGAGTAGCTTAATAATGTACAGGGAGGTTATGGACTTTGAAGATATTTTTAATAGGAATTGTTCTCAGCCAGTATGTTAATGCCTGCTTTCTTATACTTGTCACACTTATTTCCTGGCATGGAATACAGGGAAGGAGGCAAATCCTTAGATTAGGGTTGTGTAAATGTTTTATGCAATTAATCAAAATGTGACTAGAGATTTCCCACCCAGGTTGTTTCTGAATTGTTAATTGCAATTAACAGAATTGTGTGCTAAAAGAAGCACCACTTCCCATGTGTCCCCATGTACATATAAATGATGGACCTGCTAAATACAGTCTGCATTTCTGTAGTGTGCGTTCTATGTATTTCACACCCACGTTTTGAACCTGTGTTCACTGTTTGGTCCAAGTTACTTGTTTAGTATTTCTTACGGTTGATCCCTCTCTGAACTATCCATGGTTTTGACTAACCCCTGAAAAATTCTCACGTTTCAGAAATGGCTTTAAATAGATGTGGTCTCCCTGAGTCAAAGCAAGAAATGAATGTTCACAAGAATTCCGTGAAAATGTTAATATACAAATTGATATATGAATTGGAATTATTCAGTGCAGGTACAAAAAGGATTAGTTTAAAATTCACTTGCATCTTTGGGCAGTTAAAGTAATTTCTGAAACTGATTTGGAGGCCAATGTTTTTATCTGCATATTGACAGTCTTCAGATAACTTCTCAGTAAGAATGGCAGTTGTGCTTCAGACATGTTATGAAACTGCCCTATATAAGGGGGTGCCAATGTGCATGGCTTTCCACTTGGGCAGTAATGGTTACACAGGTTATGGAGAGCTTTCTTCCTCCTAAAGCCCCATGGTCTACCTTCCAACAGTAAATAAACTCTGTTTAGACACCTAAGCACACAAAGGGTTTATTTTTGTTAAAGAAAGGTTGCCAGAGCTTGATGCAGTTGCAGCTTTTAAAGCCTTGGCAGTGATTCAGTAATTTTAGAATCTGGACTTAATGGTTTTATGAGGTTCTTCCCCAGCATTTTAGATGGCAGTATGTAATCTCTTACTTCTGGATTGGTGAGCCAACTGTGCTGCGTTTGAGGGCTCTCCTACTCATTCTGCTGAGCATTGTCCTGGACTTGTACCCCACGAGTCCTACTCTGCCAGCACCACCACGGCTGGCAGCAAAACCTAGCGTGAAAACTGAAAAAAAAGTCATGACATATTTGAACACTTAACATTAGTCTAGCAGGAATCTGATCCAGTTCTCATTTTAGATCCTCCCACAAGTCTCTGGCTCGACATGCCATTCATATGGCAGAATGAAAAGCAGGCTTCGGATTAAGGTTGCTTCCTTCTGCTCTGCATTTTAGATCTCTGGTTGAAGAGGAAGACCCTCACATGAAAGTATCTATTGGGAGCAGCGATATGGGTGTGTCTGCCCATCTACAATCATCAAAGGCAGGAACCACGAGATTTTTCACCAGCAACACTCATAGTTCTGTGGTACTCCAGGTAAGTTGACACCATGATCTGAACAGCCATATCATCCTTTTGAGAGTTCCTTTTATTTCACGGGTGCTTCTCTGACAAAGTTTTCATTGAGGTTGAATCCCTTATAGTGTGCTTTGCTAGTGCCATTGCAGCCATTTGTAATTAAGTACATAGTTGTACATTTGTTGCATTTATGTAACACTAATAAAATAAAATAATAATAATAATAATAATAATTTATTATACCCAAGGTGATACTTAAAAGTACTAAAAACAAACAAATGGTATTAAATACGAAAGAAGTGAGTTCTTCACCAACCCATGGTCTGCTTGGGAGCTTGAAGGAATGTGCTCCTAACCAGGGCTTCTCCTCTTCTGCCTTCCTACAGGGCATACAAATCTTAAGTAGCCACATGGAAGCAGGGAGGTGCCAACTCCTGCCCCAACGGTTCAGACTAGTGATGGTCTCTATAGTAGCTGATGATATATGCTTCTCCTCTTCTGCCTTCCTCAGGGCACATGGGTCCCTGTTAATTGTTAGCTTCTGAAATTTCTTCTCTCCCTCTTCTGCCAATTAAACATTCTGATCAGATTAGCAGCAGCAGCAGCAGCAGCAAGAAACCTGACCTTTTGCTATAATTAAAGGAGACAACAGTGTGTGTTTGACATTGTGCGAGCAGAGAGAGCCATTTGCCCAAGAATCACACATGGATGCCTTCCAGGGAATCTGCCAGGGGAAGCGGTCTCTCAGTGTTAATATTTCGCTCCTCCTACCTTTTTGTTCCCTTGGCTCAGAGCATGTTTCGACGGGCAATTCAATTTCATTATCCATCAGTGCACTGTGCTGGAGTCCAGACACATCCTGTGACCATGGTTATAGTAACCATCTGCTGCTGTTACTGTGTGGTCTTTGACTTGCATTTCAAATCACTGTGAAATGAGGCTAAATCCCACACCTTGGATAGGTCACATTGCTCTCCCATGATTGCATGGAGGAGGAGAGTTAGTATTGGGATGAAAATATGCCTGTGTTCTGGGAACTTGCTCCAGCTGAATGTTCACATTGTGCTCTGCTGATTTTTGTATTAGAAATGGAATGTTGCAGTGATAGCCAAAAGCTTTTGTGAGGCATGTGTGGTTCTCAGTCTAAAACAGAATGAAAAGAATTTATTTATTTTATTGAATTGGTATACCGCTGTTCATCCAAAGATTGTATTCGGTTGTATTTGTAAAAATACAAATGAGAATGCAGAATACATAATAAAACAATAAAACAAACCATTGACCCCCTCCTACCACAGGAATCCCTTAATGTGCATGCATACTAGATTGGGGCTGAATAAGACTCTTCCTCCTACCTTTATGCACTCCCTCACATAGAGGCGCTAGAGGAAATGATGGTGGTTTGGGGCAGTTCAAGGAAGTAAGCTGCAGAAGGAGCTCCTAGTGTGTAGGAGAAATTGGCAGGTGTGGGGGAGAGAAAGAGAATGGAAAAGCAGTGCCAGCATCTAGCATTTATATAGCACTTTAGAGCGCTCAAAATACTTCATGTGCATCTCTTGGTAATTGTTAATGGCAGCCTAGTGGGTGGGTTTGCATTATTATTTCCCTCATTTTGAAGATAGGTAAGATGAGGCTAAGAGAGAATGACTTGCTTAAGTCTTTTCTAGTGAGTTCATGGTGAAAGTGAGTTTTAGACCAGGGGTTTCCTGTTCATAGCTTGGATTTGTAACACACTTACCACCAGAGCTAGAAGCTGTCTCTCTTGTCCAACCTTGGATTATCATAAGTGGTGGACCTGTAGAGGGGACTTGGAGAGTGCTGTTGGGCTCACATTCTGCTGGGGACCAAAGTAAGTCTTCCTAACAATATGAAGAAATTGAGTTTGTGCTCTGTGTAAGCATGTCTGCATTCTGGCAGCTTGCTCCAACCTGAATCCTTTTCTTAGTGGGGAATAATTCTGCAGCATCTTCAATTTTACTTTGCAACTAGCAAAACCATTCCCCCACCCCAGTCTCCTTCAAATCAACAGCTTTTGAGTGATTATTTTGGTTATACTGAGCAAAAGCTAATTCTAAGAGTCTGAGTACCAGGGACATTCTTCGGGTTGCAGTGATTATCAAATAGTGTGGGGCAAGAGAGACTTCCAGAGGAAATATAGCTAACTAGTGATTGATTGGCAGAGATAATTATGTGGTGATTGATGATAGCCAAGACATAAATCTTGGTTGTCATGTCTTCTCTTTTGAGAGAGGAAAATAAGGGATTAACTTCACATTTACTGAAGAAAGCTGTTTGTCACAGTGGAGACAAGAGGTTTTCGGATGTGGGGAATGTCTTAGAGCGAGGAACTGCCAGACACCACATAATAGTCCTCAAGGCTAGCCCTCAGGGAATCAGGTTAACGAAACCTCACTTTCAACTACTTCTGAGATTGGGACGAATTACCCAAATTGTAATCTGTCTGCCAGTTAATGTTCACCTGGAACACGAATTGAATGTTGGCATAAGAAGAGATATTAATTAACAAACAGACTGAAAAATAATACAAAAAGCATATCTAATATATTTTCGATTAAGAAAGTTAACAAACATTTTTATTAAGGTTTTCAATACAACAAAATCACATTGAAACATTCCAAATTACATTTCAAATTATTTATCCAATTATCAATAATAATAATAATAATAATAATAAAGAAAAGTTCCAATTCTGCCAAATTATTATTTAAATTATTTAAATTTATTTTGAGGTTTCCCATGCTTCAAACTCCGGAGTTATCTAATCAACTATTTGTCCTTGCTTTTTACCCTTCCTATATTTTCACAGCCTCTGATGTATTCCAGCAAGCAAGATAAATCAAAACAAACAATGTCCCTGTGTGGATTTAAGTCCATATTTCATCACCATACGATCGCCTTGCCCCTTGATACTCTGGTTCCAAAAGCCAAATCACGGACAGTCGCCATCTTCATTCAGTCCCGATAACACCCAGACCTCTTTTTCCACAGCTGTTGTTCACCCGTCTGCTTTTTACTTATACCTTTCCAGGAGGGTTTGCCAATTATATTAAAAAGTTCATATATTGTGGTTCTTAAGGCTTGCCGCTCCCTATGGTGTCATGTTACACAGCCCGGGTTTCTCTTTCGAGATGGCACGGGGTTTTTTTTTGAACTGCGTCATTTCTAGGAAACCGTCCAAATTCCTCCAATTAAGATCAGTCAGTGTCCAAGGGGTTCTCTTTTTGCCAAAATCAACATGTAGAAATGCTTTTTATCCTCTTCCAAGTATTAATGATGAAGTTCATTATCTCTTAAGGACGGCGCCATTAAACATTATTTTTGTTCCACACAGTTTATATTTATAATATCAAATCTTCTCAACCGAAATCAAACTATCAGTCTTTCAAATCTTACTTGTAATGCACAGTGAAATTGGTTCTTCTGGGGGGAGGGTTTGCCCGTTATTTATATAATAGTAAAGCAAAACACAATCACAGAGTCAGAGGCTCCCTTCCCCTTTCCGCCCCGCTTCCACATACCGATACGATGATAAAATCTTCTTTTCTTTTTCTTCTTAGCTGTTCAGTGGCTGACTTTTTAGCAAAATGCTTTTTCCTCCTTTGTTTGAAGCATGCCCAAGACTTTTCACTAATTTGTATTTTAAAGCATTGGGACTCATGCACGGTCAGGGTGGCCTCCAGGAGTTCCTCCCCCCATGGGTGCTATCTGCCCAGGCCCCCCTGCTCCTTCCCCCTGGGTCGGAGCGGGTTTAGGGGCAGCTGCGGGCGAGGCAGTCTTTCCCATAGTCCTGGGAAAGCTGGGAGGCTGCTTACTCCCATCACAGCCTCAAAATTCCCCGCAGGGGTTGGGAGAGATGTTACTAGTCAGCCATTTCTTGTCGTGCACGAGCGGAAACTCCGAAAGTTAACAAACTTTCTTAAGGTTGCTCTGCTGGTTAAGAATCGTTACATTATATTACTTTTAACTCTGTCATTTCTGTGGGGTGCTGGTTGAAGAAGACAAACCCATATTCCTGAGCATGGGGAAGCATTTTTCTCTTAAAGAGAAAAGCTTTTCAAGGCCCAGACTGTTAAGGTGGAAACTTAACCCAATACGGCAAAGATTGTTGGTATGATTTGGCAATTATTGGATGAGCAACTGAAAGAGCTCAGAGCTGAGATGCATAAAATGGTGAATGGAAATGGATCAGAGAAAGATCAGACCAAAGAAAACACAGGATCTTTGGAAAAAATACTGATTAAGATCTGCCGGGACATGAGAGTGGAATGGTAGCAGATGATGGAATGGAGAGGACCTCCACACAGTTTCCTGGAGGAGTGAAACAGACAAATGACAGAGTTGTGATGCTGGGGAGCAGAACGAAACCATGGACAGAAACATTAAGAAACATCCTGATATGGCAGAGATTTTGCTAAGAGAGAAAGGATCCTGTGTGCAAGTTGGAGTGAATTCAGAGGGGAAAGGCATCAAGCCTCCAGCGATCCTTATGGAAAAAGAGTGGAAGAGGCAGAAATGGAAGGAACTTTCTTTCTAAATTAGGGTGGGAAATCATGGCCAGCAGGAAATGGGATTGGAAGATATGGAACTGGGTACTAATTAATGAATATAGAACATTGATTATTATTCTAATAATGGATTATTATTCTAATAATGGATAATAGAATTTCTTGGAGATATAACTGTTATACAGGGCTGGGGGAAGGCTGTTCTTGACATTTAGCGATAGTAACAATTGAAGAGCTCCTTTTGGACTTTTTGTGTGGAAAGGAAAATGAATGGACTTGAGATGCCTGGGGTTGAAGATTGGAAAAGGCCACCTAGCAGATTGAGGAACAGCTGGATTTTACCCTGGAATACAGCTGGATACCATCCTGAACACACACACACACACACTCACACACACACACACACACGACAGACTGAGAATCGGAAGTTCTATTTATTTCTTTATCTGTTCTCTCTCTTATGATCTTTATTTCTTGTGCTTTCTTTTTCTCCTATCCACCTTACTTTTGTTTATGCTTGGCTTTCCTTTTTGATGTCCTCTACTCTGGATATTGCACAGGAAGGTAATGGATAGAAGGTGAAAGACCACGTGTGTGAGTCAGGGAAGGGAAGGACTCCCAGGGTGGGAGGCTGGGAGAAGAAAGGAAAGCATCTAGGTGAGAACTGGGGAGGGTTCATCCCCTTTTCATGTGAGACAGGGGTAAAGATCTACCCCAATAGAGGGCTTTGTATTTTTCTTCTTTTTTTGTTGATTTTCTAAATATTTAGATTAATTTTTTTTAAATCATATCATACGCTGAAAAGTTTCAATAAAAATAGATTAAAGTAAAAAAGAAAATAGTGTGGGACTTATTTGAACCATTGTGGAGTGGATTTTCTATTTTGCAGCCCAGAGAGCTTGTCCTTGCAGCTGGGTGGAGCTGTTGATGCCATATTTTCTCTTGTAGGGTTTTGACCAGCTGCGAATAGAAGGTTTGCTTTGTGATGTGACACTTGTGCCAGGCGATGGTGATGAAGTGTTTCCTGTTCATAGGGCAATGATGGCATCTGCTAGTGATTACTTCAAGGCCATGTTCACAGGTACAGTGGATAGCAGTGATAAGGTGCATTCTGCATTTTTTAAAAAAGGTTCTGCCACGTAAGAGTGTGTTTGGCATGAATTATTCTTCTGGTGTGTGTTTATCCTGTCCAGCTAATGGTTATGTGTGAAGTGGCTTTGTCTCTGGAACAATAAATTTTATAGGGGAAGTTCTTTCCAGCTTTAACTATATCTTATCTAAATTTTGTTCTCAGGTGGGATGAAAGAACAAGACTTAATGTGCATTAAGCTCCATGGCGTGAACAAAATAGGTTTAAAGAAGATCATTGATTTTATTTATACTGCAAAACTTTCTCTCAACATGGACAATCTTCAGGATACTCTAGAAGCTGCCAGCTTTTTACAGATATTGCCTGTGTTGGACTTCTGTAAAGTTTTTCTTATATCTGGGGTAAGACATCTTAGGTTATTGCTCGGTTTGCCTCTTTTTTATTTTCTCCGTTATTTTCTCCTATGGTATCAGGGTATCTCCCTGATACCATAGGTGACCTTCCAGCCTTGATTTAAAAACTTACAGCAAATGAGAGTCCACCACCTTTCAAGCTAGCTACTCTTGAGGAACAAAAACCTATAACCTGCCCCTTAAACTAAAGCACAATTCCATCAGGTAATGATTCTCCTTTCATAGAGAGATGGATGAGAGCAGGTTTTCCACGAGTATCGTGTGAAATGTATTGATGCCCAGTAATTTGCCTCATGCCTTTATCATTCAGGATGCCAACCCTTGGGGCTTTGCTGTATTGTTGGGCCGGCTGAATGTTTAAGGCATTTGTCAGGATTTCTGCAACGCTCGGAGGTTCTCAGCTGAGAGAGATCTGAAAGTCCATGTTGTGAAATGTCCTCTTGTGCCAAGACAGGCATTTTCAGTGTCTGGAACAGCTGAGGTTTGTCACACTGAGAGGTGCTATGCAGGTTTTGTGTGTCCTGTTGTTTGGGTGAGAGCATCTTGCACTTACGTAAGGTCCTTTATCTCTGATTTAGTTGCACATGGGCCTAGAGTCCTCATTGCTATTAAATGAGTTGTGCTTAAAAAGCCAGTGACTTCTGTGCCATTTTGCATATTGCTTGCAAAGTGCCCTGGGAGATGAGGTGTGTGTGGAATGACATTGACTTAATGTGCAACTATTAAAAAATGGCACTCATGGATTTTTAAGACATGCGTCTTAGAATCAATGTGAGAGAAAGCAGGCTGTTTCAAATGGCCCCAAAGCTGTATAAGGAGAAAAAGGATTGTGAAGCACTTTGCGTGCTGAGGGTTCTACGGTCTTCTGTTAAGAGTTGTGTAATCCTAGATCCTGCATTGTATCCAGTGCTAGTTCTACTCAGAGTAGACTTACTCAATCTAATGGGTACAACTAACTTAGGTTACCTAGACTGAGTGGAACTTAAATGTGTTTAAGTACTCAAATTTCCCATTAGAGGCCAGTCACTTAGGATTCCAATTCTGAAGTCAGTCTGGAATCTCAGATGAAGAAAACGAAATATAAATTCTGGTCGCCTGGACAGTGGGGTCCAGAGGACAGCCAAGAGGCAAAGAACAATCCACACATTTTATCCCTGGGTTTAGCAGTGAGGATACAGGATTATCTGTGCGTTGGTTACGCTTGCAAGCCCATTAACTGCTGGCATCTCCTAAATCCTCTTCCTTTTTTCATTTCTGTTACTGCCACTTCAATTTCTTTCTCACAATTTCCCAACTGCAGCTCTGTTTATATGGGACTGCTGTCATCAGCTATCCTATCTCTCTAGCTTTTCATTTTAGCTGCAGTCACTGTATCTGACGCTCTTGGCCACCCTTCCCTGTGTGTCTAAGCTCTGCAGCAGAGAGGATTCTGCCACATTACAGGAAAAACTATATTCAATTTTCCTTTTTTCCCCTTTGCTAGTTCTTCAGTAATAACAGAATGAAGGCCCTAAAGTTGCAAAAAGCTGCAGCCCCCTCCCAAACAGTATTTGGACCCATGGGTGGGGGAATTCTGTGATCACCCTCTCTGTGGCCTTCTAGGCTTCTTGGAAATAGGGATGGGAGGACGTTGCATCTGTCCTTGGGCTCAAAGCACATGCTGGAGCTTTCACCCATTTTTCACCTTTGCTGGCTGGCCTGCCTGCATCTGTAGAAATCTCCAGGAGAGTGAAAGCTTTGTGTCCTCTGGCTGGCAGACTTGACAGTAGTAGCAGTAGTAGTAGTAAGGCTTTGGGGAGAAGAGTAAGGGGTGCAGAGACATGGGTGGAGGACGTAGGATGCAGCAACCTGTAGCAGAGCAAAGAGGCAGAGATGCCTATGGGTAGAAGTAGCCTGGGGTGCAGAAAAGAGAGCTCTGTGTTTGAAGTGATGCTCAGAAGGAGAGCTAACAAAGATGGAGGCACAGCTGTGCATAGTGTTCAGTGGGGTGCAGAGAGAGGTGAAAGTTAATGGAGAATAAGTTGAACAGGAGGAGTTAACATGCCACACTTAGTGGCTTAGTGCCCACCTGAGTGACTCAGAATGGCTTTCAATGATTTGGGTGGTGCCCTCCTGTCCTTTGCTGGGTTTTTGTTTGGGGTGTTGTGATCAGTTCTAGCAGTGCTGAACTGCTCCATCATCCTCTCATGGAATAATTACTTATCCATTCAGCTCATGGTTTTCTGTATAAAGCAGTGGTATGAAACATCATTTAACCAGCTCTTGGGATGTTAAAATCCCTTTAAAAACGATTGTTCTCCAAACAGCCAAACATGAAAGGTCACTCATCCTCTTCTTAGTTTTAAAAGCAGTCTGCTGAGGTTGAGTGCCTTCCCCCGGCCCCACATGCAGCCACCTAGTGTGTGTTGCTGAATTCTGCAAAAATAATTCTGCCCGAAGTGCTGGACATGAACTGGATTCTGAGATGTTAGTTATATTCATGCCCAGCATTCAAATGCCTTGCTTGGCGTTCTTGTTAAAACTTTAAAGTGTACTCTGATAATTTGATGGTATTTCTCAAGCTGCACTATATGATTGCTGTTTCGCCTTCTGTCCAGTGCACAGTTAGACTATTACAGCTGCATAAGTAATTACTTGTAATAAAGTTGTATGGAAATTGAAGACTTCTTAAGCATGCATGTTTTGGATTTTGGCTCAGTCTCAAGAGCTTCCTGGAAGAAACATGAAGCCATGTAGCAAGCTAATCTAATAAGATAATTCAAATAATTAAGGAGAACTCAATCAGTTATACTCTTGTTTTGTGGCCCTCGTGAGCAATGGCCAATAGTAATATAGTAATTTACTGGGAATCTGTCAGTTGGGAATGAGAAAGCTAATAGCATGCTGTAATGCAGGAATATAGTCGAATAAAATGCACCATGCCATAACATACTTCCTTGGGCTCAGGGAAGTGGTTCCTAAGCATATTGGATTTTAAGAAAACAACAAAATTAAATTTCTTGCACTCAAGAGAGTTGCAACTCATAAAAGCAGGGGCTGGAGGGAGAAAAAATCGGAGGAGAGCCAGTTCTTCAGTGCAAGTAACAAGTGCCAGTTATAGGTTTTAGAGGGGTAGCTGGGCCATCAGTCCCAGAACCTGAAGGATCCCTGATGCCAACAGCTGAAGAGATGCCAGGTAGGGTGGTTTCCTGCAGCAGGAAGGAGTAAGTGTGAGGTGTGAGCTGTGGAGGATGTGTGGCATTTACTGACTTGCTTTATTTATAAAACTATTTATAGACCACCCTCTCATATAAAACATCAAGGCAGTGTATAACAAAAGTACAATAGAACTTAAATGCATTTAAATTTTTTTACAAAGCAATAAAAAATGACTGGCTCATCTTAAAGGCTCTTAAGACTGTCATGGCCACAGCCCCAGGAACCAAATGCAGGGCTTTGTCCTGGGAGGGCAGAAGAGGAATCACAGAATTGTAGAGTTGGAAGGGACCCTGAGGGTCATCTATTTCTACCCCCTGCAATACAGAAATCCTGCCCACAGCTGTCCTTGGCTGGGCTCGAACCACTAACCTTCTCGTTCAGCCAGACACGCTGACCCATTGTGCCACAGGGGGCTCCTGACAGAGGAAGATCCTTGGTTCAATCCCTGGCATCTCCAGGTACAGCAGGAAAAGACTTGTTTCTGAAACCCTGGAGAGCTGCTGTTAGTGTAGACAGCAGTGAACTGGATGGGCCAATGGCGCGGCTTGGCATAAGGCAACCTCCCATCTTCCCACAATAATGTCTATTTATACTTTATGTGGACAGTCTCTTTGCACATCTCTCCACAGTCTAGCTGGGTCCACACTTGCACACACCAATCCAAAGAAATGTACAGTTTGTTTGTGTAAAACACACTGAGTGTGGTGGTGTGTCTACATTAGCAACCCTTGTGCTACTGTAATATGCAAGTGAACATAAAGCGGGAGCTTAAAATGGAGGAAGTGACTTTTCTCTTCCTATCATAGGTTTCCTTAGAGAACTGTGTTGAAGTGGGGCGGATTGCCAACACGTACAACCTCACAGAAGTGGATAAATATGTGAACAACTTCATCCTCAAGAACTTCCCAGCACTGTTAAGTACTGGTGAGTTTGTGAAGCTCCCCTTTGAGCGCCTTGCCTTTGTCCTTTCAAGTAATAGCCTTAAGCATTGCACGGAGCTGGAGCTTTTCAAGGCTGCCTGCCGCTGGCTGCGGTACGAGGAGCCGCGGATGGAATGCGCAGCAAAACTCATGAAGAACATCCGGTTCCCTCTGATGACTCCGCAGGATCTTATCAACTACGTCCAAACGGTGGATTTCATGAGGACTGACAACACTTGCGTCAACTTGCTCTTGGAAGCCAGCAATTACCAAATGATGCCCTACATGCAGCCAGTGATGCAGTCGGAAAGGACGGCCATCCGTTCGGACAGCACTCACCTGGTCACTCTAGGGGGAGTGCTCCGGCAGCAGCTGGTTGTCAGCAAGGAGCTGCGGATGTACGATGAAAAAGCGCATGAGTGGAGGTCTCTGGCACCTATGGATGCTCCTCGCTACCAGCATGGCATTGCTGTTATTGGGAACTTTCTCTATGTTGTTGGCGGACAGAGCAATTATGACACGAAAGGAAAGACAGCGGTTGACACAGTGTTCAGGTTTGACCCTCGGTATAATAAGTGGATGCAGGTGGCTTCTTTGAATGAAAAGAGAACCTTCTTCCACCTAAGTGCCCTCAAAGGACATCTGTATGCTGTTGGTGGTCGAAACGCAGCTGGTGAGTTAGGTAAGTCTTCACATGGGTCCAAAAAATTCCCCCTTTCCTGTCTTGTACAGCAATAATTATTTACTGTTGTATGCAAATAAGAACTAATTCTTTACTTACTTACTTACTTACTTACTTACTTACTTACTTACTTACTTACTTACTGTATTTGTATCCCACTCTTTTTCTCCAAGCAGCTCAAGATGGCAAACATGGTTGTCCCATTCCTCATTTTGCCCCCCCCCCCAACCCTGTGAGCTAGGTTAGGTTGAGAAGCAGTGACTGGCACAAGATTGCCCAATGAGTTTCATGGCTCAGTGGGGGATTTGAACCCCAGTCTCCTTGGTCCAAGTCCGGCCCTCTAACCAGTACACCACACTGGCACCTTGTTTTATTTTTTAATGTTTTTGGTAGTAATGTGTGAAGAAGTGTGTATCGGGAGATTATTATTGAATTACCAAATCCACCCAAATATAACCCATGTGTTCACCTCTGCATTCGCCATCTGATTTGTAAGGACAATGAGGTGACATTGTGAAATTCTGCTTGTGGAATTGTGTTGGTTTCTGTGAGACAGTGGGAGTAATTGTGCAAATTGCACAATCCAGAAGTGAGTCCTAGTGAGTTCAGTGGCCCTTACTCCCAGATGTATGAGTAAAAGATTGTAGCCCAAAATTCCTGTTTCTGCTCACTTGGTATCTCCTTGATAAGTGCGGAATGCAGACAGCTATGTATATAATGAAATTGTGCAGGTGAAACCACCCACTTATTCTATATCATTTGATGATGTTCCTCATTTAATTTATTCTTACTTGATATGTCCTGACATTGAGTTATTGTCGTAAACCTTGAATGTTCTATGGATTGCCAAGTACGGTAACTGCACTGATTTTCTGTAAGGAGCCAGATCCATTTGTATGAAAATCAGTGTCTGGCTGACTGTGCTTTTGATTTTGTGGCTGAAATGCTCCCCCTTCTCATTTAATTGCACCAACAAGTTATTTTTCACTTTTATTGCTGCTTTCATATATATTTGCTGCAAAAGGGTGGAGAATTGGCATAATCTTTCTCTTGCTGCCATAAAAGAAATAGACAGAAGAGACAGGGGTGCATTTTCATTACATTACATGGCAGGAGAACAATGGATTTGGAGTTCACTTTTTTGGTGTGAAAGCATAGCAAGTAAACACATGTGGGGCTGACCTCGACCTACAAGGGTGCAACTTTGAACTAATCCTAATTTTTCACTGTTCCTCAGTGAAAGATAATATGCTCATTGTCAGTGCTGACCTTTGGGGTTTTCACAGCTTCGAAGTCTTGAGTCCTCTTTTCAACAGAAGCTGTTCAGATGGACTCCACTTTGGATGGGAGAAGCCTCCCCCAGTCGGATGCCCTCCAGATATTTTGGACTACAATTAGCATAGGAATATAAGAAGAGCCCTGCTGGATCAGGCCTGTGGTCCATCTAGTCTAGCATCCTGTTCTCACAGTGGCCAACCAGATGCTCATGGGGAACCAGCAAATAGGATTCAAGCAGAAGAACACTTTCCTTTCTTATGGTTTCCAGAAGCTGGTATTCAGAAGTATTACTGCCTCCATATGCAGAGGCTGAGCTGAGCCACCAAGACTAATAGCCATTTATTGCCATCTGCCCTGACCACGCTGACTGGTGCCGATGAGAGTTGTAGTCCATAACATCTGGAGGGTACCAAGTTGTAGAAAGCTGGTTTTGAACACATTCTTGAAAAATAAATATATTTGGGTTTGGACACAATTATAATCTAGGGTAGTTAGATTATTTGAGGGCTATGTTGTCACTTGAGGAATGAGTCCCCTGACTGTGGGCATGCCTTGTCCAGCTAAATTAAGCCTGGGGGTTTCAGGCAAGATGTGTTAAGGGCAGCAGGTGTGTGTACCTGGAGTCCCAGGAACACTGCAGAGCATTCATCTGTGCTGGTCGGTTGCGACATAGCTGGAGCCAATTTATTTATATACCACACTTTCCAGAGATACCTTTGTGCTCAGGATGGTTTGCAGAAAATAACCAGTCTAGATAAAAAAAATCATCCTATATAATAATCTTGCTCTGTCCGTACGTACCACTTTCCGTGTGTCACAGGAATTCGCCAGTGCGCGTGCGTTCCTGTGACAGACGGATTGGTTAGTACGGACCAATAGGAGCGGGGGCAGCGGCGCAAGGCGCCGCTTCCCGCAGCCTCCTGCTGTCGGCCATCTTCAGCGGACCTTTCCGCTGCGCAGCTGCCCCCAGCCTCCTCCTGCCGACGCTCCCTCCGCCCGGGACAGGGGTTGCTCCGCCGCCGCCGCCCGCCCCGCGATGCCGAAGCTGACGCAGCTGCAGCCGCCTCTCAGGCTGAGGCGGCAGCTGCTGCTGCGCGCAGACTGAGGCGACGCGCGGGAAGGGGCGCTTGGCCGGCGCGGCTGCTGCGGCGGCGGCGGCTGCTCCAAGACGCTCCCTCCGCCCGGGACAGCGGCTGCTCCGCCGCCGCCGCCCGCCCGCCCGCCCGCGATGGGAGGGAGACGCGAACTGCGGCAGCTGCTGCTGCGCGCAGACTGAGGCGACGCGCGGGAAGGGGCGCTTGGCCGGCGCTGTGTGTGTGGGAGGGGGAGGGAGAGGGAGGGAGACAGAGCCAAACTGTTTCTGGAGGTCTGGGAAGTGGGGGGGGGAGGAGGTGTGTGTGTGTGTTTGTGTGTGTGAGAGAGAGGGGGGGAGAGGGAGGGAGAGGGAGAGAGAGAGAGAGGCGGGAGGTGGGGAGGAGGTGGGGGGAGGGGAAGGGAGGGAGACAGGCGAACTGTTTGTGCAGGTCTGGAAAGTGGGGGTGGCCGCCGCTCCCCCCATATACCCCGCCGCCGCCGCTAGCGCCCATTATTAATGGGCTTAATTCAACTAGTAATAAATAAAAGGTATAATCTCACTACAGTGAATTGCAGATCTTTATTGCGTAGCCAAAGGCCGTCACTAGTCATACATAGAATAATGCAGTAGAAAGTGGAAAACCACTCAAAATATGATTAAAACAAGCTAAGTGCATAGTCCGCTGTAATATTCAACGCACATTCAATATTTTTAGCTCTGTAACACACAATTCAACCATTAACAAATCATTTTAAATATAGCAGATTTCAGTGAGCATAAATAGGTTAGTTAACAATATCCATTCCTCTCACATCCCAAAGCTGGTAGCCTTAGTGCCTAGTAGCTCCCCTCACAAACTTTTATACCTGGACCCAAACAGCCGGAAAACATTTATGAAGGCCCCTAAGGCTGAAGAGTGCAGCAAAGCTTGTAGAAACAGCCAACCTCTGATAGCGAGCGCATGGTCTTTCTCTCCTCAACAGGGTGATCAAAGGCCTGGTTCATACACTTGCCACCTTTATTACATGGAATAACAGACCTAGGTTCCTATCTTTGACCATGCACAGACTTGATGTTCTGCATTGTGGCCCAATATCTGCAGTTATTTAAACACACACACACACACAGAGAGAGAGAGAGAGAGAGGGAAGATTATGTGAACTGGGTTGATATGTGCATGGGATTTGCGTGCAGAGTCCCTTTCTTACATGCTGAGATTTGTACATAGTGGGTGGGAGGACAGTGTCAGCTCCCTCATATTAAAAAGGAATTGCCAGCTTGGCAAGGGTGTGAACTGGGGCAGTTAAATCTACTGACTCCCTAAAAGACTAACTGCAGAATAGGCTTTTGTGCACATGCTTATTTCATCACATATGTGAAGCAGCTTAGTGATAAATGCAGTATGCACATGTTCAGAATGTTTCTGTGGGAATCTGTTTTACAAAATGACCTTAAAAGTTAAAGAATGTGTCTTAGCAAACAGGAATTGTATAAAATTGTCTTGTTCATCATTGTCAATAGGCACCTCCCCACATGTGCAATTATTAGTACCCTATATACTCGAGTATAAGCCTAGTTTTTCAGCACATTTTTTGTGCTGAAAAAGCCGCCCTCAGCTTATACTCGAGTGAGGCAGGCAGTGGCTCCTATGAAGCTTTCCCAGGTTTTTTGTGGTAAAATTGGGTGCCTCAGCTTATATTCGGATCGGCTTATACTCGAGTATATACGGTAGTTTTAATGAATAAACCACCCTTAGTTATTATTCAAATGAAGAACTAAGTGTCATCATGTTGTGAAAACGGCAGTTTTATGCAGCCTTAAAGGATAACTTATAATGCTGCAAGTATAGTCCATGAAAGCTTATGCCATAATTTTCTCAGCTACCCCTCTGCAAATGTGTTGTCAGCTTCAACTTTGCATCCTGTCTGTCCACTAAAGGTGTTTTGCAGAAGCATGGTGACCTGATGAATGCACATACACTAGGTTCTGTGTGTTACTGCTATATTATAGGAGTCTCCCAGTCAAGAAAGTGATCAAATTTTCACTAGCTGTTGATCACTAGCTCACTTTCCTATTTGATTTTGTGCTTTTACATTTTGTCTTGTTTTATTATAATTCACACCGCTTTATTGTGCTAGCTGAAAAGCGATATATAAACCCTTTAAATAAATAAATAGATGTTTCAAGTTGGAGGGTCAGGTTCCCCCAAAGCCTGCATGAAGAGACTGTGTTCTTTAGTATAGACTGTAGATCGATAACCTCTGCAGAGACCCCATGTTCTCTGCACTAGGTGTTCTGGTTGTATTTCTTCTGAGCTTCTATCATAGTTGGAACCATCCCTCTGTATCGGTATGGTATTGTCAGTATGCTCTTTTTCTTTTTGGAAGGTAGCTGTAGCGCCAAGAGTTCCTGTGATAAATCCTTTGGCTGTGTGTATTCCTATCTGAGGCTTGGAGCAGATTTGTATTGTAAGCATTGGCTGCACATGGTGGGTTGTGTGAAGTCACAGAAAATGGGGATGGTTAGTAAGTGGGTTTCCTGTGCAAGGGGTGTGTGTGTTTAAAACAGTCCTTGCAGAGCTACATCATCTGTGTCCTTGCAGAAAATGCACCAGCTGTGTGAACTGATCTAGGGCTTGGGTTGGAATGGAGTTGAAATTATTGCGGTCTGGTAGACCTGTGAGCACCAGATGTGGAGACATATTCCAAGTGACTAGCAACTATTTTACCTTTTGAAAACAAAGTGGGACCGATAGAGAGAATGAAGTATTTCGGATAAATGTACTCTTAGCTCCCTGGTATTTTTCCAGGGCACCGTCAGGGCAGGTTGCCCTCCTCCAAATTGTTCATTAAGTGTAGGTGTCAAATTGCTATAATGCAGACACACAGAGATTATAATGCCTGTGTATTTTACAAAAGGAGAGAGAACCAAAGGAGGCACAAAATGAGCCATCTTGAAATCCTTAAAAAATGAAAACCAATCCAGGACCACTAATTGCTCCACTGCTACCTATTAACAGAGGGAAGCCAGAGGAGGCTTGCTGGGTTTGGTTTTTGAACTTCAAAATCTATTTGGCATTCTTAACCGTTGTGAAATAGAAGTGATCTCTGGCCAAGGGTGCCAAATATGTGATCCAGCAGGGAGGGGGAAACAAGAAATAAAGTGTTTATGCCCAAGCTAGAGTCTGAGAATAGGTCTTTTCTTAAAAGGAAAAGTGAGGGTGTCTGTTTGAATATATTATCTGCCTTTACACATGGCTTCTAGCAAAATATCATATTTTGTCTTATTTTTTCCAGATAGCCTAGCTGAAACAAAGCTTTTAGCAGGCACTTAAAACTGTGGAACAAAAGTGCCTCCGTAATATTAATAATTAAGCACTAAAAATATGTTTCTCACAGATGTGGAGCAAACATGTGTTCTGTGGAACATTCTATGATGCAAGCCACATGAAGTTGTTGTCCTTTGGATGGCAGTGCACATCCCCTCCTCTGCTCCTCTTGCAGGTTTGGTGAAGTGCATGTGTGAGTCTATATTCCTCCATATCTCCCTCCTTAGAAACTTGGGAGGGGAGGAGTCACAGTGAATGACTGTGGATGATGCTTCAGATTAGCTGTAGAATAATGGTTTTGATTGTACCGTTTTAAACTACAGGTGTGTGGTTGAAAGGCCACGACCTTTTTTTCTTTTTAAAGAAATTCTCAGCATTTAGAATAGTAGCATATAAGGAAAAAGGCTTGTCTAGAACCTTTTGTCCTAATGTGCTAGTTTTCTGAGTGCAGGATTTATTTACCGTATTTTTCGCTTAATAAGACGCACCTTTTCCCTCCTTAAAAAGTAAGGGGAAATGTCTGTGCGTCTTATGGAGCGAAGGCAAGAGGAGCCCAAGCCGCTGACACGCTGCTCGCGACTCTTGCTCAGCGTGTCAGCGGCTCGCCAGCCGCCTGCTTTGGCGAGTGGCGGGGAGGAAGGAGCAGCATCTCCACTGTCCGCCGCTGCCCCCCGCCTCTCGCTGAACGCAGCAAGAGGCAGGGGGCGGGACCAGCGGCCCAGAAGGGGAGAGCTGCCCTGACGCTGTGCGCGGCGCTAGCGGTTCTCCCCCTGCTTGATTTAAAGCCAGCTGAGGAGAGGGGATAGACCGTAGTGTCCTCCCCTTCTCCCCAGCTGGCTTTAAAGCCAGCTGCAAAGGGGCAGGATAGGAAGGCGGAACGTTCCCCCCCCCCCGTCCCTTTGCCGCTGGTGGCGGTGGCTGCAGAGGAGGAACGTGCATCCCGAAAGCTGCTTTCTCCTCCTCCGCAGGCGCTGCTGCCAGGTTTGAGTTCCCCCCTTGTTTTCCTGCTTTAAAAAATAGGTGCGTCTTATGGTCCGAAAAATTCGATTATTCATTTTATTCATTTTACCAGTGGGTAGCATCTGATGCCATAGAATTCTGATGCTTTCTGCTATGACATCCCATGAGATGTATTTATATTTGAACTCCCTGGCCCTCACAATGGTGTGTGCAAAGGCCAATGTGATTGCACGTGACTTCCTTTTGCAGTTTTAATTTTTGCCCTCTGTTAAGCGGATGCAACTGTGTTGAAGCTAAGGAGGTCACACACTATGCGTGTGTTCATTAGTCAGAAGCAAACATAAAAGGAAGGTTTCTGTATGTCTGCATTCATGTGAGTAGCAGAAAGAATTAGAAGAATAAAATAATGGTGGTTCTGAAAGGCCGTGAGTGATTGCATTTCCCATGTTGAAATACCATTCAGCAGTTTGAAGAAGAAACACCAAATCACAGGGTCACTTAATGCGCCTTTTATTGTGCGGAGGGCTGAGTCGTTCTTCCCTGAGCAAGACAAAATGGCTGGTGCTGAAGAACTGCTTCATAGCTATCTAACACCTGCATAACCATCTGCCTTGTTCTGTACAGGGTGTTCCTTATTGCTAAAACAAAACAACAACAAAAAACACCCTACTCCATTAAAGCCTCATATTAGATCTCCTCTTCGTTTTGTCCTCCCCCACCAAAAACCTGGATGAGATTGTGCTTTTGGTAAAGTTACTGGTAATTTTATTTTTTTTATTTTTTTTGGTCAACTGCTATTTGGAATTATTGTTTGAGCATATTTTTTTGCAAAATTGTGGTGCCTATTTGTGCTTTCCCCCTCCTCTTCCGAGATCCTCGGTATGGAGAGATTAAGAACCTGAGCCTTTTTTACAAGGCTCCTTTGGAAAAGGCCAATAGTATGCTTGGAGTGCTTTGAACAGTCAAAGTGCTGTGTAGACAAGTTCTTTTTTAGCATTTTTATATATAATGTCACCTCATATCATTTCATATCATTAAATCATATATATCATTCAATCATATAATATATCATATCAGTCAATCATATATCACAACATTAAATCAAATCATATCATACATTGTGCGATGGTGATCCCCCTGAGATGACCACCTGAAACCTTTCTTTGTGCTCCTTCTTCGCAAAAGGAGGATGGCAACATGAGAAGGGCCTTTTCTGTGGTGCCCCCCCACCCCCACCCCAGGGAGGCTCGCCTGGTGACTTCGTTACATATCTTTAGGTCCGAGGCAAATCCATTCCTTTCCTCCCAGGCCTCTGGCTAATTAAACAATCTATGGCTTTTAAAACTTGAGGTTATTGTTTTTAATTGCTACTATGTAATGTATTTTTATCTTGTATACCTCCCTGTTATCCTCTGATGAAAGGTGATATAGAAATTTAATAAATAACAACAACGGCAATAATAAAATGCATTCTCTAGATTAAAAACTCAAGAATACAATCAATTTCAGCACCAAGATCCAAACCCAGCCTAAAAGGAAGAATAATACTGGCCACCAGCAATAGATAATTTAGCACATGAAAAGAGCTGACAGATATTAATGTTTAATATCAGAAGGCCTGGAATAATAGAAAGGTCTGCTTCTGGAGCTAAAAAGACACTGAATTAGGTGTTAGGGGAACACCTCTTAAAAATGCATCACACGTAATATTTTATTTAAAGTGCTTACATGCTACCTTTCAAGGCAAAGCCCTAGCGAGATGCCTTACAAAAGATAATTAGCTGCTTATACATGGCAGGAACCTTGTATTTCCAAACATTGTTATGGTACAATCCAACTGCAGTGCTTCTTGTCTAAGTCCCCAGTGACCTTCCTTTTAGCCATCCACTTGTGATCCGTACTGTTGACAACCAGCATTCTCCCCCCTCCCCCAATACCTGCCCCCTGCTCTGGTTCCACCTCCCACCTGGGTTGGTCTGATGCATAGGTCTGTGAAACATTTGTTCCAATGATAATGATTTCAGGATTTGAACAGCACTCCCCTTCCAGGTATGATTAGAGTTTAGATTGCCTTCGTGCTAGATCTAAGTTGAGTGGAGGGTAATCTTGGGGGGGGGGGGAGGAAGGGAGAAATAATAACCCGGTGAGTTTTGTTTTGCTTTTAAAATGTCTCACTCTGCTCATTTGTTGTTGTTTCTAAATAGCTACAGTGGAGTGCTACAACCCAAGGATGAACGAATGGAGCTACGTAGCAAAAATGAATGAGCCTCACTATGGCCATGCCGGAACAGTGTATGGGGGGCTGATGTATATTTCAGGTGAGCCTTATTATTATTATTATTATTATTATTATTATTATCATCTTCTTCTTCTTCTTCTTCTTCTTCTAAATTTGTATACTGCCTATCGTCCAACGATCTCAGAGTGGTTCACAGCATAAAAGTACAAGATAAAACACATAATAAAAACAAGAACAAAAAACCCCAATAATCCCTCCCTCCCACAAAACATTTTAAAGCATACAGGATGTAAATCAGCCAAAGGCTTTGTTGAAGAGCAGTGTTTTTGCCTGGCACATAATGGTGTATAATGAAAGTGCCAGGCGAGATTCCATGGGGAGAACACTCCACAAATTGCCTGTTATCGTGTTGGCACCCTCTGGACCTCTCGTGGAGAAGGCACACAAAGAAGGGCCTCCAACAATGGTCCCAGTGATGGATTGGTTCATATAGGGGAGGCGGTCTTTGGGGTATAGTGGTCCTGAGCCATTAAAGGCTTTATAGGTTAAAACCAGCACTATGAATTGGACCCAGAAGCTAATTGGCAGCCAGTCCAGTCAAGCCAAGGTCAGTGTAATATGCTCAAATGGTCTTGACCCAGTGAGCAACTAGACTGCTGAATTCTGCACCTGCAGAGGTTTCCAAACCGTCTTCAGAGACAGCCCTATGTATAACATGTTGCAGTAATCTAACCTAGAGGTTACTGGATCATAGACGATAGTAGTTAGGCTATACCTGTCCATATAGGGGCAAAGCTGGGACACAAGCTGAAACTGATGGGAGGCACTCTGCTGAGGCCAGCTGAACCTCAAGCAACAGTAATGGATCCAGGAGTGCCCCTGAGCTACGTGCCTGCTCCTTCAGAGGGAGTGTAACCCCATCAAGAGCAAGCAACCTCCCTCTAACAGTGCCTCAGTCTTACCTGAATTGAGCTTCAGTTTGTTGGCTCTCATCCAGTCCATTACTGAGACGAGACAACGGTCCAGCACATCCACTGCCTCACCTGCAGATGTAAAGGAGAAATAGAGTTGTGTGTCATCAGCATATTGCTGACAATGTACTCCAAAACTCTGGAGTGCTCTTGACACCTCTTGAGATTCATCTGCTGCAACAGCAGAGTTAAGATACTGGTGGATCATGAATGAAGGAGATCTTACTCCAAGCCAACCTAGCATTTGGCAACAGCGTCCGCAGAACCAGGGTCTGGCAACTGTAATTCCCCAGGTTGGAGGAGGGGCTAGCACACGGCACAGTCACCAGCTGCCTGTTCCCTGTGCCCCTTACCTGGCCTGCCCACCTCCCACACCTTCCCTCCCCCTGCCCTGAATCACTGCAAGTAGAGCCTCCCCTGCTCTCCCCAACTCTTCTCTTTGCAAGCACATCTTACGCTTCAACAAAAAACCCAAATTAAGAAACCCACAAGTTAAAAACCGTTTAAAAACATTTGATTATAAAACATATTATTTCTGAGTGTGATTGCTCCCCACTACTCCCATAGTTTTTAAAAAATGTAATTCCAGTAACCTGTATCAAGATCGGTTTGCTCTTTCCAAGCAGTGATTTCTAATGCCTCCCACAAATCCTAATTTCCTTCAATACTGTTCAAAACAGGACATGCTATGACATCTTCAGATTTCATTTTAGATACAGTTATCTCAGCTAGCAGGTGATTATTTTCTGAAACAACCTCCTTAATAACTTATTTGTGTTTCTTCTTTTTAAACCTTCAAAAAAGGGTTTATTAGGAAATCACAAACTCAGCCACCATGCTGTCTCTAATCCTACAGGTGAATCTATTCTAAGAACTGACTCATTTTGACTGGGATAAGTTGTACCTCAGGGAGGCCTAGCAAATCCAATGCATGTTAAGATAAATACTGCATCTTTGGGGTAGACATCAAGAACTTTGAAGTCTAGCCAGCATATGTAAATCATTGCATCCTTCAAACACGTCATCAGAGGGAGAGAGCAGCCTACAGAGTCTGTTTTGCCTGATTCACATTAAAACGCTGTGATTTTAAAAACCTACTTTAGTTGGCAGCAGTGCAGCAGTTAGCTTATTCTCTCAGTGTTATAAATTCCCTGAACAATTGTCTCCCCCAGAGAGGGCTGGAAGCCAGAGGAGCATATGCCTCCCGTCTGCCACATGCACCTGTGTCAGAGTGGAATGCCTAGGGTGGGGCCCCCAAATCCTTTCAGCTGCCTTGTTCTTGGATCAGCTTTTCCATGAAAGAAATGTCTCCCTCCCATAGCAGGCTGCAAGCATGAGTACAGTGGTACCTTGAGTTACAAAGCCTCAAGTAAGGCAGCTTTCTGTGCTTCTGTTGATCTCATTAGCATTCCTCTTACATGAGGTGTTTGCTTTTGTTTTCCTGTCCTAGGAGGCATCACCCATGACACTTTCCAGAAGGAACTGATGTGCTTTGACCCTGACACAGACAAATGGACTCAGAAGGCTCCAATGACCACAGTTAGGGGCCTTCACTGCATGTGTACTGTCGGTGACAAGCTTTACGTCATTGGTGGAAACCATTTTAGAGGAACTAGTGATTACGACGATGTTCTAAGCTGTGAATATTACTCGCCAAGCCTAGACCAGTGGACACCAATCGCTGCTATGTTGCGTGGTCAGAGTGATGTCGGGGTGGCTGTGTTCGAAAATAAAATATACGTTGTGGGAGGATATTCGTGGAATAACCGTTGTATGGTGGAAATAGTCCAGAAGTATGACCCAGAAAAGGATGAGTGGCACAAAGTCTTTGACCTCCCAGAATCCCTTGGGGGCATCCGTGCTTGCACTCTGACAGTCTTCCCTCCCGAGGACAATACAGGCTCACCGTCTAGAGAATCACCTCTTTCGGCCCCTTGAGACGTGTCATCGCTGGACTTACCATGTTGTCGCTCCAATACCACTGCACTGCATCAGGGATTTGCCTATTTGTCTTCAGTAGTATCTTACAAGGCTTACCCTGAAGCAGCTGGCACAGTAACACAGTTGGGGGTGGGATGTAACAAGAAGACGGGCGTCACTTGTGGGGTTTGGTCTAGAAAGTTTATCGAGTGGACAACCAAGTGCCAAGCAAAGTGAGGTTTTATTGTTTCATTTTGTTTTTTGAGCCAAATGCTTAAAAAAAAGTGAGATATTGTCTTAGGAAAAGAAAAACCTTTGCATCAGGCGCATAGATATTCTGTACTGGGTGCACGGGTCACATAGATCAAGAAGCCCTGTAAGTTGAGCCAGTGGGGGGCGGGGTGTGTGTGCAATGAATGGGGAACCTTGTTTGCTAAGCCTTGTTGCTGGAGGACCATCTTTCCTCGCTGCACCTCTGGAGAGAGAGGGAGCCCCTGACGCACACAATTTTCAGCAGCTATCTGGCCTCAGCTACCTCCCTCTTCTAATGGAGTATTTCAGACCTGTTTACTGACCTGACACTGGAGGTGCTTTTCAGAGGATATGGCGGACAAGAGAAACACAGCCTTTTTGAGACCATTAATAGATATACAATAGGCAGACCCTGAATCTATAAACCAGGGTTGTTGTTTTTCTAAATAACATATTAAGGGGTTTTCTTTTTCTTTTCCTTTCTGAACCTCCACATGCAAAGTGAAATGTGCTGGAGATTTGTAATTGTGTTTTTACTTTCTGTTCTCGTCCTCCTTTCCTTTCCTCTGCCCCTGAAATAAAAGCTCTGATTCATCATGGGAGCCTGAGCAATTCATACATTGGAGGGAGGGGTTTGGTTCAATTGCGCAACCCAGTGGGGTTGCCTGTACTAGATTTTTGGGTAAACAAGGGCTAGAATCTCTTAATTTGAAGCCACTAAAATATCGAGCAAATGGTTCCCTACTTTCCCCTCCTCCCTCCATGACCCCCTCCAAATATCCTTTTCTTGGTTAAGAGAACTTGCTTCTTACACCTCTGTATAAAATCTCAGTTAATACGGTTGTTTAGCACAAAATGCAGCTTTTACAGAGAGCTGCTTTTGCTCAGAGAATTCAGACTACCCTGTTTCTTTTGTTCAATAAAATCTTTAACTGCAATTAGTTGGGTGGTTTTTTAATTTTTAATTGTTTTAAAGGGCTCATTAACCTTCTCTCCCTTCTCCCACTTCCCTGTTGCCAGGAAACGTCTGTATGTATCTTTGTGTGTGGGTAGCACAACCTGCTGGGAAGCCAGTTTTGTAAGAGCTTCCAAATTGGGGGGGGGGGGGGAGAGCGACGCTTGACCTACTTTTCCAGAAGCTCCCCTGGGAAGCCCAGGCTGAGCCCGTTGTGAATTCTGTGTCTGCAAGGAGGCGGGGTGGGCACTGGGGCTGAAAAGTTATTCGCAGAAAGCCTGTTTGGCTGAGCTTAATAAACCACCCCACAAGATGGAGCAGTATCTCTGGGGCATGCTTGGAAGAGGTTTGTCAGCCATGGCTTTGAGGCTCTCAAGTGGAAAGGCCGGAGTTCAGTGGTGGGGGGCATCTCCAGGTTGTGGGCTAGGAGGGAGCTTCGTCTGCAACACTGGAGAGCCACTGCCAGCCAGTGCGGGCAAAACAGCTAGATGGACCCTGTTGGAAGGGACCCCAAGGGTCATCTCTCCCAACCCTCTACAATGCCAGGAATAACACCTAAAACATCCATGGCAGGTGGCCATCCAACCTCTGCTTTAAAACCACCAAAGAAGGAGAGTCCTCCTCCTTTCCATCCCACGGTCGAACATCTCTTAAAGTTCTTCCTGGTGTTTAGTTGGAGTCTCCTTCCTTGTAACTTTAAACCATTGGATCGTGTCCTACCCTCTGGATCAGGAGAAAAGAAGCTTGCTCCATCCTCCATGGGACAGCCCTTGAGATATTTGACTGGTACATGGCAGCTTCCTAGGTTCCTATGGGTGGCGTGCAGTGTACTGAAGGAATGTGGTTTGCAGAGTTGGACAAGGCAGAATTGGGTTCAGATCTGATGCAGCACGTAGCTCTCTGGGGGACCTTGGGCCAATCTCTAGGCTTGTCCAGAGGAAGCCAGTGGGATAATAATAATAATAATAATTTATTATTTGTACCCTGCCCATCTGGCTGGGTCTCCCCAGCCACTCTGGGCGGCTTCCAGCAAATAATAAAGAACAATACATTAACATGTTACAGATTAAAAACTTCCCTAAACAGGGCTGCCTTCAGGTATTTCCTAAATGTTATGTAGTTGTTTATCTCTTTGACATCTGGTGGGAGGGCGTTCCACAGGGCGGGCGCCACTACCAAGAAGGCCCTCTGCCTGGTTCCCTGTAGCTTTGCTTCTCCAGAGGCTGTTGTTGGGCTACCAACACCAATCAGCCCCAGCCAGCAGAGCTAATTGTCATGATTGATGGGTGTAGTAGTCCAATAATACCTGAGGGGTGTCCCATTGGCTGCCTCGATCCTTGCCTAACTCCAACCTACCTCACAGGGTTGTTGTGAGGATAAAAGGTGTGAGGGGACCCTGGTCTTGGAGGAAAGGTGAGACAATAAGTAATAAAATTAAAATTAACAAATTAATAGACTTCTGCAGCACCAGAGAAAAAGCACTGCTATATTGGTTACATAACTCATCATCTTTCTGAGAATCTCCTTTTTTCATTAAATAAAGTGGTTCATATGGGTGCAAATCTGTCTTTGAAAGCCTGCTCTCTTCTGAGGGATGAGAGTGGTGACTTAAGTTTTTCCAAAGATTGGAAATCTATGTCTACCAGATTAGGCATCAGCAATGCCCATTTTTTCACTGCATAATGTTTGCAGGTTGCAGGAATGCAGCATTTCTGAGCACTGGGTTTGGATTGCTCTCAAGGTTCAGAGGCAGGGTGGATTTCTCAGTAGCGAGGCATTGGCAGGATTCTGCACAGAAGGCCAAAAAGTCTGCAGGAAGCAAATAGATCTACTTCGTAAGCAGTTCTCTGGGAGAGCCCAGCACAATCGTATCTGCAGGGGCAGCCAGAACTCTTTTTGCTAGGGTTGCAGTGTTCCCAGAACATTCAATGTCATCCTGAACGGCTCTTCTCAAAAAGGAAAGAGCCATGCTTAATCAAGAGGTGGTGAGTTAAAACTATGGAAATCACTCCCACAAGAGGCAGCGGTAACCACAGGCTTCGCTGGCTTTAAAATGATCAGACAAAACAGCATGGGGGATAAAATTGGCCACTAACCATGATAGACATGTTCTGCCTCCACCGTTAGAGGCAGTATGCTTCTGAATGCCAGTTGCTAGAGAGGAGAGTGTTGCTGCACTCGGATCCTGCTTGTGGGTTTCCCATCTGGTGGGCCACTGTGGGAACAGGATTCTGGGCCAGATGGACCCCATGGCCTGGTCCCGCAGGCTCTTATGTTCTCTAAACCCCTTGGCACTCCTGCTTTTGACATATGGGATAGTGGAGACCCGCTCCCTGCTGTCCATTCATGACAAGTTGCCTGAAGGCACTTTGCACTGCAAATACTCCCACCCTCGCCCATTGAGGTAGCCGTTGGCTGAGCCTGAAAACTTGACCTCATCCTCTTTCTGCCTTACCAAGAATCTTAATAAAGACAGCAAAACCATGCAGGTAGAAACGTTAAGTCTTCCACCTCCCCATCCCCCCACTGAAATTCCAAGGCACCAGTAAATTATTTTCTCCCACCCCCCACCCCTTTACCCACTCACCCTGAAAAAAATTGTTGGTCTTCTTGCATTTTATAAGGGCAATGCCAAAATAGATTTGCTGGAGCCGTAATTCTCAATGGTGGTCCCAGGAAACACGAATACCTCTGTTGTCATGATATAAGCATTAAATAAAGTATGTGAATCCAAAGTCTGTGTCTGCTTGTGTAACTGCTCTAGGTTTGTCAGTGAGGAGGCAGACCAAGAACAATGTCTCGAGGCAAAGCATAGCCATCCTCTGTGTTTACACCCCGCTTACTCTAAAAGTTTGTCTCTGTGTTTCTATGTTCAACTGGCAGAATTTTGAAGGTTTGAAGGCAGGCCAGTGCTGCTTTGTATATTGCATTTCCCCCATTTTATTGTTTGCTACAGATATTTTAATCCTGCTGTTCCCCAAAATTTCCCAAGGTGGCTAAAGCAATTGCAAAGAGTGCAATTCAAATTGTCATAATAATCATGAGAATTAAAAGGCAAAGTGATCTTGAAACTCAGTTAACGATCAGTCGCAGAAATTAGATTGAATTATTTGCGGTGAGGTTTCAATAGCAATATCTGCTTTATGGACTTACTGGTATTTTTGTATATATGTGTGGTTTATAAGGCTTCTTGACATGGCAGCAACAGGACCAAAATTAGATCTAAAAGCCTGGAGAAATTGTAGGGAGGTTCATCGCCCAGCTGAAGAAATGTCAAACTGGATCCCATGAGAACCTTTTGTAGTGGAGACCAGTGTCAAAGGCTGCCTTGTTATCTCATTGGCAAATGCAAGACTTCAGTGATCAATTATTGGTTGGGAATTTTTTAATACTTTGTAAGAGAGCTGTGTGGTAGGTTCCTGGCTTCCTTAGAAATTTCCATGGTCTGTATATGTATGCTAAATTTAAAAGCAAGAGTATGCATAATTGGTATCTCAGACAGCAGAGCTGGCAGCCATTTGGTGATGTTGTTAGGCTGTTATCTTCCATCATCATCATCATCATCATCATCTCCAGCCAGGTGTCAGGGATGGTGGACCAGCTGCAGCCCAGCAACACATGAGAGGCTGCAGCTCCCCTACCCCATCTTCAAGGGTTTAACTGAGCAGTTTGGTTTTGCCAGGAGTGGCTTCTTCACTTTTCACTCAAGGGTGCAAGTGCCCTGCAGGATCAGGGCAAGATTATTCTAGTCTAGCAGCCTTTCCAAGAACCTCAGTGAACAGGAGGTGGCCCACTGGACACATGCATTGCCCACCAGTGGACTGCTCCCTGTCTTGACCCTAACCCCTTGCTTTTAGCTATGTGCTGACAAAAGGTAGGCTAGAACATCTTTCTCCTGCACTGGGCAAGGTTATCACGGGCTTCAGGACTTCAGCCGTTGCTCTGCTCTGTTGTTCCAATTTAAACTTGAATGCAGTCCCCTCTCCCCTGCCAACTCTCACAATCATTTCTTGCATGCCCAGCTGTTCTGGAAGCATTCTCTACTGGGGAGGGGGCTTCTCTGACCCTGTACATGCAATGTTTAAAGTTGCAGCTGTTTCATGGGTGGTGCTGAGCGCAGCTGCAGGAAGCAGCTTGAGCAGCTGTTGACACCGTATCTTCTGGAGCTGATGAAGGATGAAGTAGAGGGAGAGAGAATTTGCTCTTCCTCTTTTTTCCCCTCCCCCCCAAATTATTTTCATTAATTTTCCAAATTATTACAAGTTAAACCAAATTAATTTAATTTAATTTCTTAAAATCAGGTTTCCCGCTCCCATTCCAAACATATGATCATCATTTCCTCGCATAATCACATCATTTCTTATTTAGAGTCCAGTTGACATCCTTCACTTGCCGCTAAACCATTCTTCCAGCTGGCCTCTTTTTTCACCTTACAAACAGCACCTCCGTTACATCTTATAAATAAACAATCTATTTCACATGTATAGTCCTTCATATACATTGTTGTTGCAGACCTGTTGTGCTGGGAGAGTTGACACTTTGCAGTGTTCATCTGGATGGTGTAAGGTCACATCCTATTCCTTCCGCTGATCACAGATTAACGTACGAGCTGCAGCCATAAATAGCTCAGAGTGCATATCCAAACTCCGCCATTTATATTGTACTCTGGAGTTCTTCCTCGGCACACAGTTAAAAGTAAGATCTTTTCTCAAATTCAGCCTCTTTACCACATGTGTCCGGCAGCAGTTCATTCTTTTTTCTCCCACCGCATTCCTCCAACGGTAGTCCAGGAATAATTTTAAATAAAGTCCATTCAGCCTCGGTCGAGGGGGGAGGGCATAGTAAAACCTTGTTAAATTCCTTGCTGAGCATAAATCAAAAGCTTCCCGCCTCTTTTCCGAAGTAACAAACAGAATAACATAGCAGCGGCTACACACGTCTCTTTCATTATGCAGGGGAGGACAGGGGGAAAGGATACCATTTGAAAACCATAAGAAAGCACAAAGCACGTTGCCCTCCTTCTTCCTTTCCCAGCTGTTGTCAGGATTCTCAAGCTTCAAAGAAAACATTCAGATACCTTCATAGAGCCAAGTCCAGTCCTTTCGGCAGCTGACTGATTGCAGCCTATTAGCATATGTCGCCGGTCTAGGAGCACCTCTTGATTAATGCCAATTGTCCGAATTAGAATTTGCTCTTCCTCTTGGTTTGCCCGGCTGCTTTCTGTTTAGGTTTGCAGATCTCATTCTTGGCAGCAGCCATTAGGTTGCTCCTGCCCTGCTGTGTGCAATGGCTCTCCCTTTCTCAGCTCCCTGCTCCAAATCCTTCATGGGATGGAAGCTAAGGACATCAGAAGAGCCTGATGGATCAAACCAATGGTGCTTCTAGTCCATCATCTGTCCTCATAGTGGCTACCCAAATTCTCTCCTTGTATTGTGGCATGCACCACCCCGCACATTAGGGGCGAGGAAGCAGTGGCTTTCCAGGGGTCCCTAGATCCCAAATCCCACCAGCTGTGCAATCAGTGGTCAAGATAGTGGGAGCAGTGGGTCTACAGCGGGCTTCCTCAAACTTGGCCCTCCAGATTTTTTAGCCTACAATTCCCATGATCCCTAGCTAGCAGGACCAGTGGTCAGGGATGATGGGAATTGTAGTCTCAAAACATCTGGAGGGCCGAGTTTGAGGAAGCCTGGTCTACAGCAACTGGAGTGCCACAGCTACTCCATTGGGGAGGGGACAACAACCACAAGATTCAGTTCAGACCCCAAGTTGATGCCTGGAGAAAGCAGCCCACCCTGGAGGCTCTGATGCAGCTTGTGGGGTGTGTGGGTCTGAAGCTGTATCCCACTTGTGAAAAACTAAGCTTTATTCCTCCCCTGTTTTCTATCATTTATAAATTGTTTCCTGTGAAATTCCCCCGAAGCGATTTGCAGGATAATAACATATATAAAATGTGCAACTGTTTTTTAAAATAAATGATACAGTTCTGCAAATCACTTCGGGATGTTTCATGGGAAGCAATTCATAAATGAGACAGACAGTGGGAAGAATAAAGCTTAGGTTTTTTAAAAATTGTTTTGATAACAGCAAAGGCACGAGATATATCAGACTATATTTATATATTAGTGTGGGATCATATTCCACAATCAGGCCATGGCTGGAAAAGTCCTGGCGTGTGTGCCTGATGAGCATCTCAACAGACAGAGATTGGCTTATACAGTTGAAGGTGGCTTTTAAAAACCATTTTGGGTTTAAAGGTAGTGTGGTGTAGTGGTTAAGAGTGGTAGACTTGTAATCTGGTGAACCGGGTTCACGTCTCCGCTCCTCCACATGCAGCTGCTGGGTGACCTTGGGCTAGTCACACTTCTCTGAAGTCTCTCAGCCCCACTCACCTCACAGAGGGTTTGTTGTGGGGGAGGAAGGGAAAGGAGAATGTGAGCCGCTTGGAGACTCCTTCGGGGAGTGATAAAGCGGGATATCAAATCCAAACTCTTCTTCTTCTTCACTTGGGTCTGGAAGTAGATGGGCAACCACTGGAACTCGTACAATATGGAATATTGATGTAATATGCTCAGCTCTCCTTATTCCAGCCAGGAGCCAAGTGGTTGCATTTTGCAGTACTGGTAGTTGAAATTTCCAAATTGTCTTTAAAGCACATTTCACTAGTCTAATCTGGATTTCACTATTATGGGGAAATAAAAACAATGCTGTGTCATGTATGGAAATACAGAAATTAAATAAAACTCTCTAAAAGCTAAATAAAAAAGAGAATAAAATTACCATGCAGGGTGGCAGAACCTGCAGCCCTTGTAGACAAGTGGCGGCAAAACATTTGGTGTGGTGGACCCTCAAACAGGCTGAAAAGTTTGCTAGTACTTCTCCAAGCTAAGTTGATAAGCCAAGATGGAGAATGCATAGCCTCCTACGAGCCATAGTGTCACCCATGTCACCTGTATCCTTGGCTACACCTTTATTCACCTGGCTGTAGAACCCTTGGGAATGTTAAGGAGCACCACCTGAATGCAGATCCAGGGGCAATTGCTCTGCAACTCTTTCTCTTCCTACTTATTCGTAGAAGCATAAGCAGAGGTATTTAACTAATTAATTTGCAAATGAAATCATTATTTTGACTAAGTATTGGTTTGCTTTGGTGCAGAACTAAGAGTTCGTTCTTCAATTTTATTTATTTGAAAACATTTTTATCCTGGTTATGAATCTTGATTTGCAGCGGCAGAGCCCCTGCTTTGCATCCAGAAGGTCTGGTGTTCAATCCTCGCCATCTCCGGTTGGGGCCAGGAGACAACTTTCCATGAAACCCCAGAGAGCAACTCCCAGTCAACAGAAGGTCAGCACTGAGCCAGGTGCACCAATGACCTGACTTGGTATAAAGCAGCCTTCTGTGTTTCTATGTCAGATGCTACCATGAGGTGCAAGCTTCTCTTTGATATGCTGAAAGATCAAAGGAGCTTATTAGGAGAAAGATGCATAGCATCTTCTGGAGTTGCAAATATCAGGTTCCCCACCTATTCCTCAAAAGCATGTGTGGAATATTTAACCATCACCCCCACCCCCTCTCTGTTAGCTATTGTTTCTTTCTTGGAAAAGTCTTTGACAAGTGAAATCTGATTTAACGCTGCAATAAATAAACAACATTTGGCCTATTGTTCAGATTGGGCTTGATGTCCGTATCCATAACAA
This sequence comes from Darevskia armeniaca, assembly GCA_034641395.1. Lineage (NCBI taxonomy): Eukaryota > Metazoa > Chordata > Lepidosauria > Squamata > Lacertidae > Darevskia > Darevskia armeniaca. The sequence goes on along the minus strand of JAWWNF010000473.1, from coordinate 944,074 downwards.
CCCCAACTGATGGCTTCTCTAGTGATGCATGCTTTTGACGAGAATAGTCTCTTGAAACATACTGGAAGCCTCTGTGGGTGGGTGCACAGCTCATCTTCCATTTTTATTATCTGGGCTGCCATCCAAGAAGCACTGTTCTGTGATGATGACGCTGCTTGATCTTTAGTGCTTTCCAAGCCCCTTTCTACTTTTCTGAGCAAGAAAATATTTTAGAATTCTGAGCAGGTGATGCAAAATAAATGAATTTTGGGTGTATTGAGCTGCTAGGCCATACTTCCCTTTTGGTTCTTTTGGCACAACTGGGGAGTGTTTGCTCCAAGTTCTGACAAATGCCATTCGTTTTTTTTAAACGGGTAATTAAAGGCAGCTTGCAACAGAAACTAAAAGCATGGTGAGCATCCAAAACAAGGGCTGTTTCTGTCAGGCTGTTCTGGCCCTGGGTCAGGGTTGAAGGGAGCTGGGGTCCAGCAACTTCTGGTGGTCAGCCCAGGCTTCTGATGTTTCTGTGAATGCTTCTGTCTAAGTAGCAACAGCACAGGATCCAGCTTCCTGCGAACTTCAGCTTCCACCTTTTAAACCAGCAAAAAGGGATTCTTGAAGGGGAGTGGATTTCCCTCAAGATTCCACAGATTTTCACAATTCATTCTGGATTTGCTGGGGGGGGGAATGCAAATGCCCATGGCCTTCAGTCTTGCTCAGCTCTGGCTTATGAGATGGTAAAGGTAAAGGTAAAGGGACCCCTGACCGTTAGGTCCAGTTGTGACCGACTCTGGGGTTGCGGCACTCATCTCGCTTTATTAGCCGAGGGAGCAGGCGTACAGCTTCCAGGTCATGTGGCCAGCATGACTAAGCCGCTTCTGGTGAACCAGAGCAGTGCATGGAAATGCCGTTTACCTTCCCACCAGAGCAGTACCTATTTATCTACTTGCACTTGGACGTGCTTTCGAACTGCTAACAGGCGAAGTCCCAGCAGACTGGAGGAGGGCAAATGTCCCTATTTTCAAAAAGGGGAAAAGAGAGGACCCAAACAATTACCGCCCAGTCAGCCTGACATCAATACCAGGAAAGATTCTAGAGCAGATCATTAAGCAAACGATCTGTGAGCACCTAGAATGGAACGCTGTGATCTCTAAAAGTCAGTATGGGTTTCTGAAAAATAAGTCATGTCAGACTAATCTGATCTCATTTTTTGACAGAATTACAAGCCTGGTAGACGAAGGGAACACTGTGGATGTAGCGTATCTTGATTTCAGCAAGGCCTTTGACAAGGTGCCCCATGATATTCTTGTAAAGAAGCTGGTAAAATGCGGGCTAGACAATGCTACCATTCAGTGGATTTGTAACTGGCTGACTGACCGAACCCAAAGGGTGCTCATCAATGGCTCCTCTTCATCCTGGAGAGAAGTGACTAGTGGGGTGCCACAGGGTTCTGTCTTGGGCCCAGTCTTATTCAACATCTTTATCAATGACTTGGATGATGGGCTTGAGGGCATCCTGATCAAGTTTGCAGGTGACACCCAATTGGGAGGGGTGGCTAATACCCCAGAGGACAGGATCACACTTCAAAATGACCTGAACAGATTAGAGAACTGGGCGAAGGCAAACAGGATGAATTTTAACAGGGAGAAATGTAAAGTACTACACTTGGGCAAAAAAAATGAAAGGCACAAATACAGGATGGGTGACACCTGGCTTGAGAGCAGTACAAGTGAAAAGGATCTAGGAGTCTTGGTAGACCACAAACTTGACATGAGTCAACAGTGTGATGCAGCAGCTAAAAAAGCCAATGCAATTCTGGGCTGCATCAATAGGAGTATAGCATCTAGATCAAGGGAAGTAATAGTACCACTGTATTCCGCTCTGGTCAGACCTCACCTGGAATACTGTGTCCAGTTCTGGGCACCACAGTTCAAGAAGGATACTGATAAGCTGGAACGTGTCCAGAGGAGGGCAACCAAAATGGTCAAAGGCCTGGAAACGATGCCTTATGAGGAACGGCTTAGGGAGCTGGGTATGTTTAGCCTGGAGAAGGTTAAGGGGTGATATGATAGCCATGTTCAAATATATAAAAGGATGTCATATAGAGGAGGGAGAAAGGTTGTTTTCTGCTGCTCCAGAGAAGCGGACACGGAGCAATGGATTCAAACTACAAGAAAGAAGATTCCACCTAAACATTAGAAAGAACTTCCTGACAGTAAGAGCTGTTCGACAGTGGAATTTGCTGCCAAGGAGTGTGGTGGAGTCTCCTTCTTTGGAGGTCTTTAAGCAGAGGCTTGACAGCCACCTGTCAGGAATGCTTTGATGGTGTTTCCTGCTTGGCAGGGGGTTGGACTGGATTCGCCCTTGTGGTCTCTTCCAACTCTATGATTCTATGATTCTATGCTAGGCTGGCAGGAGCAGGGACCGAGCAACAGGAGCTCACCCTGTCGTGGGGATTCGAACCGCCGACCTTCTGATCGGCAAGCCCTAGGTTCTGTGGTTTAGACCACAGCGCCACCCCTGTAGCAAGCATAATTTAGACAGGGTTACCAATTTAACTTCCCTTGGTGTGCAATTTGAGTGCTAAATTTTAAAATGCTGCACACCTCCATAGATCTGGCCCTGTAGGCATGTGCCGACTTCCTCTAGATGACCTCAACCTGTGGCGCAGCAAGGGATAGCCTGGGGCAGGCGCTTCCTGCTCATTTCGCTGGATGGAGCCCTCAACCTTTGCCCTTAGCTGGGATTCTAGACCGCATACACCCAAACATTTAAAGAACATTTGAAGCATCTCTCTCCACCTCCCAATAAAGAATGGTGGGAATCCAGAGCTGTATTTCCCTCCACCCTTAAACTGCAGTTCCCCAGATTCTTTTTTTTGGGGGGGGGGAATGTGCTTTAAAGGCATGCTGTGGATGCAGCCCTATTGTGGCTTGTAAGTGGCACCGTACTTGAGAGGTATTCTTCAGGGGTGGGGAAGATGTGGCTTTAGATGTTGCTGGGCTCCTCCCCCCATCAGCACTGAGCTTTGGGCCTGCAGCCTGGGACTGATGGGATGTGGAGTCAAACAGCTTTTGTAGGACCAAAGGAAAGAGCAGAAGAAGAGGCCACTGGCCCATCTAAGTCTAGCATCCCATTCTCAGAGTGGCCTACCAGATGTTCGTGAGAAACCTGGAAGGGGGATTCAAGCGCAAGACTTGCAGCCTCTCCTCCTGTGGTTCCCAGCAACTGGCATTGAGAAGTATTGCTACCTTTGACTGTGGAGGCAGAGCATGGCTGGCTGCTACATTGATTGGTACCCACCCCTGGTATGCTGCAGGAACCGCTGATTTCCCACTCCCAGCTTGTCATGTCCCCAAAGAAACAGCAAGCGCTTTATTCCACTGAGCAAGGCAAAGCTGAATTTCCACTTGTCTCCCTCCCTCCCTCTCCCCTTGGGAACAGCCTTCCTCCCCCCAAAAGGAAGCAACCACTTGCTGCCAAGGAGAAAGAAACGCCACAGTATTGTATTCCCCAGCTAAAGAACTGCCTGGTTGTACCAGGAAGCTGGAGGTCAATGCAGCAAGCACATTAAGCACATTAAGCCTTGGGGCCAAGACAGATCCTGACAGCAGAGGATACTTGACCTCAAGTAAATGTGCTGGTGTCTGAGAGGGGATGCCTTGAGAACCTAAGGAGAGCCCTGCTGGACCAAGCCAGTGGCCCACCTAGTCCAGCATTGTGTTCTCATATGGGTCAGCCAGAAGCCTGTGGGAGACCTGGAAGCAGGATCTGAGCACCAGAGCAACACTCTCCTTCCATGGCTCCAGCAACTGCTATTTGGAAGCATTTGCCTTGTGGCTAATAGCCATGAGAGCTTTATCTTCCATGCACTTGCCCAAGCTTGTCTTCAAGCAATCCAAGTTGGTGGCCACCACAACTTCCTGTGGGAGTCTATACACTGTGTCTTCCTCCCTTCTGCTGGCTGGTGTTTGCCTTCCAAATTGGCCAAGAGACAAAACTTTGCTGCTATTGCTTTGATTTTTTCCCTCTCTTTTTTAACCAGCTGTTCACCACAAGGTCCTGGGGCTGTTTGCAGCCATCAAAAATTTACGAATGTGGCATTAAAAACAGTTTGCAACAAATTACAGGTTTTAACAGGGAGACCCTAGTTGTGGCAGCAGCTAAGGCGACGTGTGTAATCATTGCTTTTGCGTAGGCTGCTCCGATTCACTGCAAATTTGTCAGCACCTCAGAAGAAGAAGAAGAAGAAGAAGAAGAAGAAGAAGAAGAAGAAGTTTCAGCACCTCCCTCTCAAGCAACTGTTGACCAGAAGCCAGTTGCTGTTTCTGGCATGATGAAAACAGAAGGGTGAAGTTAGCACCCACACTCCAGCCCTTGTCTCCTCACCAGCCTGCACATGTGTTGAGATGGTGATTCAGCTCCCACACTCAACGGAGCCTGCCCCCACTCCAGCCCCTCTCTCAGTGGTTCTACCAGGGCAGGACTCAGGGCTGTGTCCAGGACTCCACTCTGCAGGAAGGATCTGAATGTGGCAGGACTGGCTTATCACATTCTGAACTAATGAAAGCAATGCACAAGACTTCTTACAAAAGCCGGGTGCCGGCCCCTCTCTCTGCCAAGTGGTGGCAAGAGTCCCTGGGGTCCCAGGCACACACACAGGGCCTGTGTCCCTTTGGAGAACAGAAGACACGGCGGAGACTGTCGTGCTTTAAGGCATAGGTTTATTTACCTATTTACACCTTCAGTCTGCATGGAAGGAGTCCAGATCCTACAGCATGACCCCCAAAGCATTGCAGGGAACCTTTCATCTCCCTCCCCAAGGTGGATCCCTGCCCTTCCTCCTCCTTTTATCTCCCAGAAACCCCTTGCTTGAAAAACACACCCCAGTACCTTGGCAACCCTTCAAACCCCTGTCTCTCTTTACACCTCAGGGCAGGGGAAAGTTATGTTTAAACCACTTACAAATTATAAGAAATCCAGGATGCTGTTGTCACCATCTATCAGTCTCAGAGGCAATGGAGTGCACCTCTGGAGGTGAAGCCAAACCTGTTGCTTTAGCAGCACCGAACTGACCTCCCTTGGGCACTAGCCTGGGCACTGGGTCTGGAGGTCCTGGGCTGTCCAAATGTCAAGACTCGCTCTCACTGATGTGACCCAAAAGAAAGCAGAGCAATTTGTTTGGCACCAGCTTGGCTGCAGGAGTTGCGGGAAAGAGGCATACCAGGCACCATCCAACCATCTTAGGGACTCCGCTCTGGATTTGTGTAGGGTTCACTCCTTAGTCTTCTCTTCTCCTGAATATATCATGCAAGGCAGCAGAGCTTTAGGGTCAGACCCTTCCCAGGCTGACAAGCCCCAACTACCCCTCATTTTCCTCTACAGCACATGCAGAAACCACCATCTTGACTGTTGGACCCACCCTTGGTCTTGTCCGCTCAATCCACCACAGCCTGTCTTCTAGAAGTCTCTAACTCATTGAGGGTTTGAGACCCATTGGCTACTCTTACCTGGTTCAGCTGGCCAGTCAAAGCCATTCCCAGGATTGTGACTGCTGTCAAATGCTGACGGCTTCTAGGAGCTGCAGGTGAGAGCTGAGTGGGGACCAAAGTGGACAAACTACCTCAGAAGGAGCACACCATGTCCCCCACCAGAGGTACCACCCCTCTCTTAACCCCCCCCGCACCTCAGGAGAGCATAAACAGCTCTGATCTGTCCTGTCCATGTCCTTCTGGCTGCTGACTATCTTGCCCTGTCCTAGGCAGCCACCTGGTTGATAACCTGAGTACACACCGTCTGCAACTCTGTGTTCCAGCCTATGGAGTGGTGCAAGTATCTCTGAAGACACAGTTCTCTTGTTAATTACGGCCTCATAGGCCAGAGTCCAAATTTCAATCCAGTGTGGAACTGGGTAATCGCTTGTCGCTGGGCAGAGAAACTTGATCTGGGCAGCCTGAGCTTGCTGAACAAAGCCATCTCCACAGCTGCGCTTGGCAGAAGCTGCTTCTGGCTGTCTCATTTTCAGCAAGGTAGAGGTTTGTTGGCAGTTCTGAGCTGCATCAGCTCCAGCCACTCACCAGCTAGCAAACTGGAACTGCAGCAGCTCCAGGTGCGTGTATTTGTTGTGCTAGGCCTGTTTTTCTCCACAAGGCCATTTGCTTGATGCCTGGCTTTGCTGATGGATGGCATCAAGCCCTGCTTCTCTGTCTGCAGCTAGAGGGAGCAATTAAATCCTGGTTGCATTTAAAGGCAAAGCTATGAAACCCACACTTTCTGAAATGATGCACAAACAAAAACACAGCCCTCCTTTGAAAATCTGTACATATCTGGATTTTCCAGCGGTGTTCTCCAGCCCAGGTAATGTGTATGCTATTCATGTTTTTATTTATTTTTACTTGACTGATTTATATGCCACCTAACTGCAATCATTTCTAAGTGGCGGTGGGGGTGGGGAGAGAAACCACCTGTTAAAAGAACAACTGTTGATAAATATCCAGGATCTGGAAGTTCAGGATAAAACACTCAAGATCTCAAGAAACCAAAGATTAATAAATAATAGGAGGGAGTCAGAGATTTTAGAAACCCACTCAATTTCCAAATCTTTTTTTTTATATATATGAAAGAAAATTGGGCGACATACAAAGATCTGTTAACAGAAGATAAATTGAAGATAAAAGATTTTGAAGAAATAAAGTTTCTGTTAACAGATTGGTTGCAATACCACCAACGAAATCACATATTCAGAAGTGACAAGGAGAGAGGCTTTGGGAAGGAATCCTCAAGGTTTGAAAAAGATTTGTTGGAAAATAATGAAAAATTATTAACAAAAATGTATAAGCTACTGTTGGAGTGGGAAACAAAAGATGAACAGGTTAAAGATGTAATGATAAAATGGGCAAAAGACTTGGGACACAATATCCCACTCAAGTCATGGGAAAGGCTATGGAAGGAAGATTTAAAATTTACTGCATGTAGCTCGTTAAAGGGAAACTACATGAAAATGATGTATCACAACCCCAGTTAAGATTGCAAAGATGTACAAAAACTCCACCAAAAACATGGGCTGCTAGAATGTTGTTTGCCCAAAAATGGAAAGAAGAAGGTACACCGATGAAGCAAGAATGGGTAATGAAGATGATAGACTATGCCGAAATGGCAAAACTTACCGTGAGGATCAGGCAACAAGACGAGAAGAAATTTTCACAAGATTGGAAAAAATATATAGAATATGTCAAAGAACACTGTTAATATGTTAAAACATTAGCAGGGTTGTTGTAACATTTATGATGAGTTAAATTTGGACAATTTATTTATTAATAAGATTTGAAATTTATAGAGGAAAAATAATGATATGCAAGATGACAAGTGATTGAGCTTGGAAGCCAGGGTAGGGGTGGGGGAGTCAAACAAGATGAATTTGGTGAATAATTGAATGTAGAAATGTTGTTATATAAAAAAAATTGTGTGTGTGTATGTGTGTATATATATTCCAAATAATTTTTATTTCAAAACGAAAATATTATGGAGGAGGGAATGAAACCTCTAAATTGCTTGTGAATGTCTTGTTTGAAAAAAAGGAGAGGAGAAGGTAAAAAATGGTTTTAAAAAATAAAATCAGATGTCAATTTAAAAAGCGAGGTTCAGTGCCTTACCAACAAAATGGGTGGAAAATCCAACAGGAGCAGATTTTGCATGACATTGAAGGAAAACCTATGCAGTTGCTTAAAACCAAGACAAGGCAGTACTATAAGCACTGGTTGCTTAAAGATGAGAATCTCTGAGCATGTGCCAAGTGCTTTCTTCTGTATTGTATAGCAGAGATGGGGGATGTAGGGTTCTCCAGGTGGTGGGACTACAGTTTCCATCATCCCCCAACCACTGCTCAGGCTGGCTGGTGGGGCTGAGGGGCGTTGGAGCCCAGAAAAATCCAGAGGCTGATAGATGTTCCCCATCCATCATAGGGAAGCACACCTGGCCCCTCACAGATGGGCTCAAAGTTGAAGTAGAATAGAAGGTGCAGCTGAATGGCAGATTTTCATCCTCAGAAATTTAACTGCCTTACAAAAAGGAAACTGCATGCTTCTTTTCCATACAAAAGAAAAATGGGAGGTTGTTTGCGGGGGGGGGGGGAGGCTGAGCACTGAATTAGTTGCAAGCTTTAACTAGGAATGCTGAGCAGATGTGAACTGCTTTTGGCCAGATGTTCCCCTCCCTGTGTTATCTTTGCAGTTATAAAACTTATTCCCTAGCTCTGGCCCAAAGGTACTGTGCAATAATTGGCCCCTGGCCCCAAACAAGGAAGCATGGGACTAAATTAATCCTTGTACATCCCTCTCTCCTTCTCCAATCCTGCCCAGGGCAGAGAAAGGTCAGTCCTCGTTGATTTTTTTTTTTTTTGAAGTATTACTAGATTGCTTAAAAAAAAAAAAAAACCATTGAGACTCTATTTCACTTCCAGCATCTTCTTTCTTCTCTCCTTCCAGCAGCCGTTTAACTGCAACCTGATTTTATAGGTTTATCCAATTTTTCCTCCTCATTGTATTATGTTCCTTGTACACCACTCAAGAGATAGTTGCAATTTACTGGTCTATATATTGTCTGAATTTTTTTTTTTAAATCTTCCCTTTCCAGCCCATGCAGAACCCAACTGTTCTCTTTGCAGAATTTTGACAAACACCCTCACCCTCAACAACTACCCACACGCTGTGTTTCATGGCCTACATGTTGCCAGTTGTCCTGTCTGGTTCTTGGAAAAGACACACTTTGCAAATAAGCAATCTCAAGTCTCACTCTCCATTGCTCTGGAAAAGTGCAGGGTCTCTGCACTGCTGAGTTTAACAAAGCTGGCTGAATCCTGTTCTGTAATCATAATTAATACTTACTGTTCACTTATCCAGGGAACTGCCCAAGTACAAATAGCTCCCTCCCTCCTTCCCTCTCTGCCTGCCACCCATAACCCCCACCATGTCTTCTGAGGCTGGTGCATGGGAAGATTCTTCTGTCGTGGAACCAATAAGGACAGCATGCTAATTAAGATCTTAGCTGTTTCTCTGGGGACTTTTCTCCAGCGGTAAGAAAGGTTGGCGTGTAGGTTTTAATCTGAGTGCTGCAACCTCCTTTGCTGCTGTGTTTGTTTTTCAGCTGCAGTGACTCCATCTTTAATAACCGTGACTCTCTTCCAACAAGAGGTTGGGCAGTCTGTGGAGTCCAAGAACATAAGGAAAGCCAGTGGTCATCTAAGTACTGGTCTCACAGTGGCCCACAAGATGCCTGTGGGAGCAGAACAGGAGCACAACAGCCCTCTCCCCTCCCGTGGTTTCCACAAACTGGTATTTGGAAGCATTTCCACCCCCATCTGTGGAGGCAGAGAGCAGCCCTCATGGCTAATAAAGGTAAAGGTACCCCTGACCGTTAGGTGTCACGCCCACCTCTGGTCACTTGTAGAGGAAGTTTGTCCCAGCGCAGGAGGAAACAGGCTGGACAAACATCTCTCTTCATGTCTAAACATGTCCACTCTAGGAATGTTGTATCTGACTGCTCTGTGTTTCACACCCCACAATAATGCCATTATATAAATGGTGTGGCCAAATTCGGAGCCCCATGCACAGTTCTGGTCGCCTCACCACAAAAAGGGATATTGTGGAGTTGGAGAAAGTTCAGAGAAGGACAACTAAAATGATCAAGGAGTTGGAGAGACTTCCCTAGGAGCAAACCTTGCAGCATTTGGGTCATTTCAGTTTGGAGAAAAGCTGAGTAAAAGGTGACATTATAGAAGTTCATAAAATTGCATGTGGCAAGCAGAAAGCGGATAGAGAAAGGTTTTTCTCCCTCCCTTGTAACACTAGAACTCGTGAGCATCCAATGAGGCTGGAAGGTTCTGGAAGAAAAAGGAGTTCTTCACTGTAGAACTTGCTCCCTCAGTAGGCAGGCATGGCCACCCTCTTGGATGCCTTTAAAAGAGGATTGGACAAATTCATGGAGGAGGAGAGGGCTATCAATGACTACGCAGGTGGCGCAAGGGACACGGGTGGCGCTGTGGTCTAAACCACTGAGCCTAGGACTTGCCAATCAGAAGGTCAGCGGTTTGAATGCCCGCGAAGGGGTGAGCTCCTGTTGCTTGGTCCCTGCTCCTGCCTACCTAGCAGTTTGAAAGCACATCAAAGTGCAAGTAGATAAATAGGTACCGCTCTGGCAGGAAGGTAAACGGCATTTCCGTGCGCTGCTCTGGTTCGCCAGAAGCGGCTTAGTCATGCTGGACATATGACTTTGATTTCAGCAAGGCCTTTGACAAGGTGCCCCATGATATTCTTGTAAAGAAGCTGGTAAAATGCGGGCTAGACAATGCTACCATTCAGTGGATTTGTAACTGGCTGACTGACCGAACCCAAAGGGTACTCATCAATGGCTCCTCTTCATCCTGGAGAGAAGTGACTAGTGGGGTGCCACAGGGTTCTGTCTTGGGCCCAGTCTTATTCAACATCTTTATCAATGACTTGGATGATGGGCTTGAGGGCATCCTGATCAAGTTTGCAGATGACACCCAATTGGGAGGGGTGGCTAATACCCCAGAGGACAGGATCACACTTCAAAATGACCTGAACAGATTAGAGAACTGGGCGAAGGCAAACAGGATGAATTTTAACAGGGAGAAATGTAAAGTACTACACTTGGGCAAAAAAAATGAAAGGCACAAATACAGGATGGGTGACACCTGGCTTGAGAGCAGTACATGTGAAAAGGATCTAGGAGTCTTGGTAGACCACAAACTTGACATGAGTCAACAGTGTGATGCAGCAGCTAAAAAAGCCAATGCAATTCTGGGCTGCATCAATAGGAGTATAGCATCTAGATCAAGGGAAGTAATAGTACCACTGTATTCCGCTCTGGTCAGACCTCACCTGGAATATTGTGTCCAGTTCTGGGCACCACAGTTCAAGAAGGATACTGACAAACTGGAACATGTCCAGAGGAGGGCAACCAAAATGGTCAAAGGCCTGGAAACGATGCCTTATGAGGAACGGCTTAGGGAGCTGGGTATGTTTAGCCTGGAGAAGAGAAGGTTCAGGGGTGATATGATAGCCATGTTCAAATATATAAAAGGATGTCATATAGAGGAGGGAGAAAGGTTGTTTTCTGCTGCTCCAGAGAAGCGGACACGGAGCAATGGATTCAAACTACAAGAAAGAAGATTCCACCTAAACATTAGGAAGAATTTCTTGACAGTAAGAGCTGTTCGACAGTGGAATTTGCTGCCAAGGAGGGTGGTGGAGTCTCCTTCTTTGGAGGTCTTGAAGCAGAGGCTTGACAGCCACCTGTCAGGAATGCTTTGATGGTGTTTCCTGCTTGGCAGGGGGTTGGACTGGATGGCCCTTGTGGTCTCTTCCAACTCTATGATTCTATGATTCTATGACCTGGAAGCTGTACGCCGGCTCCCTCGGCCACTAAAGCGAGATGAGTGCCACAACCCCAGAGTCATCTGCCACTGGACCTAAAGGTCAGGGGTCCCTTTACCTTTACCTTTACAAAAGGTACTGCAGGAGCAGTAAAGGTAACAGAAAATGGGATGTTGTTGTGCTACAATGATGGAGAGCTACGAAACTATTATTTGACAATGAAATGACTTCTTTGGAATACTGAGTGCAAAAAAAAGTTGCAGTGCAATCTTAAATGTGCAGAAGTAAACCAGACTGAGCTCAATGGGACTTGCTCTGAGGAAAGCATACATAGGAAGGCTGAAGTCCTCCCTCCATATGTGAAAGTTGAGTCCCACTGAACTCAACAGGGATTACTTCTAAGTAGGCAAAGATAAGATTGCAGTGCACAGTAAAAGCGAAACACATCCACTGCAAACAAACAAAAACCAGCTATGAAAATTAATCTGGAGTGCAGGATATTTGTATTTATGCCTTTATTTATTATTTTCACATTATGCCTTCCAAGAGTCCATTGTGGTGATATTGAAGATATTCCCCCCCGGCATTTTATCAAAATGTAAATATACAAAACAGAAGAACAGGTTGAGGGACCAGGGAGCTGCTTCTTCAGTGTGTGTGGTGGTCGTGAAAAAGGCAAATGCCATGCGAGGGATCGTCAGGAAAGGAACTGAAAACTAAACAGCCCAGTCATAATTGTGGGAATGTTCAGGGAGGCAGGAGAGGATATATTGTTTAATTATATCCTTTCCAACTTGCGTTAACAAGTTCTATAATTTAGCAGAGTAACATTCCCCTTTTAAACTTACACAGCAGAGAATGTCTTTGCCAGGCTTGTTTAAGACTCTAAAATAAGTTTCCTGGTCATTCCCCTTTATTCCCTCTTAAAGGGAATAGAAACGACACAGTCTTGTATAAAAGTATAAAAGAGTTTACTCACACATTCTGTTCACAGAGGGATCCCAGAAGGCAGACTTAAGTTACAAAATATATACACTTGGAATCTATCCCATAAGGAGATAGTTCCTTTGTCCTCTCTTGGCTGGAGAGCGTCTCAGGCTGATGCTTCTTTGGCGAAAGTGAAATGGAGAAGAGGAGATGTGGTGGCCAGCCCTGTGCTTTTGTTACTTTTGTTGTGGAGCTCATCTCGCATTATTGGCTGAGGGAGCCGGTGTTTGTCCGCATACAGCTTCCGGGTCATGTGGCCAGCATGACAAAGCCGCTTCTGGCGAACCAGAGCAGCGCACGGAAACGCCATTCACCTTCCAGCCGGAGCGGTTCCTATTTATCTACTTGCACTTTGACGTGCTTTCAAACTGCTAGGTGGGCAGGAGCTGGGAGCTCACCCCGTCGCGGGGATTCGAACCGCCAACCTTCTCATCGGCAAGCCCTAGGCTCTGTGGTTTAACCCACAGCGCCACCTGCGTCCATTGCACCTTTTGTAGAGGTGAGCAATAAATTTGTTCAGTTTGCATTAATGTGAACCAACCTAATTCACAGTAAAGGGTGGGAAGTGTTCAGAGAACTTCACTCTGTGTGGTTCCCCTTTGGAAATGTGCTGCTTATTGGCATTTAGTAATACTTAAAAAAAAAATCTATAGCAATATATTTAAAATATATCTAAGTGGTGTACAAAAAAGAAGCAACAAGTTAAACAAAATATTACAAAAATACACAGTTCCATATAAAATGTTACATTAATACAAAGTTACCAATTTGTAAAAAGCAATATTACAGTGGAACCTTGGTTCCTGAACAGCTTAGTTGCCGAACAAATCTGCTCCCAAACGCCTCAAACCCCGAAGTGAGTGTTCTGGTTTGCGAACATTTTTTGGAAGCCAAACATCCGGTGCGGTTTCTGATTGAGTGCAGGAAGCTCCTGCAACCATTCGGAAGCCGCGTCTTGGTTTTCGAAGGGTTCAGGGAGTCGAACGGACTCCTGGAACAGATTAAGTTTGAGAACCAAGGTACCATTGTAATTCATTTTCTGACATACCTTCCCTCTCAGCCTCCAGGTTCTCACCCAGGGTCCAAACAAACTGTGTCCATATCTGTGAGTGAAAGATGTTCTCCAAATGGGAAATGTTAACTTTAGTCATCCAGAGTTTTGGAGCTCGTTGTCAGCATAGGAGCCAACTTCTGGTGGTCAAGGTCCATTCGGTCCTCCCAATAAACCTCCCCCCCCCGGCAAAAAAGTTGTTGGGCATTGTCATTCAAATTGTGTGCATGTGCCGTGTCTTGTGATTGATTATACAGTGGTACCTCTGGTTACGAATGGAATCCGTTCCAGAGCCCCGTTCGTAACCCGTGACATTCTTATCCTGAAGCGCCACATCTGCGCGACGCGATTCAGCGCTTCTGCGCATGACATCATTTGATGCGTCTGCACATGCGCGAACCACCAAACCAGCATTTGTAACAAGAGGTACAACTGTATACTGTGGGGCTTACCTGCCCCCCACCCAGTATTTTATTCACACAACTCTGCTTCTCCCTTATGTCTGCAATTGTAGCAGTTTCACAAGGAGAATTTCGGGTAACATTGAACAATGGACACCTCTCTCTCTCTCTCTCTCTCTCTCTCTCTCTCTGCTTTATATGGGCAGGCTAAAGGTGGATGACATTCCTCAGGCTGCCCAAAGCTATGTCCCATTCAGCTGCACTATTTTAGCTTCATGGGCTAAACAATCTGCATTAAGATGATTTTTTAAAAAATCCATCTGACCCTAATTCCGCAGTTGTTTCTTCTTCTTCCTCGTCGTCTTTGTCTTCGCTGTCATCTTCTAAATCAACAGTGAACAAAACTTCTTTGTGCATTGCCGTCAAACCTTATTCAACATCAATATTCTGCAGGGGTTAAGCCTGGTGCCTCCAGAGCTCAGCTACCTTCTTCATTGATTGTGGGGCTCTTTCTTCTTGTCAGCAGCAGAAATTTGCGTTGTCTGCCTGTAGCCCACTCCACGGCAGAAGCCAGGTTCGTTAAGCGAACCCACGCACCAAAACAGAGGTAGCTCATATGTAATTTGAACACAGCAGGGGGAGAAAAAATATATCGGGGGAGCAAGTGTTCATTTCTTTCAAATGTCACTCTAATTTTCTGCTTCATGGGAGCAGGCAATCGGTTCCTATGAAAAACAGCTTTCTTCCCACCCCGCCCTGCATTAAATGTAGCAAAACCTTCCTCTTTAGGCTGCCACTCGAGCTCTCAAGTTATGGGCCAGCAGAACTGCGAGTCGCTTGCAAAAATATTGTTGATGCCCGGGAGGCGGGCAAACTTAAGCAACATCTCCTATGTGGGGTGTTTGGGGGGTGGCTTGAATTCAGATAGGTCAAAAGTGAGTGTGCTTTGCATGAACTGAGGTCTGATCTACATGTCGCTGGGTAACATGGCATCCTGAGCGAGCCCCAGATTTGGTGCCCCAAATGGATCTTCTCAATTATAGTTACAGGTAGATAGCCGTGTTGGTCTGTCATAGTCAAAACAAAATAAAAAAAAATCCTTCCAGTAGCACCTTAGAGACCAAGTAAGTTTGTTCTTGGTATGAGCTTTCGTGTGCATGCACACTTCTTCAGATACCTTCCAGTAGCACCTTAGAGACCAACTAAGTTTGTTCTTGGTATGAGCTTTCGTGTGCATGCACACGAAAGCTCATACCAAGAACAAACTTAGTTGGTCTCTAAGGTGCTACTGGAAGGAATTTTTTTATTTTGTTTTCTCAATTATAGATCTTCTCAATTTTGTGCCCCCTTGGCTTGGCATCCTGTGCAGGGGAGCTGCCTGTACCATCTGAAATCCAGCGCTGCTGGACATGCAAGCATTCACAGTTGAACAGGACTCTCAGCGGCTACATGGGTTGGGCAGTGTTTTCATGCCAGCATAGTGGCGCACAGCTTGGCTATGCGTCCCTGTTGGGTTAATGCAATGGGTGCAAGTGGGCGACCCAGTGTGAATCAGACATCTTCTGTATCGTGCATGGGATGCCACTGGATAAGGGTTTTTTGGGGTGAGGAATGGGAGCTGTGAACGCCTGACATCTTGTGTAAATTGTATACCCCAGAACACCCCCCACCCCCATTAGCTGCCTTAGGAGACCACTTGCAACTGTTCAAACATGGCATCTTTTATATCAGCTGTGGGGTGATACGGGTGACTACGAAGGGAAGGGACACCCCCCCCTTGCCTTTCTCCCCTCCGTGAGATGCAGAGACAGCACCAGGCAGTGCGGGACCCTCTCCCACAAGTGTCCCCCCCTTTTGTCAGCAAGTTGTTATACAAGCACACTCACAAACCATTTCAAGTGTTTATTAATACTATTTGGATACATTGTATCAAGTTGGGCTCTGAACACCCACACGGAGGCTTTAAACCTTTAGATATTCATAGAAAATTGTAGCCTCCATGGATTTTCTCGCTCTTTGCACCATTCTACTCCTGCCGGCTTCGGCGCCTCCAGGTCACCCCCAGTTCTCCATAATCCCCTGAGTGGAGCATCACGTACACACCCGGTGCCCCAGGATGTGCCCCACCTGGGTAATCTCCTCTCAAGTACCCATCCTCTGATTTCCTATGTGCCAGACAACTCCCAATGTTTTCCCTCGGTAGATATTCAGGATGTATTTTAAACCCACTCAACTGCTATTCACATGCTCCTAAAACCCATCACCTGTGTGTTAATCCTGTTTACCTATATGTTAATAATGTTTGACCCTCCTTCTCTCCACCCTTTTTTCTGACGTTTCCCCCATGTAATAGTGATGTAGTTATGATGCTTCCGAACTGCATCTTGGGACAGGGCGGGAAGTTTTAAAAGTCCCTGTCACCCCGTGTTCAGGCTTCAGTCTCTGTTACTCAAACCTGTTGCGCAATAAAGTGACTTTGTCCTTTGCTCCAGTTGCTGGTTGGTTTCATCTTTAGCTCCGTAGTACCACGGACCTCCTGTCCGAAGGGCCAGGTTGCTGAGAGGACTCGTGCCTGGGATTTTTCCGTAACAGGGGGACCTCTGGTCCTCCAGGTGTTGTTGAACTAAAACTCCCATCATGCATGGCCAATGGTCAGGGATGAGGGAGTTGTAGTTCAGCAACATCTGGTGGGGGGATGATTCCCCTTCCTGCTTAATATGGACTTCCCTTCTCAGGGAGGATGGGATTTAGCCAAAGTTTACATCTCTGTTTTTAAACAGCTCATGGTAATTACTCTTTTCTTTGCTGTGGGAAGAGAAGAGGGTTGTTTGTTTGTCCTAGAGCAGGCATAGGCACCCTTGGCTCTCCAGATGTTTTGAGACTACAATTCCCATCATCCCTGACCACTGGCCCTGTTAGCTAGGGATCATTGGAGTTGTAGGCCAAAAACATCTGGAGAGCTAAGGTTGCCTATGCCTGTCCTAGAGGCTGCAGCTGGAGAGTAAAGGGTTAAGCCACCCTCAGCTGCTGAGACCAAAGGGGCAAGCATGGCTTCTTTGTTTCTCCAAACAGTTGGTTACCTAGGACTATAGAACTCTTTCCTATCAAGATTGTACTTCACGTAATAAACACTTCATGTTTTATATGAAGACTCAGTCTGAAAGCCTTCCAATCAAAGGGGGGCTCCAAGCAAGGATTCATTGTGCTGAAGTTAACTCCTACCGGCACTGTTGCATATAAATTCTAACGAAGCAGGTGCAACAATTCCTGGATCAATCACAGCTGCACAGAATCTAAAAGGTGCTTTTTTGGGGGGGGTGTCTTTCTCTTATATTGCTCATGGCTGCTTCCTTAGTGCCCCTAAGGCAACTACTTGCACTCAATGAGGGCTTATCCACAACCTTTTGCCCCGTGCTTTCAAGGTACAGGTTTGCACTTTCCAGGTCTGAATCTGAGCCCCCCCCCCCATTTCCCCAGGAAAACTCAATCTTTGCCACGGAATCAGAGCAATCAGAGCAAACAGCAATTCAGGTTTTCTGCAGATTGCTGTTCGCTCTGATTCAGTAGTAAAAAGTGGGTTTTCACGAAGAAAGCAGGAGGGGTGGGGGTGGGGGCTCAGTCACGGACCAGGAAAGCACGTTTCTGTGCCTAGAAATGCAGAGCAAAGCTAAGTGTGGATGACTAACGAGAGGTGGCTTGCACAGTTGGGCCGGCCATAGCTGGCGCTGTAAGGGGCCCAAGCACTGCCAGGTGAGAGAATAAACAAAAGTTCATTTTGTGCCAGTTTCTACCAGCTGCTGACTCCCTGACAGTCCTCAAGTACCAAAGCACCAAGGCAATTTTCCTGCTTGAGCCACACTAAGTACAGTTTTTGCTCCAACAGGAGGTGATTACAAATTCCAGAAAATATTCAGGTCGTAAATCCAACTTGATTATGGAGCCACTTAGCTGCGCTAAAACAGCCAAGCCTTTCATGGAAAAAGGAAATGACTCTTGATCGCTGTGCATGGATTAGGTGCTTCAACATTAACGGTTTCAGCAGCACTCAGAAATGTGGGCAATTTATTTTCTAAGCTCCCAAAGATCATCTTCTGGACCCGTGGATGAATGGAGATGAGCAGGAGGGGCTGGCTTCTGCATATCATGGCAAAATACGTCAAAAGATACTGCGACATACTGCGACATTCTCCACTCCTTTGGAATAATGATTGATACGGCTGGAGTGGAACCCATAAAGGAAATGTTTTTAAAAGTCAATTCAATTTTCTTTCAAGCTTGGAGATAACCAATCGGGAGTTGGTAGAGAGATACAATTCAGGTGAATCTCATTGGAACAGTAGTAGGAGCAAAAGGCCTTTATGAATTTCAATAAATTCTTGGCTAAAGAGATTAAGGAGATGTATGAATTTCGGTTCTGATATTTCATGCTGCAGCAACAATGTAAAGGTTGGAAGAAAACAACAACAACAACAATAAACTGCTTTGCTACACCATATAAACTTTTGTTACAAGCCATGCTAGAATGTTAAAAGATGCAAATAAAACAACAAGCAATTTAGTACAACAATGTCTGGAGTACATAATGAGTCTGGCTAACTATGCTTTTGTACAGACACAGAATAAAAAGGTGAACAATAGTTCCAAATACATTTCAACCTTATGGTGGCCTTCATTTATCCCAATGTCAAAACTGGCAGATAAGCTGCCGTGGTGCAGGATAAAACAGCTGAAGCTTCCTGTCATCTAAAGTCAGCCTTGTATATTTCTCTGCATCTAACGAAGATATGTCATGCAAGGCAGTGTGGATGAAACCCCTCAGCTCATCAAATCAAAGGAGATATGACACAAAATGCATCTTTGCATTCGGTGCTCTTAAAAAAAAAATGCAAACAGCAACCACTGGTGCATAAATGCATGTGCACCCCTCCCCCCCAATGCAAATAACAGTGTCAGGGGTGCAGTTTTTGTCAGTAGCTCAGCGAGTGAGAGAAGGGTTAACTGCCCTCCGTCACAAATTGCCATCTCATAATAAACACCCCCAGCAGCTGCTCATTGCATTGTTGCTGTTTGCTTATAAAACATTTACAGTGGATGCAAAGAAGACTTTTTAATGTTGTTTTCTAGGCTGGATCTTAATTCTGACACATGGAAGGCTTGTTTCCAATAAACAGGATTGATTAAATAATAAAGATAAACCGTATTTGAGAACAAACATATTTAAAACAATAAAAATCACATATTCTCATAGCCAATAATTTCAAGGTGGCCAGGAGCTAGTACCCCTTAACCATTTAAATGCTTGGATAAACAGGAATGTTTTTAGATTTTGCCTGAAAGTTAACAATAAGGGGGAGAAATGTGCCTTGCTGGAATCTGCAGGGGAGGACTTGCTCTTGCACCTGGTCCTTCCTGTGGGCATCTTCCCATGTGGGCAACTGGTTGGCCACTGTGAGAACATGAAACTGGACCATTGGCCTGATTCATCACCCAGGAGCAGTGCCACTAACAGAGTGAGCTAGGGCTCTGGGTGGTATGGATTCATGTACAGTGGTACAACTAGATAATTTTAGACCCTGGACTTGGTGGTCTTACGGAGCCTTTCTTTGTATGTTGCTTCCCAGATCTGAGCTTGGCTGGAGCCATGCAGAGATGGAGCTTCCTGATCCATTGGGGTCCTTGTCAGAGGCATCCTACCTCTAACTTAATCCGAATCCAAATACAGTGGTACCTCGGGTTAAGAACTTAATTCGTTCCAGAGGTCTGTTCTTAATCTGAAATGGTTCTTAACCTGAGGTAGCACTTTAGCTAATGGGGCCTCCTGCTGCCGTGCCGTGCAATTTCCATTCTTATCCCAGGGCAAAGTTCTTAACCTGGAGCAACCACTTCCTGGTTAGTGGAGTTTGTAACCCGAAGCGTCTGTAACCCAAGGTACCACTGTATAGACACTGAAATGTTGCTCTGCCTTCAATCCTATTGGGGTCTATTGTTGTTTACCATAGAAATTGGAACCTCAGATTCCCACACCCCACTCCGGTCTTATTTGGGAACAGCTGATCCACTTGTTTCTGGGTTAATTCCCCACCTCCACCCCCAGCCTCACCCTGGAGTAATATTTTTGTCTTTCTCAGGAACAATAACTAAGAATGTTGGGTGGTTGTTGTTCCAGAGGTCTGTGACTATAATTCCGTAATTAATTTATGCATAAAACAAGGGTGGGCTGTTAAAACACACACACACACACACACACACACACACACACACACACACACACACACGTCTTTGAAGTTTTCATAACGGTGTCTCAACACCAGAATAATATGGAAATGTACTTTCACTTTGATGTTCTGGAAGCTCTGGTCTAATTAAGGCACGAGGAAAGATTCTTAGACACTGTCTGTCTGTCTGTCTCTTCCCCATTGCCTCTTTCAAGTAAAAAGAGCAATCAGAAATGTCCAGTGAGAATCCACATCACAAAATAAGTCAGTGCTCATTGCAAATCACTGCTAACCCACCTGCCCAGTGCATTCCTCTTGGGCGATCCTTTCAGGTGATCCTGCAGCTTAGGGTGGGGGAGCACTTAGGCATCACCCCAAAAAGGGGGGACACGGGTTTGCCTGAAATTTGCATATGCTAATTTGTGTGTTTAGGTGCAAATAACAACTGTCAGAACGAGAGTTTCTTGTTTAAAGCCACTCCCTGATTCTTTTACTAGCCAGTGGGAATGAAAAGTATAGAATCCTAGATCCCAGAGTCAACCCATGGAGATGTATGCATCTCCCCCTTGCTCTCATGAGAAAGTGGTATGGGGGATTCCTCCCCCAGCAGGCTCAATGACCAGCACTTTGGGAAACTGGACTTTTTCATAGCAGTGAAATTTCATTTAGAATAACACAAAAGAGGATACTAAGACCCAATGCAATATAAGCCGACGGGGGTGGGGTGGGTGTGGGTTTAAAGCAGCAGTTTAAAAACAGAGGCAGCACAGAGGCAGCACACACTAAAATAAAGTACAACCTTGGCTAACTTAAAAAATTTCATCAGCCTTGACCCCTCCCTCCAAGGCAAAACAGCTGCCTTGCAACCTGTGTTGCAAGAATAGGCTACAGCAAGCAAGAGGGACCGCAGAAAGAAAGGAAACACGAAGTAGAATGTTTTACCCATTTTCTCTCACCAGAGACTGAGCAGGAACGAGGGATTGGTCTTACCCAGCACACCTGCCCTGACCAGGCGATAATTCTGTGACGCCCCAGCTGTGAACTGCTGCACTAATTGAGACGTGGGATGTAAGAAAAAGCTGCAGGTGCTGCGCACGAGATACGAAGTCTGAGCAGTCAGGCCACAACTCAGATGAAAGAATAACATTCCTTACCGGGGCCGGCTTCTGTTTCCAGAACACATAATTCTCCAGATAATCAACCAGCAAGACACAGGGCATCCACAGAGGGCTTATTCCCGGCTCCCCTTGCTCCACTGTTTCCCTCCTCCCACCCCACCCAACTGCTCTTTAGCGCTCAATGGAGCAAACGGCAAAAGGCTTTTTTGCAGATTGCTGTTTGTTCCAATTTAAAGAGAGGGTTTTCCCTGCGAAAGGAAGAGGCAAGGGGAAAACTTGGATGAGCACGGGACGAGCAGAGGAGCCCAAAGTCTCTGCTCAATCAGCTTCATTAATACATGATCCCGAAATTCCGACAAAGTAAATCAGGGTCACTAGTTAATTCCAAAAAAAATTCCAACCTTGTCCCGAGTGACTCCAAACAGGTGCCACGTTTTGTGCTGCCCCACAGGCTGAGGAATTGGCACCGTATCAGGGTCACAAGTAAAGGGCCCAAAACCCAACCCCAAAACCCACCCACACTGTACACGTCTGCTCTGTATTGATTAGCAGGACAACACAAGAGTTCCCTAATCCTTGACCGCTAGGACCAGGGGAGGTGCTCAGTCTGCTGTCCAGGTACTGACTGTTGATGAGCGACTCCAAGACTTCTTCCTTAGGGTTCTTCATCTTCTAAACCAGGGGTAGGCAACCTAAGGCCCGTGGGCCTGATGCGGCCCAATTGCCTTCTAAATCCGGCCCATGGACGGTCTGGGAATCAGCATGTTTTTACATGAGTAGAATATGTCCTTTTATTTAAAATGCATCTCTGGGTTATTTGTGGGGCCTGCCTGGTGTTTTTAGAAGAGTAGAATATGTCCTTTTATTTAAAATGCATCTCTGGGTTATTTGTGGGGCCTGCCTGGTGTTTTTACAAGAGTAGAATGTGTCCTTTTATTTAAAATGCATTTCTGGGTTATTTGTGGGGCATAGGAATTCGTTCATTTTTTTCTTCGAAATATATTCTGGCCCCCAACAAGGTCTGAGGGACAGTGGACCGGCCCACGGCTGAAAAAGGTTGCTGACCCCTGTTCTAAACCAAACCAGGTATCCCTTTAAACAGAGGGTCCCTTCAAAGGGATGACTGTGCTGTAAAGTGGGGGGCACTTGGCCCCTTCCCCTGCAACCCGTGAATTCCAATGAAAGCATGGACTGCAGCAGCCCCCCCCCCCCCCCGCTCAAACACGACTGTTATTCAGCTCTCAGATAATTGCTCGCTCTTTGTCTTGTGAAGGAAAAGCTGCTGTGGGCTTCTAGGCATATTTAATAAACATCTTATAGGTATATAATGTTAGTATTTTCACCCCTCCCATTCTGAGAATCGGATGATTAAGTGGAGAGAGAAAAGGGGGAGGAACTGCTCTTTTGATGTGTGTGTTCCTAACTCTGAACTCTGGAGAGAGTGTGTCCTTATCTCTGCTAGTGATTAGATGGTGAGTGAGAAGCTCTAACTCACTCAGTCTGTACATGCTGTAAATATATTTAGCTTGTAGAAATAAAAGAAGAATTATTTCTAAAACCTCTGGAGCTGAACCGCATCTGTTTATTGGTTGCTGAAGTTGGTGCTCATAGCTAACAGTTGTGAGTCCAGGTTTTCTGGAGTATGCTGTGAAGGTGGTCCAGTCGTCCTGCCTGAGAAGAGTGGCGTGGGGACAGAAGACGTGGACAGATACCTGGCGTACCCCAATATATAACCTGTGACTATTTTGCAATGTTCTGATTGGGAAGGTGCCATCACTCAGTGACTGAGCACAAGCTCTGCAAGCTGACAGCCTTTTTGCGCACCCCCTCCAGCTGTATGACCACACGCAGCTGGGCTGGACTCATGAAAAGCCAATCTTCCCTAATACCCAGCCCCCCAAATTCCTCATTTCTGCCCACCAACTCTCCTCAGCCATAATTTCCTAAGTGAGCCAACTCACAGCAACTTCTGCCCCGAATCTTCCAGAATGAAGCTTCACTGGACATTTGGCTTCTAGCATTAGGAGATAGGGAGAAATCCGTCCCCTGTCCACTTTCCCCAAGCCCTGAATGGTTTTATAAGCTTCTGTCATGTCACCTTGTTTCTCTAAACTAAAAAGTCCCAATTGCTGTGACCTTCCCCCATAGGGGAGTCTCTCTACCCCCTTGATCACTTGAGCCACCCTTCTTAGAAACTTTTCTGGCTTCAGCTGTGCTGTATCCCAGCTGGGGCCTGATCCTGATTGACCTGACCGCCCTCTCCCTTCTTGGGCGAACGCCAGTGTGAGCTCATACTTCCAAGGAAAAATCAATGTGGAAGAGCCATTTGAGTAATAATCTTCAGTGCCTCAAGCCTTTATTTATGCTGCGAAGGGGTTAGGAGGTTCTGGATGCTGCCGCCAAGTGAAGCTGTTCATTAATTTGCATGGTGATTTATGCCAGGTTTATTATTAAAAGCCTGGAACAGTCAGTGATTAAAGTTTAGCCAGGACAATGGGATAATCCAACACTTAATGGAGACTTGCTTCCAAAAACGCTGGCTTCCAGCAGCAAGTGGGCAAATGTGGCATTTGGATCTCAACAGCCTGCACCCTGCAAGAGATTAAATCCTTGCAGGGTGTTGTGAATAAACCGAAATAAGCTTGATGTGAATGGACTAGCTCAGGAAAAGTGGGCTTTTTTGGGGGGGGTGTTTGAAAGTCTTCCATAGGAGGGGGGACACACATGCTATTGCCTCTGAGCAAGAGTGAGGACCTGATTGAAAGCTGCTGTTTGTGCCACAGCCCCTGCTGAATAAGGATGCTTGCAGAATATTTTAGCAAATGTTGTACTTTACAAAACAGATCCAGTTTAAAATGTTCCCTGTATTTCATCTCAGGCATGTGAAGCTACCGGTACTTCACCCAGCAGTCTCTGTCTTCCTATGTGGAGTTCACATCTGCCTTGTGTGAAGCAGCTGGTCCCTGGAGCTGGAGGCCTGTCCAATATATTGTTTTTTGGTTTGGTTTTGTACTTCTAGCAAGTGAAAAATGTTTGGTCCTCCTATTAGGCAGTGTGAATCCTACGTCAGGGACCAGACACATGAGTGGTGGCCAAAGCCTGAGGAGGGTCCCTCTTGTGTACAAACGCCCACAGAGGTGGCTTCCTATGGGAAGTATGGGAGTTTGTGCAGGTGAAATCACAAATGCATTATGGGTAGTCAGTTACAAACGGGGGCAAAGGCACCAAGGAGTTTCAGAACCTGTATAGCGGGGACTCCATTATGTCATACCCCCAAACCTGTGGTGGGAAAAAGGAAATGGGTTAATCCCTATCTCTTACTTCCTGTCACGATACACTCCTTTTCTTACCGGGATGTCTGTGAGATCTCCTTCAGAGAGCACACTCCGTTTTGAACTGGGCCATGAACCTTTTGTAATTTTTATGGCTTACTGTCTGCCTGATTTTTATCATTGTATCTGTTGAAAACTGGCAAGACTTTTGATGTGAGTTAACCTTATATTTTCTTGTTTTACGTAAACAGCCTGAGAGTGATTTCTTTGCTAAGAGAGAAAACATAAATGGGAAGATACTCCAACTCTACCTAAAGCACTCCTGGATATAATAATTGTTCCATAAGGTTATGCAACCTTGTCCCAATAATATAGTTCTATAGATAAGCTGTGCATGGATAGAGATTTTTAACTGCTGAAATAGGTACAGTATTTGCATTCTCTTGCAAGTAAGAAAGAGAAAGCAAAATTGCTAAATAAAATATCATCTCCTCCTCGTATAAATTCATCCAACTAGAAGGTGGTCCCTTTGTCTACTCAGTTTGGGGACAGCTGAGAAACGCCCTCTACTGGTGGTGCTTGGACACTGCTAAGGATGCCTCTGGCATCTGAGGTGAGGCAGACAAATATTATTAACAGGGTCAAGTTTATGGTGCAAACTTGACAGAGGAGAGGTGATTTTTGGGGGGAGGATCTTGTGGCCCTGCAAGTTTTCTTGGAATCCCAGCTCCCATCACCCCAGACCACGACCCTGCCGGAGGTCCACACAATTTCTGGAGGTCCATGCAGGTTCCTCATTCCTGCCTTAGAGGGAAGTGAGAATGATGGATATGAAGGTGGTAAACCCAGGAGGAATGTGCTTTCTCTTCTGTGAATCTATGATAAAGGGAGACAACCCTGGCTTTTTTTCTTGTGAAAATTGAGTTTTTCATCTTTCCCTGCCTCGCCCCCCCCCCAGTTCTGCTCCCCCAGCAACTACTAAAGTTCAGAGATGTCGTTCAGATCAAAGAGGGAGAGAGGGATGTTCACACCCTGCAGATTTGAATGCCGAACAAATCATGCCAAATTGTTACAGGGTCACAACTTAATAGGATCAAAAATCTCAGCCTAATTCCTCATCAAGTCACAATAAAGGTTGCAATCTTCCATTTTAAAAATGTCAGCTTTATGACTCCAGCTGTGTTTGTTGGTGGGCGCAAGAAAAATAAAGTGGTTTGTGTGTGTGTGTGTGTGTGGGGTGACTTACAGCCAACTTGTGGATTGTGAGGAAAGGGCGACCTTTTCAATAATGGCTTTGTTGGGATTTGCTTACGTCTGCTTTGCATAATTAATAAAAGAACCCCATTTTGATGGGAATTGTGCGTCGTCATCGCTGCAGCACCACACACAGGGGGTTTTGTTTGGGCTGGCCAGCCCTGTCAGGCTGAGGGTGTTTTTTCCAAGAGATGCAGCGGGCGAGTGGGGGGTGGGGGGATGCAGTTCAGGCGGATGTCTCAGATTGATGGCGATATGGATTGAGGCAACTGCCAAGAGCAATCTCTCTGCTAGAATGAAAGCTGACTCCATCCTTGACATTTCTTCAGCACGGTCACCATGGAAGCACAACTATCCGCTCTTCCTATGTACCGATAAAAGCAGATAAAGGAGAATGATTCATAGAGGAAGCCAAGGCAGTGCCATCTCGTTCAGAGTTTGCAGACTGAACCCCAAAGTGCCTCACTCAGGGGCTTATCCATAGTTCCTCTTCCCCCCCTGGTCCCTCCAGGGGGAACAAAGGAGTTTGGGTTTCCTCCGCGTTGATGTTTGCTGTGATCTAGCAGCTTTGCCTGGGATAGGAGTGGGGCAAGGAGAAAACAACGTGGACCCATTCTTTCTAGGTACTGGATGAGGGGAAGTGTGTGCATGAGCCCCGCGACTGCTGTCGTGGACACGGTTGTGGTCTGCACACAAAACAAGCCATGTTGTGGTTCTCTATTATGTAAGCCCCAGCATTATCGCAAACTTTTTATAGCAGTTAATCACCAAAAATCCACTTTGAGCTGCTGGCATAATTTTTGTGTGGCGGCTAAATGATCGTGAGCAGCATGATGGGAATTTTAGTGCAACAACAGCTGGGGACCCACCCCTGAGAAACACTGCCTCAGGCTCAGGAATCCTCCTTGCGCAGTGATATCTCGAGAGGCATTCAAATTGCTGCAGGTTGGAACCATTGTGCCAAATTGGGGGATGATGAGCAACCAGATTCTTCCTGATTAGCACAGGTTGGACCGTCACACGAAATGTGGCTGAAAACTCGAGACATGCTCCAAGCACCTCCATGCACCGCTTCTTTGCAAGAATGCAAGGTTTGTTAGGGGACCTTCCACACCCTACAAGGAGTCCTGTTGTTTGTCACAGTGCTACAATTCTCAGCACCCTTAACAACCTGGAGTTCCCAGGGTTATTTGACTGTGAATGTGTCTACATGGTTTCTTTCTCTTTTCAGCATCAGAAATTTTGGGGTGAGTTTTTCCAATATTCCCTTGGCATTTCTAAACCCTTTCCAACATCTCCTAGCTGCAAGCTGGCCACCCCCTCTTTGGACCCTTGACCCTCCTCCTCCCACCACTGCTCAGCTCTTCAACATTTCTGCCGTTCCCCAGAATTTAGCTTTCTAGAAACCTAATTTCATCCCAAGCCAGCTTGCTGGGTGATGACAGGCATTGCAGACTAATTGTGATTGAGCTTATTATTATTATTATTATTATTATTATTATATTTTATTGATTTGCAAAAGCACATGCCTTGCCTCTTTTTCCAGGTTGTACAGTCTTACAGATCAGATACATTTGTTGTGAGACATTAGTGTTGAGTACAGTACAGTGGTACCTCAGGTTACATATGCTTCAGGTTACAGACTCTGCTAACCCAGAAATATTACCTCGGGTTAAGAACTTTGCTTCAGGATGAGAACAGAAATCGGGCAGCGGGAGGCCCCATTAGCTAAAGTGGTGCTTCAGGTTAAGAACATTTTCAGGTTAAGAATGGACCTCCGGAACAAATTAAGTACGTAACCAGAGGTACCACTGTATAAGGTTGGGGAGGAAAAGGGGGGAGAGGAGGGGTGGGGTGGTGATTATTTTGTATAGGGTGCACGTGGGGTTTTGTATCAGCATTGTGTCTGCGTCAGCTGGTTAGGTTCTCTTTCTATTCATTTATTACATTTCCTTGGTAGTGAGAGCTTTTGTCTGTGGTTGGCTGCAGTGGGGTTTGTTTGGATGGGGGGGGGAGCTTGTTGGGTCAGCTTAGCCAAATTGATTTGTATGCTCTGTGGATTCTTTCTTTTTAAAAGTTTTATTTAAGCATATTTACAAGCAAGCAAGCAAGCAAGCAAGCAAGCAAGCAAGCAAGCAAGCAAGCAAACAAACAAACAAACAAACAAACAGGTACACACACTTAGCCCGAAAAACCAAAGAGAGTAAAGGGAAAGGATAAGAAAGAAAAAAGGATGATGTACCACACCCTTTTGACTCCCCTCCACCAGCACTCATCATCTTTGAGTCATTTAAGTTCTTATTTACATTGCATATCATTTATCGCTGTAATTACGGTACTTCTTTTATAGCACATCAAGTCACCTTACAAGCTTAGTCTAAACATATCAGCATGTTATCTTCAGAGCAGTGTTTGTTCATATATTCTTCAAACCATAACCATTGTGCCCTTAATTTCTGGTGTGTTTGATATCTTATTACTGCAGTTAATTTTGCCAATTCTATTCAATTTGCTACCTTGGCATGGGCTTTGGTATCATGTGTACAGATGTGGCCAGAACACAGTTGGAAATGACACTGAAACTAACCCCAGAAGAGCGAGATGTGTATCTTCCAGAGGTCCCATGGCCTGTGTTTCATATGATACACCTGACCATTCAAGCATCTCTTCTTCTTGGCTGACTCATTATCCATGTGTCCGAAACATAAGCCGGGAAACTCTGTGTTGGGAGGAAGTGAACCTGCAAGGCCCTTTCAAGCTAACAGATGTTTTGGAGGGTTGCAAGATATGATCAGTCAGAAGCAAGGCAGCACGTCCAAGGTTCTTCTTGGTTTACACAGCAGGAAAGAAGGTAGTTCCACTACAGAGCCCCTCTGCTATGAAACCTAGAAATTAGAGAAGGGAGGAAGGGAGAGAGGCTTTTCAATAAGGATGGAGTTTGGGCTCACTTCCTGGCATTTTGAGTTTTATAAAAGGGCCCCACCTCACCTTGTGTTTTTAATATTCAGTTGGGAGCTGCCCAGAGGGGCTGAGGATGGGTGGGGTATTATTATTATTATTATTATTATTATTATTATTATTATTAGGAATGCCATTCACTGGGACTCACAAGTGGGGAGAGTGGTTGCTGCATTCAAGTCCTGCTTGAGGGTTTCCCATCTGAGCATCTGGTTGGCAGCTGTGATAGCAGGAGGCTGGACTAGATGGACCATTGGCCTTATCCTGCAGCTTCTTCTTATGTTCTTTGGCTTGATCCAGCAGCCAGGCTTTTCTTGCGTTCTTAAACGGCAAGATCTCTTCTGGAATCTTGGCGAGAGGCAAGGCTGGCCCTTGCAGACCCACATTATGAAGGGCTTCATATGGGCTGATGTTGTTTCAGCTTCTCCATAACCTAGCTGAATTTTTTTGGTAGGTTCTTCTCCACACCAGCACAGGGCTAGGTTATGGAAAGCATTCTCTCCTTGCTGCCAAAGTCGGTGGCATTTAAAGTCAAGATAATAAGTGCATTTCCTACCAATTATCCATTCTGTTTATGAACCAACAGCAAAGGCAAACGTGGTTCTAAGGCTCTCCTTCATTGCAGCCTCTTTGTTCTTCTCACTGGTTCCCTTTACTCTCATTAACACCCCAGTCTGCTTGACATTTCATTAGAATGATGGCTTGTTTACGGTATGCAAATAATAACTAAATTATGCATGGGTAATTATGAATTTATGCATCCGTTTCCTGCCTTAGCATAAGGACATGTAGAATTTGTTTCATTTTAACCTGAGCAGGAGACCTGATGATACACAGAGGTGGGTGGTGGTGGGAGAAGGAAGAGGTCTTCTTGGGATGCTTTAAGCTGCTGTGCCTTCTGAGGAGCAGAGGCCTGCAGGCACCTCACCCCCTGTTTGCTGCATACTTTTGGTTCCCTTAGCCAACAGATTCTTAATTTTCACCTTCCTGCCACTGGAACACTGCGTCCTGCCATTTGTCAAGCAGTTCCTGAGTACGTAGCGCCTTTGGTGCCCTAGATAGAAATAGTTTTGAGCATCCTGAATGACAGGTAGGCATCTATTCAGCTGTGTCTCATAGGCTGGCAACCAAGCTGGAACAATGAGGGATGTGCCTTGCCTGCTTTGTAGTTTTGCAATCTGAGTCAGATCAGAGGAGGACGTCCAAAGAGGGTGTTTTTTAGAAGCCCTGCAGGGATCAGGCAAGAAGAGCAGCTCCTCCAGTGGGATGAGCTGTCAGGAGGACTTGGACCCCACTTCAGACTCAGATAAGAAGAGGAACTCACAGTGTTGGCAACAATGAGCGGGAGAGAGACCTCGCAGGGTTGTTGTGAGGATGCAGAAGAAGCATGTAAAACACTTTGAGATCTTTAGACGATAAAGGTGGTATATAAATGGAATGAATGAATGAATGACCATGTTCTCTCCACTTGTTATTCCCAGCCATGCCCATTTCATACAGCTATTAATGGAACAGGGACCTTGCTTTGGAAATATACAAGCAGCATTTCCATGGTGGGAACCCACGAATCAGGCCAACACTCCAGCTACCTGCAACCCACTGGCTCCCTCCCAACTTCCAAAGTGGCCCTCACGATTTCATGGATATGAATCAGTGGCACTGTGGGGGGTCCTTTTTCTGACAAAAGGCCGCGGTGAAGCAGATGTGATTCTGCAGAGCGCGCACTCTCCTCTCTGCTATTCCTGCGTGATCTTTCTTTTTCATAATGATACAAAGCCAGATCAGGTGGCTGCAAGAAGGTGAGAGATAAATAATGGAGAACAAGGAAATGAAAGCCATTATCACTCTGAAGCCAGAGCACTGATTAGACATAAGTAATTTTCCATGGCAGCTGGAAAATGTTGGTGGCTCCTATTAAATTTAATTCTACACTTGAGGAGGGTTTCGGGGGCAAATCTGATGGGGGACTGTATTTTGTTCGTTCGTTCATTCATTCATTCATTCATTCATTGCAATACAACCCTTCATCAAAACAGTCACAGGGATGTTTGCAAAAATTAATGTAAATACATAATACATGATAAACAGAATTGTTAAAAGAATTCTCGTAAGTTGCATAATTAACAACAATATGATGTAACTCATCAGCCTCTAAAAGCCTGAGAAATAAGGTGGGGTTTTACCTGGCATCTAAAAAAAATATTAGGTTGGGGTGAGAGGCACTTCAATGGGGGGACAATTCCATAGTTGTGGAGCCACCACCAAGAAGGTGCTTCTATGGGCCTCCATGTCACACATTTCATTTAGTGCAGGGACCATCAGAAAAGCAGGGCAGGTTGATAAAGGAGAATGTATTATTTCAGATATATGAGCCCCAGGCCATTCAGGGCCTTAAATGTCAGCATAAAGACATTGAATTGGGCCTGGAAGATAACTGGCAACCAATGGAGCTGTTTGAGAGTGATGTTTATCACATACAGGTAGGTAGCCGTGTTGGTCTGCCGTAGTCGAAACAAAATAAAAAAATTCCTTCCAGTAGCACCTTAGAGACCAACTAAGTTTGTTCTTGGTATGAGCTTTCGTGTGCATGCACACTTCTTCAGATATCACATGTAACCTGTATTCCTTGGCTGTTGCATTCTGCGCTAACTGCAACTTCTGGATCATCTTCAAGGGCAGCCCAATGCAGAGTGCACTACAGTAGTTCACCCTGGAGTTTACCAGAGTGTGGACAACTGTAATCAAGATATCCGCGTCTAGAAATGGCCATACTTGATACACCAACTGAAGCTGGCTATCGACAATCCTCACCACTGAGCTCACCTGCTGGGCCTCAAGTGACAATGATGCTTTTAGCAACCTATCCCTGAAGTGGAAGTTCAGTCCCATCCCATCCAGAATGGCCAACCCTACCAGATCTCAGAAGTGGGAGCCATCTATCCCTATCCATCTTCCCATCCAGCCCATTACTGTCTCCAGGAGCTTTCCTGCCTCTTCTGCTGCTGAAGAAACAGAGATAGGGCTGGGTGCTATCAGCATATTGATAGCACTGTATGCTAAGAAATAACATAAATCATACCTAGCTAAAGAGGTGACTTGTTGGACTACATCACCCCTTTCAAAACAAGGAGTTTCACAGTACCATATCCTGACTCTACTTTAGCACTTTGGAACTCTCTAGTTTTCCACAAGGAGGCTGAAGCATTGGAGCTGTCATATCTGAAACACACAGGGAGAACTCCCTGAAGGACTCCCAGTCTTCTGCCAGCAAGGCTGCTCAGCGGATTTATTATTGTATCATCATCATCATCATCATCATCATCATTATTTAAATTTGTATACCACCCTATACCTGTAGGTCTCTGGGCAGTTCACAGGATACAATCAGAATATAAAAATGCAAAATATATAATCAAAATAAAAACCAAAAGAACCCAATACCCCTCCCCCCCAAACACATTTTAAAAGGGCATCGGATATCAATCAGCCAAAGGGCTTGTTAAAGAGGAACATTTTTGCCTGGTGCCTACAGGTGTATAATGAAGGTGTCAGGCGAACCTTCTTGGGGAGAGCGTTCCACAGATGGGGAGCCACTGCAGAAAAGGCCCCTTCTTGTGTTAATTCATATTATGTTCTATACGTTGGTTCCAAAAAGAAAAAGAAAAAGAAAAAGGAGAATTCCTGGATGCCAAGATCCAAGTTGGGGCAGGTACAGTTTGGTGAGAGAACCCCAGCAGAAATTTAAAGTAACAAAACTCACCTTACACAGTTCAGATTCATACATCACGATCAGCCTTGGCACCTGGTTCTGATGTTTGGTCACAAAAATAAGCTCGCGTTGGAAGGTTGGGCAAATGGCAAGTGTTTCTAAGGTCTTGTGTGTTCAGGCTGATCATGCCATTTTTGGTTTTGTTCTACATGTTTCAGGTGCTTTGGGTGAGTGGCAGGCATAAACACCTCGGTGGAGAGCAGGTCGGAGTCTCCGGGTTCAAGCTAGCCTGAAGGTAATGCCATAGAATGGTCCATCCAGCTGCTCTTCACCTGCAGCTTCCCAAACTGAGGGGAAGGTAGCAGCTCAGGGTGTTTTTGGACCAAGGAGTGGCACTGGATTGGCCTTCTAGTGTCAGCTGACTTCCTGGGCATAGAGGCTCAAGGGCTGCAGTGGAATGCCATAGATGGCAGCCTCCAGAATCCCACCCTCTGATCAGAGGCTGCAGGGTACCAGTGGGAGTGGGGTTCCCAGTTCAAATCTAGAAGCACCACCCTATATGGAGATTTCTTGAGCGGGAGAGTAGAAGTGATTGTACAGGGGGTCCATTTTGAAATAGTGAGGCTGCCACTTTTCCATTCTTTTGATTTTAAATGTGCTTGCTCATTTTAAACACTACAGTTTTTCCTTCTGCTTTTTAACGATGAGTGAAAGCTTTTGGTTACTACAATTATAAATTCTCACAAAGTAGTTTGTGGGAGGGAAGCCTTTTGTGTGGGATTTGTGGGTGGGATATGCACATTTTAAAATATTGTCCTTCAACTACATGCCCTACATATGGTTCCTGAGCTCTAGCTGAAATCTATGACACCATTTGGTTGAATTGCCGCCATTGTTACAGCATAATGCTCCAAGGGATAAATTTTACATGGTTTTTTATTAGGAAGTTATTCCCCACTTGACTTCCGGTTGAAGCGCCGGAGCGATCAGTCGGGGGGAATCTCGCTCCGAGATTCCCTGGCCCGACGGGGGAAGGGGAGACCGCGACAGTGCAGCGGCCCCCGAAAATCCCGGGTAGGGCATCCCGGGACCATGGCGATCTGGCAGAGCTCGTAACGCCTCCCCTGCTCCCCGGTAAACCCTAGTAAGGGTTGCCGAGAGCGAGCGAGGTGGAGGTGGAGCTCATCGGATCCATTACAACTCCTGCCGGGTGAAGCTGCATGACCGGCCGCTTCGAGCGCTTTGATTCCTCCCAGATAAAAAGAAGATTTGGAACAAAGAAATCGTGAGTAAAAAGACATTTGGACATAATTATTAAGCCGCTTGGGACTCTAAAAACGGAGGTCGGTCCCATGCCGTTGAAACAAAGAAACAGGGAACTGTGTTACCGAGGCTAATTGAAAGAGGAAGCTAAAAAGGAAACTTTTGCATCAGTGTATCCAGTTACCCTATCTCCCGTGGTTTTGGGGAAATTTAGCAAAGAAAAAGCTTTGGATTATAACCTTGGATTTTGGACTGTTGAGACTGTGATTTTTGGAATTGTGAAATGGCAAGAGCTCTGACGAAAATGGACATGGGAATAATATTAGCTGCATTGCAGGAAACAAGAGACTTTATCAGAGCAACCAATGAGAGGTGGTATGGCCACCAAAACAAGAATGACATCATGCCAGATGTACCGGCGGGACAGCTGGAAAAAGAAGGAGGAGGAAAACACGCCACAGACTGTGGGAAAAAAACAAAATTGAAAAGAAAACTTTGCAGCCAGAAAATACAAAGGACGTAAAAGAATTGGAACCGCAAGAAGGAAGAAGAAGAAGATGATGATAGACATTACTAAAGATAGAAAAAAGATCACAAAAGAAAGGCAGAACAGCCAACAGGAGGAGCTCGAAAAAGGAAGGAAAAAATGAAGAGGAGGAAGCTGCAGAGAGAGAAGGAAGAAGACCCATTGGGTCAGGAGAACTGGTGGACATGGTTTGCGAAAAGGGAGGGAGTGGGGTGAATAAGGTCTTTTTCTGATAAAATGGGTTGTTTTTCTGGTTTTGAGGACAATGAATATGGACATGGTTAATGGCATGAGTGGTGAACAAGAAATATGAACTATGAAATGATTAAGTAAAGGAAGATATCATGGCTAAATACTCTGAAACTAAAGGGAGGAAGGGGAAACAATGAGAAGAATATAGGGAAAATGTAAAAGCATTTTGAGGCTTAGGTGTGGAATTAGTTTTAAATAAGGAAAATTAAAGGATGATGTATTAAAAGAGGAAATATGAACCTGATAAAGAAGATTAATGATGAATTCAATAGCGGGGAGACGGGGAAGTCAATAAGAATTTGTATTTGAGAAAATTAGAAATGCCTGACCCAGGAATTGGGTCAGGCCCAAGCAATGTTATGAAGTAATATAAGTAAGGTTAAATGTATAATGAATGTTGACCTCTGTGAAGGGGGGGAATGAAATTTGGGCTTCCCGCGGTGAGAGGGGGGAAGTATGGAAAATTAACCGAGATGTTATGTGCTTATAAAATTGTAAAATCCAATGAAAATTATAAAAAAGGAAGTTATTCCCCACTTTACTGGAAATGAATAATGCTCTAAATAAATAAATTGGCTAACCTATTCAGCTCCTGAAGCAATGCTGTAACAAGCAATGGCGGGGCTGTCTTACTGAGGGGGGGAGGACCTTAGTCCTATGGTTGAGCATCTGTTGGTCCTGCAGAAGGTCCCATAAAGACTCTCTAGCATCTCCAGTGAAGAATGAGGAACACTAATTTCAGCAAACAGCTGGTCAGAATAGACTGTGCTGAGCTAGATGGGACCAACAGTTTGACAAAGTATAGGACAGGGATGTGGGGAGTGGGAATTGGTGGCCCTCCAGATGTTGCTGGACTCCCCCAACTCCCAGCAGCCAGCAAGGCCAATGGTATAGGATGAATGGGAGCTTTAGTCCAGCAACATCTGGAGGGCACCAGCTTGGTGACGGCTGCCCTACTGCAATTAGGCTGAGTACACAGTAAATGTAACAGAAATAAATGGCATACTCTCCCTCTGTTTACCCTCTGACTCTGTCTCCACTGTGTTTATTTTCAGATCATAAGCCCCTTGAAGCAGGAACCTGTTTCTCTATCCTTCGCAAGCACCACACACACACACCCCTCTCCTTAATATAATGTATGTTATATTAACATATTTACACATATGGGTTTCAGTTTCACCCTTTCACACTGCCCTCGCGAGAAATGGAGGTAAGGTCGTTAAAACTGTAGCCAGATGCTGTTCAAGGATTGTTTATGTCTGAGAGAAATGAGAAGAGAAAGCAGTAAAAAGAAAGGAAGGAAAGGAATGGTATCTGTTTTTCTTCAGGCAGAGTGTTACCCAAGAGGTATTGAAAGGAATGGTTTAAAATGGAGTGATGGATGAATGATTACTATGGATAGATAAAAAAGGATCTACTCTACTTGATTATTTTATGGACAGGTTATAACAATGCAAAAAGTCATAGCAGAAATTGGATCATATACAGTTAATGAGTAGGGAGAATGGATTATTGAATTTTGAAATGAAAGGGGGGTATGTTAGGGAGGGAGGAAAATGGGAGGGAGGAAGAAAGAAGAAACATCTGGGGGGAATTAGCTTTTAAATTGGTATTAATTTGTATTAATTTGGTGATCATTTGTTAAAAATATGGAAAATTAATAAAAATAATTGGCAAAGAAAAGAAAAAGAAGAATCTTGCTTTCCCCCTTTGTATTTTTATTGTTATTTTGTTCTCTGCTCTGGGATTGAAATGTTCACTGATGGACAGGTTGCAGATACTCTAAAATAAAACAGAGTGTCCTTAGCCAAACTGAAGATGTGCATCACTTGGCCACTGAGCTTGGGGCTTCATGCAGATCCATGGTGGCTACTGCCCATTGGGACTGGTAGGATGGAGGTGGAGCCAGAGCCTGTGACAGGCAGGGCCCAGGGCCAATGACAGGCGGAGCCATCTGGTCGTAGTGCTGTCCCCATTCTCTTCTTTGCTGATGTCATGTCCCTGCTAGGGGAGTCTTCGTCAGAGGAGGACATGGGGCTCCCTGAAGGGAACTATATGGGGGTCAGGACTTGTGGCATCCCAGCTGCCACCTCCCAATGTAGGATGCCCAGGATCACAGGCAGAACCTGAAACCAAGGAAGCCTTTGTCTTCCTGAAGCAGGTCTTTCCCAGCTGTGCTGTTGTGGAAGATCAGCAGCCAAACGTAACAAATGCATGTTATTGCTAGTTAAAATGAGAAAAGGCTAATACCCCAGAGATTGAGGTCATGTGCATGGTTCTCTCTCAAATATCATTTCATCCTCAAAACAACCACGTGTGAGAGGTTTGGAGTAGCTTGGGGTCACACAGTCAGCTTTGTAAGAGGAACCCAAGGCTATGTGCAGGTCAATTCTGTGTCCAGGGCAGCTGTCTTCCAGCTCCATCTGGTATGCAGGATGAGACCCTCCCTGCCCACGGACTGGCTCGCCAGAGTGGTGCATGCTCTAGCTATCTCCCGCTTGGACTACTGCAATGCGCTCTGCGTGGGGCTACCTTTGAAGGTGACTCGGAAACTAATCCAGAATGTGGCGGCTAGACTGGTGACTGGGAGTGGCCACCAGGACCACATAACTCCAGTCCTGAGAGATCTACATTGGCTCCCAGTACGTTTCCGAGCACAATTCAAAGTGTTGGTGCTGACCTTTAAAGTTCTAAATGGCCTAGGCCCAGTATACCTGAAGGAGCATCTCCACCCACATCGTTCTGCCCGGACACTGAGGTCCAGCGCTGAGGGCCTTCTGGCAGATCCCTCATTGCAAGAAGCCAAGTTACAGGGAACCAGGCAGAGGGCCTTCTCAGTAGTGGCACCCTCCCTGTGGAACGCCCTCCCGCCAGATGTCAATGAAATAAACAACTTTATTTCAGAAGACATCTGAAGGCAGCCCTGTTTAGGGAAGTTTTTAATGTTTGAAGTTTTACTCTGTTTTTAATGCTCTGTTGAAAGCTGCCC
This sequence comes from Darevskia armeniaca, assembly GCA_034641395.1. Taxonomy (NCBI): domain Eukaryota; kingdom Metazoa; phylum Chordata; class Lepidosauria; order Squamata; family Lacertidae; genus Darevskia; species Darevskia armeniaca. The sequence continues at coordinate 906,707 of JAWWNF010000473.1, read as the reverse complement.
TGTGGCTGAGGAAACCCGGCCAGATGGGTGGGGTATAAATCATCATCATCATCATCATCACCATCATAATTATTATCATTATTATGCCACACACCATATACCTCAGTCTTAAGCAAGGTTGGCAGCTGGGATAGAGCAACGGGAGCTCACCCCATTGCACAGATTCAAACCGCCAAACTTCCATTTTTTGTTTATCCTGTAAAGCACATTTCAAGCTCACCCCTTCCCTCAAAGAATTCTGGACATAGCAGTTTGCTAAAGGTTGCTGGGAATTTCAACCTGGAGGATGGGTTGGTGGGTTTAAACTGCAGTGCCCAGAGTGCTTTGCGGGGAAGGATGTTGCTTGCAACATAGTCTCCCCAATCAGCTGCTCTCCTTCTAGTATGGGGTGTGGCCGAGGAGTGGTTTGTGGCAGAGGTGAGGCATGTTCCCTGCAGCAGAAGACTTAGGAAGGGACTGGTTAAACGAGACTGTATTTCCACCCTCATTCCATCCACTCACGGCTTCTAAATGTTTCAACATGATAGCAAAATAATTATCTTGGGAGACCTGAATGGGGTCATGGACCCTGAATTAGATAAAACGGTAGGATTGAAAAAAAAGAAAGACAATAAGTTGCCAAACATCTTTAAAGAACTAATGGATAATTTAGAAATGAAGGACACGTGGAGATATAAATTTCCGATTAAAAAAGAGTATACTTATTATTCAGCGAGGCATCAATCAGCTTCAAGGATTGACGCAATCTGGGCATCCAAAGAACTACTCCCAAAAATAAACAAAGTGGAGATTAGGGCAAAAGTAATTTCAGACCATAACCCAATAGGTTTGTATATGGAAGAGGAAGAGAGAGAAAGTGGTGGGAAATGGAGATTAAATGTTTTCCTTTTAAATAATCAAAAAATAGTGCAAGGGGCCAATAAAGTTATGAGAGATTATTTTGAAATCAACAACAATGGAGAGGTGGATTTAAGAATGGTTTGGGATGCCGGAAAAGCGGTTGTAAGGGGGTATTTTATACAGCAGAATTCCATTTTGAAGAAAAATAGAGAATGTAAGAAAGAGAAATTATTAGAGAAAATAAAAAATAAGGAAAAACTTTTTCACAGGATGGGAAGGCAAGAAAGGGGAAGGCAAGAAATAGGGCAGGAAATTAAAATATTAAGGAAGGAGTATGAAAATTTAATTGACAAAGAATTGGAATATCAATTGCAATGTTGGAAATATAAAAATTTCAGATGGGCAAATAAACCGAGCAAGTTATTATCATGGCAAATAAAGAAAAGAAGAAACGAGATGTTAATTAATAGGATTAAATCACAAGGAAAATTAGTGGAAAAAACAGAGGAGATAGCGAGAGTGTTTGAGGGATATTATAAATCGTTATACAAGAAAGAGGAGACAAACAGTCAAAAGATAGACGAATATTTAGAGAAATTAAACTGGCCCGAAATATCAAAGGAAAAATGCGAGATATTAAACAAGGAAATAACAATCATAGAGATAAAAGAAGTACTCCAGGAAATGAAAAAGGGAAAAAGCCCGGGCCCAGACGGATTGCCAATAGAAGTGTATAGGAAATTAGAGGAGAGTATGATAAGACCTTTTCAGGCACTAATGAATGGGATATTAAAAGAAGGAACAATACCCCAAACATGGGGGGAGGCGTCAATAATACTTCTACCCAAACAAAATTCAGATCTAGAAAGGATAACAAACTACAGGCCGATTTCACTTTTAAATGCAGATTACAAAATCTTTGCAAAAATCATGGCGAGGAGATTAGGAGAAGTCTTGGGAGAGCTGATTCACAAAGTTCAAGCAGGCTTTATGAAGGGAAGGTACGCCAAGGATAATGTAAGAAATGTAATAAATGTCTTTGAATATCTGGAAAGTAGGAGTGATAAAAAGGCAGCGGTCATGGCGTTAGACGCGGAGAAGGCATTTGATAATGTATCCTGGTTATACATGGAAAAAACACTGGAAAAAGTGAATGTGGGAGAAAATTTTCTAAGGGCAATGGGAGCTATATATAATAACCAAAGAGCAAAACTAATCGTGAATGGTAGAACATCGGAGGAAATAAAAATTATGAAAGGAACTAGGCAGGGTTGTCCCCTGTCGCCACTTCTCTTTATATTGGTTTTAGAAGCATTATTAAAAAACATAAGGAAAGAGGAGGATATCAAAGGAATTGTGATTGGAAAAAAGAAATTTAAAGTTAAAGCTTATGCTGATGATATAATAATAACAACGGAGGACCCAATTAACAGCATCCCCATAGCTATACAGAAGATAAAAGAATATGGAGAACTGGCAGGCCTAAAAATTAATTATAGTAAAACAAAGATGTTAGTGAAAAATTTGGAAAAGGAAGAAAGAAGGACATTAGAAGAAGTTACAGGGATAGAAATTAGCAAAAAATTGAAATATTTGGGCATCCATATGACTAATAAGGGAATTGATTTGATCCAGGAAAATTATATAAAGGTGTGGAAAGAAATCAAAAAGAATTTGGAGAGCTGGTCAAAATTGAAACTATCTTTATTGGGTAGAATATCACTGATAAAAATGAAGGTACTAGCTAAATTAAATTATTTGTTTCAAAATCTGCCGGTTCTAGGAGGATCGAAATTATTTGGGGAATGGAAGAAAGATATCACTAAATTTATTTGGGAAGGGAAAAACCCCAGGATTAAATATAAAATCTTAATAGACAGTAAGGAGAGGGGTGGACTTGGCCTACCGGAACTACAACTATACCATGATGCTGCAGGATTAGTGTGGTTGATGGACTGGATTGAGCTAAAAAATACAGATTTACTAGATCTAGAAGGGGTAGATATAGGAGCAGGGTGGCACTGGTACCTGATGAAAGAAAAGTTAAATAACCAAAACTCCTTTATGAGCAACATAATAAGAAGGTCATTGTACAAAATCTGGGTAAAGTATAGGAGGTTCTTTGAACCAAAAACTCCATGGTGGATTTCCCCCCTAGAAATAGTAGCGGTAAAAAGAAAGAATATGAATGAAAATTGGCCGACATATAGAAATTTATTAGAGGAAAAAGAGGGGAAATTAAATTTGAAAGAATATAAGGAAACCAAAACATATTTAACCAGTTGGTTGCAACATTTTGAAATAAATCAGAGGTTTAAAGAGGATATGAAAATTGGTTTCGAAAAAGAAAGTTCAGAATTGGATAAAATATTAATATCAGGGGGAAACAAGCGAACAAGAAATTTTTACGCAATTTTGCTGAAGTGGGAAACGGAGGAGGAATTAATAAAAGAATCCATGATAAAATGGGGGCAGGATTTGGGGGAAACTATTATGTTGGAAAGATGGGAAAACCTCTGGAAGAGGGACATGCACTTTACCCCAAACTATGACCTACAAGAAAATGTTTTAAAGATGGAATATAGGTGGCACCTAACGCCAGAAAAACTAGCAAAAATGTATAATGGAACCAATGACGAATGTTGGAGGTGCAAAGGAGAAAAAGGGACATACATACACATCTGGTGGTGTTGTAAAGATATAAAAAATTTCTGGGATACGATATATAAAGAATTGAAAAAGCTATTGAAGTATTCCTTTAAAAAACTACCCGAAATGTTTTTGCTGGGACTTTTGGGGGAAGATATTCAGCCAAAGGATAGGAATGTGTTAATGTATGGAATGGCAGCAGCTAGATTGTTGGTAGCTAAAAATTGGAAAACACAAGAAATCCCGAGTAAAGAGGATTGGCAACTAAAAATGTTAGGATATTATAATTTGGCCGTAAAAAATTATGAAATTAAGGGAGAAGAGGAGGAATCAGAATGGGGGAAATTCAGAGAGTATATGAGTAAACAAATTAGTAAGGCCAACTTATTGGCAGATGGATAAAGGCTCAAATAAGTAAATAATAATAGAGTGATAAATAAAGGATAAGATATGCGGTTAGATGAAATTAAAAGAATGCAATATAGATAAGACTGAGAAGCAAACAGGCAGGAGGGAGGGGGGAGGGGTTCGAAGAAATGTCTATTCTTATTTTATTTTTATTATTTGTACTGTTTTATGTATAATGAAACACTACAATGAAGTTATATTTGTAAAATGTTTTTATTGATTTGTAAAGGACTATGAATAAGACAATAAAAGTTTTTTACAAAAAAAAAGCTGCAAAAGAAGCTGCAGAAATTTGAGCTGATCCTCAAAAAAAATGGGGCTTTCCCCCTCTAAAAACTAGGTGCGTCCTATGGTCAGGTGCACCTTATAGAGCGAAAAATACGGTATTTTGCCAAGGGGCAGAACTATTGCAGACTGAGGATTAAGTTTCGTATTTCTTCTCGCTTCTTTTCCACTCTTGAGTGAGGAAACCAGTTTGTTAAATTCATTGGTGTGTCGAAGTTTAGAATGGGAGTCTCAAAAAAGCTCTCCGCATATTGTAGCACATAAATTCCGCAATCGCTACTGTTGTTTTGTTGTGGCACTTCCAGGTTTAAACTTAAGTATCCAGAGAAACTTCTTTTGGTACCTTTCTTGACTTCCCACTCTACCTCCAGCCATTCCTGAAGTGTTTGGAAAATATGTAATGGGAAGGGGCCTCTAAATGAATCCATGAGCAGAATGCAAGGCTGTTTGCAGAGAGTGGAAAACTTAACTTTCTTAGAGTGCGGATTGCGCTCATATACAGGATTCTTTAAGCCTGGGAAGCAGATAACGGCTAAGACCCAATGCTCATTTTCATTGATGGGGACAAAAATAAAATCTTTTTCAAAGATATCAACATCTCGTGTCCATCTTTCCACTCTCTTGTGCCGTCGCTGCTGAAATGTGAGTTGTGAGTTCTTTTGAAAACCTCTCCTGTCCTTTTCATGAAGGCGTGTGTAAAAAAAACAACTGAACACATGGGTTCTTTCAGCATCTTCTTTTTTCAATTTTTCAAGCACCAGATATTTCAAATAAAAATCAATAATTATGTCGTTTAAATATTTTCCTTCATTTAAGCACTGAAGATCTTTTTTGGTCACACCAATTCCTCCCTTTGCAGGAGGTGGGGGATAAACGATAATCTCTGAAGAGACCGACTCAGTTTCATCACTTTCTTCTTCATCATCAATGACCAGGAACTGTGTTTCATTTTGCAGCTGCCTTTTGGATTCAGAGATATGTTTTGTTTTGTTTTCTCTAGAGGTGTCTTCAAGGGATTTTCGAAAGGCCTCAAGCACACTACTTACTTTTTTAGATGTAATTTTCGCACAGAAATCAGGAATGTTGTTCCTAACACCAATATCAGTGATTATTGCTTCAATTATTTTATGTGTATCAGAATCATGGCACACATCAAAAATGAAAATGATTTCTCGTTCTTCAGGATTTGTGGCATTACAGCGATTCCAGACATTATCTTCCTTCCTGTCCCAATTCATTTGGAATTCCAGCTTTTGATAGGCAGCAGCTGTAGTTCGCAGGAAAGATATAAGGTTGTTGCGTACAAATCCATAGGTCCACTTGGTAATTTCAGTTGTCTTTAAATAAATATCCCTAGCGTCCTTTTCCAGGTTTATCTTGATAAAATTGAGAGAAATAATTACAGGCTCTACCACTGTTTTTTTCAGGGATCCTACTATTATCCTTCGACAATTCAGCTTAACATGTTGGTAGGAGATCTGACGTAAAGGTTCAACATCTGTTTTTTTGGAGAGAGCTTTGTGATGCTTTACTTGAGCCTCCGACACACATTTGTCATACTGCCCTTTCCTGCTGGCTTTTCTTGATTTTTGGACAGTTGATTTTTTGTCCTCTGGACTCCGTGATGCGCTTTCAATTCTGTTACTGCTGCTAGCCTTATCTCCCTCTTCACCACCACTGAATATGGAGGTTTGATCATTCAATTTGGATGCAGTAGCCCCCCCTGGTCTTATGTCTCGTGGTGCTTTTGTAGTGCTTGGGCGAACTGTGGAGCGGATCTTCTTAAGGTTAGGAGGATATTGTTTTCTTTGCGCTGCTGTTTTCACAACAGATGTTTGTGCCTGAGTGCCAGGACAACAGCTGGCCTGTTCTACTGTTGCAGAGAAAGGAGCATTCTGAACATTTTCACTTCTTTTCTCCTTTTGTTTCTGCATGGCGACTCCAATCAAAGAAGTGCCTCTGGCACCTATTGGGAAAACATATCACTTTTAAAAATCACCTTTGGGACAGGAGGTTCCCCCACTCACTCACACCCACCGTTGTTCCTTTCCTTGCTTGCTGCACCTGAGGCTGACTTAGCACTCAAGGAGAAGGGCAGAAAGGGATGGTGGATGGAAACAGAAGTGGCCCCTGCTCAACTGTCCCTCACAAACCAGTTACTCAATTGGGCCTAACAAAATAAAAAAATTCCTTCCAGTAGCACCTTAGAGACCAACTAAGTTTGGTCTTGGTATGAGCTTTCGTGTGCATGCACACTTCTTCAGATACACTGAAACAGAAGTCTATCTGAAGAAGTGTGCATGCACACGAAAGCTCATACCAAGAACAAACTTAGTTGGTCTCTAAGGTGCTACTGGAAGGAATTTTTTTATTTTGTTTTGACTATGATAGACCAACATGGCTATCTACCTGTCAATTGGGCCTGTAATGGAGGGGGGCAGGGGCATAGGAAGGGGTGGGTGGGAGCGGGACATCCCGGGTGCCCTCACTGAGGGGGGGTGACATTCGGTGCACCACCTGCCCTTGGCTCCCAAGCCTATCCCGAGCCGTTGGGGTAAGGGGGGGGAGCTGTGCTGCTTTGCTGGCAGCATTCCCCCCTTCCCCCTTCATTTTGACAGCTTGGGGGAGGCTTGAGAGTCGTGGGCAGGTGGTCCGCCAAATTTCCGCCATGGGTGGCTTGCTCTGCCCCTGGCTGCAGGGCACAGGCGCCACTCCAGGCACCCGAGCAGCTACCCTGCATCTGGGAGCGCATTTGCCCGGGGGGGGGGGCAGCACGGGCATATGCCCCACCGCTGGAGGGGGGGGGGAAGAGAGAAAGCAGAGCAGATGAGAAGCACCAGCTCCCTTCCTCTCCAGCCTGCCTTCCCTTATTGCGTCCAACATCAACAACAGCCCTGCAAGTTGTTCCAAAGAGACCAGAGAAGGAGTCCAGTGTAGGCATGCCAGCTCCCTTTCTCTGGCTGCTTTGCTGCCTGGCACCTAAAGGCAGGGGTGCAAGAATGTAGTGTGGGTTTCTGGCACCTGGGGCTGACAAACTGCTGACACTACCAAAGCGCCCCCCTGGAGACAAGTGGGGGTGCACCACTCTACCTGCTTGCCAACACTGGGGGTTGCTCAGCCAACTGACATGGGCCTCGGTGGGCAAATCTTCCCAATGCCCACATGGAGGAGTGCTGGGCTGGGCCATGATGGGGGCGTCCCTTGCCCACCTCCCTCAAACAATTGATTAAAATACAGCTTAAAATTAGATTAAAAGCAAAATAGAATCATATGGCAACCTATGAATTATAACTGTGGGGTTGTGCCCCTCAGAATTTTGCCCCCAGGGCCATGCCCCCCCATCCCAATGCCAGAAAGAATCTACTTGACTCCAAGTCACCAGAGCAATAAATAAATCCATTTCACCACTTTGTACAGCTAGATTCTGCATACTCACTTAACACAACCCTTGACTACACAATCACTCCTGTGTTTGGGTCATGTTTCTGGTGAGGTCCAGTGGGTGCCCTGCAAGAATATAAAATAGAGTCCTGAGATTGATCTGCTAACCCCCTGAGGCTCAGCCCTGGCTCTTAACCAAAGCTTTCCCCTCAGACTTAACCCCAATAGCTCCAGATGTCATTGGACTAATAATAATAATAATAATAATAATAATAATAATAATAATTTTTATTTATACCCCGCCCTCCCCGGCAACGCCGGGCTCAGGGCGGCTCACATCACTAAAATCACAATAAAACATCAAGCATAAAAAGAAAAACAGTTAATTAACTGTACAGATTAAAAGATTAAAAATTACAACCATCTTAACGTAGCAGCCCATGAATATGAAAGAATAGGAGAGAGTCTTATCTACAGTATTATATTATAGCACGAGGGTCAGGTTGGGTCGAACTAACAGAAAGCTAGGTGGAACAGCTCCGTCTTGCAGGCCCTGCGGAAGGCTATCAGATCCTGCAGGGCCCTGGTCTCTTGAGGCAGTGCGTTCCACCAGATTGGGGCCAAAACTGAGAAAGCTCTGGCCCTGGTTGACACCAACCTAGCCACCTTATGGGTTGGAACCTCCAGCGTATTATTATTCGTGGACCTTAAGGTCCTCCGCGGGGCATACCAGGAGAGGCGGTCCTGTAGGTACGAGGGTCCTAAGCCGCGTAGGGCTTTAAAGGTCAAAACCAGCACCTTAAACCTGATCCTGTATTCCACCGGGAGCCAGTGAAGCTGGTAAAGTACTGGATGAATATGATCCCACGGCAACGACCTCGTAAGGAGCCTCACCGCGGCATTCTGCACCCGTTGGAGTTTCAGGGTCAGTTTTAAGGGCAGCCCTGCGTAGAGCGAGTTACAATAGTCTAGTCTGGAGGTGACCATCGCATGGATCACTGTGGCCAGATCAGGGCGAGAAAGGTAAGGGACCAACTGCTTAATGCGGCGGAGATGGAAAAATGCCGCCTTTACTGTGGCTGCAACCTGCGCCTCCATAGAGAGGGAGGCGTCGAGGGTTACACCCAAACTCCTGACAGAGGGCGCTGGCACTAATTGAGCCCCTGCAAGAGATGGGAGTTGGCCCCCCAACCCCATATCGTCCCGGCCCAGCCAGAGGACCTCTGTCTTCAACCGGCTCCCACGCATCCATCCAGCCACAGCCTCCAAGCATCTGGTCAGTGTGTCTGGGGCCGAGTCAGGACGGCCGTCCATCAACAGATAGAGCTGGGTGTCATCAGCATATTGATGGCAGCCCAGCCCAAAGCTCCGGACAATCTGGGCGAGGGGGAGCATAAAGATGTTAAAAAGCATCGGGGAGAGGGTTGCGCCCTGCGGGACTCCACACACCAAGGAGTGCCGCGGTGACAACTCCTTCCCTAGCGCCACTCTCTGTCCCCGACCTGAGATAAAGGAGCGCAGCCATTGTCGGACTGTGCCCTGAATCCCCACGTCGACTACAATTCCCATCAACCCTGGCCAATGGCTTTCAAAAAAGAATTTAAAAAGGTAAAAAAGAATTTTTAAAAAACATTTTAAAAAGAACTCTGCGCTGTTCTGAGTTCTCCTGGGCAGCAATAGCAGCGATGGCAACCATCCTTATGAGGCCTGTCAGGCCCCGCCTGGGCCAGGTGGTGAGAGGCAGGGACAGGACCTGTAGGCACTCGCGGCAGGGGAATTGCTGATTGATCATGGTCAGTCTTCTCCACCAGTGCATTTTCTAATGGAGATTTTGGATTTCGTTCTATCTAATTATTTTTTTATTTTTTTAAAGGTTTGGTTCGAAGTGGGACGCGGGTGGCGCTGTGAGTTAAACCACAGAGCCCAGGGCTTGCCGATCAGAAGGTCGGCAGTTTGAATCCCCCCGACGGGGTGAGCTCCCGTTGCTCGGTCCCAGCTCCTGCCCACCTAGCAGTTCAAAAGCACGTCAAAGTGCAAGTAGATAAATAGGTACCGCTCCAGCGGGAAGATAAACAGCGTTTCCGTGCGCTGCTCTGGTTCGCCAGAAGCGGCTTAGTCATGCTGGCCACATGACCTGGAAGCTGTACGCTGGCTCTCGGCCAATAAAGCGAGATGAGCTCCGCAACCCCAGAGTCGGTCACAACTGGACCTAATGGTCAGGGGTCCCTTTACCTTTACCTTTGGTTCAAAGTATTATATTCAGAAACATGGGCTCCAAATGTTCTCCCAGTGTAGCTAACATTTTTTATGAGAAATTTTGATTTAGAACATATTATTCATAACAACCCATACAGTGAATACATTTTGTTTTATGGCCGATATATATGATTTGATATTTATTTTTTCTGACGATATTTTTGAATTGTTTAACCAGTGAATAAATAGGTAGTTAGCCGTGTTGGTCTGCCATAGTCAAAACAAAATAAAAAATAAAAAAAATCCTTCCAGGAGAATCTTAGAGACCAACTAAGTTTGTTCTTGGTATGAGCTGTGTTGTGCATGCACACTTCTTCAGATACCAAGTGTGCATGCACACGAAAGCTCATACCAAGAACAAACTTAGTTGGTCTCTAAGGTGCTACTGGAAGGAATTTTTTTGTTTGTTTGTTTGTTTAAGCTAAAATAAAGTTTGTCTCTGTAAGAAAAGCACAGATAGAAATTCTTTGTTACATTATAGTTCAAATCATCCCAAACATCTCCGAGACAATCTTCCTCTAGGACAATTTTTAAGATTAAAACGTAATTCATCAGACCCACAGAACTTTAAAGCCCACTCTAAAATACTTTCTGCATCCTTAGTAAAACGAGGTTACCCAAACTCTGTAATATCATCTGCCATCCAAAAAACACAATCAAGAGAGAGATTGACCCTCCTTACATCCAATTCACGTGTTAATACAAGATCCACGTGATTTTTTGCCTCTTTAGAATACAGCCATATGACTTTTGAAATTGGGAAGATTATTAGGTGGCATTGGCATATTCTTAAGGATATCCCTGGCCCCCCTTTTCGCCGAACGTCACACAAAGTCATTTAAAGATATATTAGTGCATACGGATTTAAAATCTACTCTCACACAACGTACTTTATCTATTCCCCAGCAAGGTTTTTTTTAGGTGTGGTCATTGCACCTCCTGTAAATACGCCCTGCAGGTAAAAGAGTTTACCAACAAAGAAGGCTTTAAGTTTGTTTTACAGGCATTTGCTACATGTGCTACACCACGTGTAATTTACGTTATTAGATGTCCTTGTGGTTTGTTATATGTACAGTAGGTCATACTCTCAAACCTATTAAAGTAAGAATATCAGAGCACCGATTGAGGATTAGAAATAATGTAATAGATGCTCCTCTTGTACAACATTTCATTCAAGCATCTCATTCAGATGAGGATATGACTTTTTTGTTATTTGGGTATATCGAGGTCCTGTAGAACAGGCTAAAAAATCCTTATGGAGAAAGAAACTAGATCCCCCCCCTACTAAATTCCTTACATCCTTCAGATCTGAACACTGAAATTGATTATAATTGTTTTTTTATGAGTTATGATTAATGCCTTTATGTTTAACACCTGTGCAAGTAGAAAGTTTGTTTTACCTTAGTTGTGCTATATGGATCACTTGAAGAAGGCAACTCTGGAGCTGTAGATTGCCACCGCCTGTACAAAAACCAATACAGAGAGAAATACATTGAAGAGTATTATTTTGATACAGCCAGTTATGTCTTTTTTGTGTGTGTTTGTGAATCTAAGGGACCCAGGTGGCGCTGTGGGTTAAACCACAGATCCTAGGGCTTGCTGATCAGAAGGTCGGTGGTTCGAATCCCTGCGACGGGGTGAGCTCCCGTTGCTCGGTCCCTGCTCCTGCCCACCTAGCAGTTCGAAAGCACGTCAAAGTGCAAGTAGATAAATAGGAACTGCTCTGGTGGGAAGGTAAACGGTGTTTCCGTGCGCTGCTCTGGTTCGCCAGAAGCGGCTTTGTCATGCTGGCCACATGACCCGGAAGCTGTACGCCGGCTCTTGGCCTATAGAGCGAGATGAGCGCCGCAACCCCAGAGTCATCTGCGACTGGACCTAAGGGTCAGGGGTCCCTTTACCTTTACCTTTTTGTGAATCTACGTAACCTAGGTTTGATGTTGATTTGCTGGATGCCAATTTCGGCAGACAAATCCCGGCTATGCCTGGGATATTCCAAATGTATGGCAGCCCTTCTTCATGGCTGAGTGGGGATTGGAACACAAACACCCCCCCCCAACCCCATGGCGTGCAAAATAAATTGATCAGTGGTCACCTTCATTAGTGACACATTCTGGTGGGTCTACAGGATAGCAGCCCAAGCACCTCTGTTTCAAAAAGCTTCAATAATTTCCTTCCCCACCAAACTCAGTAACATTTTTACAAAGGCTCTAGTCTGTCTACATCCAGGCAGGAATAACCAGCTGCACAATTAAAAGATGGGGGGGCACCTCACCTGGCTTTACATGTGAAAAAGATCTAGGGGTCTTGATATGCCACACACACTCAGCTTTCAACCAAAGCCTTTTGAGACGACAGGGTCAAGATCCAAGGGCCTCCTACCAGCATGAGAATGGACTACTCCCTCTCCCCCAAGATAGCTATGGGCAAGATTTCTGCATTGCAGGGGGTTGCAATGCTCCTGAGGGTCCCTTCCAATTTGACAATTCTATGATTCTATGAAAGCCAGCTGTTCTACAAGCTATGGTTTCGTTTTTTAAAAACTTATTTCTCTCTCTCTCTAAGCTCCCCATCTCACATATCAGCAGAAGCTCCCATGTTACTGGTATCTCTCTCTGCTCATAACACATGCATTCGAGAACTTCAAGGAAAACACAATTTCAGCACAAGGCTCCAGCTTCTTCTTATTGCCAACTGGGGGAAAAATAGTACTTTCTCCATCCTGCCACCCCCCACTTTAAAAATAAAAATATTTACAAGGGAGAAAAGGGTTAGATGTTCCTATTTCCAGGGGCTATGGGGTCCCAAGTGAAATAAAGCTTAGTTTGCTTACCTCAGTCAAAAAACTTGTGGAGATGGCTTCTCTCACGAAATAAAATGTTAATATTTCACAACCACTTTGTGTAAGGAGAATGGACTTGGTCCAGCCGGCTGGTGTATGTTCCCGAAGCCACCCAAGGACTGTCTGGGCTAACCTTCATCAACGCCTGTTTTCTGCTCTAAGCCGCCGATATGAGGAAGGGCCGGGAAGTATTCTGACCTTGAGGTGAACGGAGGAGGATGTAGGAGTTCTGATAGGCTCAAGATACACCACCAGCTGCAATTGTTTGAAACTGATTGTTGCAATCTTTGAGCTGCCCATTTCTTATTAAGAAATTAATTTAAACTGATAGGTGAATGCCAGAGTAAATACCATTATCATTACAATATGACACACAATTGTTTTGTTTATTTTATTTATTTCATAAAATTCACAACCCTACTTTAAAACATGCAAAAGTTTGCCCCAACTTTCTAAACATCCAGGCTGGCTTGTTTAAACAGGGGTTCAGGATGGCTGCCCAGAATCCCAGCCCTACCTGGCAGCAAGCCAGTATGCCAAGCCTAAAGCTCAAAGTCCGAGGGTCAATCCAAGTAGCAAATTTCAAAGACCAGCAGGCAGTATACAGTCCAGAGTCCAATGCAAAGCACGGTCCCAGGTGCAGGAGCATCCAATTCAAGGTCCATCAACATGGGCAGTGGAGCAGACCCAGCAACTCAGCTCTGCTTCAAGGGGCGCTGAATTGCCCCCCACATTGAGGGGGTCTGGTCATGTGAAGCCCATCACGTCATGGTCACCCATCAGTGGTGGTGCGTGGCACAGAGGGCAAAAATTGTCCTATGTGCCTCCTGCTCCCACTTGGGAGGCCAATGCTGGCCTGTCGGAAGTGGGGAGCACCTGGTGGCAGTGGGAAATGATGGTCTCCTCAATGGGGGGGCTCGCCCCCCGCCAAGAAATATTGAGGGGGCTGCAGTCCCTTCCATCCTCTATAGATTGCAGCGTCTGGGCTTGATGAGGCATGTGACCCCTACCTCAGCCTCCTGGAGCACCCCACCCACTGCTCCCTATGCCTCAGTGCCTGCCATGTTTGTGGAGACAGGTGGTCCTCTGGTTCTGGGGACGGGTTCTGCTGCTGTTCCTGTGCACCGACCCCCCCATCCCTTCAGAGCCAGTGTGGTGTAGTGGTTAAGGGTGGTAGACTCATAATCTGGTGAACCGGGTTTGATTCCCCACTCCTCCCCATGCAGCTGCTGGGTGACCTTGGGCTAGTCCCACTTCTCTGAAGTCTCTCAGCCCCACTTACCTCACAGAGGGTTTGCTGTGGGGGAGGAAGGGAAAGGAGAATGTGAGCCGCTTGGAGACTCCTTCGGGGAGTGATAAAGCGGGATATCAAATCCAAACTCCTCCTCCTCCTCTTCTTCTTCTTCTTCTTCTTCATTATTCTCCGTCACCCCATGAACAGTGCTTTTTTCTGGGCGGGGGGGGGCGCAGGGGAATGCTTACCCTAAACATTTTGTAAATCTCAGTTTGGCCTCTTTGAGGGGCAGTATTTCAATATTGGGAAAATAAGAGTACCCCTAAACATTTTTAAAGGAAAAAAAGCACTGCCCATGAGTACTTCCTACACCACCCTCTCCTTCCCCATCTCCAGCTTGCCCTGGTGTGTCCCAGCCTCAGCTAAAACCTCACTGGGACCCTCTTCCTCCTATTCCTCCCTGTTGTCACGACAGCAGCCAACTAGGAAACCAGTACAGATATAAGTATAGGTGTTATTTTGTTAACAAGGCCTCTTTCCTGTCAGCAATCAGGCAGTAGCATTGGCTGCAGCTTCCAGATCAAGTGTGAAGGAAGCCCCACACAGAGGGCATTGCAGTATGGGTCATTCCACGCCAAATCACCTGGTTTTAATACTTGACTGTGCTCTCAAGACTCAGATTTTCTTCATAATTTTTTAATGTGTAGATACCAAGAGATAACCTCAAATTAATTTTTTGGTCCAAAATAGAGCGCAGGAGAATTTTTTGAAAATTTCAATTTTCGTGCAATTTCGCGCAATTTCTGCATCAGTTTAGAAATAACCTCCTGTTTCGCTTATTTTTCAACCAATTGGGCTTATTTTGGTATCAAAATACAGTCATACCTCGGGTTGCGATTGCTGTGGGTTGTGCATTTTCAGGTTACGGACGCACTGAACCCGGAAGTACCGGAACGAGTTACTTCCGGGTTTTGGTGCTCGCACACACGCAGAAGCGCTAAATCACACTTTGTGCATGCGCAGAAGCGCCGAACTGTGTCATGTGCATGCGCAGACGTGCTGCTGTGAGTTGAGGACGCTGCGGGTTGCAGACATGCCTCTTGCACAGATCACGTTCGCAACCCGAGCGTCCACTGTAAAGCTAATTGTGGTATCTTTTAAAATAAGGTATAAAAATGGTATTAAGTGCCACAGAAAAGGTTCACCAACCATTCAAAGTGAATTTTTGTCATTTTATTCCCAGTAGGCTCAATAGGACATAGCGCACAACCACAACTAACACGTGTATCATACTTTTGTTGTAGAATGGGCTAAGCATGTACTTGTTATGTTTTAAAAATAAGGAGGGTGGTTTTTGTGGTTATAAAATAAATTGATTTTGAACTAATTTTTTTACAAACAAAATATTACTTTTGGAGAGGTTTAAGTCCTGAAATAACTCACACATTCGTGAGAATAGTTAAAATTGTACCCTCTTATGTTACAATGTCATTTGATAGATTTTAAAAATCAAGTTTTATTGATTATTTAGTAAAAACAAAATACGTCTCAGAGCCCTTGTTCATTTAATTGTGTAAAACACTTCTGCACTCAGAATTCAATACAGCCTTAACACATTTGAGAACTGGGCCCAAACTCACAAAATGAATTTCAATAGGGACAAATGTCAGGTTCTGCACTTAGGCAGGGAATACCAGATGCACAAATATAGGATGGGGGACACATGGATTCACATGAGTCAGCAAACAGTAGCAAAAGAAAAAAAGCGAATGCTGTTCTAGACTGCATTAACAGGTCTAGTGTCCAGATCAAGGAGAGTTGCAGCACCACTCTCTTCTGTCTTGGTCAGACCACACTTCGAATACTGTGTCCAGTTCTGGGCACCACAATTAAAGAAGGTTGCTGACAAACTGGAAAGTTTGCAGAGGAGGGCAAGGGTCTGGAAACTAAGCCTTGAGGGAGCTGGGTATGTTTAGTCTGGAAAAGAGGACACTGAGAGGAGATACGATAACAAGTCAAATAGCTAAAAGGTTGCCACATGGAGGATGGAGTGACGTCGTATTTTCCTGCTCCGGGTGGGTGGGGGTGGGTGGGGGAAACTAAACCAATGGCTTCGTTACAAGAAAGGAGACTCCAACTAAGCATCAGGAAGAACTTTCTTACAATTACAGTTCTTCAACAGTGGAACGATCTCTCTTGGGATGTTGTGGCCTCTCCTTCCTTGGAGGTTTCTTAGCAGAGGTTGGGTGGCCTTCTGTCATGGATGCTTTAGCTGAGATTCCTGAATTGCAGGGGGTTGGACTAGATGACCCTCTGGACCCTTTCCAACTCCACAATTCTGATTCTATGCCATCAAAATTAAACAGATAACCAACGTGGAGTGAAGGAGGAGATGTGACCCACATCAGACCCACAATACACCAGAGTGTATTGTATGCTTTGTAGGTGTTGACCTGCCATTTGCTTCATTGTTTGTGTCATTAATAATATCACACCAAACCACATATAAAGTTGTCGTGTTTCTTTTGTCCTCTTGCCGCTTTTAATTTTTATGTCAACAATTTCCCCCCTAATAATTCTGCCCACCAGACAAAACTGTGTCATTAGTCCATATTTAACAACTAAAGATTTCCGCGTTCTAGCAATAGTTCTTCCCATCATCCCTGGCCATTGACCACACTTGCTAGGAGTTGCGTGTGTAGGGCACCCAGCCATTTCCCCCCAGTAACTTCAGACAAGACTCATATTTTTGGTTTGGGTTTTTGGCATAATTTTGGCCACAACTTTTATTGAATACAAATCAAGTGAGTGGTTGCATAGGCATTGGTTCTCGCTGTCCGACGGGACAGAGCTGACCCTAGTCAGCAACCGACTAGCTGTCCAGCGGGACAGAGCTGACCATTGGGCAGCACTGGGAAACCTTTAACTGGGGAGGGTTAAGGAGGCTGGGGGCATGATAGCCTTCCCCCTCCCCAGGGGTTCACAGGGGCTCAAGCTTTACGGCCCTGCAACCTACCGGGTTCGGACAAGCATTATAGAGCCCCTGGCTTCCTTTAACGGAATTCCCATTACTCACAGCACTTCATGGAGACTACCGGCCTCCCATACCACTGAACCAATGCCTAACCGCCACAAGAGCCACCGGCTCACCGCCAAAACCACTCACAAACCCAGCCAAGCCTTCAGGGCCCCCCCGATAGCCCTTAACCACAGGTCATTGCCCAAGGGGGAAAGATGCACGCCATCTGGGTGGAAAAGGGAATCATTCCTGAAAGAAATAGAGGGATGAGTAATCTCAGACCCTCCCACATCCAACACCACCCGAATTGCTGCACTATTAGTGCGTCTGCGTGCCCTTTCGACAGCCACAGCGGAACGAGCTCCCTTCCAGGAGCAGCGCTGCAGCAGGTGAGACCAAAACAACTTAACCTGTGGGAATAAAAAGGCAACCTCCCGCAAATCGTGCTGGATCTTGCGGCGCAACACCTGGCACTTTTTGGCTGGCAAGTCATTTTCGCCCAACTGCAAAACCATGGCATCAGGTGGGCCCTCTCCAGCAACATGATTGCGAAGCAAAGGAATCAACTCCTCCCACAACAAGCCCCTCTTGCCCAACCAGGAAACAAAAACATGGGGTGAAAGTCCAAGGTTGGGCCATAGCCCTGCCTCCCGAGCTCTGGCGCCGGCCCAGTAAACGATGCTGTGCCCGACAATCCAAATGCGTATGGGTGCAGGACCTGAAGGGAACAGAAAAACAACAATTAAAACCATATCAACGTCGCACATAGTCCTTGTAGGCATCCGACTTCCACCGTCCCAGCTCCTTAATCCTGTCTGTTGACAGCCCCCAACGGGCAGCCGCCGTAGCTGCGCCAATCCTGAAGGAATGAGGGGCATAACCAGCGGCCACGCGGCCACAGGCTGTGATGGCTTTGCGCATTACTTTGGCAAACTGCTGCCGGGTCAAAGGCAAGCCATCCTCATGCACCAGGAAAGGGCCATTCCCAGCGGGGTGCACTGCAAGATACCGCGCAGTGTCCTTGACCGGGCAAGGGCCCAGCCTCCGCGTGGCGGGCAGCCGGATCACAACCCCCCGGCCCAGCTGGGCAGTCTTGGAATTGCGGACGGTGATGACCACCTCTGAAAGAGACAGATCTACATCATTTAACAACAGACCCCACAAACCAGCGAGCTGGGAAGCCTCAAGGACCACCTCCCCAACCTGCAGTGCCCCAGAAAAGGCCAGTGAAAAGGCAGCTGAAAAAGGCGCTCCTCAAAGCGCGACCAGCAAACCACGCAAAGCTTGGCTCGCATTTTAAATAAAAGAGCAAAAGTAATTGGGTGCCTGGCCTGGGCTTGCAATGGAGCCATCCTAGCCCAACCTTTCAAGGCCTGTCGAATAAAAAACTTCGAACAAGGGTCCTTCTCAAAGAAAAGCTTGGCAAAAAGGAAATAGCTGCTGCCTGGATCCTGATGGTCCCGGGAGCGCAGCCCATCGCAAAGAGGTGCGTCAAATACTCCAGCACCATGTCAGCTGTCGGGGGCGAGGCAAACTGGCCCGCCCCGGACTGATCGCAAAACTGGGCAAAATCAGCCCAGGCCTTCTATAAGACAAAAAGTGGATGGGGCAACAGAAGCGGCTACTCCCTGCATGGCCAAGTGCCTCCAAGGCTCCACAGGTGGTCTGGAAAACGCTCCGGATGCTCTCGCGCCTCCGGAGCCAAGGCTCTGAACCGGGTCATCACCGCCTGGTTGTCAGTCCAGGAGGATGGTCCCTGAATTCCTCGACCCTTATATGCACGGCCACTGCAATGGGGAAAAACTCGAGAAAAGTCAAGTCCCGTGTAATCGCCTCCTCCTGCCAGGCCGCCAGCCAAGGCATGGCACACCAGCGACCCTGCCAATTTAGCCCAAAACCTAAGGAACCTGCAGCGTCAGAGAGAACCTGGAAGCATTGCGGAGGTTCAAAGTGTCCTGCCACAGTGAGACCCCATTGAATTCCTGAAGGAATATCAACCAGTTCCGAAGGTCCTCCTTCACATCTTGGGGCAAATGTGTGTGGTGGTGAGGCGCCCGCAAGCCAGAAGTGAGTCTTGCCAGGCGGGAGCAAAAGGGGCCTCCCCGGTGCCACCACCCTACAAGCGAAATTCAAGTGTCCCAACAGCGACTGAAGCTGACTCAAGGTTACCTTAGAGAGGGGAAGCACCTCCTCGATAACCTTCCTCAATGTGATGATTTTTTCAGACAGCAGACTTGAAGTCTGCGTGACAGTGTCCAGCAAAAATGCCTAAATAAACCAACTGGGTGGCCGGGCCCTCCGTCTCGTCCGATGCCAAAGGGACGCCCAGCTCCTCAGTGAGTGCAGTAAAAGCCTGCATGAGCACTGGGCAGTCGCCTGTGTCACTGCCAGAGGCCAGCAAAATCATCTTGGGGTGTGATAAATTGTGAATCAGGCGAAATTCCCCTGGTGCCTTTTTAGGCACCACTCCAAGGGGGGGGAAATGCAGTTCGGGAAAAGGAGGAGCGTCGAAAGGGCCAGCCATGCGGCCCAATGCCAACTCTTACCCTATCCTTTTCCTAACCACATCCGGTAGTTCTCGCACTGACTTCTGGTTAACAGGTTTACCCGCCAAAGGGCTCACTAATACGGGAATCCTGAAACCATGGGAAAAACCTTCCCGCAGATAAAGAGCCGCCACCTGATTAGGCTAATCGGACAGCCAATGCAACAGGGGCTGTAACTTTATGGGAGTCGGGGCCAGAGTAGTGATACAACTATTTCAAGGTGCCTGGCGTGGGCTGGGAGGGGGCCGTTTTTGCAGGCTACTGCCCTCCTCCCTTTCCCCCTCAAAAGGGCCTTCCTTTCTTATAGCTCCAACAGCCAGACCGCTGATTCGCCTTAGGAAGCGGCAACCGGATAGCCCGCTGCTTAGGAGCCCTTTTCTGTGAGGACCAATAAATCATGGATCAGACAGCAATCTCATGGGGCTTACTTAGGGATAAATCCCAAATGGCATGGGAATCCAAATATCTAGGGGGAGGGACCCTTCAAACAAGTGCAAAACAGCTGACCAATCTGTATAAGCTTCCAGCCAGGCATCGATTGAGATAATCTCATGGGAGAATGGGCGAGAGATATAGGATCGTAGCTTGTCAGCCCCAGCCCTGCTTGGACAGGGGGCATTTTGGGTTGCTATTGTGGGCCCCCTTCCCCCCCAAAAAGGGGAGGTGCCTGTCTAGACAGCAAGCAGCAAAAGGTATGTGCACCTATTTACCAGAGGAGTCACGAAATCAAGGAACAGACAAGCTGGAAGGGATCCTGAGGGTCATATTGACCAACTTCCATGCATTGCAACAAGTGGTTCCCATCCAATTTGAACCGCACCAGAGCCTGCTTAGCTTTGCAAGCATGCCAGCATTTTTACTGCTGCACCACCAAGAGGTGCTCCCGTCATGGCGAATCGCCCCTTGGACCGAAGTACCTGGGAGAGGCCGTTGAAGAAGAAGAAGTTTCCCAGGCTCCTTTTGGCCCGCTTACAGGAACGTCTCTTGTGGCAACACTTTCCGCCTGAAGACGTGCTCGCTGGCACTGGTAGGCTGACCTCCGCAAAGGACTCAGGTGCAGGATCCTGTAGCAAAAATACCTGGGAGAGGCTGAGGAAAAGAAACAGATGAGATACCAACCCCAGAAGAAGGCCCGGGTAAGGACTGAGAAGACCTCCCGGACCGGGAGGGGGCCTTTTGCTGCCCCTTCCTCCTAGCTGCCTGCTGAGCTAATGCTCCCACCACCCACATCGGGGCCTGCGGAGAGGAAGGAACTGAACTCCGTGAAAATTGGGAAACAGAAATTAAAACCCCTGATACTGGGAGCTCCTCTCCCTCCACGCTGGATGCCGCTGTTGCAGGAGATGAAGCCCCCACCAGAGGCGGTGGCCTTGCTTGAGCACTGGTTTGACGGGCAGAGCCTTGAAGGAGACCATCCATTCCGGATGCAAAGCGGGACAACGCTTCCGAATCACCAGCCGAAATTGCTATGAAGGATTTAATACGGCCCACAGTACAACTAGGATTGGGCGAATGAAGTGACTGGGATGGCCCCTAATAGCCCTCTTAGCTGGGATAGAGGAATAAGTCTGCGCAGAAGCCCTCTTTTGGAGCCATTCTAGCTGCGTGCACATAAAAGGAATCAAGCAATTCAATCACAGACCAAGCTGCTGAACTATGAAACCCTTGGCATATAGGATCCTGTCCGAATAGCCTTGTGTATTCAAATTTATTTATAGAACAATAAGCCCCTCCGACCAGTAAGGCTGTAATGGCTAAACAGCCCAGTCGTTTGCAGTATTCCATGAACCAATTCATGGTTAAGGCAAAGCCCTATTCCAGTGAAATAACAGACTCGAGGTGGCCCGCCACCTGTCCAGGTGCCCCTGCTTGCCCTTTTAGAGGGAAGCACCCCCTCAAGAAACCCAAAGTTCTTTGGGGGGAGGGTAATTAAATCACAAATGGGCTGCCCTCGGGCAGGAGATATAGAAACATGACAAGCCGCACCAATAGGTTAAAGAACATTTTCTACCCATGGGCTGTGAGGCTGCTGAATGAAAGACAGCAACATTGCAGCTGACGTTAGGAATTGGTGGTAGAACGACAGCACACAGAGTGTGACAAGGACTGAGAGATTGGGAGGGAGCAGGGCTCTTATCAGTCTCACTGTAAACATGTGGTACAGTGACAATAAAGTATTTCTATTTCTATTTCTATTTCTATTCTACCTACCCAGCAATAGAATAGTCCCCATAAGGAATACTAAGTAAAATAGACATCTGAAATTGTGACTGTCACTATCAGGGCAAAACATACTTGAAGAAATTAAATTTGTTCAGAAACAGGATAGCTAAAGAGCATAGACAGAGTGCTCATAGTCCTATGAGGCACAGAGAGTCAGTGGCTCCACTCTGTCTGCCTCAGACATAGCTACATTCACAACAGCAGCACAGACGTTCAGGCACACGCACACACAGAGCCACTGAGCCTGCAAACAAACGGATACATTTTCATAGGCAAACAGTAGGAGGCTTAGGCTTGAATAATATGTGCAGGCCTCACTGATTCTGCTTTTAAGAATCCTAGTCTCATGATGGGGCCCACACAAAATAAAAAGAAACAGCCCACAACAGTGATCACGTCGAATTGCTAGGAGCCACGCTTGAAATAGCAACAGGTACAGTGACAATAAAGTATTTCTATTTTTTATTTACTATTCTACACACCCAAAATAAAGCCAGCATTCGGGAATACTAATGAAAGTGATTCCAGCCAGTCTGGAACAGCCCTGACTAACCCCCATTATAAAACAGGAGAAATGGGGGAAAACCTTTGTGCGAGGGAAAGCCCCTAATGGGGGCTTCTCACTACTGGGAAGGCAAGCCAAGGAGAATTACGCACAGGCAGGACACACTGGCACAGGGAGAATCTTCCCCAAGGGCAGGTGTGGGGAGGGGTGGGAAATCAAACAGGGAAAAGGGGGATTAAAGTAATTAAGGGATTGGAGGGGATTAGAAAGAAGGGGGAAATAAAGAAATTTAACCAGACAATAATAAGATCGCTCCACTGTGCTCCAGACGGCGATTCCAGGTGATCCGAAACTCAAGCCAGAGTGACCACTGGGTCACATGCCTAGGCTATATAAACTGCTGGGCAGTCAATCAATATGGTCGTGGCCACAGGCCCCTCCCCAAACCTAGAGTTAAATGGCTTTTATGCCCACACCGCAACTTCTGCTCCCTTTGGGAACTCTTTTTGCAGTAGCTGAGCAGCATCTGGTGGGCCCACAGGGTTGCCTACATCTGCTATACTTGCTTAATGAGCAGTAAGCCCCAAAGATTCAGTGGAAGTTACTCCTGAGGAGACATGCTGAGGGTTGCTCCGTCAAGCTCTGCACTTGGAACAGCTGGTTCTCCAAGCAGCCTGCCTCTCTCTTTCAGTCATTCAGGATGTGAGTGGAGCTTTCTGCTGTAGATGCAGCATGTTTTGTTTCTCTTGCTTGCTTCTATTGACCTGTTTATCAGAAGGAGAATTTCTCCACAGCATCTCTTACACACACACACACACACACACACACACACACACACACACACACACAAACATCCCCTGTTGTTTAATCCATATGATTGATCTACTTTTGGCAACAAAATAACCTTCATTCTCAGCCATGCCAGCCACCATCAGCTAAAAATTAGTTGGGTTTACAGCAAAATGTTGCCAAATGTAACACACACACACATATTTTTAAAAGGTTGCCAAGTGGGATCCTGGAAATGACAAGCCAGCTAGCTTACCGTGTGTCCCTGGAAAACGGGTAGAAATTATTGATAAAGATAAAAATAACTGAACACACAGAAGAACAAGCCCTGCTGAAGGGGAAGTCAGCATGGCTTCTGCAAGGAACTTCTGTCGCACAAACCTATTGTAATTATTTGAGAATGCTAACAAGCATATAGATAGATGAGATCTGGTTGACCTGGTGTACTTTTGAAAAGCTTTTTATCAAAGTACCTCACCAAAGAGTTTAGCAATGAAGGAAGAAGAGAAGAGGTCCTCTTGTGGATCAGGAATTGACTGAGTTGTAAGAAGGAGGGAGCAAGAATAAATGGACAGTTCTCTGGATGAACAGATGGAGAAAATGGAGTCCCACAAGGATATTTGGACCTCTGCTATTTAACTTCTTCATAAAGGAGCTAGAGCAGTGGTTCTCAAAGAATGTGGCACACCAGTGTGGTGTGCCACAAGAGGATGGCAAGTATGGTGAGAAGATCCAAAGACAGTCAATATTATATTTTGGGAATGATTCATGTTTTTATGTAGCTGCATTGTTTTATACAGTTGTACCTTGGTTCTTGAATGCAATCCATTCTAAAAACATTTGAAAACCAAGGCACGGCTTCCAATTGGCTGCAGGAGCTTTCTGCACTCAACCGGAAGCCGCGGAACACTCACTTGTGGGTTTGTAGCATTCGGGAGCCAAAACATTCGCGTCACAAGGCGTTTGAGAACCAAGGTATGACTGTACTTTTTGGATGTACCACGTTCATACTATAAAGTTGTGTTCTGTGTTATAAATCAAGCACTGCTAGGAGTTTGTTTGTTTGTTTGTCCACCTTTGATCCCCACCTGCTCTCAGATCTTACCTGAGGCTCCAAGAAGTTGCCAGCATGTGACAGCAGCCATGCTGACCCCAGGAGCAGCTTCAACGGATTGGTTAACCAGGTGAGGCTAGCCTATAGATCTCAAGCCCTCAGTGGGTTAGGGTCTTATCAATCCCCTGCATGCAAATGTTCTGGTGGAGCAGGTGAGACGAGGTGGGCCCAATGGTCAAGAAGGCAGTTTCTGCATGTGGTGTAGAAAGAAGTGAGGTGCAATTGGGGCTCATCCACCTGGGAAGGGAGCCCATATTTGAGAAGCAAAATTCTGATTCTAAACCTCCTTTGCCCTGCAGGAGAGGGGGGGGGGAGTCTAAGGAGCATGGACATATCCAGCTTTTTGTTGATGGGGCAGGGCTTTTGTTACAGGGGCAGAACATCTGTTTCCTATGTATTTTTATTTTTATTGAACTGAGGCGGGGCAGTTGCCCCTCCTTGCTCCCCCTTGGGTAAACCCTACACAAATCTGGAGTGTCTGTTGGATGGTGCCTTGTACACCTCCTTCCAGCAACTCCTGCAGCCAAGCTGGTGCCAGACGTTTTGCTTTTCTGTTCTTTGGACCACATAAGTGAGGCCGAGAGGGGAATCTTGCTGTCTGGGCAGCCTGGACGACTGGGCAGTCATCTGGGCTTGCACTTTGGGGAGGTGACTTTGGTGCTGCTGATGTAGCAGTTTGATTTTACCCCTAGAGACACACTCCATTGCCTCTGGAGACAGATGCCAACAACTGACAACTCTATTGCTAATAGCTGTATGCACATCTCTTTACAAAGGTATTTGGTCAAATTATAAATTTTTAACTGTTTCCCTCGTTGCTGTTTAGCTTAACCTGCCTTTGTCATTGAAATTCTACTCAATATTGATCCAAAGCAGAACTCCAATGTATAGTTGGCAGAGTAACAACTTAAACACCAGGCAATTGTATTTCATCCAGCAGAGCTTTACTGCTAGTGAAGGCAAATGAGCATCATGGTCACAAATCCAATACATTCAGGATTTGGCCCTGTCCATAAGAAATCCAGTTGCAGCAGACTTAATTTAAACTTACAATAGCTTATTAATAAGACTGAACCTTAACACTATGCACAGAACACCACACCAGAAGGAAAAGAGATAAAAAGAGAAAGTGAAACCCAGGCACCTTCTGGCTGATTATCATAGTCAGCATTACATTGACAGAAGAGATAAGAGAACCAGTTTAAGCCAGCTGCATCAGCTTCTCTGAAGGAATAACCCAAACATCAGGAACCTTCAGCTTGTTTCTGACAGCCTTATGACGCAGTTGGTGTAGTTTATTGGATTTGATCTTATGGATTCTGGTTTTTAAAAAAATGTATATTAACTTCTGTGCCTAGAAATTATAACACAAATGGAAGAAATTATGAAACAAATAGAAGTGTGGATGAGCCCTTTTTCTGTACGCAGCAGCACTGGGCAGAAATATTTTCCTCTGTGCACTGACTGTCACAACTGAGCTAAGCACCATACACTCACAGATGGTTAAACACAAGAAACTCTTGGACATCTGCCAACTTGTCACATAACGGTGTCATTTCCTGGACATGAATCAGTTGTTCATGTGCATGGAAAACTTCCGTTGCCTATTGGCATATTGGCATTTCTGGGCAGTGAAACGCTTCTGTTGTTTGCCTAATCGACACTTGCACTTTCTCACCTCTCACTCATATCCAGGCAGAGGCCAGCCCTGGTTGTCAAAGTGCAGACGGGGAGAAACAGAGCCTGCTCTCAGGTGAAGCGATCTAAACCAGGGGTAGGCAACCTAAGGCCCGTGGGCCGGATGCAGCCCAATCACCTCAATCTGGCCCATGGACGGTCTGGGAATCAGCGTGTTATTACATGAGTAGAATGTCCCTTTTATTTAAAATGCATCTCTGGGTTATTTGTGGGGTCTGCCTGGTGTTTTTACATTTAGATTGTGTCCTTTTATTTAAAGTGCATCTCTGGGCTATTTGTGGGACATA
The DNA here is from genome assembly GCA_034641395.1 of Darevskia armeniaca. NCBI lineage: Eukaryota > Metazoa > Chordata > Lepidosauria > Squamata > Lacertidae > Darevskia > Darevskia armeniaca. Next base: position 880,634 of record JAWWNF010000473.1, on the reverse strand, counting down.
GGAATTCGTTCATTTCCCCCCCCCTTCAAAATATAGCCCGGCCCACCACATGGTCTGAGGGATGGTGGACCAGCCCATGGCTGGAAAAGGTTGCTGACCCCTGATCTAAACTAATAAACTCGGGGGTAAATCATGCTGACTGAACTTGCCCCAGGAAAACAATACTTAGGGAGCTGATGTAAATGTTCACCTATTTTAGTATTTTAGCTTTTCGACTTTCTTTTAAACTATTGTAACTTTTAATTTATTGCTTTATGTTTTTGTGAACTGCGTTCAGATTCTTTTTCTTCTTTTTCTTGCAATAAAGTGGTGTATATATTTTATGAAATACACAAATAAAATGGTCCATCACTTACAGCGCTCTTGTTGCCAGTGTAACTTCTGCTAGGTGGCCAGGTCATGTGACCCAGCCGAACAGAATAGGAACAGGTCTCCCACTCCCCTATTGGCGGGGGCCAATCCAGGACTTAACCTGGCCCTGGCTGAGCCAGGATAGAGGACAAGCATTGGTGTTTCTTTGGCTTTCGGCAGCATAGTTCCAGTTGAGCCCACACTCAGCCAGAGCTCTGCCTACTCCAAACTCTGCTCATTCTGGTGGCTCTTGAATTTGGATTTTTCTCTAAGTCCTCCTTAGCTGACTTCATGGTCTAGAAATCTGGCATTGGATAAGAGCAATAGCATGGAGTATTCCTGCTGAGGTCTTCTGCATGAATATAAGTGGAAGGGCACAAGATTTATTTGGATGAGGCCTCGGGTTCAGTACCTGGTGCCTCAATTAAGTTGCTAGATTAGCAGTGAATAGTTATCCACTATGGACCTTGGCTCCGATTCATCAGGGCTCTTATTAAGATGTTGAGATGTTCACCCATGTAGTCTAGTCCTGTCCCTCTGTTGGTTGAGGAAAGCCACTGTGTCAAAAAAATAAAAAAGACAAAACCAATTGTGGATAAAAAGGTCTTTTATGCCAGGTTAATGGGTCACACACAACTGCTGTTTCACCTATGAAATTAAGTGCTGCTAGGAAAATTGCTGCTTACATGCTAATACCCATCATTATTACATCCATCCCAATTAATGCTTTGCATACAAATTCCCGGTACATTACATATTGCTCTACATCAGACTGGCTGTGAAACTTCAACCAGGCAGTAAGATACAGTAAGCTCCCAACCTTATTTTAGGTCTGTTTGGAAAATGGGACATGCTGAGCAAGAAACTCCTTTCTACCTCTGACCTGAGTTCTTGACTGAGTGGGGATTTATTTGAACCTAGGTCTTTTGGGTTTCTGCTCAACATTCCAACTCAGCCTTCCCTATACATGGTACCCTTCAATTGTTGTTGGACTTGAATTTCATCATTGTTATTGACCATGCTGGAAGTTGGAATTCAGCAACATCTTGAGAGGACCAGGTTGTAGAAGACTCTTTAACCACTACACACCATTGCCACTATGTTGTGAAGGTTGGCTCTCTTGCTTGAGTTCTGCAAGTACTGTCTTTCCAATAATAGGTGGCCTGAAACATGTGTCACTGGCAGTTCTGTCTTGTAGCTCAGGCTGAAGAAATATGAATTTGGATTCCTTCACGCTATTATTCTATGACAGGGGTTCCCAAACCATGGTCTTTGGAACCAGTAGTTTGTGAGCTTCATTCATGTCTGGATTTATGATTGATGGCGCATCAATTGAGTTACAAATTCATGTTTATTTTCTATTGGTTGGTTTCCGTCTGTCTAGGGAGACAGCAGAGGAGTGTGCCTTTGGGGGTGAAGTCAAACTGTTGGAAGGTTGCAGCACCTGCTGTGATTGTAGAGACCGATGCGGGAGAGACATGCTTTGTTGCAGCTGAGGCAGATGAAGGCGTTCAGTTGTGCTACTGCAGATGCACAGTGGCCTTTCTTGTGGGATATGAGTAGGAATGTGGATGAGGGAATATTGATTAATATTTCCTATCCCAGCTTGTGCTAACAAGCTCCAAACTAGCAGAGTTTCTCATCCCCAATAAAGCGCAGTGAAACGTGGCGTTTAAGTTCCTATGAACTTCTAAAACAAGGCAGATTCCTGGCATATATCCCCTGGTTCCCTCTTAACAGAAAATACACGACACATAAGCTTATAAAAGTATAAAGGTTTTACTCACAGACATCCAAGGTTACAAGTCTCAGAAGGCAGGCTAGCTTAGATTAAATGTATGTACATGTGGAGACTCTCCTAAGGGAGAAGGCTCCATGTGGCTTCTCTTGGCTGGAAGCCAAGAGAGCATCTTCTCTTGAGATGTAGCATCTTCGAAGTCCTGGTGGGAAGAGAGAGAATGGCTGCTTCACCTGTGACTTTCAGTAACTGCAGGTGAGGCCACTCCCACTTCTGGTCACACAAAGGAAATGATTTCAGTCTTGGCACAGGAAACTCCACCTGGAGGACCAAGACCCCTTTTGTGTACACTCTAGGAATGTTGTGATTGACTGCACCAGTGTTATACATCCCACATTTCTCCTCTCTGCGCTCCTCCCAGAGGTCATCTCTCTTCTGGTCACTGCTGTTGATACATGACTGCCTGTCACCAGGCACTGTGATCATCTGTTGTTTTTCCAATTGTGTTTTTATTGCTTATTTAATTTCTCATGTTATATCACGATCTGAATTCTGTAGAATTCAGATTTTAATACAAAATGTAAGAGAAAAAGCAGCTATAAAAATACAATTAAAAACCACACATCTAGCACAGTGAATTACAACTGCTTCAACATGCAGAAAAATCATTTAAGTGTGTCGCCAAGATCTTCAGCAATTTTTTTTAATGCTCTGTAGGATTTGGGAACCAACAGGCTGACTCTTCTAACTGAGCTCCTTTCTTCCCCATCGACAGGACGGAAGCACCTAGCCTGAAAGAACTTACTAACGACAGTTAACACAGTGATAAGCCAAAAGGAATTTGGCATCTCATCACTTTGTTGCGGTCTTTAAATTTTTTTTTTTAAATCTCTACCCCTTTTTGATCTGCACTCAAATCAGCGAACAGAAAGAGAGACTGTTAAAAAAATGAACATGGAACAAATCACAAACCCACTAATGAGTAATACGAGTGTGCTAATTGCCTGAGCTTCAGTCAGCTAAATTCCCAGATGTCAGCCGATGCAATTCCTTCTTGGCATCCTGATGAATTATATGCCACGCGTTCTGCAGAGGAAGGTCATTCAGTATGCGAAGGAACTACAGAGTCTGCTGAATCTGGAAGGCTTATTAGGAATGTAGCTTCTCCATGGAGCAAAGGACACAAATGCTTCCATTGCCAGCAGGTCTGAGAGAATACCTGGGAGTCTCGGGCAGGTTTGGACATTAAAGCTCCAGGTCTTGGACATTCAAGCTCTATTGTGAAAATTCATAACCATTTCAATACAAATTTCACCTAATATACTTTTTTTTTTTTTGGCAAAGCATTTCCCCCTACTACAATGCAGTTTTGTATATTATTTTCACTAACACATGCAGATATATGCACAGTTGAAACTAATACGTAAATGCAAATTAATGGATAAATACGAATTTAAAAGGGTTGCTGAATTCCTGTTAGTTTTGGGAAGCATGAATTATGCAAGTTCGCTTTTAAATGCAAACCTCAACTCCACAGTACCCTTTTTAAGGTGATGACATCAGTACAGCACCCAGTATTCCAAGCAGATTACAATACAGATTTGTGCATTATAATATCAGCAGATTTATTTTCAGTTCCCTCCCTAATGATCCCCAGAATAGAATTTGCTCTTTTCACAGGTGCTGCGCATGGGGTTAATATCTTCATTGAGTGATACACCTATATTTCACGTTTCTTTCTTCTTCTTTTATATATATTTTTATTAATTTTTGCATACATTTTCAAACACCACATACTGTATCTTCTTATCTTATACAATATTTTGGCTATAAGCCTAGTACTTCCATCAACTCCGTCTAATGATTTTCAGTCTTCATCACTTATTCCTGCATTTCATTATTTTCACTATTACTTTTAATAGTCCATAACTAATAACCCTTTTCATATGTTCTCCCTGCAATATTTCATACAGTCCTCCTTACAAAACTTATTGCAGTCCTACTAGCATAGTCAGTTGTTTACAGTTGATTTTCAAATAATCCACATATTTTCTCCAGTCTTCTAAGAACTTCTGATCCTCTTTTGTCGGTAATTCTTCTTCCTTCCATTTCTGTTCCAATAATACTCTTGCAGCCGTTGTCACATATAAAAACAATTTATTATCTTGACTATCAATATCCTCTCAACAATACCAAGTAAAAATGCTTCTGGTTTTTTAAATAAATGTATATTTCAACATTTTTTTTCATCTCATTGTATATAATTTCCCAGAAGCTTCTCACTTTCTTACATTCCCACCACAAATGATAAAAGGTTCCTTCTTTTTCCTTACATTTCCAACATTTGTTACTTATTTTATACATTTTAGCTAATTTCACTGGTGTGATATACCATCTATACATCATTTTCATCACATTTTCTTTCAAGGCATTGCATGCTATAAATTTTATTCCTTCTTTCCACAATTTCTCCCAATCTTTTAGCTGTATTTTATACCCAAAATCTTTGGTCCAATGTATCATAACCGACTTTACCTCTTCATCTTTCAAATGCCATTCCAACAGCAATTTATACATTTTAGACAATATTTTACAATTATTATTTAATATTTCCATTTCAAATTTTGATTTATTATAACCAAATTCATTTTCCTTTAAATCCTCTTTAAACATTTCATTAATTTGGCGATAGTGCAACCAATCATTCACGTATTCTTTTACCTCTTCATAAGGTTTCATTTTTCCAATTATTTCCTTCCTCTCTTACTAATTTTTCATATGTAACCCAATTTTTACTCATATTTATCTTTTTCACACTCATTGCTTCCAAAGGTGACAACCACCAAGGTGTTTTACGTTCTAATAGGTTTTTATACCTATCCCACACTTCAAATAGTGATCTTCCGAATATATGGTTACCAAATCCTTTATGAGCTTTTGTTTTGTTATACCATAGATATGCGTGCCAACCAAACCTATTATCAAAACCTTCTAAATCCAGCAAATCTGTATTTTCTAACAACATCAATTCTTTCAACCAACAGAGGCAAGATGCTTCATAATATAATTTCAAGTCTGGCAAGGTGAAGCCTCCTCTTTCTTTAATACCCATTCACAATTTAAATTTAATTCTTGGTTTCTTCCCCTGCCAGATATATCTTGAAATTATTTTCTGCCATTCCTTAAATATAGCTGCCCCCTTGATCATTGGTATTGATTGAAACAGAAATAACATCTTTGGTAGCACATTCATTTTGATAACAGATATCCTACCCCATAGGGATAGTTTCATCCTTCCCCATACTTCCAGATCTCTCTTAGTTCCATTCCACATCGGTGTATAATTATTTTGAAATAAATCTATTTCACGTTTTTGCTAAGGGCCTCAATCCAGCCTCATATCCATTTGCGTGGACTTTATCCAGCGACGTCCACACAGCACTTTTATTCATCTGATAATAATAGTTTCTGCTTTTCCCAATTGTTTTTTTTTTGGGGGGGGGGGGAGACATATAGCTGCTTGATTAAATTTGTAAAGCACTTCCCAGCAGTGGCTTAAGAAGGAAAGATGTGAAATATAAAAGTTAATTCCAGCTATCACAGTGCTTCAGAAAAGACTTTGCTTGGGAAAGCAAAAGCCCAGATCATATTTAGGGATGCAGAAGATTTGTTTATAGCTGCGTTTGTGTCTCTGCACAGCTTGTGTTTCTGTGGAAAACAACTGCTGAGAAGAAAATGACAAAAAAAGAACGGTTACAATTAATTGATAAAAATCAAAATTTAACACCGAAGCTCTGAAGTTGTTTTATTATCCCTCCAATGATAAGGAACAGAAAGCAGGCGTTTATTATTCTCTTCTCAAAAAGAAAACAGGAGAGGCTAAGAAATAATGTGTGTGGCTGCTTAATTCTAGTGCTCAGTGAAACCCACCCACCTTAAATTCGGAACAGGCTCTGGGTCCCTCCAAAACAGTTGGCTGGTTCCCCAGAATCCTGCAAAATTGGAAAGACCTTCCCATCTCCTCTAGCCCTTCGTCTGCCAGGTACCATCTCTTTCTCTTCCACCCCACCTTCCCAGTCTTACAGGTTGCAGAGTTGAAAGGAAGGAAAAGGATAGCAGAGGCTTAGAGAATGCCAGCATCTCTTCAGAAGTTATACTCTGCAATTGTGAGGGAATTATAGGAATTGTGCCTTTTAAAATTCTTCTTATAAATGAGTCAGGAGTATTTTTTTTAGTAATAACAGTAATAGTAGAAATATTTCACGCCATCTTGGAATGCAGCAGCCTCTCCATGAGCACCCCAAGGCAGGGCAAAAACAGTTTAGGAAAAAGATTTAAAAGAAAACAAGTGCAAAATCGCTCAAGGTGTCTCCAGAGTGTTTCTATTGGGGGGTGGAATTCAATCACATACTGGCACAACCACAGCTGATGGGGAGTTTTGCGCAACAAACACCTTCCCCAAATATCAGACATTTTTGCATTTCGTAAGATTTTATTAAAACTTTTTCATAATACAATAAAAGAAAAGAATCAAATCTAAATGAAGACAAAAACAGAAAGATAGAGAAAAGAAAATGCAGTCCTCTCTCAAAGTGATCTCTTAACCCTTGAGAACCAGTGTGGTGTAGTGGTTAAGAGCAGTGGACTCGTAATCTGGGGAACCGGGTTCGCCTCTCCGCTCCTCCACATGCAGCTGCTGGGTGACCTTGGGCTAGTCACACTTCTCTGAAGTCTCTCAGCCCCACTCACCTCACAGAGTGTTTGTTGGGGGGGGGGAGGAAGGGAAAGGAGAATGTGAGCTGCTTGGAGACTGAGTGATAAAGCGGGATATCAAGTCCAAACTCTTCTTCTCTTCCTGTCTCACACAGAAAAAGGTGGACCCTCCCAGCTCTCACCTGGGAGATTTTCTTTCTTCTCCCAGCCTCCTGCCCTGGGAGATCTTCCCTTCCCTGACTCTCACACAGGGTCCTTCAACAACCATCCATCACCTTCCTGTGTGTGTAATCCCTGGACCCTAATAATGGTCCAGAGCAGAAGGCATCAATGAAAACAAGAGGAGGGAGGGAGGGAGGGAGGGAGGGAGGGAGAGAGAGAGAGAGAGAGAGAGAGAGAGAGAAGGTAAAAAGAAGGAAGGAAGGAAGGAAGGAAGGAAGGAAGGAAGGAAGGAAGGAAGGAAGGAAGGAAGGAAAGAAAGAAAGAAAGAAAGAATAGAAAAAGGAAAAGGAAAATAGCTTAAAAGGACTTGAGATTTCCATTTGTCAGTTACATGAAAGGAATTATTCAAAACACTCACTCTAGGATGACATCCAGTTATCCTACATTCTGTTAAGCAATATTTCCCCAATCTTCAGACCTAAATGTTCATTTTTTTCTTCCAAACAAAAAGTCAAAAAGGGGTTATCTAATTATTACAATTAATAAATGTCAACAATGATTTCTTTCCAATCACAAATATCGACTTTGCATCCAATAACTTCAACAATCTTTTCGTCTGTTCACACAGGACTGATCAGCCTGTGATCATATGTTAAATTAATATTCCATAGACCCAACTTTTTGCAATAAGGAAAGTGACATGAAAATGCACTGGAAATTGTGGGATGACATTCACTTTGATGCAGCGGCATCTAGTCTCCCTGCAAACAGCTCAGAAAAAATGCCCAATTCACGGATTGTCTGAATGCACCACTGACATCTCCAACCCCCCCCCCCCCCGGTTCTGATTAGATGTGTTGATGGCATAATGAGGGATAATACTTTGGAAACTGAGTTTGTCTTATATCCAGTGTTTCTTTTTCATATCATGCTTTTTGAATTTTAACAGTCCATTATATTTTGTGAAGCTTTTAAATGTTTAAATCAAAAGACTTAAAGTTAAATTCTATCTATCAAATTAGATCAGCCCAAATAGATAATCACAGGTATATTGTGCATCCTGTGTGGGGGGCCCTCTCTTGCTGAGTGTTGCTGCGCTGATTAAAATATTTAACAGTGGCTCTTTTTTAGAACTGTAGATTATTTGCATATTCATCAAAGCGGGCTCAGCACTGCGTTATTCCTCTCCTTGGTTTGTCACAGAAGGTTTGAAAACAATCTGCCAAGAGCTCCACTATGTGTTGGGATTCTGGCAAAGAGCATGTTGACATGACAAGCTGGGGGCTCCTTATTAAGTGGAGACATTTGGGTTCATCACCAAACAGGCAGTCAAACCAGCTCCCAACAACATTTCTACCTTACAAGGGTAGTCTTTTGTCTTTCTGCTGCCCACTGACATTGTAAAACAAGCAGGGAACCACTTTCAGCTGATCTGGATAAAGGCACCTTAATTCAAAGATTAATGTTGGTTCTGTTTAGGAGATGGGGGAGAAATTTGGTTCGGTTCACTTTTAAAGGCAAGACCGCCTAATTTGCACTTTCTAGAGCAGCACATGATCTGACGGGGTGTATGGAGTGTTAGGGGAAGGGTAGCATCTTTGATGGGCGACACATTGTGCTCCTTCTGGGGTAGTTAATCCACTTTTGGTTCCCACCCTGCACTAGGAGCTCTCACTTGCTCTCTTAGAAGCTGTCAGCATGTGACAGCGGCCACACCTCAGGAAACTCCTTCAACCATTCTACTTCTACTGTCAGAGGTGATATAATTCTGAATAACAGCTGTTGAGAATCACAGGTGGGAAGAATGCTGTTGCACTCAGGTCTGCCTTGTGGTGCATCTGCTTGGGCACTGCGAGAACTTTTCTTGTTGTTCTTACGTAGTTCAACTGATACGGTTTCATTGAAGCGCCAGCCTTTAAGAATTCTGTTCCTGGAAGCCCCGTCAACCTACAGCCAGTTCTGTGTGTTTGTTTCTGTTTTATTTCCATGTGGATTGCTATATCCATTTTCCATTTGCAAATTGAATTTGCCACTCCATATTCATCAGATTATGGGGAATGGAAGCTAAAGCTAATACCCAATCTGTAGCAAAATGGATGTTTGCAAAGCTGGCGTTATTAAATATTATAGTGTGTTATTGGGGAACACAGTGTTTATCTTTTAAACACTCCGCACCGGGAGCAAAACTAATGGCCTATATAACAAGCTACACTTTTTTATGAAAATGAGAAATGATACAGGAGTCTGTGCATTTAATCACTCTAGTTAACCTTTTGAGAGAGAGAAAGAGAGAGAAAGAGAGATGCAAGTCATCATGCTTTGATTGCACAAGGGAGAAAAGCAACAACACTTGTGTCCTAGCAGCTTAATCACAACTGAAAATGCCAATGTATGATGAGTATGTGTGTGTGTGGTTCTTATTGCCAGGGACGCAGGTGGCGCTGTGGTCTAAACCACTGAGCCTCTTGGGCTTGCTGATTGGAAGTTCGAATCCCCGTGAGGGGGTGAGCTCCCGTTGCTCGGTCCCTGCTCCTGCCAACCTAGCAGTTCGAAAGCACGTCAAAGTGCAAGTAGATAAATAGGTACCGCTCTGGCGGGAAGGTAAACAACGTTTCCGTGCGCTGCTCTGATTTCGCCAGAAGCGGCTTAGTCATGCTGGCCACATGACCCAGAAAGCTGTATGTGGACAAACACTGGCTCCCTCGGCCTGAAAGCGAGATGAGTGCCGCAACCCCAGAGTCACCTTTGACTGGACTTAACCGTCCAGGGGTCCTTTCCTTTACCTCTTATTGCCATCAATATTGGGTTATTTTCCAAGGGATTACACTTATTCCAAGAGTTTAGCATCATGACATGGGAAAGGAACGTTCCAATCCAGAGGTAGCCAACCTGGTGTACTCCAGTTACTGTTGGCCTACTACTCCCATCATCACTGACCATTGGGTGTGCTATCTAGGGCTGATGGGACTTGTACCCCACAGCAGCGACACTGTGACACTCTGCCCCATGACACTGAACAAACCTGCCCCATGACACTGAACAAACCTGATTCCCATGACACTGAACAAACCTAGCTTCCATGGAGCCCCCTCTGGAACTGCTTTCTCTCACTGAGGAGCCTGGGAACAAATATGGAGTAAATGTGGATATGGAGATGCCAGCGCAGGTACGCAGAGACTCACAAACCCACTCACAGCAGTGCCTGTTTGCTTGCCTAGTCCCAGGACTCTGCCTGCTTGCTGTGCTAGGGCTGTGCCTGGCCTGCTCTTCAAAAGGAAAGTGCAGGCCTGTTGCTTGTTAGAGCAACATGGAATTATTGACGTGGAGTTGGAAGGGACCCCAAGGGTCATCTAGTCCAACCCCCTGCAATGCAATCAACTCAGCTAAAGCATCCATGACAGATGGCCACCCAACTTCTGCTTAAAAACCTACAAGGAAGAAGAGTCCACCACCTTCCATCCCACTGTCGAGCAGCTCTTACTGTCAGAAAGTTCTTCCTGGTCTTTAGTCAGAACCCCCTTTCCATTGTTTGAGTCCTCCCCTCCAGATCAGGAAAATACAAGCTTGCTCCATCTTCCATGTGACAGTCCTTGTGATATTTGAATATGGCCATCAGCTCAGTCTCTTTTCCATACCTAGCTCCTTCAACCATTCCTCATAAGGCTTACACATCTTAGCTTACACTTAGCCATGCATCTCTATCTCTTATGTACCTGCTGCATGCTGCAATCTGTTCCTCACCCATGTGCCAATCTGATTCAAGCATTGAAATCTTTGGCAGAAATTGGACTGGGAATTCGAGTCCTTTGTCCAGGAGTGGAGGCCAGGATGCCAGGGCAACCATGTTGGCTAGCCCTGATTCCTGATATCTGACTGTCAGCTAATTGGCCGTGACGGCTGGGGCTGATGCCGGTTGCAGTCCAGTGACATCTGGAAGGTGCCAAGTGAGCTATTTCTGGCTCTAGCCCCTGTCTGAGTCAGGACGTAAGAGATGTCCCAGGTGGAATCACACTCTGGCTCCATCTGGTACTTCAGCTCATGACTGTGTACATGTTTGCAAGTTTGACTTTTCTACAGCAAGGAAAGGGAGAAGGACCGAGCAAGTGCCAAAAGGCAGTGTGAAAGCAAAGCCATTGTTACATTAGCTGAACTCCAGAAATTGGCTTGGCAGCTGGAGGTATCAAGCCCAGGGAAATCGAATGATTACTCATCAGTGAGACATAGGAGGAAGGGGATGTTAGGATGATTCTGACACAGGATGCATTCCACTTCACCAACAGCAGGAGCATTCTGGATACAATTCCAACCCTGAGGCCTTTTAAGGAGAGACACTTCCTCTTTTGATTGGTCATAAGCAGTGTTTCTCACTTACCCTATCAGCATTGCTAAACCAAACATGCCCATCTCTCCTAGGAGACAATCGAAAAGTGTTCCTTCGGGGGTGAAGTCAAACTGTAGGTGCCTGCTGGGGCTGTAGAGACCCAGATGGGAGAGACATGTTTTGTTGCAGGTGGGGCAGATGAAGGAGCATCCAGCTGTGCTGCTGAAGATGCACCATGGCATTTCTTTTCTCTGAGCTCCTCTGTGGTCATTCCTCCTCTGGTCACTGATATGGAGGCACAACCTGAATGTTTGTCTCCAGACATTGCAGTCATCTGCAATGTTGCTAGGCTTCACGTATTGTATGCAGACATCTTGTTGATGCAGAGTTGATCTGTCAACAGGCCTGGTACCTGAAGCCAGCTCCCCATAGAGCAAGTCTTTGAGGATCCTGCCATCTTGCATTCTGAGGGCAGCAGAGGTCACTGAGACAGGAACATGAACATGCTGGGAATGTGGGCTTGAGACAGCACTTCTTTGTTTGAAACTGTCCTGCCATGTGATACCCAAAATTTTCCTGACACAGCACATGTAGAAGGTGTTGAGGTGTCGCTCCTGGCGGATGTAAGTTGCCCATGACTCACTTCCCTAAAGCATTGTGCTCAACAAGCAAGCCTTGTAGGCCTTCATATTGCTATTGGACATTAGCATCACCTTCTCCCCAGACCCTTTGGAGAGGCGAGTCATTGCCACAGCTGCCTTGCCAATGTGCTTGTCTAGCTCAGCATTGATGGAGAGGCTGCTGCTTATGGTGTAGCCCAGGTAGACAAAATCGCCTACCACCTCAAGTGTGTGGTCCCCATGCTGATGCGTAGAGTGCCGGTGACATCTCGACCCCCAGGATGTTGGTCTTCATCAGGCTGCCTTCTAGTTAATGCCCACACATAGCCTGATGCAACTTTCCTATCTTTTTCCAGGAGTGTTCCTTTCTTTGGTACACAACAAGGCATTAGTCATTGTTGTGGGGGCAGTGGGGCCCTTAATGCACTGTGCGCATGACGTATACAACTGAGAGAAAATGACACTAAAACATAGCTTAAAAAGAGGGGTGTCAGGGGATACTGGGAAAGGAAACATGCAAAACAGAAATCAAAGCCAAAGGGCTGACATTCTCAGGACATGGAAGCAATTTCCCTCTGACACAAGCTCACTCTCATGCAAGGGCTAATTGATAGCTCACAGGCCACTTGTGTTTTTCAGTCTGTTGTTTTTGCTCCAAGCAAGAATTTAATCTGCTGATGAGAAATTTTCTGACAACCATGCCTCTGCACATTGAGGAACCGCAGTTTGGTGTGAATTTTCCGGGTGCACTGTCTGACCCACTTTCCAAACAAACAAAACACACATGTTAGAAACAGGCACACACAGCGAAAACAGATTACTTTTTCTCTTTTTTTCAAGACTAAGTATTTCAATAGTTGCGCTTGGTATGGAGAGGCAACTGACCTGGTGAAATCCTTCCCATACTTTTTTGTTCTTTAGCTAATTCTTGGTTAACCAAGCAGGCAGAACTGAATGTGTCAAAACTAATTTTCAGGCATTGTTAAAAGCACATTTCTATCCTGCCTTTCTGTCCATAGAATACACCCTGGGCAGCTAAGAATGCAAAATTAATCAGAGAGATTTATTTCAATGTTTTATTTTATTCCCACGAAGGTTGCATGCCACCCAACCACCATTTCTGTGAAGTGGTCCACAAGATTCTAGGGGGTTTCATGTGCTCACCCAGTGGTATTTCCATTGAGAACCAAGACATGGCAGAGACATTAGTGTCTTTAAGAACAATGGTTTAATTGGGCATATTTACACCTGTTGGCGCTGTGGGTTAAACCACAGAGCCTAGGGCTTGCCGATCAGAAGGTCGGTGGTTCGAATCCCCGTGACAGAGTGAGCTCCCATTGCTCGGTCCCTGCTCCTGCCAACCTAGCAGTTTGAAAGCACGTCAAAGTGCAAGTAGATAAATAGGTACAGCTTTGGCGGGAAGGTAAACGGCGTTTCCGTGTGCTGCTCTGGTTCACCAGAAGCGGCTTAGTCATGCTGGCCACATGACCCGGAAGCTGTACGCCGGCTCCCTCGGCCAATAAAGCGAGATGAGCACCGCAACCCCAGAGTCAGATACGACTGGACCTAATGGTCAGGGGTCCCTTTACCTTTACACCTGTTTAGATGAAGGGGCTGCAGATCTTACAGCAGCTTGTTCTTCATTGTTGTTGTTGTTGTTTAGTTGTTTAGTCGTGTCCGACTCTTCGTGACCCTATGGATCAGAGCACGCCAGGCACTCCTGTCTTCCACTGCCTCCTGCAGTTTGGTCAGACTCATGTTGGTAGCTTCGAGAACACTGTCCAACCATCTCATCCTCTGCCGTCCCCTTCTCCTTGTGCCCTCAACCTTTCCCAACACCAGGGTCTTTTCCAGGGAGCCTTCTCTTCTCATGAGGTGACCAAAGTACTGGAGCCTCAGCTTCAGGATCTGTCCTTCCATTGAGCACTCAGGGCTGATTTCCTTCAGAATGGATAGGTTTGATCTTCTTGCAGTCCATGGTAATTCAAAAGCACCGTAATTCAAAAGCATCCATTCTTTGGCGATCAGCCTTCTTGATGGTCCAGCTCTCACTTCCGTACATCACTACTGGGAAGACCATAGCTATACGGACCATTGTCGGCAAGGTGATGTCTCTGCTTTTTAAGATGCTGTCTCTGAACAAACTTAGTTGGTCTCTAAGGTACTACTGGATATTTTTTTATTTCTTTTATTCATTACACTATTCTTTGCAACACTTGAAATGGGGCAGAAGCTGGGAAACTAAGACAATGTTCATAATATCACTTGCTGAAGCCCCACTGAGTTTCTTTAAAGGCGGGGTTCACATCGCATTAGCCACAATCCATCTGCATCCTGCAGCTTTTAGAGAAATGCTCCTCCTTGACATGCTGTTCCCTCAAACTTGCTCCCAGTGTGATTAAAAAATGGGAACTACGGCTCTGTTGTGGTGTGAACAATTTAGGCAGTTTTGGCTCATGCTCAGAGGAAGGAAGACGAAAGCTTTGCTGACTTGGATTTCAGCATGGGGAAAGAAATTGGTTGAAGACACCGTTGCCTCTGCCCTGGGGTGAACAGCAGCAGACGAAAGTGGTTTGGAAACTCGGTGGAGGGGAAACTCCCTCGCAGCGAATCAAGCTGCTAATGTGAAGATAGACTGTCAGCCCTGAAATTGACACGGTTTATTTCCCCTCCCACTGGACATAATGGGAAGGGAAATGAAAGACCACCAAGAAGAGGCAACCAGGCACTGCTTTCTCTTGCAGAGTTTGCAACAGCACGTTGGGTACCCCCCCCCCGGGAACATTTATAAGCCTATAAGAAGCAGCAGAAGAGTTTAATGGACAAAATGGCATTTAGGACATCCTGGATCATGCCTGTCTCTTAAAGATGATGAAGGAAATTGGCACCTGTAGTATGCAATGAGGAATGTTTTGGAAGCCAATAAGATTGATTCATTTACTAACTTTGCTAAACGAAGGAATTGATATTTTGTTTTCACACTGGATAAACTGAATTAATTTAGACTTGGTTGGATCCAGACTAAAGTCATGCTCACTGTAGGAGAACAAAATAAAAAAATTCCTTCCAGTAGCACCTTAGAGACCAACTAAGTTTGTTCTTGGTATGAGCTTTCTTTAGTATCTGAAGAAGTGTGCATGCACACGAAAGCTCATACCAAGAACAAACTTAGTTGGTCTCTAAGGTGCTACTGGAAGGAATTTTTTTATTTTGTTTTGACTATGACAGACCAACACGGCTATCTACCTGTAACTTCACTGTAAGAGACTTATTGATCTATTAGTGTGGCAAGGCCTAAACTTTGGAACTCCCTGCCTGTTGATAGAAGGCAGGCACCTTAACCATACACTTTTTGGTGCCTGCTAAAAAAACATTTTGTTTTGCAAAAATGACTCAGATCCTTAACTTATTGTTGTTTTGGAATGTTTTAAATTGTTTTTGACTGCTTTTACTTATTCTTTTTTTTATAAAACCATACACTTTTTATAAACTGCTTTGGGCAGGGCTTTTCAACCAGTTTACCATGGCCCCCTGGGGTGCCTTGAATGATGGCCAGGGGTGCCACGGGCAACCCTGGCCTCTGTCCCTCTTCCCTTCCCTCCCTCCTCTGATGCCCTCTCGCATCTCTGCCTCCCAAGGGCTGCACAGCTGTTTGTTGCAGCAGCCTTGGGTATAAGCTCCGCAGGCAAATGGTGCCTCTGGGGCTGGCCAGGGGGTGCTGGTTGCCAGGAGCTGAGCCAGCCCGCCAGCCCTTGCTTTTGGCAAATGGACAGAAAAGTGGGAGGCTTGGTAGGAGGCAGGCACTGTGCTGACCTTTGTTGGTGCTTGCTGTGTGCAAGGCCTGCCTGGGAGCTGAGTGCTCAGTGCCAAAGTAGAGTTATTCTGCCGTGCAGGCACAGACCCTCCAAGTACCCCTATTTTCCAGGGACATCCCTAATTTTGAGAAGACATCCTGGTTTCTGATTTGATCCCAGAATGTCCCACTTTTCCTTCTTGTGTGCCGATTTTCATCGGAGAAATATTGGAGGGTATGGAGTTATGCGACCCCCAAGCTGCCTGAAGGCAATCCTGTATAGGGAAGTTTTTTTAAAAAAATGTTTAATGTTTTATTATGTTTTTATATATATTGGAAGCTGCCCAGAGTGGCTGGGGCAACCCAGTAAGATGTGTAGTAAAATGATCATTATCATTATTTTCACTGGAGAAATTGAGGGTATACAAGCACAATGGCGGCCTGCTGCTGCTACTGCTGCCTCCCAAGGTGAGTAAAGTGCTGGCCTCACATTCACCTTTGGCCAGTGTCCACCAGGCTGCTAAGGCTGGGGGCATCCTCTTCCCAGCCCCCCCGGGGGGGCGGTGTGAAGAGGCACCTCTCTTTGTGGGGGGTGGGGGTGGCGGCAGCTGCCCAGAGGACTCCCAAGGGGAGGGGAGCAGAGGCGTAGCGAGCCTCTTGGTTGCCGGGGGCGACAAGCCAAGCGTCACCCCCAGGGGCGGGGCTTCACTCCGTAGCATATGCGTCGTGACATCACGATGCATGCGCTACGGAGCACAGTTCGCCCAGATTCCCAAGCCACCGCCCGGCACTGCACTGCAGCCTTATGAGTTCCGCGCGAGCAGCCGCTGCATGGAAAGGGGTGCTGGGTGGCAGCTTGGGAGTCCAGGCAGACTGGGCATGTCCGCAGCAGCCTGTGCAGACTGCGCATGTCCACACATGCACAGTCTGCCCAGGCTGCTGCGGAAACACGTGCAGTTCGCTCGGACTCCCAAGCCGCCGCCCGGCACTTCTTCCGTGCGACAGCTGCTCGCGCAGAAGGGCTGCTGGGCGACGGCTTGGGAGTCGCACTCGTGGGGGTGGCGGCGCAGAGTGTCACCCCCCGGCTGGAACCCAGGGCGCACCGCCCCCATCGTCCCACCCTTCCTATGCCACTGGAGGGGAGAGGAGAGGAGGCTGAGGGAACACTCCACAAAGGAGGGTGTTCGATAAAGGGGGAGAGGCTGCCAGCTCTGCATGCAAGTGGGGGACATAACTGGGCTCCTGAGCCCCACAGGGTAACCGTAGAAAGAAGGTAGTTGGTCAAGGGAGATGTGGACCCAAAAAGGTTGAAAACCTCTGGCTTTGGTGTTTTGGTTTTTATGTACAGTCAAGCACAATATACATTCTATAAAACAAACTTTTTGTCTGTGTAAAGACTCACAAAACACAGGGAGAAAGAGGGTTCACACTTTTCCTTGCCCCAGTGATTTCTCTTGGAAAACCCACTATTTACTGCTGAATTGGAACAAACATCCATCGGGTTTTCTGCGGATTGGTGCTTTTTTTGTTTGTTTCAGGGGTAAATAGCAGGTTTTCCAAGGGAAAGTGGTGAGATGAACAAAAGATCACTTAGACCTGAGCATAGAAAGCCTGGGAAAAGCTGGAAACCTCTTGGATCTGTGCTTTCTAGACACAAGGGAAGCTGGAGTGCAGACGAGTCAAGGCCATTGACTGCAGAAAGTGAAAACTGAAGATATGAACAGGGTAATCACTAAAATATGACCTCAAAGCAAGGCAGTGCTCCATGGCTGCAAAAGGAGTCTGTCATAATAATAATAATAATAATAATAATAATTTATTATTTATACCCCGCCCATCTGGCTGTTATTTTGAAAGAATTGTGCACAGTGGCTGCCATCAAGCACACATGTAGGGGTGGCATGATATTTACTGCACATGGAATAACTGGGAATCTGTCTATCCAGTTGAAAACGAAACAAATCCAAGAAAGGCCCAATAATCCAATGACACCCAGGCAAGGGAGAGGGGGAGGAGGAGGAGGTTGCAAACACCATCTTCCTAGTGGTCCTCATGTTGCTGTTCCGAAGGCATCACAGGAGAGAGAGAGAGAGAGAGAGAGAGAGAGAGAGAGAGAGAGAGAGAGGCAGCTCTCATTGCTGCAGCCCACCATGCAGTTTTAATGAGGGAGATGGGCAGAGAGAGACCAATGGAAGAATCTGCTCTAATTCTCTTGCTGGGAGCCATCCTAGATGCTCCGCTTATTTAGAGAAATGGGGGGCATCTCTTTTGGGGATGCTGGAGAATGTCAGCATCCAACGAATTACTTTGGACATAACGTTAAGCAAGAGTGCAGCATTAAGAGAATGAGCCGGTGAGCCCTTGGCCAAGGAGAAGGAGCTAGCAAGAAAACAAAGAGCCTTTATTATTCTGCTGATATTAAGGTCACATCCATGCCATTCATTGCAGCTCTGTGAGGAGCGAACAACAGTCCCCATGATTATTTGGGTGAAGCCATGTGGTTTAAATGTGTCAGGGTGACAATCTCTGGGAGCTTTTCTCTTCTCATTTTAAAAAGGAAAGGGAGAAGAGAAATCTGATCATTGAATGCTCCTTAAAGTAGTCATGATGCGAGAGGTCAGCTTTGCTGTCCTTGGCCCCTAATTCACCATAAAGGCTGTCTCTTCTTCAATCAAGAGGGGTGATGCTGTGAGCTCCTCCATCCTATGCACCGGCAAAGCCGTAGCTAGGTGATCTTGTGCCCCTGGCAACACCAGATTGCGCCCCCTAGCCATGGACAAATTAGCTTTTCTTTCCACCTCTCCTCCAACCCGCCCCCCACGCATTCAATTCACCCTCTATTTAAAACCATTTCTTATGAGGCAATAATCAATATTTTTTACGTATAGACATATTTATGGACATATTTTTAGCTGAGTTTGCAACCCCCCTGCCTGCACCCCTGGCAGGGGCCCACCTCGCTACCCACTAACTACGGCCCTATGCACCAGTTGTGTATATGTGTAAATAAAACTGTATATCCTAAAGACACCACAGTCTCCATTGTCTTTCATTCCAAGGAAAACAAAATCTGGGTAAATGCTGGAATCCCTGGAGTCTCTTGCTGCTCAGAGACTGGGGTGCATAGTAACCTACATGGGGTCCCTCTATGCAAGGTTTAATCACAGTTAAAAGAATAATGTATTGTCAAAACAAGTCTGGAAAAATGAGGTTTATGACGCTGTCTGAAACAATTTTTTTTAAAGGGACCCCTGACCATTAGGTCCAGTCGTGTCCAACTCTGGGGTTGCAGCGCTCATCTCGCTTTACTGGCTGAGGGAGCCGGCGTACAGCTTCCAGGTCATGTGGCCATCATGACTAAGCCGCTTCTGACGAACCAGAGCAGCGCACGGAAACGCTGTTTATCTTCCAGCTGGAGCGGTTCCTATTTATCTACTTGCACTTTGACGTGCTTTCGAACTGCTAGGTTGGCAGGAGCAGGGACCGAGCAACGGGAGCTCACCCCATCGCAGGGATCCGAACCGCCGACCTTCTGATCAGCAAGCTCTAAGCTCTGTGGTTTAACCCACAGCGCCACCTGGGTCCCTGTCTGAAACAATTAGGAGCACCTATTAGAACAATTAGCTTGGAGGAGGGGGTTAGAGGTCTTGCTTCCCCCAGGAAAAGGGCAAAGGATGCTCACTTTTTAAAATGCCACAGCACGTGCACTGAAAACAACATTCCTTTGTGAAATATACTCGGAGTCGAGAAATCCTTTCCCACTTTTCAGTCTATGATGCCAGTGGGAAATATGCTGGATTTCTTCACACCATTGTGGCATTTGAGATGGCTTTCCTTGGTCAGAATATGCTTTCACAATCTCCTTTACAGTTTTTACATCTCTTCACATGTAGGCTGTCTATCAAAGCATCTTCTATATTTTCTACTACATAAGCTCTGGGCTTATGTAGGGGAAAGGTTTTGCACGGAAAAGGTGCCTGTGAAATATTATGTAGGGGAAACAGTGTGCTGTGCCTGTATTAATAGGAAATAACAAACAAACAAAACCTTGAAGAACCCTGCAAACATCAGGTATCTGAGGACCTAATTAGCAGATCAGATTTGCTGCAAGGAGTGATGGAGTCACAAAATGGGCAGGAGTGGGGAGGAAATGGTTCTGGGCAGTGCTATTTTTCTAGAAAAAGAGTTGCTGGAACTCAACATGACCACAGGGGACTTTCTGGCCTTTTGAACAGGCACATATAAGTATATTGCGTATTTTGCATAAGGTTTGAGCTACACTAGTAGCCTCCTGCCAACCTAGCAGTTCGAAAGCACATCAAAGTGCAAGTAGATAAGTAGTTACCATTCCGGCGGGAAGGTAAATGGTGTTTCCGTGCGCTGCTCTGGTTCGCCAGGAGCGGCTTAGTCATGCTGGCCACATGACCTGGAAGCTGTACGCCAGCTCCCTTGGCCAGTAAAGCGAGATGAGCACTGCAACCCCAGAGTCGTCCGCGACTGGACCTAATGGTCAGGGGTCCCTTTACCTTTACCTTTACACTAGTAGCTGGTTAATCACCTGGTGTTTTGTACTAGCAAGTTAATGGAACAATATTATCTTGCTTGACGTTTCTTTCTGCTGCGTTTTGAAAACAAAGTGCCCTCTATAACCTAGGCAACAAATGTCTTCTTTAGACAAAACAAAAGCAGTGTGTTCCCAACACAAGAGCAAGTCATGCCAAAGGCCAGAGAAATGTTCCTGAATGGTTTCAAGCAGCCCAACCTACTTGTGGAAACAATAGTTTGCATTACCTAGAAGGAACCTGGCCTCAAACACCTTCCTCTCAGCATGTATACTCTGGTCTATTCCAAGGCAGCCGGTACTTTCCAGGGAAGATTTCACACCATGGTAGAAAACAGAGGATTGGTCATGGGCGGGGGGGGGGGGGAAGAATCATAGAATTGCAGGGTTGGAAGGGCCCTCTGCAGTGCAGGAAGTGTGGACCCACTGAAATCAGTAGGCCCAAGTTAGCCATGCCCATTGTTTCCAATGGATGATATGCTATGCTGTGATATGACTGTATATGATGATATATGATATATGATTGAATGGTATGATGTGATTGAATATATGGCACATTGAATATGATACATAATTAAACAATATGCTATGACTGAATGATATGACTGAAAATTGTACTTTTGCATCACCCCAATCTTTACGTGGTGAGAGTTTACAGGAGTTCCAGGCATTCACCCAGGGTCCGTGTTTCCTTTTGGAAATGAGGCACAGCTGAGACACTGGTGTCTTTCTGATATATGGCATTTATAATAATAATAATAATAATAATAATAATAATAATAATAATAATTTTTATACCCCACCCATCTGACTGGGTTTCCCCAGCCACTCTGGGAGGCTTCCAACAGGATTGTTGTTGTTGTTGTTTAGTCGTTTAGTCGTGTCCGACTCTTTGTGACCCCATGGACCAGAGCACGCCAGGCACTCCTGTCTTCCACTGCCTCCCACAGTTTGCTCAGACTCATGTTGGTGGCATCGAGAACACTGTCCAACCATCTCGTCCTCTGTCGTCCCCTTTTCCTTGTGCCCTCCATCTTTCCCAACATCAGGGTCTTTTCCAGGGAGTCTTCTCTTCTCATGAGGTGGCCAAAGTATTGGAGCCTCAGCTTCAGGATCTGTCCTTCCAGTGAGCACTCAGGGCTGATTTCCTTCAGAATGGATAGGTTTGATCTTCTTGCAGTCCATGGGACTCTCAAGAGTCTCCTCCAGCACCATAATTCAAAAGCAGCAATTCTTCGACGATCAGTCTTCTTTATGGTCCAGCTCTCACTTCCATACATCCTTCCAACAGGATGAAAAATACATTAAAACCATCATTTAAAAAACTTCCCTAAACAACCTGAGGCTGCAATTGAAGGGTTCACACTATTGGCATCCCAAAATGACCCCCTTAGTGACTGCCTTGGATTCAGGCAGAGACCCAGAATGGCTCTCTCTCTCTCCCTCTCTGCTTTCTGCTTTACCTCTGGGTCACACCATTGACCTAATCCCTGCCTCTCTACTCTGGCTTTTTTTGTTGGGGGAGGGAGGGCCCCATCCACTTCTCATCTCCGGCAGATCCCTTTGATCCCTTTGTTTTATTAATGGCCCATTACCCAGCCAATCACATCGACAAAGAAAGCTAGCATTGTTTTATTAGTTTTTAACACTTGCATGATCGAAGGATTATAAGTGTCTAGCACACAGCTGAACATACAAGGGTCTGGCACCCAGTTTTACCCTAAGCCTTAATTAAATTCTAACACTTACTGGTTCCAGAGATTATAGTGGTCTGGCACCACAAACTCATAACACTATGATATGATTAAATAATACGATCTGAGGAGTGCTGCAACCTGACTGCACAGGGACAAGGACAGAGCTGGGGGGTGGGGTGACAAGAGTCACAGTCTCAAGACTTTTTACAAACCAAGCACTGGCTCTCTTGTACAACTCTGTTTCTTCTTAATAAGTATCTGCCCTCAGAAAGCCACTTAACAAAAGTGAGAGCTATCAAGAGTAACGTTGTCTAAAATCCTCTCCATCAAATTGCCTTATTTCACATAGCTTGCAGGTCTGAACATCAATAAAATAGGCAAAGTTAGAGTCAAGCAAAATAACGTATTCACATAGATGTTCCCCCTTTAAAATCTAAATGTCTCCCAAGTAAATTATCCTGCCTAAACCAGGGTTTCTACTACCCAAAGAAATCTGGATTTGGTGAGACAGAACTGTACAAAGCTCTGAGACTCTTGAGGC
Source organism: Darevskia armeniaca (assembly GCA_034641395.1). Classification (NCBI taxonomy): domain Eukaryota; kingdom Metazoa; phylum Chordata; class Lepidosauria; order Squamata; family Lacertidae; genus Darevskia; species Darevskia armeniaca. The sequence goes on along the minus strand of JAWWNF010000473.1, from coordinate 858,137 downwards.
ATTCAAGAGAAAGTGCAGGAAGTAAGGCCTACAGAGAACCCATAAATATTTGAAATTTCACTACCCAGCCCAAGAAACCATTGCCCTCAACCTTTGGCTGCCAAGAAGCATCAAATGTTCATTTTCAAGCACACTCGCTGGGCTCACCTGCTGCCTCTGCTCTGGTCCAAGCTCAAGAGACTATTCTTTGGACCTAGCTTCTCTTTTGTATTGGTCTGATTGTGACACTCCTAAAGGGTCTAGTAGCTGGCACCCCTGTCTTCATGGGGACATAGCAAGCTGCCCTATACTGAGCCAGACCATTGGTCCCGTTAGCTCAGTACTATCTATTGTGATTGGCAGTGGCTCTCCAGGGTTTCCAGCCTTATCTAGGGATTGAAATGGGGACCTTCAGAAAGTAAAGCACATGGTTCTATCTCTGAGCCCTGGCCTTCAGGACTGCCGATTCAAGCACAGATCATGCAACACAACAAAAATGGAAAATGTAACTTCTTTCACATTCAATTCAACAGAACTCTTTCTTTCTTTCTTTCTTTCTTTCTTTCTTTCTTTCTTTCTTTCTTTCTTTCTTTCTTTCTTTCTGCATTGTGGTGACTTGTAAAGTGCAGCTCCTTTCCGCCCCCCCCCCTTCAAATCAGGTCACAGTGCAGAAACCCATCTGTTAATTTAACATTCTGCTGTAGGGCTGAGGAGTATATTTATGGTAAGTCTTCTCATGGAACAGATGCCAGGAAAGTTCATTTGTGGGCACTTTAGCATAGGCCTGCACATCCCAATAGCATAATAAAAAATAACACGAAGCTTCAAAGCTTTATTTGGCACACTTCTGTTAGATGTAGCCCACACATCTACTCAAGATGGGAGATTTACCACTGTCTCTCCCAACTCTGGAAGCTGGCTGAATGCAAAACATTGAATCTCAACTGTTGGGAGAACTTGGTTTGCTGGTCAGGACTGGGAAAGGGAGAGGAATGGAAATATGCTGGCGACTAAATATAGGACTATCACTCGGAAAATGAATTAACAGTTGCTTGCAACCCCAGGCCAGTGCTCTTGTACATGGGTCTTGTTTGTGCATTTCCCACTGGTGTATCTGATTGGCTAATGTGAGAACAGGATTCTGGACTACACGGGTCCCCTTTGGCCAGCTCAAGCAGGCTGTTATGTTCTTAACTCTTCTTAGTGCAAACCCTTTTATGCATGCATGCACAGATGTCTGTCTTCAAAGGAGTTTATGCCTTAGTGAATGTGCTTGGGATTCAGCCTCACTCAGCAGCTGTCCCATTTCAGCCATGGCAGCAGCGTTTTTCTCCCAGAACTCTGTGCGCCAAGGACCCTGCTCCAGATTGTCTCCCCTCCCCCAATCTTATGTTTGCAGTAAGCATGCTGGTAGGACCCAACACTGAAGCTCTAAATAGCCTCACAATGTTCTAGGTGGGCCTGGATGGGATTTGCAGTTCAAAGCATCTAGAGGGCACCAGGTTGGAAAAGTCTGCGTTGCAGGAAGTTGGTCCAGATGACACTTTGGGTCCCTTCCAGCTCTTCAGTTCTATGAGTCTGAAGGCTGTGCTTGCGGAGGCTCATGAGACTTGTCATTCAAAACACCTGCAGGGCACCAGTAAGACTCCAAGCTGTATCTCAAGCCAAATATCTAAAAAGATTTATTTTATTTCATATTTGTTTGTTTTGTTTATTGCCTTTTTCTCTCCAATGAGCTCAAGGCAGCATATGTGGTTCTCCTCTGTCTCTTCATTCAATCCCCAGAGCAACCCTATGAGGTAGAGCAGGCACCCCCAAACTCCGGTCCTCCAGATGTTTTGGACTACAATTCCCATCATCCCTGACCACTTGTCCTGTTAGCTAGGGATCATGGGAGTTGTAGGACAAAACATTTGGAGGGTTGTAGTTTGGGGATGCCTGAGAGAGGCTAAGAGGCAGTGACTAACCTCCCCTTCTCCCACCCCCAAATTGCTGCAGAAATGTGGAGTACCAAATTTAAGAGTGGAAAAATTAACAAGTTTGCCTATTTCTACTTTCTGGAAACAAAAGATTGAAGCTATACTAATTACACACTAAAGGACATTTATACTCTCAGCTGGTGTCCTGAGGAGCCAAAGGACCCCCATATCATGTTGTGATAGACCTTTCAAGTGAATGTGTCTTGCTTGGTCAGTGACATCTCTATGTATGAGGAAAGTGAAACTGGAAACCACAGGAGGATGGCAATGCCTTTTTTTCCAGGGAAAGAATGCCCAAGTGTATTGTTTATATGCCACCCCAATCTCCAGGCGGTGTGAGACGCCAGGGGTTCAAGGTACGCTTACCCAGGGTCCATATTTCTTTTCTCTTTGGAAATGAGGCACAAATATAAGAAGATTCCGAAATTGCTTTTGTATCTTTTAAAAAAAATTGAAGAGCACCCATTCATCATTGTTCATTCGTATTTGATATATAGACAATAGCAAAATGGCAGTCTTGCGGGAAACTGCCACAGTGCCTAAGAAACTCACAGTTGAAGATTTTTTTTTGTTACATCTTTAGGGGACTGCATAGGTGATGGAGCAGATCAGCACTATTTTGCGTGGACAGGCGGAATCCCCCAAACCCCATGCGAACCCTGAGCGGAATAATGACACAGGACAACATGCTGTGGGATTAAAATTGGCCCCAACTTTATTAAGATCCAGATGTAAGGAGACCTTGGCTCAGGCATTGGGCATTTATCCCTCCCAGCCCCCAGCCGGGGATCTGGGAGACTTCAGGGTTATCCAGAATGTGTGGGGATTGGGCTGGCTCTGGAGAACATATGTTCAAGCAGAGAGCCTGCCCCCCGTTCTTCGCCGCTGGAGGGAGAGAGCAACGACAACCTCTTGCCGTGTGGCCAATGCCTCCCCCCAAGACCCCTTTAACGGGGAATCCTGGTATCACAGTCACAAAGCGCCCCCCCCCATTTAGGAAGATAGACTAAAGGATTCCGCCCAAGGCCTGAAACCGCCAAAGTTGTGACATATTGCTATGGGAAAGACGAAACCTGCCAATGCAGGGAAATTCCTTTCCGACCCTTCAACAGCGGCCTTGACATAGCAGTGCCTGCGTACCTGTGGAGAAGAGGTTAAACCTGCAAAAGAAGACTTAATTGAGGGAGTGGAGGGTGGGAGAAGCTCTGGATCCTGACTGCCGCCTCCCAGGTAAGCTACACCTTCTATTGTGTGGGCAGGGTGGTCCCTCCCCTTACCTGGCCAGTCCCCTGGCAACGCCTCCTCAGGCGGGATTGGGCGATTGGGTGAGGCAGGCGGAGACCTCCAGGTATCCAGCCTGGGGAGGAGGAGGCCAGTCCGAACTTCCAGGAGCCACAATGCGATCCAGGGGGCTGCGCGCGACCACGCAAAAGTTGCCCCCCCCATTTGATGTGGGGAGCGGTCATTCATCATTTTTCATCTAACAATATCTGATGTCAGATGGACCACAGAGAAAGGGGCTATACAAGTTTGACCCCGTGTCAAGGGAGGAGGAGTGGGAGATGTCTTGAATCTGAGGAATTGCCTTTAAACAGGAGCTGTTTAAAATATCTCCCCGGGATCTTCTTTCCATTGTTACAACCAGGCGGGAAATAGTTACTTGATATGCTGTTTTCCCCAATTCTATATAGTAAATAGGTTTTCTTTTAAAATAATTTTAAAAAATAAATGAACAATGGTAGGGGTCCTGCTTATCTTCCTCCCAGCTGGGGAAATGTTATCTGATGGCTTCAGCACACCTCCTACCATAACTCGAGAGGGTGAGAACTCTGTCTCATATTAATTATAAAGATTTATCTTGGCAGACACTTAGTTCCCATGGTTACAGCTTTAAGAAACTGTAAAACAAGCTTCTCAAAGCTTTCGGGAAGAAGAACCAACGGACTGTTATAGAATTCATGAATGCTAATAACTAATTTACTTAAAACACTAATAATTAATTGGGCGCAGATCAGCCACTGCCAAGTCCAGATGAATAGGGCATTTAGAGGTCACATCTGCTCTTCACTCTCTTCACAGTCCTAATCTGGCATTTGTTTGTATAATGCAGCCCACCTGTGGGTTTGTTTCCTCCCCATCACAATAAAACTGCACACTTTTAACATCGGAGTTTCGTCTCTCGAGTCCTTAGAGCTTTCTTTGAAGAAAAAATGTTGTGGTATACAGAATAATCACAATAAGTATCCTACAGTAATCAAATAATTCACAGTATGGAGGTCATCCTCTGAGTGTGCACACACTACGTTGTCATCAGCATATTGAAGCTCTATGATGGAGGTTATGGTAACCTTACTCTTTGCTTTCAGCCTACTTGTTAAATATATTTCCATCTGTTCGATATATGATTTCTACCCCGGTGTGGAGTTTTCCTTCGACAAAGTGTAGGAACATGGCGGTGAAGATAATAGAGTTGGGGTAATAATGCAACGCTGTTTAACGCCTGATGCAACTGTGAATGGTTCACTTTGAGAGCCATTGTTATCAGCGATTTTTGCCATCATATTATCATGGAGGAGCAGAAGGGTGTTCACTAATCTTTCCAGGCAGCCGATTTTCAGGACAGTCCACAGGGCAGTAAGCTTTACATTGCCTGAGCTCTGTGAGAGCAGCTTTCTCCCAATTGAAGTGCTTGAGTGTTTGAGGACTGGGACATTCGCAGGGAAACCAAAATGCTTGTTTACAAAGCTATTGTACTACCAACCTTACTGTATGCTTGTGAAACACGGACCACTTATAAACGCCATCTCCAACTCCTCAAAAGATTCCATCAACGGTGCCTCCGTAATTTTTTACACATCACTTGGGAAGACAGGTGAACTAATGCCAGTGTACTGGAAGAAGCAAAGATCACCAGTGTCAAAGCAATGATTCTTTAACATCAACTTCATTGGACTGGTCATGTTGTTTATCGTCTTCCAAAGCAACCAGACTATACCCAAAAAGAATGGAAAAACAAATTACCGGTGGACAACAAAAAAAAGTTTAAAGAAGCTCTTAAGGCAAATCTAAAAAGATTCAGTATAAGCACGGAAAATTGGGAAACTGACCTGTGAGCACTTCAGCTGGAGAATAGCCTTTACCAACAGCACTGCAGGGGGTTGGACTATGTGATCCTCAGGGTCCTTTCCAACTCTACAATTCTAGGATTCTAAGTGGGCAAGCAAGAGTACAAGAGGAGACTGGCTGCTTGATCAGCTCAAAGGCCTATCTAGGGCATCATCCAATTTCTGAAAGTGGCCAATCAGATGCCTCTGAGAAGCCAACAAGCAGGAGATCAGGGCAAAACCCCTACTTGTGTTTGCTCAGCAACTGACATTGACACTGTTTTTGATCCTGTAGAAAGTATATTATAGAATCATAGTGTAAAGGTGACACATAGGAATGTAGTTAGAAGGCACCAAAAGGACCATCTAGTCCCAACACTTCTCCAAAAAATGGACAACCACATTTTTCTAGGGCCAGGTGGCAACCCTTGCCCATTCTCATGTCGATGTTGCTACTCCCCAGACCTCTTGTGGAAGAGGCACACAAAGAAGGCACTGATTAGGATGGGAGGGCCTGGATTGGTTTTCTTTATCGGACGCTGGCTCAGTCATGAATTAATCACGTTTGAGAATTCTTACAGTAAATGGTAAGCAATGTTGCCATGACATGGGTGAGAGGGTATCCTTGGCCCTTTTATTTGCTTTGGCACATCTAGCAAAACCCGGGAAAAGAGAATATTCAGCTTCTTTCAAATGTGAAATGACACTCATTCATGAATCAAAAGTCTTGTGACATTATCTGGTTCGCTGATGCTTGCTAGACATTAGCGAGGCTATGTAAATAAGTTGTCTTGGCATTTCAGACTCTTTTCTCAGTGTTTCCTGACAGCTATTAAGAACTACTGGTAATTCTTCCGATGCTAATTTTTATCTAATAAGTATGAAAAATGCATTTCTTTTTCCAAGAGATTTGGCAGCGGTAGGCAAGTAAGTTGATGGCAGAGCATTCAAAGGTAAGAAGGAAGTTCTGGTTGTCATGGTTTTCCTCTCCCAGCCTCTCTCTCTGCTGCATGAAATCATGCCATCTTAATCAAAGTATCGTGATGTACCAAAGAAACCCCCAAACGAACAAAAAACCCAACAGTAGAAATCATGGTTCAGAATGATTGCATTAAAAATAAAACAAAAATGAAACTGATTTTTAAGTTATTCCTCATGTGGAAATCTCTCACACTATCTTGGCAGAAATCGAAGTATTAAACTGTACCATTGTTTGTTTCATCTGATCAAAAAAAGAAAGAAAAGCTAATCAATCATTATTTTCCCTCTTGCCTTGTTGTTCTGTTTTGTTTGCTTTTTTTATTACCACCACCTCACACCAATGCCTTTTTTCTATTACAGATGTTGCTAGATAGATGTTGCTAGATGGGAGTTGTAGTCCAGCAATATATGGAGGGCCACTGGTTCCACCCCCTCCCCAATATTACTTCGCTCCAAGCTCACTTGTTAAAAATCACAACACCCCTCCTTAAGTTTAAAAGGCACTTACAGATTCACTCATGCACCAAAAAAGTATGGAAATAGGAAGTTAACTTAGGACATGTGGATGCTAAGCTCTCAGGTGAGCACAATAAGTGAGACTGTAGAATGGGTATACTGCTTACATGGTTGAAATATCAGGCTGTAAAGCATGTTCAGTAACATCAAAAAACCCACCGAAAAGCTTGTGGAGAAGGCCCACCGTTGTGTTGACCACGTCAACATGTGTCAACCACCGATAGGATTAAGGAGAAGCACTTGCTGGGCACATTATGTACCTTCCTGGCTGGCAGGTTTTGTTCCCTGAAACTCTTTTTAATAGAAAAGAACCACGAAATCCATAGCCCACAAGCCTCGCTCCCGAGGATCCAGGAAAAGGTGTTCACCTGTGTACCATTTTATAATTAACAATGGGGTAAAATGCGTGACTAATCCAAATTAAAACAAAAATAAAAAAATCCCTTCCAGTAGCACCTTAGAGACCAACTAAGTTTGTTCTTGGTATGAGCTTTCATGTGCATGCACACTTCTTCAGATACCTTCTTCGTATCTGAAGAAGTGTGCATGCACACGAAAGCTCATACCAAGAACAAACTTAGTTGGTCTCTAAGGTGCTACTGGAAGGAATTTTTTTATTTTTGTTTTGACTATGACAGACCAACACAGCTATCTACCTGTAACTAATCCAAATTAAGTGACCTTTTCTGTACACCCTGAAAATGGCTTTAAACGATTTGGGCCCGTTTCCTTCTGTGGTTTCAATGAACAGAGTAACAAGGGCATTCATTTTTATCTGACAGTGCACATACATGCGCAGGGAGGGCTGCTTCAGCACTTCCTGAAAACAAGGAGCATGGCTGGTGAGCTGCCTTGCACTGACCCAAAGGGTACCATGTGGTGATGGCTTTCTTTGGCACTTTCTGGTCCACATGGCAAAAGCTGCCAGTGGTTTTGGAACCTGATCCAGCCTGACAAGGACGTCACAGCAGATCAGGTCAAACTGCTTGGGATGACCTTGTGTGAAGTGATTTTATTTGACAAGGCCTCAGATTCAGTGATGTGCCGAACTGGGACCACTTTCTCCCAGCACTGCAGGGACGTGGAGAAAGAGGAGGAGAGGCGTCTAAACAGCACAATCCAGGCTTTGTGTTGGATGGGTGTGGCCAAGTGTGATGGAGAAAGAACAAAAGCATGTCAGATCATGCATCCCTCCCTCCCCCCCCAGCAATTTCTTGCTGATGATGCTAACCTGGCAGCCTCTCCAAGAGGCAAGAGTTTTTGTTTTGTTTGTTGTTATTATTTGAATGTCAGTTTCGAGGTACATATTTCTCGACAGCTCCCCAAAACACGATGTTTAAAATTTAAATATCATGATGCGCAGCCGTGTAGGCATTTACTAAGAAGTAAATATCATCATCATCAATGGGATTCACTCTTTCTTTAGGGTGACACTGTGTGCCTTAAGAAAGAAGGAAGGAAGGAAGGAAGGAAGGAAGGAAGGAAGGAAGGAAGGAAGGAAGGAAGGAAGGAAGGAAGGAAGGAAAGAAAGAAAGAAAGAAAGAAAGAAAGAAAGAAAGAAAGTCCCCAAAATATGTTTTTGAAAAAATTCAAAATTTGCACCAGCTGATGCCAGTGAAGTCTCCAACAAGCATAAGCAGTTGATTTTTTTTTTAAAAAAGCCATCCATGGTAGTATACAGTAACATTTGGCTCACAGTATAGATCAGGATCTCCCTTATGCTGGCGGACTGCAGAGAGAAGGGATCTTATATTGGTGCATGTGGTTGAGTTGTGTCGATGCTAATAAATTTTGGAAGCAGGTGATTACAGAAATCAGTACACTTACAGGTAAAAATGTGCTCCCGGCCCCTGAACAATGTATTTTGTCTATTTTTGATATAGCTTGTGCAGATCTTACACATAAACCGCCATGAGATTTTTTAATTTTTAATTATGAAGGGCAATATGTAAATTTAATAAAGAAAACAAAACAGCTAATTGTATATCATGTGGTAGCTGCTCGACCAGTATTTGCTCAAGGCTGCAAAGACTTCACGTTATGCCGTAGACAGTGGTGGAGCTTCATTTTCCGGCACCGGGGGCGTGGAGCAGGCAGTGGCGGGGTTGACACGCGTCCCGGGGTGGGGCATGCCGCCCAAAGGGGCGGGTCACGCATACTGGGGGTGTGGTGCTCCGCCCGCAGGGGCATGATGCGCGTTCTGGGGGCGTGACGCTCAGTCTGGGGGGGCAGGGCGCCCAGGCCAGGCCCGGGGGTGCAGCCGTGATGGAACCCCCCAGGATCGCGGCAATGGGGGCGGTGCGCTCCCATCGCCCCCACCTTCCTCAGCCCCTGGCCGTAGACAACTGGTTCAAAAAAGTTATATTCATTGCTACCCAAGAGAAACTATCAGGCAATATCTGAGTGGCTGGGGTCATGCTGCTCCTTTTGATTTCGCGTCTGGGGTGAATATATTTATTCATTAAATAATGAATATATTTATTCATTAAATATATGACATTGTAGTCACATGGGTGACTATCTTCAAAATATGATCTTATTTGGTGGTGTCTACAAAGAGGCAAGAGGTTTCTCCCCACGACCCATTTCCTTCATTGTACAATGTAATGTGTTTTTATACCTCATAATTTTATAATTATATATCCATTTCATTCACTCCTGTTTTTTTCCTTTTCCTTTTTGACTTTATCACCAAAAGCTCCTTGTTTTATAACTTACATTGTTTTGGTACTAATGTTTGTCTTTCTCTTCATGTGTATTGTCTGTTTTTATTGTTCAATAAATATATATAATTTTAAGTAAAAAAAACCAACAGAAGCAACATTCTACGGGTAATTTTCGATCATTTAGATCCCAAATATTGTAGGGGCACTGCTTGAAAACCCGAAAGCTAAAAATATGAGCCTGCAGCTATGTCACAGAATCATTTTGCAAATCTAGAGCAGCGTTTCCCAACCGGTGTGCCACGGCACACTAGTGTGCCACGAGACACCGGCTGATGTGCCGCGGAAAAAGGGACCTGCAGCCCAGGGCTGCACAGGACCGTGGCGGCGGCGCTGCTGGAGCCCGGCGGCGAAGCGGAAGCCAGGGCGGCGCTGCTCCCTTGGCTGCTGCAGCAGCAGCAACAGCAGCCTCGCGCGAGAATCCCGACCGGAAGCCTCGCGTGCGCCGCGCTACAGCTGATCCCAGAGGTAACTCTGGGTCAGGAGACCCGGCGCAGCCGGGTGGGGGAGGAGCGGTGTGCCGCGAGATTTTTTCATTGATTCAAGTGTGCCGTTGCCTAGATTAGGTTGGGAAACACTGATCTAGAGGGAGGGGGCGCTTTTTAAAATTGCAGTTGCGAAGTAATTGTGGAGAGAATGATGAAAGCAGTTAAGTGCAGACCATGGCAAGGTATCTGTGGCAAGCAGCTGTTTTAGTGCACCCAGTGCCTGCTCATGAGTGCCTCAGAACCTGATGTCTACCTTTCTCCCCCCTTGTTCTGAATGTAGATCTTCCCTCAGCGCTTCTTCCCTGGTGGGGAGCGGGGCACCATTTTGGGGTCCACCCCAGATATCTTGGGTCAGCCCTGTGTGCAGCTTCTATTGCCTGCAGTCGTGTGCAATTCCTCCCTCCCTCCTAAGTTTCGGACCTTCATATGTGCTCACGGTATCTTGCAATAACAGCCGCTACCGTTAAGGGGGTGCCGAGGTAACGTGTGTGTGGGGGGGTCTCTCCTAAGAATTATTTCTCTTCTGTAGTTGCTTTAGGGACCAGAAGTCAGAGCATCACGAATATTAAACGCTCTGTAAACAAACCTTGGTGGACTAATCACACGATGCATGTACGAATAAATCCGTTTTCTTTTACTTGGGGTTGCTGCACATTAAAGAATTAAAAATAGCTTTGAGCAAAATAAGTTCTGATTCGAAGAGAATAGTAATATGAAAAGCAGCGAGCCATGGTCAATGGGGTGGGGGCTGGCAGAGAATGCACTCAGAATATCAATATTTAAATAGCTTTTCTTCTGCTTTCTGTATTACATGAACAAGGTGCAAACATAGCGGTGGTGACAGCAGGTTCCTCGCCCATAATACATCCCAGGTCTGGCAGCTTGCCCTGCACATGTCCGTATGTGAAATTTTAACTCTAAAAGAGTGCAGCTTTTGTTGTCCCTCTGAAGAATATAAAGAGAGACCAATGGCCTGTCTGCCCAGCATCTTGTTCTCACAGTGGCCAGCCAGGTGCCCAAAGGGGAAGCGTGTAAGCAGGATCTGACCATTCTTCCCGTATTGGATTCCAAGCAGCATTCAGTTCCATGGGATTTCCACAAGTTCTAGTGTTATGAGAGAGCAAGGAAAGCTTTTTCAAAAGGCATAAATGAGTGTAAATCCTGAAACTAGGGGTGAAACTAGGCTTTATTTCATCCAGGTCAAAGACCCAGTTTGACACACACCCAAACACATTTGCACACACACACACACACACACACACACACACACACACACACACACACTGTGGCGTTCAGCCCAAAATGCGGGACCGCATTTAAAGAGTTAAAGGGTTTAGTCAGTTAGAACCTTAGGGGGCGGAGTTAGAAGAGTATATAAACCCACCCCAGGGAGTGAAAAGGCAGTTAAGTCCGCAGGGCAGTTAAATCCGGGGAGGAGTTAAGTCCGAGTTAGAGTTGGGGATTTAGAGGCTGGAAAGGGTGGTGGAGAATTTAGAGATAGAGGGGGCTGTGAAGAGAGAAGGGAGAGGTTAGGAACTGTTAGGAACTGTTAATATACAAGATAACACGCAAAGGAAAAACTATTTATTGTGAAACCAGATACTTAAGTGTTGTATTTTAATAAACACAGTTTTGTTCTAACGTTCTCCTCGCCTGAACTGAAGTAAATCATTACCAGGCATACTGGTTGGTGGCAGCGAGTAAATAACCGTGGTAGGTGCAGGTACCAACGGACCGTGAAACGTCTGGGGGTTCTGCATAGGTTAAGGTAACCGCCACACACACACACACACACACACACACGCTGGGAGTCTCAATGGTGCCCCTATGGAGGCTTCACCCAGGGTTGCAAAATACCCGGCTAGCCCCCCAGTAGCTACAGCATTGCCCCTTGCCCAAATACTACTGGACTGCGTGGCACAGTACTGGAATGGGGCCTGTCAGAGAAGGGCTCACATCCCCACTCAGCCACGAACCTCATTGGGTGACCTCCAGCCAAACCTATCACCCAGGGTTGTTGTGAGTGTAAAGTAGGGGAGAAACATGCATGCCACCTCCAGGACCTTGTAAGAAAGGTGGGAGAGAAATCTCACAATAAATTATAAAATGATACACACCTGGTACCCAGTGGGGATTACATTTGAGAATAAATGTGTGAAGTATGTCGCCCTGAGCTTCTTAGAGGAACAGTGGGATATAAATCTTTTAATAAAAGAACTATTTTATTGTGAATTTTAAAATACAAAATCCCCACAAAAATAACGACAACATATAGATCACACCGATGTCATACATTAAAAGTTCATTTAAAGCACGATATTTTCCTAAGAATTATGTGAACTGTAGTTTGTTAAACGTACTTTGTTCCTTGTAGCACTGTGAGGGGAAACTACAATTCCCAATATGCTTTGTAGGAAGCCATCTTGGTGATGGAACAGGCATTGGCATTGGCCAGTTTTTCTCTGGCAACTTTCTGGGTTGTTCCTTGCCCCCGAGTTCATTCCAACACCTTTATTTTTTATTTTTATTTTTTATTTGAAAACAATTTAATACAATCAACATCAGAAGGTTTCACAATCATAATAACCCAAATACAGTCAAGAGCATATCTCATATGTTTTCAGTAGTACCAAATTCTTCACAAAATCCCTTGTTTTGCTCTTCATTAATATTATTCTCCTTCTTTAGATGATCATTTTAACCTCTTAAGTAACATATATATCCTTAATAGTTTTTCAGATGCACCCCAATACCTCCCCCCCATACCCATTACTGTGTGATTTCTTTACACAATATTATTCCTTGTGTTAACCAAAGTTTATATTTATTATTCCATATATAGTAATGTCTTATCTCCTTGCGTGGTTTGCCTATTGCATATTAAATTTAAGCTCTAAAACTTAATATTTCTATATATTCCTTTACGCACTCTTTGTTAATTTTTTCATTTGGGCAGCCCCTAATTGTTGCTGTTAATTTTGCCATCTCTGCAAATTCACAGATTTTAGCTCTTCATTCTGATATTTGTGGTGTTTTTTTCTGTTTTCCAATTAATAATCTGGCCACTGTTGTTGCGTAAAGAAATACATTCCTTTTGTCCTTAGAGATGTCACTAGTTATTAAGCCCAGCAAATATGTTTCCGGCTTTTTAGAGATTGAACACTTGAATATCTTTTTAAGCTCTTCATGTACCGATGTCCAAAATTGTTTGATCACCTTGCACCCCCACCACATGTGATACATCATCCCTACCTATGATTTACATTTCCAACAGAGATTTGAGTGTTTTTTGTAAATCCTTGCTAATTTTACTGGAGTGAGATACCAACGGTAAAACATCTTCATTATATTTTCTTTTATCAAATTGCAAGCTGTAGAATTAATATCGGTTCTCCATAGCCTTTCCCATCTATCTAGGTGAATTGTCTGGCCTAGATCTTGTGACCATTTTATCATTGTTTCTTTTATAATAATAAAAGAAATAAAAATCTTTCAGTTCCTATTCCAGGAGTAAATTATACATTCTCGATATTAGTCTTATTTGGTTGTAGGAGTTCGCTTTGTAATTTTGATGTTTTCTGTTCAAATTCATTTTTTGGTCTTCTTTAAAATGGTACGCTACCTGGTAATAATTTAACCAACTATTGCAATAATTCTTAATTTCTTCATAAGATTTAATCTTACATCACCATGCTCTTTAACTAATAGCTGTTCATATGTTGGCTAACCCTTTTCCATATTCTTCTTTTTCACGTACAACTTCTAAGGGAGATACCCACCAGGGTATCTTTGGTTCTAAAAGCCATCGGTAGCTCGCCCAAACCTTGTATAATGACTTCCTGATTATATGGTTCAGGAAGTGCTTATTTACAGCCACCTTATCATAAACTAGGTAGGCGTGCCAGCCATAGCGGTTGTTCCATCCTTCCAAGTCTAGAATCTCCGTATTTCTTAGCATGACCCAATCTTTAATCCATCCTAAGCAAGTCGAATCCCCGTGATGGGGTGAGCTCCTGTTGCTCAGTCCCAGCTCCTGCCACTTTAAACAATCATGGCTTCCCCTTAAAGAGCCTTGGGATCTATTGTTGGTTAAGGATGCTGAGAGTTGTTAGGAGACCCCTGCTGTTTGCCTCATGGAGCTACAATTCCCACCCTTCCCTGGGCAGAGGGATAGACTGTTAAACCAATCTGAGAAGTGAAGCTCTGTGCTGGGAATAAGCGGGAGGATATCCAAACTCCCAGCAGGCACCCTTAACAAGCTACAGGATTTTTTGTGGCACAATAGAGCTTTAAATGCACAGTGGAGATGTGGCTTGAGAGCCAGTGTGGTGTAGTGTTGAGAGCGGTAGACTCGTAATCTGGTGAACCGGGTTCGCTTCCCTGCTCCTCCCCATGCAGCTGCTGGGTGACCTTGGGCTAGTCCCACTTCTCTGAAGTCTCTCAGCCCCACTCACCTCACAGAGTGTTTGTTGTGGGGGAGGAAGGGAAAGGAGAATGTGAGCCGCTTGGAGACTCCTTCGGGTAGTGATAAAGTGGGGTATCAAACCCAAACTCCTCCTCCTCCTCTTCTTCTTCTCTCTCACTCTGTATTTCCTACCCACCTCCATTCCCCCAAAGTGTTACACCTGTCTTTATCCATAAAAGTGCTTTTAGTGCTCTGTGTGAAAATGCTCTCTTGAATATTCCAGTATTGGAAGTGGCTTGGTGAGAACTCAAGCCTCTAAGTGGATATTTCTCAGCTGTCTTGGGTTATTTGTAGCTCAGGAGTGCCATAGGGCAGAAGACTTCTCCTGTATCTTTCATAGCAGAGCAAGTGGTCCATGATTGGTGAGGACTCTGGAGCAGCAGAATATTCATTTTTATATACAACATTTGAAGTCCCAGAAGTATACTTCTCCTTTTGCACCTGGCTACCCTATTACTTACTAATTTTATATTTCGAAGTGCCGTCGATTATCACATTTACTGGAAGGCCACCATGATCACAAGAGGGATGAGGAGACTTCTAGACCGGCGGTATCACAAGAACACAGTGTATTTTACTTCTACAGCTGCTCAAGATCTTGTCTCTCCCTGCTGCAATTTTGTTTGCTTTTCCATGCCAGAATTAGGCGATGGAACGATTTGCATTAATAATGCTTCTATTTCAATATTGAAAGGGACACACTCCCTGCCCTTGCACACAGAGCCAGTGTGGTGTAGTGGTTAAGAGCAGTAGACTCGTAATCTGGGGAACCGGGTTCGCGTCTCCGCTGCTCCCCATGCAGCTGCTGGGTGACCTTGGGCTAGTCACACTTCTCTGAAGTCTCTCAGCCCCACTCACCTCACAGAGTGTTTGTTGTGGGGGAGGAGGGGAAAGGAGAATGTTAGCCGCTTTGAGACTCCTTTGGGTAGTGATAAAGCGGGATATCAAATCCAAACTCCTCCTCCTCCTCTTCTTCTTCTTCTTCTTCTTCTTCTTCTTCAGTAAAATTTAAAGTTTCCCTGAGGCTTGCTCAACAATTGCAAAAAGAAAGGAAGGAAAGGTTTTCAGGGATCAGATTATCTCTATATAAAAAACCAACAGCAATCAGGTTTTCCATAGATTGTTGTTTGTTCCTATTTAGAGCTAAAGAGCAGATTTTCCATGGGAAAGGAGTAGGACAAGGGGGGAAATGATCAGATCTGTTCTTCCTTGGCATGCGACAAGCAGAAGTGTGGACAAGCCCTGAAAATGCCACATGGTTTTAGAATAAGCAGAAAACCTGTTGCAGGAAAAGGCAGACACATATGTTTGGAGAGGTAAAGACTATTGTTCCCAGATTGTTTGCAAGCTCAGCATGCATCCTTTATTGCCACCAGTCTCTGGTTGCACATACAGCTCAATATATTTGCCTCATAATGAGGACCGAGCTGCATCTCCAAGGGGAGTCCAGGAATGGAACCTGTATTTTGTCTTGAATGAATATTTATTACTTTGGGTGATCCGTAATGGCAGCTTCAAGCTTTAGAATTTATACTGAGGGATCTCTCATTACCCCAAGTGTGGCACCATAAAGCATTCATGCTGTGAAATATTTTTCCCCCCATGGGACAAAGGGCTTCAAGAGACATTAAATGCAAATAAAGTTTTTACAGAGAAGCCTTTTCTAAAAGCTTATGCATGCCATATACCAGGCAGCCCTTCTGCTTGTCCTACATAAACAGGCAAGGCGGTCAGATAACAAATAGACATTTTTCGCTCTCACAAGGGACGAAGATGCCTTGGGCACTTAGCATGCAGATTCATCAGGACAGTTCAGGCTGCCCACTGTGGGTGGTAAATTGATGGCCTCAGGGGTCTGGGTGCACCAGCTCATTCCCATAGAATATCCCAGCTCCTCCTCTCCCCTAATAAACAAGGTGGCCAATTAACCCATTGCCAATTAAAAAAGGAGACAGATTTGTCAAGAATATCCATGGCATATGCACAGATGCAAATTTAGAAAGAGTAATTCTAACAAGGTTTATCCACTTACCTTTCCTCCGTTCTTTCTAGTCATGGCCTGTGATTTACACTTTTTCTTCCTCCAAAGCTTTCATTGAGAAATCTGCTCTTTAAAGCTCAATCGGAGCAATCATCAATCCACAGAAAGCCTGAACTGACGTTCGTTCCAACAGCTTTAAAGATTGAGTTTTCGCAGGGAAGGTTCAGTACAAACAAACAACAACAACAAAAATGCTCAGACTTGGAGCATTAAAGTGTGAACCTCTGCCTGCAGAGTGCAGGACAAAAGATAAGTGTGGATAAGCCCTTAAATAGAACTCCAATGCTGCTTCCACAGGAAGGCCTGTATTTCTCTGCAAGGTGGCTACAAAGCAGGCAGTGCTGGTCTACCATTCCAAAGCCCCCCTGCTTTTTGCCCAGCACACTTTCATCCTTAATCCATGAGACAAGCATCCTGTTTAAGTAAGGGGCATATAATTCCCCTAAGACAGATAGTAGACTTGTTGGCCTATAATTAGCAGGGCCACTTCTACCACTCCTCTTAAAGATTGGCATTACAGTAGCTGCTGACCAAGAAGAGAGCATGTGAGCAGACACTGACATGAGTGAACAAGGATTCTAGTACAGGGACCCACCATGACGTATTCACATTCAGAAGTTCAGGTATAATTGAATCGGGCCCTGCTGCTTTTCCTGCCTTTAACTGGAGATCAAGAGCCTGGTTTCCTGCTGGGTTCCATGATGGTTCTTCAAAAGAGAAGTGCTGGCTTGAAGAACCCTGGCGTCCTCAAAAAGATTGGAAAAGTGGGATACTTGTGTAATAGTTGACATACCACAAATAACTGAGCAAGAGGAATCTTCCAGGGCTCTTGTAATTATTGACCAGAGCAACTTGACGTTATGTTTTGAACAAGAATCAGGCAGCATTGAGGCTGCAGAGCTTTTCTCTTTTTCTGAACTTTGTTTATATTGAGATTTAAGGTGATAATGTGCATGTGGTAGTATACCACTGTCCTCCATTCTCTACTCCTGAGACACAACTCTTAATTCTCCCCTTCAACACACTCCTTATCAACCTACCTGGAAAATTCATTTAAAGGGGTACAACGCTTTCAGTAAGTTGGGTGTTATGTACTGAGTTGAATAGGATCCAAAATGCAGCAGTCTGATTGGTCCTAGAACAATAGGATTCAGAATGCAGCAGTCTGATTGGTCCCAGAATAATAGGATTCAGAATGCAGCAGTCTGATTGGTCCTAGAACAATAGGATTCAGAATGCAGCAGTCTGATTGGTCCTAGAACAATAGGATTCAGAATGCAGCAGTCTGATAGGTCCGCAGGAGCCACCCAATCCAGCTCCAGGGGGAAGTGAATCCGCAACCTGATTGGCCTACAGGAATATCCTGGAATTAGCCAATCACGTGGGGCCCATTGTGTAAATAATGTATATAAAGCAGACGTTCTGGGGGAACTTTCATTCCTCGCTACTATGAGCTGAATAAAGAGCATGAAATCCACACTCGACTCCGAGTATATTTCATTGGGAGTAGAGGCCAAGTCAGATCCATGGCTGCTAAGACTGATGCTTTAAATCCTATGCCTCAGATGATGAAGAAGAAGAAAAGTCGAGAAGATAGCATTTAAACCAGCATATCAGCCAAGTCTCCTACTGTGAGGTGATGAAGCTTTTTCATGATGCTGCTTATTGGTATGCTTCTGGAGCAAGGATGGGACAAAATAGAAAGCGGGAAATGGTCACTCTCCATGTGGTCACGCACATTGTTTTTTAAATGAGGTTATAAGCAGAATCAGAAATGCAGACATAATCAGCAACACTGCTTCCTCAGCCTGAGATGTACGTATGTGAACTCAGCGCAATGCCTGCCATTAATAATTTTAAGAGCTAAGAGACTACCGGTAGTGCTGTGAATTATACAAATGCCTGCAAAATTGATCTTAGAATATCTATTTGCAACAGCAAATCTCACATCCCAACGCCCTCCATAGATGAGAGGAGAGCACCTTATTGTTAAAACCCATTCTGGCATTAAAATCACCTGCTGCAATTAGGTGTGCTGAAGGGAATTGACTCTAGATTGATAAAATAGTTCTCCAGGGTATGCCATGGTTGTTTTATCAGGGCACTCCTAAAGAGAGGAGAATATAAACGACAAAGAGAAGGGATGGGGTGAGAGATCTAAACATTATTATAGCAGCTGCTGCAATTTGTTTACATGGATAAAGCCATTTAACAATAGTATGATCATGGTTACAATCATAAAACAAATAATATAATATCAGATATACTGTGACCCACTAAAAGTGAGATCAATTAAATTAAGAAGGAATAAATGAAATTATTATGTAGCCCAAGGCATTTCTCATCGTATAAAATCACAAGCGTTGATATTCAATTTGTGCTGATGATCTAATTCTTTTAGAGGGGTCAATAGATGAATTCCCAAGATTAACCTTGTGTAGCTGAAGCACCTTAGATGCTACAATCAAAGATAGACAAATTGTTAAATGGCTGCTCTCAGGGTAGCAGTACACTTCAAAGCTGGCAATACAGAATACCAGATCAGTAGAAACAAACACATAATTGATAACACTTCCCCCTTGACTAGGGATGAAGGTCACATTACTAGGTTTATCGCTAGAGCCCCATTAAGAATCCAAAAACTGTATTTCGTAATTATACTGTAGAAGATTTTACCATAATCATCCATCATACTATCCTTCATATCCCTTCTTGCATTTTAGAGGAGAGAAATGGGCTTGTGAGTTATGTGTATTTATCTCATTCAAAAGTCTCTCCTCATTTTATGCAATATGGGCATTTAAATCTCACAGTAGAATAATGCTCCCTTCCTGGTTATGAACTCGAGTTGTTCAATAAATTCATCCAAATCTTCCCATGCCTTGCCATTATTGGAATTTACAGGTGCAATACAAATATTTAACAGATAAACATAAATGTGAGCATTTAAGTTATATATGTTTACACTTTGGGTGCTAGGGCTAGCTACACCAGTCTCAGCTCATTTGATGTCATATTTGGTAGATACATCTGTGATTAAGCCCCCATTTGGCTGACCATATTTTAGCAACTTTGGTGGGCTGGATTTAACCAATAATTAAATCCATTCAAATTAATAGTCTGCTCCGAAAATATCCAGGTTTCTTGGAGGCAGATAATGGAATATTTCTTCAAAAGGTTGCCTCATTATCAATGATTTTCTTAGCTAATCCAGCAATATTCCAAGAAACTGATTTACAGTAAATTAGATCCTTACATTGCACCAATCACTGGCAGGAGGATCCCACCCCCATTCTGTTATGCAGATTCCCCTCTGATGCTTAAATTTACAGGGGGTGTGCCTCCTCAAGGATATCATCCCTAGGGGTGCCATTTTTTTGGCCAAGTCCAGGGTGCCATACTACCAAAAATTACCAAAGTACACCTTTGATCTCATCCAGCAAATTCATAGAAGACTTCCCTGCTTTTTGTTGACCCAGTCCTGTTCACAGGAGAAGCTGGTCAGTTTGCTGAACCATGGTGGGAACTTTTCTTCAGAATTCTTCCTTCTCAGCTTCTCCCTGATGTCAGCAAAATGCACTGCAGTTTTATGACATGGCAATCAGACGACTCCAAACTATGGAGGGAAAAAGGAAAGGAAAGTGGGTGGAGAGTAAACCTAGCCATGATTCACTGCACTGATGAAAGTGTTGATGACACAGGTGGCCCTCCCTTGCAGACCTAAACACCTGGTCCCATAATGGCACAACACTTTAAAGTATCATGTTCCTCACCGAGGCTACAAGCACTGAACAGTTTTCCAGAGAGTGATTAAACGTTGAGGCAAAATGGGGTTGCTCGGTACCTTTTCAGGCAGCTGTGGAGGCAAGATTATGCATATCAGAATGGAACAGGGAGTCAACAAAGGGATAGGAAGCATTCCAGAGGGTGCTGTGTAACTAGACAAGGGTGAAGGTGAGGTGGACTGTGCAGTCATTACTGACACACCCTTATTGTGTCCCCTCAGCAAGAGCACCCCTTGATTGCAGTGTGGGGTGAAGATTACTATTGGACTGCAATATCGGTTTTGCTCCTGTGTGGCAGCTCCATTATCCTAATCTATGGTGCAACCACATTTGGAATTCTGTGTACCATTCTACACCACCTCAAAATGGATAATGTAGAGTTGGAACGGTTCAGAAAACGGGAACCAGGATAATCAAGTGGGTGGAGTGACCCTCCTATGGGGAAAGGTTGCAGCATTTGGGATTTTTTTAGTTTAGAGAAAAGGCAAGTAAGAGGTAACTTTATTACAGTATATACAATTATGCAGTGTTCTTTCTGTAAAAAAATGTTTAGGGTACTCTCATTTTCTCAAGAAAATCACCATTTTATAATTTTAATTGGGAAAAATAAATACAGTAGATGGACAAAAGTACAAAGATTCGCAAAATATTTAGGGGTATGCGTCCCCCTGCGTCCCCCCAGAAAAAAGCACTGCAATTATGTATGGCACAGAGAAAGCAGAGAATAGTTTTTCTCCCTCTCATAACAATATGAACAATAGTAATCTACACCCCACATTGCAATCAATATCGGACTTTGTGGAAAGATAACTGCCTAGGTAGGAGAAGTAATCAACATTTTCCAACTACACCAGGGGTCAGCAACCTTTTCAGCCGTGGGCTGGTCCACCGTCCCTCAGACCTTGTGAGGGGCCGGACTATATTTTGTGGGGAGGAAATGAATGAATTCCTATGCCCCACAAATAACCCAGAGATGCATCTTAAATAAAATGACACATTCTACTAATGTAAAAACATGCTGATTCCCGGATCATCTGCGGGCCGGATTGAGAAGGCGATTGGGCCGCATCCGGCCCATGGGCCTTAGGTTGCCTACCCCTGAACTACACCATTGTTGGATTTGAGGCACTGCAGAGGGGTTGCTTTGTGCTTCTTGGTGCAGCACTTTGGTTTTTTGGATGTGGAGCAATAAGCCAAGCTTTTTGTAAGCTTCTGCGAAGATATTTAGGATGGTTTGGAGGTTATCCTCTGTGTGTGTCCACACTACATTGTCATCAGCATACTGAAGCTCTATGATGGAAGTTATGGTAACCTTACTCTTTGCTTTCAGCCTACTCAGATGAAAGAGCTTTCCATCTGTTCGATATATGATTTCTACTCAGGTGGGGAGTTTATCTTCAACAAAGTGTAGGATCATGGCAATGAAAATAATAGTTGGGGTGATAACACAACCCTGTTTAACACCTGATCCCACTGTGAATGGTTCACTTTGAGAGCCATTGTTATCTGTGATTGTTGCTATCATATGATCACAGA
Source organism: Darevskia armeniaca (assembly GCA_034641395.1). NCBI lineage: Eukaryota > Metazoa > Chordata > Lepidosauria > Squamata > Lacertidae > Darevskia > Darevskia armeniaca. The sequence goes on along the minus strand of JAWWNF010000473.1, from coordinate 836,540 downwards.
GGAGCCGAAGAATGTTCACAGATTTATCCAGGCAGCCGATATCTGTAGGCTATCCATGGCTACTACAAGAGCCACTGGCCCACCTAGCTCATTTAGCACAGCAGGAGCTGGGTTGAAGCTTGCAAACTGCATACATAGTCTTAATATATATTTCTTATTAAAGGTACTGCTGCCCCCTGGGCATTTAAGCCCTTTGCCTGCCTCCTGGATGGGGCCAGGCAAACCTGGAGACTTCATTTCACACTTCAAGATCTGGCAACCCTACACACCACAAGACAAAATTCAATGTGTGTTTCTCATCCCATGCTGCCTATTTTCTTTCTTTCTTGTGTAACAGCTGCTTATTTTTTTGCTGTAAGGCGGATCCATGGGAAGACAGGAGGAGGGCGGGGCGAAGCCTGGAAGGTCACGAGGAATAACAGCTTAATTGATTGAAATCTATCTTGGCACTTCAGAGAGTTTGCTAGCCACAGGGAGAATGTTGCAAACCTGGTTGGAGATTTTATATATATTTTTAAGTGCATTGGTGAAGCATCAGCATAGACAGAAAGGTGTGGGCTTGAATTGCTGCACTGAGCTGGATCTCAAAGCAAATGGCATGTTTAAGTCCCCCTTTAAAAAGAAGAAAGAAAACAGTAGCACACAAATATTAAACAAGCCTTGAGCACAACCTCAGCAGGGCTGAATTATTCACACTGAGTAATCAGACCAAAGCAACATTCCCGAGGAATTTCCTGGTGTGGAATTTCCACCAATTCCCTGTGGGGTGGGGGGTGGGGGGCTCCTGGACCACAGCTCTATGCATTTTCCAGCATTAGCTACTGTACATGTAGGGAGAGAGTGGCACTGTGGTCTAAACCACTGAGCCTCTTGGGCTTGCCCATCTTAAGGTTGGTGGTTCGAATCCATGCAATGGGGTGAGCTCCCATTGCTCTGTCTCAGCTTCTGCCAACCTGGCAGTTGATGAGCACTGCAACCCCAGAGTCATTCACAACTGGACTTAACTGCCAGGGGTCCCTTTACCTTTACCTTAAGCATCATCACAGATGCAAAGCATACTTGTGCGTATTGCAGGAGGATATAGACAAAGGGGGTGGGGTGGGAAGCAAGGGTTACGTTTCCATTTGTGTGTGTGTTAATACTGTTAGACAAGAAAGCAGGGCTTAAGGGGTGTGTGTGTGTGTGTGTGTGTGTGTGTGTGTGTGTGTGTTTCACTTCCTTTTATCCACTCCTGATCAACCCAATATCACATGCTTGGTGGTGAAAAATTATAGTTCTTTTAGGAACATTTTTGTAAATAGTTGTTCCGAATCTGTGGGTATGAAGCTCCAAATATTTCAGAGTGTGTAACTAACCCGATCAAGAGCAGACAACCTCTCATCCATCCAAACTAGACAGTGTCTCAGTGGTACCTGGATTGAACCTCAGTCCATGACCAAGGGAAGACATTGGTCAGCACACACCTGCGGGTGTAAAGCTGAAGTAGAGCTGTGTGTCATCAGCACATTGCTGCTGATGTACTGCAAAACGCCAAATGGCCCCACTCAGTGGTCAATTGGCTCCACATTAACCAAGATTGTACCACATGGTTCACCAGACATTCCACCTCTGAATGTTAGGGGATGAATATTGTTATTGGCCAGTTACATTTCAGAGAAGCTTGTTTGGCATTACCAGTCTTCTTACTCAGGAGCCCCAGTCTTTGGAAACAACTAGGACAGAGGAAGGGAGGAGAGATGTATGAGTGGTTAAGTCTTAGATGTTTTCTGATGACTACCAAAAGGTAACGTTATTTGGTGGAAGAAACCAGCAACAACCAAGCAGTGGAGCACAGCCAAGTCAGACCTTTGGGTTCATCTAGCTTAGTCTTGTCTGCACCACCTGGAAGCAGGTCACCAGAATTCCAGGCAGGGGCTCCCCTCACCCAGCCCTATGTGGAGATGCAAGGGATTGAACATGGGATGTTGTGCAGGTGAGGCCCTGTCCCTGAGCTGCACCCTATGGAATGAGGCTGCCTGACTGAGAGCAGAAGGCAATGGACCAAACTACAGCCACCTGCCATAGGAACTTCAGCAATCTTCTTCACAGTATTGGCAGAGGATAATGACCTTGATCAGTCAACCTTGATTCTTCCCACTTAGACACACAGAAATCAACAGATCAAAGTGGAGACAGGGGGCTTTAGGTCCCATGGACCGTTTATTCACCTTATTGGCATATGTGAGCACGGGCTAATCTCTGGAAGAAAACCCTGGCTTGGTTTACAGAGAAATGCCATACCAGTGATCTTCTGAGGTGGAGGTGAGCTTATCCTACATGAAAGGATGCCAAGTTGAGAAAGGTGTCCAGAAGAGGCACCTGCAAATTTATGTTGTTATTTATAACCTGTCTCATTAGCATTCACAGCTTGAGATCTCAGACAGAAGCTTATATATACCCACCTCATCTATGATTAGAATTTTTTTCTTTTAAAAAGTGAGCCAAATTGCATGCAAGTTGTGTGTGTGAGGTTTTGTGTGTGTGTGTGTGTGTGTGTGTGTGTGTGTGTACACACACACACACACACACACACACACACACACACAGAGAGAGAGAGAGAGAGAGAGAGAGAGAGAGAGAGAGAGAGAGAGAGAATCGGAGTTTACATAAAAAACAATGAGCTACTTTCTCTTGCTGTGAAAAACTCGTTTGTGTTCAATCAGAATGAACAATGAAGAAATTACATGCTTGATTCTTCTGCCTCATCTTCCTTTTGATCTCCAATATTAGATTGCTATAATTGGGTTTCATCCCCTTCTGCATGCAGAATGAAGGGATTACATCCCTCCTGCAAACAGAGAAATCAGTGCATTGCGCTTGGAACAGCCGGTCCTCCCCTCTCCTTTTAAAAATCCCTCATGGCACAAACCCTCACCATTTAGCAAGAAACATTGGCACATTATCTTTAAATGGGGTGTCTGGTCCAATTCTCCTCTTTTAATTCCTGCATTTTATTATTCAAACTATGCACAATGGGTTTTTTGGGGGGACTGACGTAATGAGAATATACTGCTGATTCCTGACAAGGATTTCACACAGTTTCTGCCGTACGCAGAGGCGTGCCTAGGCTCCCTTGCACCCTTGGCAAGAAGGCATATTGGTGCCCCCCACCCCATTCCCTGCACCCTTGGTAGAGGAGCTGAGCCAGAGCAGAGAGGTGTGATTTTTGCCCCCACTCTCCCAGGACTGTGCCCTTGTCAGGGGCCAACCTAGGCAACCCCTAGGATACACCCCTGGCCTTGGTAAGTGGGGATACCTCCTTCATTCTATGGGGTGTTTGAGCAGCAGCTGGGTGGCCATCAGGAATGGAAGGGTTGCAATATGCTGCACTGACAATGCTTAATGTTTCAATGCTTAACGTTCTATGATTCTGCTACTAACCAGGATGGCTATGCTCTGCCTGCAGGGTTGGAGGCAGTAAAACCTGTTGCTGGAAACCATGGTGTGGGTGGAGGGTAGACCTGTGCTTGGGTCCTGCTTGTAGGTTTCCCACAGGCATCCGGTTGGCTGTTGTAAGAAAATGATGCTGGACTAGATGGTCCACTGGCCTGATCCAGAAAGCTCATCTTAAGTTGCCACCCCAATCTCCAAGCAGTGAGAGACTCCCGGGGTTCCAGCAGAGGCTGTGTGTCTTTGGCATATATGGTTTTATTTATTTATATTTACCTTCATTTCCGCCACCTCCTTTGGGCTGCAAGATGCCTTGCATTACCAGGGAAAACTCCAATTCCCATAATCCCTGACCACTGGTCTTGTTAGCTAGGGATGATGGGAGAAGTAGTCCAAAAACAGCTAGAGACCCAAGTTTGGGAAACCTTGGCCTAGACCAGGGATGTCCAACAGGTCGATCGCGAACTACTGGTAGATCTCCAGGAGGTTTTGGTAGATCGCGGTCGATCACTGGGTCCCTTTCCGGCCCCGGCCCCTCGTCCTGCCCTCCATTGTTGCAAAAACTGCAGAACGGAAGACTGAGTTTCCTCAGTGAGGCTGTTTGTTTCCCTTTCTCAAAAGGGAAAAGTGGCTGTTCCTCTTTCTCAAAAGCCTAAAAGTGGGCTTTCCTCCTCCCTAAAAAAAGGTCAACAACTTTGACCTGACCCCCCCCCCCAAAAAAAAACTCACAACGTGGGTAGATCACTGCCAGTTTTTAAATCTGTGAGTAGATCTCTTGGGAGCAGTCTCTTGGGAGTTGGCCACCCCCTGGCCTAGACAACGAAACTGATTGGAAAGTTTGCTCATGCATTCTGCCCCACCCCCCAAAGCATCACAGGTTTGGAAGGGGCACAGGGTATCATCTAGACTGACCCCCCGATCTCATCACATTATGTTCTAATGAACTTCTGCATGTGAAACAGATACCCTGTTTCCCCTATTTTAAGACGTAGTCATAAAATAAGCCATAGCAGGATTTTTTCGCATTTGCGAAATATAAGCCGTACCCTGAAAATAAGCCATAGTGATAGGCGCAGTTCTGGAGGGCGCCAAGGAAAACGCGGGGCTAGGCTTACGTAATAAAATAAGACATCCCCTCAAAATAAGCCATAGTGCGTTTTCTTGAGGAAAAAAATAAATAAGACGGTGTCTTAAAATAGGGGAAACACGGAAGTTTGCTTCGTTGTTGTTGTTTAGTCGTTTAGTTGCGTCTGACTCTTCGTGACCCCATGGACCAGAGCACGCCAGGCACTCCTGTCTTCCACTGCCTCCCACAGTTTGGTCAGACTCATGTTGGTGGCTTCGAGAACACTGTCCAACCATCTCGTCCTCTGTCGTCCCCTTCTCCTTGTGCCCTCCATCTTTCCCAACATCAGGGTCTTTTCCAGGGAGTCTTCTCTTCTCATGAGATGTTTCTGTGTGCTACTCTGGTTCGCCAGAACCAGCTTAGTCATGCTGGCCACATGACCCGGAAGCTGTACGCCGGCTCCCTCAGCCAATAAAGCGAGATGAGCGCCGCAACCCCAGAGTCGGTAACGACTGGACCTAATGGTCAGGGGTCCCTTTACCTTTACCTTTACACCTGTTTAGATGAAGGGGCTGCAGATCTTACAGCAGCTTGTTCTTCATTGTTGTTGTTGTTGTTGTTTAGTTGTTTCGTCGTGTCCGACTCTTCGTGACCCCATGGACCAGAGCATGCCAGGCACTCCTGTCTTCCACTGCCTCCCGCAGTTTGGTCAGACTCATGTTGGTAGCTTTGAGAACACTGTCCAACCATCTCGTCCTCTGTCGTCCCCTTCTCCTTGTGCCCTCCATCTTTCCCAACATCAGGGTCTTTTCCAGGGAGTCTTCTCTTCTCATGAGGTGGCCAAAGTATTGGAGCCTCAGCTTCAGGATCTGTCCTTCCAGTGAGCACTCCAGGCTGATTTCCTTCAGAATGGAGAGGTTTGATCTACTTGCAGTCCATGGGACTCTCAAGAGTCTCCTCCAGCACCGTAATTCAAAAGCATCAATTCTTCGGCGATCAGCCTTCTTTATGGTCCAGCTCTCACTTCCATACACCCCTACTGGGAAAACCATAGCTTTAACTATACGGACCTGTGTCGGCAAGGTGATGTCTCTGCTTTTTAAGATGCTGTCTAGGTTTGTCATCACTTTTCTCCCAAGAAGCAGGCGTCTTCTAATTTCGTGACTGCTGTCACCATCTGCAGTGATCATGGAGCCCAAGAAAGTAAAATCTCTTACTGCCTCCATTTCTTCCCCTCTATTTGCCAGGAGGTGATGGGACCAGTGGCCATGATATTAGTTTTTTTGATGTTGAGCTTCAGACCATATTTTGCGCTCTCCTCTTTCACCCTCATTAAAAGGTTCTTTACTTCCTCCTCACTTTCTGCCATCAAGGTTGTATCATCAGCATATCTGAGGTTGTTGATATTTCTTCCAGCAATCTTAATTTCGGCTTGGGATTCATCCAGTCCAGCCTTTCGCATGATGAATTCTGGATATAAGTTAAATAAGCAGGGAGACAATATACAACCTTGTCGTACTCCTTTCCCAATTTTGAACCAATCAGTTATTCCATATCCAGTTCTAACTGTAGCTTCTTGTCTCACCTAGAGATTTCTCAGGAGACGGATGAGGTGATCAGGCACTCCCATTTCTTTAAGAACTTGCCATAGTTTGCTGTGGTCGACACAGTCAAAAGCTTTTGCATAGTCAATGAAGCAGAAGTAAATGTTTTTCTGGAACTCTCTAGCTTTCTCCATAATCCAGCGCATGTTTGCAATTTGGTCTCTGGTTCCTCTGCCCCTTCGAAATCCAGCTTGCACTTCTGGGAGTTCTCGGTCCACATACTGCTTAAGCCTGCTTTGTAGAATTTTAAGCATAATTTTGCTAGCTTGTGAAATGAGCGCAATTGTGCGGTAGTTGGAGCATTCTTTGGCACTGCTCTTCTTTGGGATTGGGATGTAGACTGATCTTTTCCAATCCTCTGGCCACTGCTGAGTTTTCCAAACTTGCTGGCATATTGAGTGTAGCACCTTAACAGCATCATCTTTTAAATTTTTAAATAGTTCGGCTGGAATGTGATATTTTGCTACAGAGTGCTTTTCATTCCTGTGTACTATATGCATATGTTGGGGAAACACCCACGTGCAATAGGGGGAAAATATCTATACAATGAGGATTCCAGACCCTCCAAGTGTCCCTATTTTCCAGGGACAGTCCCAGATTTACACAAGCTGTCCCGGTTTCTGATTTGATCCTGGAATGTCCTGCTTATCCTTAGGATGTCCCTATTTTCATCAGAAAACTGTTGGAGGAGATATCTCTATTTTAATCAGAGAAATGTTGGAGTATATGGTATTCAAGGGTGCTGAACTTTGAAGAGAAGTAGCTCTCTCTGAACCAATCAGTGAACGTTTCTTGCTGTGTGTGTGTGTGTGTGTGTGTGTGTGTGTGTGTGTGAGAGAGAGAGAGAGAGAGAGAGAGAGAGAGAGAGAGAGAATTTGAAAAACAAATAAGGCAAATCAATTAGCTCCAAATACAACAGAAAAAATGTGCCTTCTTAGACTCTGAAATTGGTTTAGTGATGAGAATGAGCTCATTACAACTGATGATAACAGCAAAGGCCACAAACACGGAGCCCCGTCTCCATCCCCACCCTCACTTTTGGGCAGCCTGCTCTGGAAAGTTAGCGGGGAGGAGGAAGGAAGCCTGGGCAAGGGGGCACAATATAGAGGATACAGAGCCACCAGCAAAATATGGAAATTCCAAAGCTGACAATGTTGTGATCAGAATAAAATAAAATAATCATTATGTCATGATTCCCACACAAACAAACATAGTTAACAGTGCTTTCTGATGAGGTCTTGATTTGTAAATGGGTCATTGGCAAGAGGATTGTTTTTCTTATTGGATTTTTCATCAAAAATATAAATCTGAAATAAATAGGGTTGTTTGTTTTTTTTAAATCCCACAATGAACCCCTGTCCAGGAAACACCTCAGATCCTGATTCATTTATGACACTCAGAAACCCAGATTTCTTCTGTGCCACACGACTGTTCAGGCTGCCTGAACACGCATGGAAACCACATTATTTGCTATCCAGATAATCTGAGAACTCTCTCTCTTTTAAAGTCAAGTTTCTGGGCTTTCCCACACTTACCTTTTGCCCCACTCTTTCTAGGCGCATGTGCACATTTTAAAGCTCCATGTCTGAGCACTGGAGCAATTTGGCTTTCCTGTGGATTGCTGTTTGCTCCGATTCAGCTGCAAAGAGCGAGTTTTCATGGGGAAAGCTCTGGGGCAAAAGAGAGAGAGAGAGAGAGAGAGAGCGAGAGAGAGAGAGCCCTTGGACACAGAGCTTTAAAGTGTGGACCGTGCCTGGAAAAGCACAGATAAGCCCTCTGTCCCTCATGAAAATGGGTTAGCAGCATTTGTGAGAAGCTCAGCCATAGGGATCTGGATAGATAGACAACCACAAGACAACCCAATTTGGGATGTGCCAGCATTTATTTATTTATTTATTTATTGCTTTTCAGACAAGACCTGAATTTTGCTGCCCCATCACTCCAGCTCCTCTTTTACTTATTGCCATGCTCAAAAGGTCTACAATCAATAGTATGGATTCTCCTGCAAGTTGCTCCTTCTGTTTGGCTTCATATTTCCCCCCACTTAATTGAAAAGGAGGACGGGCAAATCCTTTGAGCTTAGACGCCTCCCTCAATAGCTAATGCTTCTCCTCGTGATTTAAGGCCTAATTTAAACATTAAATAGTTCAGGTCGCTGATATTTCAAGAAAGGTTAGTGGAAAACTTTGCCAACATCATTACAGAGGTTTCCTTGTCTCCCTCTAACTCGATTTCCACCCAGTTCTTTCTTTGCTGCAGCTGAATTAATTAGCTGTGTTGAGAAATTAGAAATGGTGAACTATTGGCTTAGGAGGGGACAGAAGCTCACTTTTCTCCTCCTCTACAAACTGTGGCTACAAACTGAATTTCTACCGATACAGGTTGGCTTTGAAGACATTTTGTGGGTTGTGGGCCTTATCCTAACCTGGACCAGTGACATGCATTCAGTGGACTAGGGGGACTAACCTATGGTTACCAGATTTTTTTCAATGAATCCGGGGACACTTTTTTTTTCCTTTGAAGCTGAGTAGCAACAGGGAGTCAGTAGTGGGGATGGTGAGGCAAAAGACCCTGGGCCTAAGCACACATGCATATTGTATAAAGGTGCAAAGCATCTTCTTTTGCATCCTGTGAAACATAAATGCCCAGAGTTTTTAAAAACTGGGCAATGGTGTGCCGCCCGCCCATGACTCCCGAACCTTCCCCAATCTCCTGTCCACTTCCCACTTTGTTTTGACAGATCGGGGGAGGCTCGGGAGTCATGGGCAAGCGGTTGTTGCCCAGGAGGGGCACAAGGTGCGCGGTTTCTCTGCCAGGCAAGGTGCAAAGCCCTTCTTTTGCACCCTGTGAAACATAAATGCGCAGAGTTTTTTAAAAAATTGGGCAACAGCCGCCCGCCCACAACTCCCAAGCCTCCCCCGATCAGTCAAAACAAAGGGGGAAGGGGGCAGGACATCCCCGGTTCCCCTTTGGCAGTGGCAGCAGCAGTGGTAGTCAGCAGCCCGGAGCCAGCCTGGTAGCGCAGTTGGCTCTGGCTGGCTCCAGGAGCTGCTTGTGCCGTGGCGCCCGCCATTTTTCCTCACCGGAAATTCCGGCAAGGAAAAATGGCGTGCACCACG